>JAVJGJ010000057.1:20446828-20516759 GCA_035590215.1 Microhierax caerulescens
AGGCCAATCAGCCTTACCTAGGTCCATGGGAATGTAATGGAGCAAGTAATTATGGAAATTCTTTCCAAGTGTATGAAGGATAAGGAAGTTATTTGGTGTATGGAGTTATGAAGAGGAAATCATGCTTAACCAACCTGTTAGCCTCCTACAATGAGATGACTGGTTTTGTGCTTGAATGGAGAGCAGTGGGTGGTGTTTAACTTGACCTTAGCAACACTTTCAACAGTCTCCTGATAATGCACTCTCATACACAAACTGAAGTAGCACAGGCTAGGTAAGCGGTCAGTGAGGTGGATTTAAACCTGACTGACTTACTGGGCTGAAAGGGTTGTGATCAGTGGCACAAAATTCAGCTGGAAACTAGTCACTGTTCTCCAGGCGTTGTTTTGGGAGCCAATACTGTTGAGTATTATCATTAGTGACCTGGATGATGGACAAAGTGCACCCTCAGCAAATCTGCAAATATTAAAAAAAAATGGGGTGAGGGAGTGATGCATAAGGTGGTTTTGCAGCCATGCAGACGGACCTGAACATACCAGAGAACTGAGCAAAGAGAAACCTCAGGAAGTTCAGTGGAGGGAAATGCTGAGTCCTGCCCCAGGGAGGGACAACACCATACACCAGGGCACACTGGAGGCCAACCAGCTACAAAGCAACTTGGCACAGAACAACCTTGGGGTCCTGGTGAGCACCAAGCTGGACACAAACCAGCAACGTGCCCTTGCAGCAAAAAGAGACAACAATATGCTGGGTTACGTTAGGAAGAGTGTTGCCAGCAAGGTTGAGAGGGGTGATCCATCCCTTCTTTTGAGCACTGGCAAGGCTACATCTGCAGTGCTATATCCAGTTCTGGGATTCTAAGTACAAGAGACATGGTCTTAGCAGACTGGATCCATCAAAGGGCCATGAAGTTGATGAAAGAATTGGAGCATCTGTCATATGAAGAGGATAAGAGAGATGGAACTGTTCAGCCTGGAGAAAAGAAGCCTTGGGAGGATCTTACCCAGTGGGATATAATAAAGAAGACAGTTAGACTTTTCTCACACAGGAAATTCCATTTAAACATAAGAAAAAACATTTTTACTGTAAGGGCAATCAAACACTGGAACAGGTTGCCCAGAGAGGTTGTGGAGTCTCTGTCCTTGGAGGTACTCAAAACTCAACTGGAAAGCTCAAACAGCAACGTGCTGTAGCTGGCCTTACCTTGAGAACGGTGGGTTGGAGTGGATGATCCACAGAAGTGCCTTCCAACCTCAACTATTCTGCAATTCTTTGAATGCTATTCTGTTCTGTGATTCTGTTGTGGGAATCAAACCTTTAATTTTAAATCCTTATTTACAAGAGTACTGCAACAGATACTGCAAAAGAGATACTAATACAGGTAAAGTAAGCAGGAAATTATGTACTAAATTAATCTGTTTCTTAAAAAAAATTGAAAACATTTATATTTAATACTGAAATAAAGCAGCACTAATTTTTGAGGCAAGCCTGTGTGATTTTCTACCACACAATGAAAATGAAGGACAAAAATCTAGAGTATTCAAAATGAACCAAATCAAGAAACTTTCAAATGTAATTTCTGGAGACTGATCCATAAAATTCTGAAAAATTACAAAATAATTACTTCAGAGTATATCATATACTTTCTACAGTTCCTTTAATTGGCCTCTGAAAAATTACACTTCAGATGTATAATTCTCCATTCTTCGAACTCCGTGCATCAGTACTAACTGAGCAGACATACTGACTTTGACTGTTCTTCCTGACACATTTCATGACTCGGCAGACACTGCTGCTGAACATGTAAGGAAGACTCCAGTGCCAGAAGATCTGGAAGTGGACAGACAGCCCTGTATGGCTTCTGGGTGAGACACAGCAGCAAAGGCTAACCAAGGAACGGGAGCGCAACAAGGAGTAGGGGAGGGCTGACTGGCTGAAGCAGTTCACCACGCAGGCTGAACACTGAAACGTGGCTCCTCTGTTTTTCCTTTCCAGGTTTGCTCAGGCTGCTGCTTTATGCCCATTCCCTGTTGCTGAGACTCTAACCTGAGAAACAGGCAGTTCCCTCACTCCTAGGCTTGGCTGGAGTGACTGAGAAATAGCAGTAATGAGTGAAGGCAGGAATGCATTTTATCCTTATTTGAGACACAAGGCAATTGAGATACCGAAAGGCCGGGTCACCCGTGCTACAACATTAAAAAAGAAGGAACAGGACCATAAGCAGAATCTACATAGCCTGATTCAGTGCTTGAACTGTAGGAGAAAGGAGAATGCTTTTTCATCAATGTTAGCCACGTCTTGTGCAAATGAGTATTAAAGAAGAGAGATTAGAAGGAAATGAGGTATATCCAGTTGCACAGTGTTCATATTTAAGGGACAAGTATGAAGATCCATATGGGTTTCAGTGAAAGAATAGAAAACAGAGTTGAAGTAGTGATGTACACCCTCAGCACAAGAAATATTCCATAGAAAGTACTTGCACCTAATGTTGCCTGATGAGAATGGAGAATCAGAGCATCACTCACCACACCAAGACACACAAGGCACTAATCATCACCAGGAAAATCTAAGCTCTTGCCACCATCCAGAAAGGTGTAAAAAGAGTTTACAGAAAGATATTATGTAGCTAAATAAAATGTGGGCTGGTGTGATATTAATCAACCACTGAATGTCATCACTGGGGGAAAAAAAAAAAAAAATAATGTTTGATTGTTTGGTTTGAGTGTATCCTTTTTTTCTTCCTTTTCTGTATTTATGGACTAAGTTTTATTACACCACCAGTTTGTTTTACATTTTCCTTTCAAACCAGTGCAAAAAAATGTTTTTCTATTCAGCTACAATAATCCAAATCCTCCTAAGAAAAACACTGAAGCAAAACAAAATTGCAATCAGAAGAGAAACTATTTGATCTCCTTCCGAAGCACAGCTCTTTAGATAAAAACTTAGTTTGCTATCCCATATTCAGCAAAATTATATAAAATGCTAGCTAGATATTATTTGCTTACAGCTGAACTAGTTTACCAGTAATAAGTTTACTGTTTGGAAAACTACTTAGAAAAGCATTTTAACAGTTATTGCTTTCAGAAACAAAAAGGTACTGATCCACCTACCTATAAAATCTAATATTAGGAAAGGCTTGGAGAGTTTGAAAAGCCATTTTTTTGTCCTGAAATGGCTTGGGAAGTTTAAAGCTTTAAAGCATTTCTTCAGAACAAACCCCAAGACTTTGAAGCTTCTCACAGAAACTTAGAGCACCTCATACTGGAATAGATCCAGGTGGTTAGGACATTTGTCTAGATGGCAAGTTCTACAATTTGAGGTTAAAGCAGGAATATCATTAAAAAAAAAAAGTGACTGTGCCACAGCACTTTGGTGTTTCTCTCTCTTTCCAGAACTGGGAGATGCCCAGGGATATAAATATATGAGTTGCTGGGAAATAAATTATTTGCGTTTTCTAGAATCTCCAGGATGTCAGAGTCCTCTGAATAAGAGATATAGTAATTTGGGCTATTGGCTATATATTTGTAATTATCATCAGATAAGAGTGGGTAGAGTACAGGAGGGAAAAACAGTGAAAAACTGTAGAAAATCCATTATTTTCTAAGTTATTCTGCCATGTTCATCACTATGGTATTTGTCTGGAGCAGAAATAAAAAATAAAAAAAATAAATAATAAAAAAAAAAAAAGAAAAAGCAACAGAGACCTCAGTGCAGGAAAAGAAGGTAGTGGTAGACCTTCTAATGAGAATAAGGTTTGCAGCATGGGTGGTTTAACTGTGCATCTTCCTTTAATTCTATGGCAAAATCTTTTCCCTTTCACTCAAAACCTTCATTACTGCATAATGCTATACACATAATCATTCTCATTTGTCAGTTTATGCTTTGCAAAGCATCCAGCCCTAATAAATTGCAAAGGTATTTCTCCAGGCATGAGAAGAGATTTGGAAGTTAAACCACTATTGGATATACGTGTCAAGCAAAAAGTTCTGAAGTTTATTTTTATTAAAATATAAACTTCTGAAAGTGTTGCAATGTACAACCAACATTTGTTCTTCCTCAGCTGCTTAAATTTTCTGAATGAAACATGCAGTGTAATCAGAAGGATTGCTCTGTTCAATGTTATAATCTTACATTCAACAGTCCCTTTCTTTAGAGCATCTCAAACTCCTTTACAAACTTGACTTACTGCTCTGTGAGTCAAACATTTGGTCAGTTCACCTGCCAGTGAATTCATGATCAATAAAGGGTGACAGCCATTTAACAGCATCTGGTAAATTTTGCATATCAAGAATAATCTTGTTTAGAACTTGACAAAAGCATCAGAAACAAGATGATTGTTGCTATGAAACACCTTGGTGCTTTCCTGACATTCAAGGTGGGGGGTTGCTGCAGAATAATATTCAGCTCTACCTACAGCCTAGTATAGAGCCAGGCAAATCATTTCACTGAGGTTTGAGAGCTCCCACCAAAGCAGCTCACTAACCTCAGCGTATCCCAAAGCAGATGTCCAGGGCTCAGTTAAGTTATCAAGCACTGATGCCCACTGCCATCCAAGAATTCCAGGTGGGACGGACAGATGTGTCACAGGGGCAATGTAAGATACTGCCACTCCTGGAGGAGTAGCTGGAGTCCAGGTACGGTACTACCAGGAGTACACACTGGCACTGGTGTCTGTGTATGAAACAAGGCTCTAGTGACTTGTCAACCGCTTAGCTCTCTAGATTCTCCTGATGGCACTTACTAGATCTGTACTGACTAAAACGTAAACACTAGCTGCTAGCTGACATGCTTATACCTTAATATTAAGGCACCCAAATTTGTCTTAGACTTAAACTGGAACACATCCTCTCATCCATGCAAAAGTTTTAGAATGGTGTTTTTCTGCCTGTCTCATTGTGCAGACATATAAACATTACTATATCACATTATAAGAGCTTTTCATGTCTCCCAGTGTCATTTGGAACAGTGTTTGCACCAGGCATAGAAATGAATATGGCAAAAATCAGAGAAACTAGTCAGGAACTAGGGGACCTGGTGCAGGCTGTGGGACACACAAGTTCTCTAGAGATTTTCACACTAAAAGGGGAAGGGACTGGTAACACAATACATTAAGAGGTGTTGCCATGAGAGAAGGAGGGCTTGCCTTCTAGATCTCAGAACCAGCATGCAAGGAAATGGATGAAAAAAATTGTTGCTCCCTCTGCAGATAGGATCTGCACTTCAAGTGATGGAGAAGGTGATGTTTTCCTATCCAACAGTCTCTCCCTCAGATGAGTTTTCTTAAGGAAAGTGTCATAATCTCCCAAAAAGCAGAGGGCTTAGCCTGCAGCGACCAGCAGACTGCTTCACAAGCCTCCCCACAACAACTCTCGGGCCTCTCTCCTGAACAATTTCATGGCAAGTTGCTGTGAGATTTGTGGAAAGCAAGGAGAGCCTTGCTGGATACCTGCTTCCTTCTTAAGCCAGAAGGGAATACAGAGCTGATTATTAATTGCATGATGTATTGAAAACACTGAGGAAACATTTTTAAAGCTCTTCTGTAAGTACCATTTGCAGACTTAGAGGGACAAAACTCTGCTTTCCCATAGCAAGTCATATTTTAGGTGGAGGAGAGTTTCCTAGGCCCTGAATGAGTCAGGCAAACAGCAACGTACTACAAGACTGTGCATTCACCTTATAACTGCTGGGGCTTTTTTCCCCTTCAGAGACAGGTGCATGTATTTTCAAATGCTGAGGGATTCTAAGGAGTTTGGGAGAAAGGAAAGGCACAGCAGTTTATCTCCAAAAATCTTGTCCTTGACCAGGACAAAAATCTTGTCCTTGTATTCAGGAGGGAGCTACAGACAAAAACTATTGATTCAATGCAATTTTTATGCATATTACTGAGCTTTAACCTTGGTTACAGCCATCAATGTTGAGCAAAATGAACATGTTATTTATCAGAAAACATTCTTCTTCTTGTTAAATGCACTCAGAGAACTGAAGCACAGTCATTAAATCTTCCTCTGAACACACACACTTGATCAAGCTTTCCTTATCACAGCAGGAGATCGATTTGTGGCCTTAAAAAACAAGTTACCTTCCTTATCTTAACTTGAATACCCTGCAGCATTATGAATGATCTTAATTACACAGCTCTCTTTACACACAGGTTCATGAATATGAAATAGTCTGATTAAAGTAATGCTGAAGTTCTATACACATTCATCTCTGGAGGTAGCTCCATCTGAGTTAATGGACTTGCAACAGGGATCAGTTCTGCCTGCTGTGCTGAGGCACTGTCTCACATAATGCATACGACCAACAATTAGATGATGAAGCGGCACGGTGAAAAGAAGATTTAGCTTTCTGGGGTGAAGCAGGGTGAGTGTCACGTTACCACTACAAAAAAAGCCGTACATGAATTAGCTTGAGAGAAAGCAGCTACACCGAAACAAAATAGCCCTGCTTTCATTAAGGCTGAAGCTCTAGCTATTTTATGTTTCCTCCTTAACCCACTTCATAATTATTGTGCACATCTCGCCAAAGCCAGGCATGACATTCCTGGTCATGGAACAGAGCATGCCAGGACCCCATCCAGCACGGCATGAGGACTCCTCTGCACGGTGAGTCACCGCCTGCTTCTGGCTACATCTGCCGCTGACATTGTCCCAGAACAACCCTTCTGGCTGCTGGTATCACACCGGAACTGCCTAACGCTGAAGCAAGTGAGAAAGAACAGAGTGGATGTGGCAGATCCCAACCTTTGGCCAAAAGGTAACATATTTTTCAACGTGAAGATGATTGATCTCTTAATAGGAGACAAGCATAAGAACCGTTTTTCTGCCAGCAAGCTCCAGGGAGCAGCTGTAGCAGGGCAAAGCAGGATTTAACGTGAGCTAGAGACAACTAAGGGGTTCACATGTAAAAAGAAGACAAAAGTCCCAGCTATCAATTTTGGTGGAGTCAGCTTCACAATGAAAAAGAGCCAGAATGATCTTTCTTAGCCACAGCAACCAGAGCAGGGCCACAAAGTCTCTGGTAGGACAATGACAATGGCCCCATTGACTATGGGGAGAAGCAAGCCTTAACTAGTAACACAACATTCTGTTACTGAGTGACAAAGAAAGTCAAGGCAGATGTCCGAAGATCAAGTATTAGATCTTCCAGCAGATCTGGCAAGTTTGCTAAGTACATTGTTATGACTTTTGATTTTGGCAGCCAATTTTATCTGACTGTTACAGCAAGCCAGAGACCTCCCAAGTGCAAAAGCTGAGCAAGAGATCAGATATGAATTGTTTTTTTTTCCCCCAACCTAATCTTCAACGCCAATCAGTTTTATATGCTCTACTTTCAAGTGCCAAAAATTAACACACCAGTAAGTCAGGGCTCCAGCAGCAAGCTCCGTCCTGTGTATTGAGATGGAGAGTTTTCTATGTGAAAAATGAACCCCTGGAAACTATGGATCAAGAAGCCTTCCCATCTAAGAAGTTTCTTCAACTGGAAGAATTATATTACAGTACTCTTACTTTATGGTATTGATAAGAGCTATTTAACACCATCCTAATGAAAAATAGAGTTATGACACACTGTGTCTGAAGGAGGAAATAGAGACATGTATTTGTCCTGTACCTGAATATCAGCTGGCCTGAGAGAGAATTCTCATCTTGCCCTTCACTGTCTATATGTGGCTTTGAACCTCTGGCGAAGTGATGAACCATATCTGAAACAAATGTTATTACAGTGGACATCCAATTTTTGTTAATACAATTAATTATTGATCTGTTTCAGAGAAAAGCAGATCAAATTGTTATGAATTAACATTTCCTTGCTCCTCTAGCATACCATCATGTGAATTATGTCCTAATTCAAGCATATTTTTTTATGTTTGGGGAAAAAGAGAGAGGAAGAAAGATTGTATTATGCATGCCTCAAAAAACTGAAGCTACCATGCTTGATAAATTACAACATTTCTGAAATTGATTACTATTGCTCCAAACATATCCCCATTCTCCTTTCTGTGACAAGAATTGTACTTGTACTTCACATTTTCATAGCTGAGTGTCCTGGGGGCATGTACAATTTTCCTATTTATTTATTTATATTTTACAAAAAAAAAAAAGTTTATTATCTTATGACAGAACAATGACCTGCCATAACTTTACTGGGAAAAGCTCACCTTTAGGCCTTGTGAAGGGATTACATTTTTACTGGCTTTGGAGTCAATTGTTTGCTTACAAATGGAAGAAAATAAAACCTGCATCCAAAGGTTGAAAAAATGAAATAAAACGAAACTAAATTAGATACAATGTGAACATGCTTAAAACACCCCAAATCCCCTGACATCCTCCTGGTCTTCTGAACACTATTGCTGTGAGAGAGATAGGATGGGGAAAGATACATTTACATTCTACTGCCAGCTAATAGGCCTGGGCACTGCCCCATATTGATCACAGGTACTGATCCAGACAGCAGCTCCCCACTGGCTTGAGAAAGTCCAGAAACTTCTCCTATGGGGAAATCCTCAAACTGTACATCTTCAAGGTGCATACATCTGCCACCAGAGCAAGCAAAGAAACATAAGAAAAACAAAGAGAAGGGCAAGAAACAGCAAGAAGGGAAGGGGAAGTGTTTGGATGCAAGTCCAGAATCTGTCCAGATGTTCAGAACTGGGGGTGGACTGGGATCTGAAGCTAGTTTTCATTCCCACAAAAAGTGAATAAATCAGCTCCAGCACTCTTAACAACTCATCCTTCCTCCTCCTAGGACTCCTTTCAGTTGCCACGCTCCTGCGTTCACTGTGTTTCATTAGCCTTACTTTCCTCTTCTCTCTCATCTTGTCTAGTGCCAGACTCTTTCCTGTCTCTCCATATCTACTGGCGTAACTGAGCAGCTTGTATCCATATTCTGACCTACCATTCAGCTACTATATGTCTCTGTGCTGTGTGTACAGAGCTCTAGACATCACTGGCAAATAAAGAACACGAAGCAGAAACTTGAGCTTTGCAGAGGCCTGTTTGTTTTGGCTGTCGCTGTAGTTTTTATTAATAAATGCCTCCTGGTAGACTAGACTCCATTTATCATGACATATGTTATGTAGCTTCGGTTCTTATACTGTATTTATTACAAAATTTAAGTTGCACACAAAACCATTTCTCCCTCTCTTCCCAGGCAGCGAGAAGGGTGGTTATGTTATTTTAATGAATACTCTTGTCTTACATTATTATTGAGAAGCTTTGGTTAAAGAAATGATCTTTGTATTTTATTTTGAAAATGTCAGATTTGTGGTTGCTGTGGTCCTTTCCCATTGGAGAAGGATTTCTAACCCATTTGCACATTAATAATTCTCCAGCTTCTTTTTTGCTTAGGTCTCCCAGACCTCTTTAGCTACTTCTCTTCCCAGCCTTGCCCATCTGATTGGTTTGATGCTAGCTTTCACACCCACAGGCTGTAATCAAGAGGGTTGCTAGGCTAGCCCAGTCAAAAAAGGAAACGTCCATTTCCACGCTTGCCAACACTTCCTCCAATACTGCAACTGAACCCCAACTCTTGAAAAAAACTGTTTAGGATTACAATGAAATCTTGAAAGAAAATATGCATCTAAATCTAATTTGAGGGTGTGAAAAATTCAGACTAGCTCCAGAAAGAGGAGCCAAGTATTGTGATAGTTTTCCTAATAAAACCTCAGCTTCTAAAAAAAACAAACAAACCACCAGTGTGCATCTCTTAGATGGCGTCTGATCTCTTAGAAGGGTGGATATGTTTCTGGGGCACCAAAGTCAGGTTATATCAAGCAGACAAGTGAACTGATCAATATAAAGCCTAGGTTTCTGCACATCTTTACCTCTACTGATTAAAATGGCTGAAAAGTGCGAACACATCGTATGATTAACTAATGTTAGCAACAGTATCATAATAAAAATGAAGTAAGAATGCACTTTTTCTAATCTCAGAAAAAACTGCATTTATAGAATATTAAGGTTTAAACTTGGTTAGAATGGGCAAAGTTTGTAGATGCTACATATAGAGTAGGTAATACCATCTTGTTCTTTCCTTCTCAAGAGAGCTTTAGTAAAGGTATTATGTAAAATATTGCCTTGAATAAGTTCTATTATGCTGAGCCAGCTTGATAGTTTTAGTGTTTACTGTCTCGCTTCACATGTCCTTACATTCACAATGATTTATACAAAGTGTTCTGTTTTGTATCTCCCGCAAACTGTTTTAATACTGCACTAGGTAAACAGAATGTCATCAGATTTCCAGTCCTTCCTGGGTAATTTTCCCCAGTTATGTAAATGTTTATCTTAATTCTACCTCTTCCTTTGCACTTACTAAAAACGTTTTTGCTCATTCTCCGTGCTGAGCCAGTGTGATAACTGCTATGCAGAACTGAGACAAAAGAATACCAGGGCTGGATGCCAAGGAGCAAGGCTGCAAGTACACAGCCAACAGCCCAGTCTTTGATTACCAGTTATCCAAGAAGGCATAAAGCAGCATAGAGATCCTGTTTAGCATTATTACACAAAACCTCCACATGCACCTAGCAGAAAGCTTCGGTGACGTAATTCAGCAGTCTTGCTCCTTCTGTTTACCCAGTATAACTAGTTGCTCCTGTAAATGTGTTCACAGGTGTGCCAGTGCCAGACACGTACATAGCAGTAGAAGTTTAGATCAAGACTTGATTCCCCTGATTGTTTTTCCCACCATCTAACCTGTGTTGTATTTGGCAAACAATCTTCTGGCGAAAGGGAACAGCATGCAAAGTGCTGGCAACAACATCCAGTTTGATATGGATAAGTTAATTAATAGAAAACAGCTCATGTCAACAATGTTTACCTTTCTCATGCTTTCTCTCTTTAACCACTTGAACTGAACTATATAAAAAGCACTTTAGAAGCTACCGTGTGTATAAAAAAATCTGTACTTTTCCAAATAAGTTTAAGTTTGTCAGTGTACAAAGCTGTTGATAGGTTGGGGATTATTTTCATAGCCAAATAGTGAATTTAACTCAGCAGAAGACACTAAAACCTCGGTATAAGCTTCCTTCCAAGACAAGCTTTGCTTGCTTTCCAGTTCACAAAAAATATAAGATAAAGGACCAGATAACTACAGAAATCCACAGACTTCAGTGGGTGGAATTCTGAAGATAATTATTTCGGCAGGCTTTGGGTGAAAAAAACCCAAACCCAACAATAAACAAACAATTCAGCTTGCAAGAAGTTGACACATTAATCTTTCTGCTTGGAAACCCAAAATTCTACTTGCTCCTGCTGTAAGCAATCCTCATATTGTCCCTTTGTTTGCACACCCATCTGCTACCACTTTCAAACTTGGTTAGCAAAATGTACTTAGCTAGATAGGCACATATTTTAGTAGCACAGATAAATCCCTCCTTAATTGCTCTCACCTTCTATGTTAAGACTCTATAAATATGGATACGTAAGCCAGAAGCCTGCTCTGATTTGATAGGATTTGATGGTTTGTTTCTTCAAACAGTCATGCAATGCGTGAACTTAGTGCTCTCTCTCCTATGACTATATAAGGAGCATAAAGAAAAAGGGACCAGTTCCTAAGCTAAGCTTCTACATAGTTACGATGTTTTAATTTAATTTTGTGAATACCCAAACCCACTTAATCATCCAAAAGTCAGAGTAGGTACCACAGCACTCAATACTGGCTCATCAATCACAGCTGCGAGAGATAACACCGTGCTGTACTTACCTGTGAACCTGCAATCAGGGACTTTCTGTATCTGACTTATGCTAATGCAAAGCAAATGAACTGCTCAGCCCAGATGAACTTAACATCCTTCTGGTTTAGTTTACACAGAGGTAAACCAGAAATAACAACAGTCCAGCAGAGCCAAGTCAGACCACAAGGCTTTGTGGGCCAGTACAATACACAGACATCCCCAGTCGGGAGGTAGCGCGTGGTGCCACGTCCCTCACCCAGCAATGCATTGTGCCTGGACCAGCTGGTGCTTCTCCATAGCAAGTGCTCTTCAGTAATGCAGTCACGCACAAAAAAAAAGTAACTATAAACCACAATTTGAGAGGATACTTCTCTCTCTAGCTTGCCTGCACTTCCTGGCACCCTCGAGCATTTTTGTAGTCCCAGTGGGTTTACTGTTTTGGTTTTGTCTTCTACTAGTAACAACCATAGAAAATGGGAAATGAGGTATGTAGTTGATTTTCCCAGGTAAAATGCTGGCTGAAGCAGAAGCCAAAGGTTATTTATGATCTCCTCCATAAGGCCAAGAAGTTTTCAGAAAATGCAGGACTGAAGTTAACCTATATTTTGTTTCCTCCAGCTGTAAGATAACTGCTTTTGTTGTGATACAGGCTTTGGCCAGGGAAGAAATGGAAAGAACTGGCAAAGGCAAGGACAGAGACTCAGAATGAAACAGATTTAATTTCACACCAGCTCGTTTCCACAAATTGTAGAAACAGTAAAGAAAACATGAACAGTATTTCCACAGAGTATGATATGGAACTTTTTGGACCATCTCTTAGAGGGAAAAATATCCAAAACATCTTTAGGGCTGAGCTGTACGAGTTCATTGAAAGTTAATGGGACTCATTTTCCTAAGTCCCCTGGGCACTTAAAAAAAATATATCTCACAATATGCAAGCTTTTTGCTTGTTGCCAAAAGGAATCAGCTGCTTCTAAAGACCAAGAATACAAAAAAAAGGTATCTTTGTTTTCTTTCAGTCTCAACACATCTACGAAGTCTCCTGCACCTGGCACGGTCACTCACTTCCACGAAAAGTAGTTTTAAAATTTTCCTGTTTTATCCAGTACCACCCTGATCTCTACTATTCATGGGCACAAAGGTAGGTTAACAGTGCTTGAACAGAACAGAGCTGAAAGATGGCTCTGGCAGCAGAACTTACTTTTCCTTTCTTTCCACAGGAGCATTTACAAATTTTCTGGCTCATATAAAGATAGCCGCATGCACACCTTACGTTGTCCCCCGTTTGTGTACTTAGCCTCACTCACATGCCATGCCATCATAATGCACAGACCTGCAAAGAGCACACCTGAAGCATTCAGTCAAAAGGAGATGCGACAGCCGGTGCAGAGTCATTCCAACCACGTGACATAAATGCAGAATGGTGCTGTCTCACCCACGCAGGCAACCCAATCTCTTCCGCTGCTGGAGAGAAGGAAAGAGGATGCAAAAGTTATCATGTCAGAGGGGCGTATTAAAACAAACAAACAAATAAAATTTGAGTACAGCAACACTTGGAAATTTCTGAAATTTCTAAGGAATGGCACTGAGCTTTCTGATTCAGGTTAGGACTCCTGATTTAGTCTAGAAGGTCATTATCTCCTCAAAGGGAGGATGCAACAATTTGCACATGAAAGAAAAATCAGTGAATTTTTCCTGTGTTTACATGCATAAAAAGTATCAGTGAACATCACCCTGAGTATATGTTTTTTCTCCCTAAGAAATTCAGTTTCCAAGTCAAGAGTACCTTGGATTATGCTTTGAAGCAAAGGACCAAGAAAACTTTCTCTCTCAACATTCCTTCAATACAGAGTATAAATGATGCTTGAGGAAACATTCATTCAGTGATGGGACTAGTCAGAAACAGAATAAAAACCAGGTAGATCACCACCAATAGTTTTTCACTAATGCTTTCCCCCAGCAAAATCAGGAGGATTAACACCAGCATTCCTCTTTCACAAGAACAAGGTTAAATAATTCCATTTATTTATAGGAAACCCTTTTGCTCAAAATCAGTGCAACACTGAAAAGGCCCAGCCTAGTTCAGGGCTTGTAAGGATGGGACAGAGAGCAGAAATGTTCATGTGGAACCCTACCATTTTCATCTTCCACCCTTGCTCCAGACCTTGACCCTCAGGGAATGTTTTAAGGCCAAGGAGTTAATCCCTTCAATGGAGTGATTTCTTGTGTTTGTGGAGTGGGTGCTTTCATGACAATTGTTTGTAAGTGGCCTATATGAAACTATTGCTCTTTCATGCATACAAAGGAAAAGCAGTATAAATAAACTAAAAGCAAAATAAAACAGTTTAATACCATATGTATTTTACTTGATTTCATCATATTAGGTTTGAGAACTGGAATGGCTAAAATTGTTCTGTTTTCTTAAATAAGCCATGTGCTTGCTTTCATTAAAAAGCCTAATCACTTGAGATTCAAAATACTTTTGACTGGGTAAAGTGGTTATTTTTACCTCCAGTTTTCAAGGGGAAAAAGATAACAATAAATCCTCCAACAGATTTCAGCCTAGCTGTGGCAAGTGTGAAACCCTGGCTAGATTTAATAGAAATGCTAAGAAAAGGTACACATCAAACCTACATTCTTCTACCTCTGTCCAGCCTAAAAGAAACCTTTTGCCTCTGGACTCCTCGCAGTTCTCAGTCCCGATATGGACAACCTATTTAAGAGCAGCTACTCAGCACGGTGCACGCATGCTAGTCCTTTCTGGTGGTGTAAATCACCTGCGTCAGTACACGCAGGAGGGACGGAGGGCACCAGCAGTGCAGCTGGCTTCCCCGGGCAGCGTGGGACCTTTGCAGCAACTCCGTCCTTCTTCTTGTTCCCACTGTGAGAGAGGTTGAGGGAACATGGCCAGAGCAATGCTCTATTTCAGCTATTCTTGGCGATCATACCAGCCTCTCGGGGCCATAGGAAGTGTAATGTAATGCAGTTCTAAATTTGTGTCCCAGGCTGGACCAAGATTAGGGGAAGCCTTTAAGTCTCCTGCTGTGTTTTCAGCTCTGATTTCTGGTGCAGGGGAGAGGGAAGGGGAAGAGAGAAATACCAGCTAAAGAGTTAAATTGTCTTAACCTGAAGAAGGCAGAAAATACAGATCTCTCCAGCAGCACATTTAAAGCTGATTTTTAATAAGATGCCTTTGCTTTTAATGGGAGTTTCAGCATAGTCTCTTTAATCCTTCTCTATAAGACACTTCTCTCCCACCTTGCTCCCTCCTGTTTCTTATCCATGCATAAGAACCAAGAGGAGATGCAACTCTGAAAACTCACAGAGTATGAGTTACAATGACACCTGTCAAATGACATAATGTATTTTCAACAAGATCAGCTCAGATATACGTTGATGAAAAGCGTTTTTATCTCCCCACAGTTCTAAAACCAAAAACATTAAATTCAAGGTGAAGCAACTATCTGTCAATGGCATGCTACCTGAAAGGGCTACTTATGAGAAAATGTTCTTTATGACCAACAGGCATTTATTCTCTCAACATTCGTGCTGTTGAAGTCAACAGTAGTAGGTTCAAGTTAAGCTAGGATCTGGAGAATCCCTACAAAACTGTGCTACACACTGGGAATTTCCCATTAAAATGTCCCTGACCAGGCTCTGGAACCTGAATATTCACAACTTGTTCTAACAAGGTGATATGTTCCAGGCCTTGTATGACAAGGTGATATGTGCCAGACTTCATGCAGCACTAGAGAGAATTTAAAGACGTATGCTTAATCACATAATGAAGTTTGAAATTTACTGTAACTTTAATACTGGAGGATTTAAAAAGCAATTAAACTGCTTTAAAATAGCAGAAAGTTTATGGGAATGCAATATGGATTGGAGCAAACAGGCCTAAATCAACATTGGTTTGGAAGTCTAGTAAGGACTAGAACTATGGGAGGTAATTCAGGAACAGATGCATCAAATTAATTCCAGTAATACTGAAGTGTTAAAAATGGCAACAGAAGCCAGCTTTGTTCAATAGAATGGAAAAATAATCATCCATTCTCTCCCTTTCCGCCCCCAAGGAGCTGGATTTTCCAGGCACTGCCATTCATTGGTGGCAGCAGATGCACCAAAATGTCTAGCACCGAGAAACTGAAGACAAATAGAAAGCATATATGGGGGAAACGGGAGAGGGGGGAAGAAGAAAACCCCAAAAATAATAAAAAAACCCACACCATAAAAAAACCTCACAAGTGTACATAATGCAGAGAGGTGAAGCTGTGTTTCATGGTTTACACTGAAGTCTTAAAACAGATAACGCACTCCAAGTAGTGAAGTAATAGACAGTAAAGCATAGCTAGAACATAGTAAAGGTTAGGAATAGGGCTCCTCAATTTAACTTACCTTAAAAACATTTTATTTTAGCCACCATGTAGCCTCAGCCCCCAAAATTAGTTCCGGAGATGTGACTCTCTACCACCACTGGGGTCCCTCTGCCACGCGCAGTTCCCAAGGGCAGGCAGTGCTTTGAAACACCCAATGACCCCATATACCAGGGCTATATACACTTGGCTTGAGGAAAGTTAGGATTTGGGTAACGTGGAGGTGGGGACTGTTAATGACTGGCATTGTCAACAGAGGCTTTCACCCAAAGGTCTCCAGCTCCCCACCACATTTACTTTGCGAGCTACACTGAAACTGCTCCTCAGGTTACTATTCACACCACAGCAGCAAGTGTGTGGAATTGCACAATGGAACTCGAGCAGTTTAGGAGGAAATGCAGGAAGGCTGCGTCTCAGAGACTCGTGTGGAAAGTACACCAGTTACTCATAGTAATTTCTAGTCACAACTGGAAGTGGATGAGCAAGTCACAATTTGTTCAGCAAATTTATCACTTTTCTCAAGAATTGTCTGCGAACAGACTGTGACTTTTATTAATTTGTCTCCAGTTGGCAAGGGTACACCAAATATTTTATGCGAATGAATCCTGGCCAACGGATTGCTCACAGACTTGTGTCTGTTCTAATTGCTTCAATATTCCTTCCCACTTTGTCATTCAAGCTGAGGAGGCTTAGATCAAGCCCTAGTTACAACAGATACAGTTTCATTCCTAAAGTAATGAGAAATTTACCTTCTAGACAGAAGATAGCTATAGAAATCTTCCTCTCATTTAAAACAAAGCATAGCAAATCAGAAACAGATCGCTGGCACTGACAGGAAGGCAAGGAGGAAATAGAGAAAATATTGATTAATGACATTTATTGATGTTGCGGGTGGTGATCAAAGGGGAGTGAATGCAGCGCGTAGCACTCACCATTGCTTTTAAATACCAAAATTCCTTTGATGTGCAGCGTAGTATCCGGCCATTATGGGAATTAAAAGGAAAAGCCATGCAAACATTATTAATAAAGGTTAAACTGAAGAGCTTCAGGCATCAGCCACACAGTACCAAGGGTTCTGCTTTTTAAATGACCAGTTGATGAATAATTATGACAAATTACATTTAACCATTATATGTTTTAGTAAACAAAGCCTCCTGATGCAAGCAGTAGCACAGTCTCCATACAGAGCAGCCTGCATACTTGCAGAGTTGACAAGCCTTTAAGCACAAAGAGAAAGACCTCCAGAACAAAGAGAAGGCTCCCGAAGAGCAGAGCGGTTGTGCGGGCTGTCCCCAGCAGTGCCAGGGAAGCTGCACTGCACTCAGCAAGGAAGCAGAAGGTCACACTGCTACGTGTGCTGGGAGGATTTACAGCTTGGCACCCTCTTCCCCCAGTTCCTCCTTGCACATGTCTGCTGGTGTCTCCTTTACCTCTTTGTGTGAAGGTCTGACTGGAGGCTGGGCTTCCCTGTGGAGGTTCAAAACCCGCTCCAGTTCCCACTGGTGTCACCTAACCCATCCCATTGCAGCTAGTGCTTACAAGAGCTCAAGCTCAGCGCCCTCAACCCAGAAAGGACCACCCTTCCTGTTTTCCCACTCTGGGGCTCTGAAAGTTTTCTTCACAGGCAGGGTGAACGTGAGACTACCTACCAGCTCAGACAGCACTGAACTTTGCCAAGGCCCAGCCTAAGCAAGGTTGTTCCTATCATGGGAAGGGGCAACAAGCCAAAGGGAGGTCTCTGGAGGGTCAGGCTGGCAGCAGCTCTTGCTGCCTGGGCAGGCAGCACAAGGTAGCAGCTTCAGCAGGGAGCTCCCACCCGCACTCGCAGCCTTCCCATGACACCACCAAGGGAATCGGGGAGCTCTGACAACCCACTGCCTCGCCAAAGGCTGGAGCTGATCCCACCTGCAGCCCCTGTCCATAAGCTGATCATGCATCCTCTCGTCATAAAAGGCTTTGTCCATACAGGCATTTGTCATGGCAATGGTGTCCCTCGTGATGCTCCATAAAAGTTCTGACACTTATTCAGTTACATAAAATGTATATAATTACTTTGGAAAATGCTATGGATTGATATAATCTTTTTTTCTTTTTAAATCTGTCTGCCAACCAACAGGCCAAGATGCAAAAGACTGAGAGATATTTTACAGCTTTCTGGAAGAGGGATTTTTGAAGAATATGAGAAGCTAAAACAAAACTGAGTTTTAAAAACTCCATATAAGAACATTTTTATATTTTTATTTTTATTTATATTTTTAAAAGACCAGAAGCTTCATGCATAAAGTGAATACTGTTATAAGGTAAAAGTTTAAGACTGACAGGCATTTTGCCACCTTGGAAATTACTTGATACCACCTTAATTTTTGCCACCTCTACTGTTATTCACAGATAATTCTTCACCTACAGAAAAAGAAGCTTCTCTCATGCTATATCTCTATTGATATGAAACACTGAACTGCATCTTGCAAAAAACCTGGAGGGTTTTGAAGAGCTCTAATCCTACATGTCTAACAGTATCACACCTTTGCCACCTTTAATTCTTTTATCATCACAAAATAAGAATAATAATAATAAAAAGAAAACAAATAATAGGAACTCTTGTAAATGAACCCCACATTTTAGTTATTTTTTTTTTTACAATGATCTCACAGCTCATTTGACAGATTGTTTTGGTCAATATTGGCACAATGATAGTGTATTATGTTAGGACTAGAGCTAACTTACAGCACAGACTATGGAGAACATAAGTGGAAGGGAACTAATAATGGACTACATAAAATGCATTACAACACATTGTACTGCATGGTAGAATGTAGAGAAAGCATAAAAAGGCTGCAAAAACAGTCCATTGACTTAAAAAAGCTATTAAAAAATTTCAGCCAAAGTAATATTTTGAATATATTAAGCAGGGCTGCACAAAGCCTTTTTGGTTCAGCATTTGAATAAAAAATGCTTCTTTGAAAAACGTACTCATAATGAAACTGTAGAAAGCACTTCAAATATCTTACTGGAAAAATACAGGGGGGAAAGAGAGAGCGAGAAAAATCTGTTTTGTGTCAAAATGAAACGTATAACAGTTGAATAAGAAACTGTTCTTTCAAGACCAAGAAAAACAAAGCAAATAAAGAGTTACATTTGGAGTTCTCATGATTGCTTCACTTTCACACAAGAACAGAGGAACTATAGGATGTGTCCAGGATACTGAAGACTGAAGTTCACTTCTCTGTTTTCCTAATCAGGTGTAAACACTATCTTCTCACATTCTTACCTAAGCATAAGGTACTACTGCATGGACATTTTTGTTTCTCACAAGAAGGTTGTTTTGTTTTGCTTAAATAATTGAATGTTTAATTGTGGAAAGATAATATCTGATAAATGGAATACACCTGGCTTCCTATTGCAGGTAAGTTCTGCCATTGACCCATTCAGTGAATATGCGATATTGAAGTGGAATATCTCCAGCAGGACGACTCACCACACAAAATTCTGGGGTACATCGTTAAGGTCAGAAACCTCATTGGTGAAAGGTGGAACTGAGGTGAGTCCTCCCTACAAACTACCTACTTCTGTCTCCAGGTTAGTGGTAAGAGAGGAACTGTTGCCATCCTAGGCTCCCTTCCCTGCCAAGATTAATTTCAAGGATTCATAAAAGGTGAAAAAATATTCTCCACAATTTAGCTATATCTTGTCCTATTTCAGCTAGCTCATCAACACAGCTCTAGGAGCAACAAAAAACAGATTCTGCATCAGTAGTGCTAACATAAGTCCATTAGTGACTTCAGAGAAGTTAGTACTAATTTTCCACAGAGCCATCAGAAGCAGGTAGTGACCCAAAGCACCATACACAGAGAATGTTGGCTCTGGTGAAGTGCTGGTGCAGGCATGAGCTGGGTACCCTGAAACCCCACAGCATTCAAGTGACTTTATTCTGCTTTTTAGAAAAGCATCACTAACTTGCAGCGTGCCACACATGCAGGGCTGGGGAAGAGGGTATTGCTCCATCAGTGATGACTTCTATAACATGAGATCCTTCACCAGCCTGGGCAACTAGAAGAGGTCCTAGATCATGTCAGTCTCTGAGAGCCTGGGGACACAGCAGGAAATTACAGACATATTAGCTGAAGTTAAAACAAAGCAAGCTATTTGAACAGCTTGATTAATGATGGCCAACCAGGCTTCAGGAAAAGGAGTTCACATCTTGCTGACTGGCTGGAGTTCTCACGGGGGATGCCGGCCAGGGCACGTGTACAGAGGAACATCCTGGAGAGCATTTCCTGAGATACTCAGAAAACATTTAACAAACTTCACAGGAGGTTAACGTCTCAGATGCAACAAACGTCTTGAACAGTGGGGGCAAGAGAAAAATAATCTATGTCTCCATCAACTAAAAACTGGCTACGGAATAGGAAAGACAGTTACCATAAGGCAGTTTATCGCTGCTGACAGAAAGGTACCTGAGGCAGTGTGGCTGGTTGCAGTGGTGCTGCCATTTCATTAGTCCCATTGGAACTCCCTTCAAAACAGTTGATAGCTATTCCTGCCAAAGTTGTGAACATTCTAATGTGTTGATACTTGATTATTTTAGTCCAGGAACACTCCACTATTTCTGAAGTGTTTGTGGCATATTACTCCCTCTTGCCCTCCCACCTGGACAGAAACAATTGAGAAAACCATTTAAGGGCAAGACATAGCGGGTAGTACAGAAAAGGCAAAAATACAAGTCTGAAAATACAATGGACTGGGGGGTGTGGGTGTGGGAAAGACAGGCAAAAGAGGTAACAAGTTCACTGGCCTGCTCAAGATCATCATTCAGAGGATGAGCACCAGAATGAACTAGTTGCAGGAAGTGGGTCTAACTTTCATATGATAAGTTATTCCTGCAATAGCAGCTGCCTGCTGCTCATCACTGTGTGCTGGTTTACATTTGCCAAGAAACACTTCTTTCTGCTGTTCAGGTACTGCTGCCATCTGGCCCTGGTCTGAATCTCGGAGGGTGATGGAGACTCCCTAACCCTAACCCTGGAGAATCTCCAAACGATGTATGGAGAGGTGGGAACCCACCTGGTTTGAACACTCTTCAGCAGCAAATTTGCTGCTCCCCCTGGATTTAGCTGAGCCCTAGCATGTTATCCCCAGGCAACTGCTACTACCTAACTGGATTGAGGACAAAGGTCAGGAACTGCTTTACATTACTACCTTGTTCACCGTCATCCAGCTACATATCCTGTGATGACTGAGTAAAAACTTATTTTTAAAGTACTAAATGAGGGCCCATGGCATGCTCTTCCTCTTCTTTGCTGGTAGTGTATTGCCCCCCCACTTGACACTGAAATCACAAATTGGGTATTTTGGCTTGCTGACAGGAACCCCAATGAACAGGCACAGACAAATGTTTCTTCTCTCTACATCTGTTAGTTCATCTTCCTTCAGGCCTCATTAGGTGGGATTTCTCCTTTTATTTCAGAACCTCAGCCCAGTCTTCACGCTTCACTAGCTACCCTCATCTTTCTAGTCTCAACCAATTCCCTGCTTATTAGGATCCATCTTTTCCAGCTTTTTGCACTATTCCATCAACACAAATACCTGAATAATTTGGCAGTTTCAAGTTCATCTCAGGCATTCAAAGAGATCAAATTTAATCACCTAGTACAACCTATTGTGACATTAGAAATAGGATGATTTGACTGAATCTAACACAACCATTTTGCCTGTAATACTTGCAAATTTTTATGATATCAGAGACCACCGCTACTTCATTCAACAGCTTTCTTGGGCTTTGAATCAGCCCTTCCTGGAACAAAAGAAGTAACAACATGGTCATTACAACTACAAACACCAAATGAAGAATATAAACTGTAGTTTCTTTGAAGCACCATGAAATTCTAATTTGCTTGTGTGGCTGTATAATATAATTAGCAGCCTTTATGCCCCTCATAACATGTTACTGTCAAAAAAAAAGTCAAGAGTTGGAAAAGCACTGCACACAGAAATAAATAAAGCAAAGGTTCATATTACTCCAGCGATCACTGCATGTTAAACAGAATTTTTCAGTTTACCAGACACATTTGGTCTGTCTCATAAATATACCATTGAAATAATAAACACGTGGCTTTTCTGTTCCTAACACGCTTTTAAAAAACATCCCTTCTTTCTGAAACAGTTATTCCTAAATGATCCTAAGGGCATCCTTTTTTTGATCTTCCATATTCACTCATCTTGCATACAGGTTTCCACATTTCTGATTGCACAGAATCAATTCCCATCTTACCAAGCACGAGACTTGCAATTTTAAGTTCCAGGAAAAGACAGTAGCCTTTTCACTTCTCACATTTCTAAAACTATTTGTTTAACTCAGTACCAGACACCCTTGAAATGGTTTATTTTGCCATATAATATGTACAAAAGAATCTTAGGAAATGTCTACAGGCATTTAAGGCTTGATTCACAATCAGCTGAAACCGGATGGACTTCATCATCCACCAATTCAATATTCTACACATAAAACTGTTATATTTGAATACCTACAAAAAATATGGCTATCAGAGCCTAGTGGAAATACTTCACTAAAATGTCTTTTAACTACAAATAATAGTTTGTTCAAATGTCACTGCTTCTAAGTATTTTTCAACTTCTTAATCTCAAAGTGACCTTTCATTACATTTTCTTATTCTAATATCTGTACTTTTTTTTATGTACAGCTTTATATTTGCTCAATTTACCAAATTCTTAAATTAATTACCAGTAATAACAATAACAAATGACCAGTCTAAATATGAAATGAACAAAGGAACAATTTATTTACAGATTACAAGACTGCATTTCCTGGCTGACAATACCAGTGCAGCAGACGTTCTGCAAGGGTAGCCAATTTTCATTGCCAAATCTGGAAAAAGAGATGATGAAAAGTATTTTTTTTTTTTTCCAAGTAGTGTGAAGTTAAAGCAACTTCAAACAGAATGAAAATATTATGTTTTTGTTCTGATTTTGTTCAAACCACTTTTCTTCATTCCTACTACAGAGAAACGCAGACCAAAATCTCAGATTCAAATAATTGCAAAGTTAAGCAAGAAATCTGATCCAAGTTTTGCAAGAGCTCTCTCTGTCATTCAGGGAGCATCCTAACCTTAACTTTTGACATCCCTCAGTTTAGTAATACCTGCCACAACAACTCAGGAGGCAGAAAGCCTCTCTGACGATGTGGGTACATGCTTTACTGGCATTTCCATCACCTGTCTCTGCCTCAAGCTACCCAGTTTGACCCCGAAGAAGGAGTGCCAACCCAAAATGTTTTGTGGGCAGATGAGGTGTAGGGGGAAGCAGTGACACAATTCATCCTGTGGGCAACCAACAGCTACAATTTAAAGGTACCCACATTGGCATAAAAACTCAAGGGAACGTGACAGCTCAAGCAGTATTTACCCACTTCAACTTTTCAAGGAAAACACAACTGAATGAGCAAATTAAGCCCAACTTGAATACACTGAGTCGAGTCTGCTTTTGTAAGCATTGCAGTCTATGAGAAAAGACCAAAAAATTTGCATCTTAATTTTTATTTGGGACCAGGCCAGTTTGTAAATGCAAACTAAAGGCACATGTAATTTCCTTTTTTCTTTTTTATCCTTCTCTCTACCCCCTGCCCCGTCTCAATGACGAGTTTTCATGTGTTTGCAGGCTCTCCTTTTGTTCTACTACAATAAAGTCCCCAAACAATTGCCAGGTCAAATGTGTTCCTTCTTTCTTCTCTTAGTGCAGCAGCTGGTGCTTGCCTCTTAAAATTCCTTTACTGTCAGCTAATGCATGCTTTCCCATTCAAATAATTTCTAATATAACTTTCAGTTCCAGTCCTTTACTGTTCTCTTGACCTTACTATAAAGACTATATGGTTCCACACCAAAGACACAGGTCCAAATGTCCTCATATGATGTTCAGATCTGGAAACAAGCATCATTAGATACCTTCCCCTGATGGGTGAAATAGAAATATGAATTTGAGCAAAAAAAACAGATGCCTGCTGTTTCTTGCAGAAATTTAGGATCCTGACTCATATCTCACTTTTCCAGCAGAAACTCCATATTGCTCAAAAAACAACCCCCACCAAACAACCCCACAACATCAGACCGTGATGGATTTATATTTCTTCAATATATTCCAGATCCAGCAATGTACCTGAACTTATGGCAACCTTTCAGCAGGCAAATAACAGTACATGATAACCTTTTTATGCCTCTTGGAAGACAGAGCCATTGTCACCTCCTAGTCAAAAATGGTACACCTTCAGATGTTTCTAAACAGCTTATAATTTGCTGGAAGGACTGGTTGTTCAACGTAGGTCACGCTTTTTAATGGGAAGTCCAGGAAAGAACACAGAATAAAAGCAGAAAAGCACTGAAAACTAATGAATCTGCCAAACTGAGATAAACAATCTACAAGTAATTGTTATAAATGTTATTGACATTTAGTAAGATAGGATTTAGATAGAGCTTCCAAAATAGTAAAGGGCACATCTTCAACAGTAACTTCTCTTTTAACACTGGAACTGAAGTCTCTTGTCACTCTGATAAAATTACAGAGCAAATTTAAGATTAAAGGGTGCCCAGCAGCCTGGGGGCAAGTTTCCTCACTGTCCTGGGAGGCGGAGAACAGCACCAGCAGTGCAGCAGGACAGAGAGCAAAGGAAGCTTTCAAACATCCCAATTCTAGACCGTTGGGCTTCTGTCTGCGACATAATTTAGACAATCCAAAATCTAAGTTAGAACTTTTCTGTACTCTACTCTGTTGCAGACTACAGTACTGCTAGGGGTCAGTCAAGTACTACATGGCATTTTACTAACACCACGGATTAATAAGGCTCTTCTAGAGGTTCTCCATAAAGTGCCTTTGCCCTATACAGGAGTAGACTTTTGGTAGCCCCTTTATATTATTTTCAGTCTTTTCACCCAGCATAAAGGGACAAAATACCTCTTGGCTGGTCTTTATTAGCTGCTTCAGAGTACATTCAGATGGGATAAAGACCCAGAGGATCCAAAGCTGTTATAGACCATGAGTTAACCCAAAACCCACTGAGACACATGGAGTAGCAGAATTCACTGACTTTGGTGAGCTTTGAATCAGGCTTCACACACCCCTTTAATGATATTTTCTATTTCAAAGTATTACAGCTATTTCAGCAGATGCCCAGCATCTGCAGGCTTGATGGGGTGCTAATACTATTACAAGGTGATGATTGGAAGCCTATAACTTATACTTCCAGACGGCTTTAGGATTTGGAGACCACATATGTTCAAAGAGGGGAGAAGGAATGTTTGGAGAGCTGTCTGGGTGTGAGAGTTTCATAAGGTATTTGCAGAGTTTGAGAGTTTCCGGATAGCTAGGGACCACAAACCCTACATACATTAAATAGTAAAAATCTACAGCACTCTTGAAAGTTTGGAAGACTTTACCCAGCAATATGCAGACCTGTTAATATTCCCACTGGAATGTGTCGGGGATCTCAGCAACTTTTAGCATGGTACACTTGGCAATCAGCCACTCAGGCTTCTTTGCTCCTAGGAAAGTATGGAGGCCTTGTACTCATTTTCCCAGTCTTTCATCAAAGTGAAAGGTTCAGGTGACTTCACTTGTTCCATTCTGGCTCTGCGGATCCATGGGGGCCATAGTAAGGATGTCACTAACTTCCAGATCCTGATTAACTAGAATATGTTGATTATAATCCACACTGACTTCCATAGATTGCACAACTTCATAGCTCAAGGTTCCCACAAAATATTCCTAAAGAAAAAAAAAAACAGCTGTTGATAAACAATCCTGAATGCTATTGTGGAATCTCACAAGATCTGATAATTGTCAAAGCTCCAGCTGCTGAAATTTGTGGTAGAATCTTAGCTTCACTTGCAGTAAGTGCTGGGCCCCAGAAGCTAGGGAAAATTGTGAACTGGAACACTGAAATATATTCCAGTGTTAACAAACCAAAACGTAAATGTTTACAAACAGTGGCTATTACTGGTACGGATTACATTAGGAAACTCGTTTGCACACATGTGCTCAGTTTTTTGTAAGACAAGGTAAAATAAATACAAAATTTGAGCAAGTCATCAGTAGCGTTATTCTGTATCTCTCAGTCTCACACCTCTTTTAACTTACCTGTATCTACAACATTTCCTAATTAGATGCTCAGTTAATACATCCTTATCTGACAGGGAAAATAACGACACTGGAAACATGGAAAAAGAGAGCCTGGAAACCATCTTCAATAAACCATCAACAACTCAGTAAAGTTCAGTTCAAGCTTATTAGAATTAGATGTAAAGGCTTTGAAATTGGCTGTATGGAAGTCAGAACTGCTCAATTAAAGGAGATTCATTGTCCACCATAGGTGTCCTTTAGTGAAAGGAAAGCATTGCTGTTGTCCTTTCACTGAAGTATCACATATTAGCTCTACTGGCTGAACTGGTACCAGTTTCTAAGAATATGTCTGTAATCATTCTCCATTCCACATCTTTTGTTACCAAGTTGCAGAAAGAACGTTTGTTCTTGTATAAACAAAACAAGTAAAGCTTAAAAAAATAGTTTGAAGTTGTCTTTGAGTATTGTCTCCATATTGCTTTCAGAGATGTTGTGCCATATAAATGAGTTGCAAGAAACACCAGAAACACCACCTTCTCTACTGAGGGTGTGTTACAGATTAATCATATGTGTAATGTTACAATCACTAAAACTGTATGAGAGAATCATCTCTGGTAATATTATCCTACATGTGTTGTGTAGGAGCTGTTACGGGAACACTCAGTTAAAATATTTTTAAAGACAAGGGAGTAGTGAATCAGTGGTAGGTACTACTGACCTTTGAGCCTGCTAGTAAACAGTCTTCAAAATTACCTACCTGCTCAGAGTTCAGAGTTTTGCTCTCTGTGTGTCAGGGTTATCACACTGACTCTTGGCCCATCTGGTGAGGCCTCAGCTTTATAAGCAGAGGTCTCAGCCTTGCAATTAAACCCTTTCCTTCAGGCCAGAGCATACTTAACTTTGAGAAACACTATGGGGCTATAAAGATATCTGTGCCACTGATCTTGTTGCAGAATCAGTCCCATTGGGAACAGAGTGAAGGGAACAGCATATATTATACTGCTGCATTGTGCCAAGAATACCCCTTTTTATAAGTCTTAAAACTCTGTGGTCTATAAACCAGCTCTTCATTACTGATGCATTGTAAAACATCTCAAGTTCCATTTTTGACAATAAGAGCCTTTTCAAGCTTCCATTACTGCTCTCTATTTCTCAGTTGTTTCAGGACTGTTCAGGGCACAGATTTTTGTTAACACTAATTTTTTCTCTTCTGTCACGTCAAGTCTCAAATACCCTTCAGATTCATCAATATTTTAAGTATCAAAGTACCTGTTAAAAACAGATTCCCATTTTGTTGCCATAGAAATTCAAGGAAAGCCTCCTGGCAGTTTCAGTGGGAGGGAGATCAGAGTCCTCCAACGCATGAGAAACTGTCAGCCTAGGTAAAATGTGGCCACCATATCTAATTAGACTTGTAGAGCACTAAGAAAGGGCAAACTTTTCTTTACAGAACTTGACTACTGGTTTTAACAGTAACAGGACCATCTGAATAGGGACTGTACATCATTCCTCCAACATGCTGAGAAAGGACTGTCATGGTTTACCCCCAGCCAGCAGCTGAGTACCACGCAGCCACTCGCTCCATCCCCTACCCCATCCCATCAGAGGGATGGTGAGGACAATCAGGAAAAAGGTATAACTCATGAGATAAGAACAATTTAATAACTGAAATAAAATAAAATAGTAACAATAACATTAACAATTGTAATGAAAAGGAAAGAGAAGGAGAGAGGAATAAAACCCCAAGGGAAAAAAAAAAAGCAAGTGATGCACAACACAACTGCTCACCACGTGCTGAACGATATCCAGCCAGTCCCCGAGTAGCAACCAGCAGCCTCAGCCAACTCCTCCGCAGTTTATATACCGAGCACGATGTTCTGTGCTACGGAATATCACTTTGGCTAGTGCAGGTCAGCTGTCCTGGCCGTGCTCCCTCCCAGCTTCTCATGCACCTGCTCACGGACAGAGCCTGGGCAACTGAAAAGACTTTGAGTGATCATTCCTTAGCAATAACCAAAACATCAGCGTGTTATCAACATTATTCTCATAATAAATCCAAAACACAGCATTGCACCAGCTACTAAGAAGAAAGTTAACTCTATCCCCACTGAAACCAGGACAGGGAACAACGTCTGATCCTTCTTTGTTTCCACCTCACCCCAGCTACTGAAGCTGAAATCTCCCTGGAAGTATATAGTTAGGAGGTACAAGAGGGTGAAAGATGATTTTCATTCAGCTTTTGGTTATACTACCACAGCTGATTGCTGTTCCTCTGCCCAGTTTTAGCAGTCTCTTAGGACAGGACTGGAAGTGCCCACGATGTTATCAGCAACAAGTTTGTCAAAACTAATGAAAAAAGACTTGTGGAATTTTTTCTGTTGTTTGTTTTTTTTTTCTTTTCTGACAGGCAAATAGATGGATAAAACAATAAAAGCTCTATGCTTCTCTCACCAGAGTGGTCTGAATCTCTCTGAATATAGAGATTTCAGTAGTAAACTGTCCTCTGCTCTTTGCTGGAGATAAGCGCTAGCAGTATGAAAAGGGAGTAAAGGGGTATTGGTACTTCACTGCAACACAACAAAGCAGGGTAAATGCTTGATTTTCTCAGTGTGTAGTGGGGGTAACTTGGGGCAAAGCATGTTATTAGACCCTCTGCCTCCCAGACAAACTGTCATGGTAGCCAGCATACACTTAAAGAAGATTACACTGATCCTTTAGGAAAAGCAACAACTTTCATTGCAGGAAAACTGCATCTGCCAGTCTCAAGCAGCATTGTCCTGATTTGAAAGGAATTGCTTTGTTTGAGCATTCATAGCCAGGACAAATACACAAGGGAAAAATCTGCCCTGTTTTTAAGGCATCAGCATGTAGCTGAAGGCAAGTTTGTAAAGTCTATATATAGTATGTGGACAGATGGATGGATACATTTCCCATGGTAAGTCATACCACTGGGGTATTCACTATGGAGCATAGTGGGGCTCTGTACCTTTGGTCTTTTCAAACTTTTAACTATTACAAAAGCAAACCCATGGAATTATCAACTTTTTTTTTTTCTCTTTGCCAGATAGTAAGAAAAAAATCTTACTCTGAAAGCATTTAGGTATCCAGAAAATATGTTCCTTTTAAAGCATCCCTCAAAATTTCAGGCCCACGGTTAAACAAACATTTCTCTGATTTCCTACCATGCTCCTGATATAAGAAAACAACACCTCTCAGCCTAGCTTTATCTGTAATCACAATGAGAGGTTACCGTACCTATTTACAGCATTTGATCATGAAGTGCTGTTCATATAATTTGCAGCATTTGTTTACACACATACATTCTATCTCCATGTACATAAAGCTTAAGAACTCTAGGAGATTTGCCAGTTATGGTACAGGATTATAGTCCTTGGAAAATCTCTAATCTTTGACAGTATAGGCTATGTTCCTGTAAACACACAACCAAACAAAGCCTTCATTATGCTGGTACAGTGTCTGAAGCAATAAGGTTCTGTAAACAGCTTATACAAAGCATCCCTGAAATGTTCTCAGACAGAACAAATGCCACTGTTTCATAACTAAACAGTTGGCTTGAATCTTTCTCAATAGACCAAATAATTTCAAACATTCAAGTAACTTTGCAAATACAAGTTTTGCAAAAATACTACTTTAATTTCCCATAGGTACTTAAAATTAATTTGCATATACCTCTGGAAGACAAAATCCAATTGCTGCATGGAAATTATAAGAAGTATTGAGGGCTGTAGCACAGAGGCTTGCAAGCAGTGACTGAATTTACAATGTATTTTCCAGAACTGTGTTTTTGCAAACCAGTGAGACACAAGCATGAAGCTTGGGTTTCAGTTAAGCTTCTTTAAATTCTGAATGCAGAACTTAGCAGAAGGATACAGAGACTTCAGTAGCAGGGAGAGTACATTTGAACAAAAGTCCGAACTTCAAGTTGAAGGTTAAGTTGGTAGAAAACCTTTTGCAGGGATCTTTGTATTTTGCAATAGCACCTAGAACAGAAAAAGCACATTCCTAACTTGGATCTTCTAGTCACTATAACATTACCTATATTACAATAGGATGGAATGTTTGCATTCCTTATTAGACAGTAATTAGGCTGAAAATATAGGTCTTGATATATAGGTTGTCATCATTTATAAAATAATTTATGATCTACTAAATAAGAACTGTCTGGTATTTCTGCACACAAATTTAGATGTTCTGGGACTATTCCCCTGAGAAAGTAATTCCCAGGTACCTAATGTAGTGGCTACAAAGTATAAGTGACTTCAGTAAGAGTTGGATGCATAACTATGACCACAGTTTTCAAATCAGCCCTTCATAAGTATGTCTTATTTCAGCCTTACGCTTTGACTGAAACAAAGCAAAGCAAATCAACAACTCACATGCACAAACAAGAAAGAGATGTTTCACCTAAACATTTCAGCACAGAATTTCTGGTTTGTTTGTTGTATCATCTGGTTTTTCAAAACCACCTTCATTGCACTACCATACAGGTCACATGTTCCACTTTTTTCAGATGAGCAGAATTGAATCAGTTTTCCAGAGCAAACCTTCATTATTATGAGCTTCAAATTTCCTTCCCACAAACATTCTTTCTAGTTCCTTTCAGTGACCATTGCAGTCAATCCCTAGAATTCTACTTACAACGTGAGGGAAATTTAATGAATATATGACTTTATTCACTCAATGGAAACCTCAGATAGAGCTGGAGTTAATTTCCTAGCTGTGAAAGTCTAGTCTAGTAACTTTCCTTGCCAGCTATGAGAACATGAACTTCATAAAATCAGACATACAACAGTTGTTACTCAAAAGTCAACTTTAACAACAGTTACCACAACACAGGATCCATGAAAACAAGGGGCTTTTCCATTTCTGAATGTGACATGGAGAAATGCATGTAAGTACAGAATTTCAGAGTTTGAACTTCAGACAACGCCTCTATCCAACACACATCTCAAACCTGCATTGCTCACCCTGGGTAAATATATGCAGCTTCTTTCATCAAATCATAAAACTTGGATTTGCATAATATAGCAAAATTTCACAAATAATGTTTCTCCAAAATGTTACTTCAGAAGTTTCAACAGTTCCTCCATGAAGTCAGCTGTGAAATGTCTGGTACCTAATAAATCGGAGCTACAATCAACTTTTCTCTTTTTAATTGCAGGAAGCAAAGTACCAACAGCTTGAAAAGAGAAAGGCACTTAAAGAAGTTTCCTATAATCCATGACTATAAACAAACATTGTAGGTAAAGTCTACATGGAACTGATTTATTCCAATGGTTCTATCATGTATTTTACGACAAAAAAAAAAAAAAAAAAAAAAGCTTAAAGAAAGTAGTTTGGGACAGCTCCATACTACTCCAAACTAATTGCTTTTAAAATCATCAAACCGTGACAGTTTCATCTGCAAGTAGATGATTAAATCTCACCTGTTCTATGTAACAGGTTAGGTGTTCAGAGCACGACTAGGAACTGGGGAAAAGACTAGGTTCTCGCCATTATATGCTCTTTCACTACCTATCATGGGTTCTAAACTGCACTGGTCCACAAATATGTGCCAGGAGAAAAAGCTCCCCAATTAAAATTTGAGGAGTAATCTGATAGTTGCCCTGAAATAGTAAAGAAAACTCTAAATAAATACTTGGCACCAAGTATCTTGCTCGAGAAGTACAGGGGTTTTACCATTTGTGTATTCTTTTAATCCTGGTAATTTTTCTTCTTTTCTCACATGAATTGACTGTGATTTCTGGCCAGTACACATCCCTCTGAGGTTGGATCAATATATTGTCTTAGACAACTTCGTAAGATTTTCTAGTTTCCTGAACTATTTATCACTCCACAGGACAAAATTGATATTTTTCCTAAATTGTTAGACACTATTAATAGTGATAAAGAGTTATTGATGTTTGGAGGTAGAGTCAACGGGTTACAGGAAGAGAGGTCAGTCCCTCAGACCACTTCTTAACAGTTGGAGATGATGTCTGCAGCTATTTCTATTATAATTCACTTTAGTCTGAGCTGGAGTCTCAGCTGAGAATACCCAGATCTTAATATGTCTAGTTCCTAAATCCTTTACCTATAAACAAGCCACTCAGTAAGAGAACAGTGCAGTAAGAGCTGTGAAACCCATCGGCAGGATGGTTTGGGAGCATCTGGAAGACTTTACAACATTTTTCTAATACCCTTCAGAAACAAAACAAAACAAAACAAAAGAGTATTAATGTGGTGCAAAACAAAAGAGTATTAATGACAAGGCTTTGACAGCCATTATACTTCAACTGTGTCCTTAATAGACACATAAACAGTGTGAAGGGATCCACGTGCTGAGCTGGAGCTGCTAGCACACGTTACCAACCAGCACTTGTTTTGAACAAACAAACAAAAAAATCATGATGGATTTTGTATTTCAGGTCTGGCTCCTAGACAGGCTGGTAATTCTAATGGGACGGACTTCTGCAACACAGAGAAAGTAAGTTGGAACAGCAGGTTACTCTGGAAAGTAACCAAGTAGGCAATGATGCAGTTACAAACACTGTGAGCCACACAAATCAACAGCTCAAATGATGAAAACAAATCCTTCTGTGATGTGGCTGTAGAAGAGTTCCTAAACAAAGAAAAGCTTGTCTTGAGGGAGGGGGTGATTTGGGGATGCCAAGCAGTAGACGTGAAAAGGTTGGTTGTATTGCTTTTCCAGGTGTACTCCTTAACACTTCCAGAGGCTGTTAGTAGACCATATAGGCTTAGAAATCACAGCTGGGGAAAAAAATGTCTTAAATTGTATTATGTATCTAATGGTCAAAAAGGAGCTGCCAAATTAGACAGGGCTGAATTTTATGGTACGGAAGACAAAGTATTCTATACTGCCTTCATTATAAAAGCAAGAAAAGTGTGACAAGATCAAATTATATCAACATAGCAGGAAACCCAGAGAAAATAGCATGATTTTTATGCAGGTCCACTTACATGCTTCAGCTCTGATGGTTCAGACTCCAGATAAATCATTCCCTTTTTCATTGTAAATGCTCACCAGCTGATCACAATGGCAGTGGATTCCGCCATTTAGATGTCTGACTCTCCACAGTTAACTTTGCTGGATCTTCTATTTTTGTCCAATTTCATCCTTTCAGAAATCAATTAAGAAAGTACTCACATCTGTATCACGAACGTTTTATCCAGGCCTAAACTTTGCTTGTTCAATTGTAGATGTCAGAACGTGTATCACTTAAGCCTGGATACTCTAAAAGGTAAAAGTAGGTTGTTCTCAGATAAGTGGCAGGGAAAGGTGGCACTGAGGGACAAAAAGAACCAAAGTCACTTGTAAGAGGGTAAGGAGGGATGGAAAGAAAGAGTTTTGAGACTAGAACAAAAAGCTGAAATAAAACTGCCCTGACAGTGCAAGAACTATAGTAAAGAGCTAGGAAAACTTGAATTCAAGACTTGGCTTCTTTAAAAAGGGACACCTTCCCATTTGGGACAGTAATATTGGTGATCTTCATGAACTGCTCTGAGATCAGTAGATCAACAGCAGTATATACAGCGAACTATTACCAACAATTAATTGCAGTTGTTATTGCAGCATGACAGCTGGCATTTTTATTATCCAACATCAGATGCATTTTTAAGAATATGACCCGTACAATAACATGCAAAATAATTACTGAGCTACATTTCAGGAATGTGTCAGGTTCCTAAATATAGATCTTTACTTGGTATTCTCAGCATGTAAGATAGCCTCCCTACAACATCCTCCAGCTCCCGTATCAAGATCCATGTTGTTCATATGGCCAGAGATTTCACCTCCTCTCTCATGCTGTAGCATCAGGAATTATTATACTTACATCTGTTTCCATCCTCAGTCTTTCTACAACAAGCAGGTCAACTTACTAGGGATTGAACGGGTCTCAAGACATTTTACAGACTTAATCAGAGAATTACGTGTAGAATCTGTATGACCTCCAGTTCTCTAAAGACCAAACTTTGCAAAGGTTTCTGGACAACCGAGTCCCACTTCAGTGTCTAAACAAACTTTGTGCTCACAGCCAAAAGTATTGGTATCTACTTCTACAAAATTAATTTTGGTTTTAAATTTGCCTTAATGAAACCTTGAACTAATAGGTTGTGGCAAAGAAGAATCAAAGATCTTTATGAAATCAGGAGTTACCCGCTTCCATAAAGCCTACTGCCTCTGCTCATGAGATGTTTGCCAGTAAAAATGTTGCCCTTAAGAGAAAAGGTATCAAAGGAAATAGTAGGTAATCACATAGTTGGCAGTTTCCAGGACTGATAGGTAAATACTTCTCTTATGCTGGATCCACTCATGATATTTTCAGTTATTACAAGCAAGAAGAAACTCAGTTTGATATCCCACATAAAAATTGGCAGTTCTAGAATCGTACAACAGTATACAAAAATAACCACTATACAAACTTGACCACCATGTGCCTGTTAAGAAATTTTGCATATATGCAAAGCCTAACAGAGCAATTTGCTAGAAGTACTGAAAAATTGCTAGGATGAAATGTGTGACTTTTGCATGCTGTATGGAACAAAATAATTTTGATTAATTCTTCCAGTTTTAGAACAAAAAATCCAACACTTCAACCTCAGTTGAGACCGTAGGTCAGAAGTATACCATTGCATTTCCTCTGAAAACATTCTTTGAACACACTATGCAGAAATGCAAAACTTTTCATAAATTTAATGTGAAAAAATGGCATTTTCTCCCTTTATGTCCACTCATGTCTGTCTTTCTTAAAGAAAAAATGAAAAAAGAAAAAGAAAAAAAAAAAAAAAAAAAAAAGAAGCCTGAAATAGAAATCAGTAATAAGGGAGAAAATGAAAAATTTCTTATTTTTTAGGCATTTCTTTCCTTGAAAAAAAAATAGAAAATTATATTTCCTCTCTATATTTTTTATACACTCTTCAAAACCATATTTGAAAGGCTGTTTAGAAGCAACAGCTTCTAATGAAGCAAATGAAAAGTTTATTTTGCTATGTTTCAGTATTTCTAATGGGAAAAAAATCTCAGTCTTTTTCTCTAATAAATATTTTGGGCTGCCATTGGAAAGCAAATGTTTTTTCAATCAGTTACAGTTATTTGTGATTATATTATAAGCTTCAATTTCTCATGTGCTTTAGACCTACTGTTTAAACAACTTCTTTATCTATCTAAAATTCTGATATGCCATTTTCAGTAAGAACTCTTCCTCCTAAATGGATGTTTGAGCAGCTTGACAATTTAGACCATGTGTTTCATCATGGTTTTTAGCTCACATTCAATTTGTAATGAAAAAAAAAAAAAAACCAAACATCTTCAGTATCATCAGAAATTAATAGAATGAAAGGTCCTGATTGGCAGCTCTATTGACCCATATTTTTTACTATTCACAGGAGAGGGGTTCTATAAACACCTGTAAGAGCTTGTCTAATATTACAAAATGGTTCCAACTAATAGCTTGGCACTAGTTCACCATATGGACATTCTTATTTCACAGTAAACCTGCCTTCACGCAATTTAATCTATATCCAAAACTAGCATGAGCTAAAAAGACAAGCATCTATGTGAAAGTTATTGCAGAATAATGATTCTGACCTGAGATCATACCTTGACTTATTTTTAAAGTTCTTTCCTCCAAAGATCCATCCCTGTATTTTCCAACTGAGACCAAGCCAAGCCAGCTGCAGGACCAAAAAAGGAATTCAGCCTCAAAAAGACCCTTAGGCACCTCTGCTAAAAATGCCAGCAATTGACCTGATTGTCTTCCCCCTCTCTCCCCAGATCCTGATGAGTTGCACATCCCTCCATCAGCTCTCCTGCTGATTCCAAAGGACTACGTGCAGTCCACACTGAATCCAAGCTAAGATACAAAGAGCAGCCTATCTGCACTGAAAACCTAGGCAGGGTGAAAAGGCTCCTTAATTTCACCTAGACCTCACTGTCAGGAGGTAGGAAATGGGCAGAACCCTGGCTGTGCTTCATGGCATGCATCAGCCTGCACACCCGAACCCATGAAAATACCTTTTCAGCACAAATCACCCCATAGGAACCACAATTTTTTTCACTGCAATAGTTACAGTTGCAAGGTTACAATCGAGAGATGCCCTGCACTGCAGACTGTGCAACAGCACCGATCTCTTCAATCCTAATCAGAAGTAAAGGAAATTCAGGGCAGGATTTTTGTAATACAGGCCAGTGGGACCACAGCGTTTTTCTAGCGTACGCCTGTATGGATGTGTGGGAAAGGGTGCTATTTTAAAAAGCAAGTGTTCCAGATAATTCACCACTCTTGGCAATTTTTACTGTAACTACTTGCACTTAAGAAATACCTTTGATGCAATGCCTCATTATCCATGTACCAGAACATCTCTTTTCCTGGCAGCGTTTTAGAAAAAAAAAAAGTTAAAACTGAAAAGAAAACATCAAACAAACAAGCGACCTCTGATAACTTCACTGAGATGGCATGTTCTCATAAATAATTCTCTTTTAATACATCAGCCTAATGAATATGCACAAAGACTTGGCATATCTGTTTTCTCCTTTTTAAGTCACGTCAACTACAAGACACCAATGTGTTCAGCTGTAATTAGAAGAGGTGCTGTGGTCCAACATCCATGACACCTCCTAGAACCACAGGAAACTCAGCTGTTCTCTGCTTCACAAGTTGCCAGAACATTTCACAACCTAAGATCAACGATCAGCACAGAAAAAGTTCATCCAAGAAAACGTCCTTGATGCGCCTTTGATACTATTTGCAGGGTACTATTTATTCTTGGACTATTGGAACATTTTTCACAAATACACTTTTTATAACAGAAATAAAATTTTAACTTCTAAATTCACATAAACATACATAATTATAAAGCTTAAAACTAAAACCTACTGATAATGATGAAGAGAGAGAGATGTCCCTGAAAGTGCAGCGAGTCTTTTCTTGCAAGCTAAAACTAATATCTTGCTAACGATTTAAACAAGCCATATAGCTTCATGTTACCTTAAAATGAACACTATCTAGTTAAAATTCAGGTCATAGAGGCTCATGAGCCAGATTTACTCTTCCAAATATTATTTAAACCAAGTAGCCTTGATACCTTATTCACAACAGCTCATTAGTCTTGTGTTATATTATGAAGTTTTACAGCCACAGTAATAATAACAGTAAAACCCAATAAAACTATGACTAATTAACAAAATAGTGGCCTAGAATGTAATAAAAACCACTGTAAAGAAATGCAACATAACAACAAAGCCTAATAAGGGCATTCAAAACCATTACATGAACTTAGTTTCCCATGTCTCTCTGGTATATTAAAGACTAATTCCTTTACTCCTCTTCATTTTTTAAGTACAAGAATGCATCTGTAAATCATATTCCCATATGAAATGTATGTCTATTATTACATCCTGCATTATCCTATATTATAGGTATGGCTCTCCTTCTACAATATGAACATGATTTTGCTTTATCAAAACCAACAATGTATGCAGGAGTCATGGATTGCAAGGCTGGGAAATGTGGAAACTCTAGTTTGTGTTTTAGGCTTCAGACTTCTTAGATGAAACTCTTCTATCAAGTCCAATACTTCTGACTGCACTGATGCATATCACTAAGATATCACTAAGATATCACCCATAGATATTTCCAGCCTTCCAATGAAAGGATCTTCACTACTCATCTGGTGTTTAAATAACCTGTGCATCTCTGCACTTAACATATCCCGTTTAAAAGGGCTTTTTTGATTCTTCACAATTTTTTTATAACTTTGCCTGCTAAGTTCCAGAATCTGTCATTATATTCCCACCATGCAAGCATTCCTACCAAGAATAAGCTATTTCTTTTTCACAAGCTACAAGTATCTTAATTCTTACACCATAAAGCAAAGTATGAATCATCACTGAGATCACCTCATCCCCGTTATTTTTACTCCAGTGTCTTGTCCAGGCAGGAGTACCTTGCACGTGATAGGAATATCTTGGAGAAAGCACAACATACTTAGTTTTGGAGATACATTTTATCAGAGAAACCCACCTTTTCCCTCAATCTGCTGCTCATGGTGTCACTACAGCTAAATATATGAAATTGTGATTCTTTGTTCCAGTCTTCAAATTCAGCTGAGAGAAAAGCGTTAGTGCTAGTTTGCAGCAGATGTTCAAACTATGAATGCACACAATTCACCTTCAGTGTCACTAATTCTTAGCAGAATTTAGGAGCATCTAGGGTTTTGCTTCTCTGTTGAGCTTGGATGCTATGTTCAGGTTTATAAAGCCATCTACTAACTAGTTGATCCAAAGGATACACCATTCTCCACTAATATTTTTCCCTTTTCTTCCCACATGCGCAATAAAGAAAAATAACCAAAACACGGAAAAGCTATCCACTCAGTCTTGTAGGTACTTTCACTGGCTGCATGAAGATAAGAACTCACACAAATTTTCCTCTGTTGATCATCTTGCCTTTCTTTAATTTTTTGACCAGCAATAAAATAGTTAATGTTAACATTTATATCAGATATTTACCTTAATTCCAGATGAGATTATCTGTTCATTTCCAGACCAACTGATTCATAGTACCTTCATTTTGCAGGCAGATGGGATCACTTCTGTAATTTTTTTTTTTTTTTTTTCATTTTTTTTCCCAACTAAATTACCACAGACTTTAAGTCAGGGACAAAGAAAAAAAAAAAAAAAAAAGGAGAAAAAGAGAAAATAAGAATCTAGAAAGCAAAATGGCAATTCAAGTAAGAAGTCAGGTCCCATTAATCTCAAATGCTTTTTATTTTCAAATTAAAATCTCAGATGCACTCATATCTGTTTAACTTCCTTTTTCCTCTAAATAAACTTGTAGACAATAGACAACTGTGACATGGCCTGCCATATCCATCACCTTCAGGACTGTGTCAGGAACAAACCTGGAGACCACATCCCCACATCCCAAGTTCCCCTCTTCCCATTTCTGGGAAAATTTCCTTTAGAATTTAGATTCTGCATCCTCAGTTCAAGTTTCACTCATCTGTTTCCAGCAAAATTGTCTACTCCACCAGCTTCTGTTTGCATCTTGGCAGTCTATTTCCTCTGAATCTGAAGTCATAATGTCAGGTTTATGACATCATATGAATTTGCAGTGACAGCACGTCATGGCAAAAACACAGGCTTTGCAGTTTCAGGGAAAGAACAAACAAAGGAAAAGAACCTGGCTGGGGGAAAACGATGTCAGTTTTGAAAACTACCCATATGAAAAACCTATATCTTAACTCACATTTTAAGAATCTTGGAGTTCAGATTTTAATTGCAAGGCTTAGTGCCATGCCTAAAGTAGCAAAGAGAACCAAAGTACTGGAAAAAAAAAGAAAAAAAAAATATTCTGGATCAACGCTACATATGGGTCATCACTCCACTGCAGAAATTTCCTTGAAGTGAAGCAACTGACATGTAATCCTCTGCAGATACATCATCAGCGACACAAAACCAACCTGTACTTGCTTCCTACCACCATGCACAGCCAACAGGCTTTTTAAAAATTTATTTTTAACATGATCAGCAGATGTTCCAAAGCAGGGGAGAATAGTCCACCCATTATAAGTACATTCAGTCATCTCTAACAGCTTTCCTGATCAGCTCCATCTCCTGAAGTCTAAAACAGTAGAGCATAAACGCACTCTGGGAAACTTTCCATATTACTAAAACAGTGAGTCATTCAAGAGTTGTTTTAAACAGGATCTGAAAGGGTGCCACCAGCAACACTAAGGTCATCTCCGAGTGCACACTAATGAACCACGCAGAGAAAAGCAAAGACGTTTGCAGCAGATTGTTTAATATTTCTTGACATCTCAGTACTTATATGGCTCTCAAATGTAATGTGAATGTCTCAAAATCATTAATGGATTTTACCTTCACATCACTCCTGAAATATGAAATTATCAGATATTTTGCAAGGAGAAACTAAACTAAGGAGTAGGTAAAAAAAAAAACCAAGCCAAACCAAAACGAACCACACCACACTACTCCAAACTTCTTTAAAGCTACAGAAATATGATGTGTTATAACGTAATCACAGATCTCTTAAATCTTGTGTTTTGAAACTTTATGCAAATGTGGTAAAATGGTAGATAATGTTTGTCTGAAAATATCCAATTTCCAGAAGGAAACCAAAATTGCAATCTCGCCATATTTTTATAAATATGCACTTTATATGCATATTAATGGCCTTTTTTTGTATTTAAAGTTCCCTTGCATCAATGAAAATTATTCTGTGCCCAACCTGGGACAAGAGAACCATGATGCTGTTGTACGGGAGAGGATACCAGGTATCTGTGTGGTTTGCCACTGATCACCTTTATTACAAGACCACAACGAGTCCCAGTCATGTTGGGTTTCTGCCCGTGTTGTTCAAATCTTTATATAACAGAAAGACAGAGCCAGGCTTTGCCCGGGGAACTCACGGTCAAAGCACAGAAGGTTTGGTGCCAGTCCTGCCGTCAGGCCATGGAGTATATTCACAATCTTCTCAGCTCCTGTGCAGCGTTTCTGCAACCTTAGCACAGCCTCAAAGTTTAACTCCCTATGTCTGAAGTTGTGAAGGCTCCCATAGCTTCAAAAACAGTCACGTTCCGATTGAAAACTTCTAGCAAAACAAGAAAAAAAAAAATATCAGAAAAAGTAACAGCAGGTGTCTTATTCATGATGCATGATTTATTCCTTTGTTGAGACCTATTCTCTTACATAAAAATCAAACCAAAAGCTGTATATTTACACTAAGGAGAGTCCCAGAATTTAAATATAAAGGAGTATCAGCTGAATAAATATAACTTTCTACAGCTTTCAGAGACTACCTGCTGGGCATAGCAAGACAAGGTCAGTAATGCTGGGGAGACAACAAGGTTCTTTGATTCTCTTCACCTGCCTATTGCTAGCCAGTTATGGTCCTCCAGTTTGACATTTATCATGGCCAGCTAAACTGCCTAAAAACCAGGCCCCTAGGCTTTTTCTATCATTCCTGGGGGGAAAAAAAAAATAAAAATAAAATATTCAAGGAGTTCTTCCCATTGTAAAAGACTATTTCAGTGCATCTGTTGCACTGAAGACAGGAAGAGCAGGTATCCACATGCTTCTTTTGATGACAGTTTGATGGCAGATTGACGACTTATTTTGATTGCCGCTTTTAGGCAGCTGATCTGATGTTTCATCAATCCCTTCCCAAGAATTTAGGGGCAGCTGGCACAAGCATGTTCTAATCTGGTTAACCTTTCTGACAACTTCTTTTTGGTTCCAGAAGTAGCCCTTTTCAACCAGAGATAAGGAAAAAAAAAAAAAAAAGCCACCACCAAACAAACAAACAAAAAACCCCAAACCCCCACAAAACACAGAAAATAAAACAAACAAACAAAAAAAACCCAAAACCCAAACAAAAACAAAAACAGAAAACAAAACAAAACTACAAAACCCACAGAAAACAACCAAACCAAACGAAAAAAAAACAAACAGAAAAACCCTACCACAACCAACCAACCACTGCTCAGGACAGGAATTATGTGATTTACGTCTTCACATGAGAGATGCCTATATCTACATTTATTTTTTTTTAAATCTATCACGCAGGCTAGGAGGCAGAGGACGCCTACCATAGGCAATGGCAGGTATGACAGCACCTCGTGCGCGCCAGCGTGCCGGGCCAGAGGACAACCCGGCGATGCGGAGCAGCTCAGCCTCGTCTCGTTCTTGGCTTTAACGAGCGTGGACATTGCTCTGAGCGTCCCGACCTCGCTGCGAAGCTGCTGCTCTCAGTGCTTCGGCGGGTGCGGGGACAGGCTCTTGTGGGGTCGCCCCCCGCGCCCGGGGTGCAGGGAAGGGCGATGTGGAGCGGCCGAGCCCCGCCCGGGGCACAGGGCGAGCGCGCGGGGGGCCGCCCCGGCAGCGGCGTGTCCCGGGCGCCCTCTGGTGGCGCTGCCTGGTACGGGCGGCCGCGGGCAGCCGGGCCACGGCGGGTCCGGAGCGCGGGTATCCCGCTTCAGCTGCCAGCAACACGTGTTTACCGCATGTCCTAAAGGTCTTTAAAAACAAATTTCAAAAAACGCATTCCTTACCTCGCCGGCCAGAGTTTACCAAGGGTTGCAGCGGACAATGTTAAGGGACCAGAGTGGTTTCCACTGACGTTTAATGCAAACCCCTGCTCGGCGGCAGTCCCAGCAGGTCAAAGCGTCCTGTGGTTTCCCAGCGTTACAAGGCAGAGGTACTAACACCAGAATTAGCTTCAAGGTAGGTAGGATCTTAGATATCCACTAACCAAGTACACTCATGGGTTAACAGTTAAGTTTCCTTCCCAGAGCAACAGTGCTAAGGGCAGGTGGGCTGCACGGGTGCACCAGCAAACACGGCTGAGCAGAAAACCTACAGCTGGACAGGCTACACCTTGGAGATCACGCCTGCCATTCTCTCTTGGCATCAAAAGACACCTTCCAGCCATTCTGCACAAAGGATCTGGAGAGGAAACCAAGCTTTCCAAAAAAGGAAATGAGGATGTGGCAACTATTAGTGATAACTGCAAATTACAGAGCTTTAAGCTCAATATTCCAAGAGACAGGATCGATCAGAACACTTCCATCTCAAGCATGCTGTTGTTTCACAAGAACTCAGTGTCCCAACTTACATATGATCCAAGGCCTTTGTGTGTCTGTGTCCACAGGAACACTTGTTAAGCCACACAATTGCTTGACTCACCAAAGCAAATCAAAGGAACTAGAGCAGAAGAGCCCTCCTGACCCAGCTGGAGGCTCAACAAGAGTATATGTTTGTAAATACTATGCTAGCTTTCTGCTGTTTCTTTGCAAAACATAATGTTTTCATTTGATTTAATTACTTCCTCACAAAATCACTTGCATTGAACCAAACAAGAACGGGAACAGGGTGGCCAACAAACCTCGAGTGCCTAACGTCATGTGTCATACTGCTGCAAAGAGCACACTCTGACAACACTCCATTGGATCCCATTTTCAGAGTATGTGGTAAGCAACCTGACCCTGACTTTTTCACAAAAAGTAGATCCGGATTATACAACTATCCATGTCCATGACAGATTCATGTAATTGTGTAAATGGATGAGAATGAAGCCTCCTCCTAGAATCTCTCTCACCCTAACTCAGTTAAAAACTGCCTTGTATTAAATGGTCACATCAGTTTTGGTGGTAATTTGTCTGTACCATTTCTGCTACGAAGCCATGAGAAGGGGGAAAACACAGAACTAGCCTTTCGCAGAGTTCTAGTGGTGTTGAGGATACTGAAGAACTACTGCATGGCTCATCTTTCCACCAGGTCTTCTCAGATACCCTACAGATGACCCCCAGCTGTCCATTACCCCTTTTCACATTTTTAGCGATGTGCAGCCAACTATGCATGCCTACATTATGCATAACTTTCCAACCCTTCCAACCCTACCTTGCTTATTAATCGAATACACAAAAGCCACAGGATGGTTCCCATCACCAAAGCAGCAGCAATGTCAGCTCTAGTGGAACCTGTAGACTGTTCACCCTTTACACTCTAGTCATCATATTTACACTTTCCTCTTTGCAATCACAGAAAATATCTGTTCAATCCTTCTACCCTTCCTTCAAAATACTTCCTGTGATTTTGCTGGCATCACAGAGCTGCGGAACGAAGTGTCTACACCTTTACCTTAAATGAACCTAATGCTTAAAAAAAATTTTAAAAAATGCATTCTTATAAGATGTAAGTAACATCTTGACCCAGTGAAATAATGCATGACAATAGATAACAGTATAATTAGGATTAGGTCTGTATATAGTTTGGTCCAAGAGAAGTCTCTGGAGAATGAACTTTTATTTTCTGTTTGACACATCCCTGAGGGGAATGACTACATTGAATAGACTCTGCCCAGGGTCTCTGGCAGACTGAAGAAAGGGGTGGAAGAGGTTACGACTTGCAGTAGGGGTGTCTTCTGTCACCACTGCAATATGCCTATGGCTAGACAAACATTAGAATAAGGTTTTTAAGGAGCAGGCTGACTTCAGGGAGTTTGAGTTGGCTGTAAGAAAGCATAAGACAGCATTGCACAGTACAGTCCTGATCTTTTCTGTTGCTCATTCAGCAGCAAGTTGACATCTGTTTCTGTCATTGTGGTGCTAATTCACAGATTCAGTGTGTTTTCTAATTATAAAATTAATATTAATAAGGTAGAACCTCTATACATGCACACTACCGGGTACAAATGAGTGGGCTTTTCTATTCCCTCTTTAAATGAAGGATATTATAGATATTGTTTGAGGTTATTAGTAACTGCATAAGCATGGACTCAGTATTTGGATAACATTAAATCCTTGATGTGCTCAGTTATCAATCTGATCTCCTTGTGTCCTTGTTTTACAAAAATTACATTTGGTTAGTATGTCCCTTCTGTTTCCTCCAAGCTAATATTGCATGGTACTAGGACAGATGTTTAAGTAATTGGAAGGATGTTTATTAGGGGATTTTTTTCGATATAGTCTCAAGTCACAGCAGAATAGGAAATTAAGCAGCTTATTCACTTTTGTGAACATTTAACGGCTTATGATCGTGGAGGAGCCAGAGATAACCATTTTATCAAAAGCAGGAGAAACCATACAAAAGAGAAAAATGTGTCCCTTGTTTTTTGTTTTGTTAAAAAAAAATAAAGAGATCTTTATTAAAAAAAACCCCAAACTTAAAGATTTTTTTATAAACTAAGTCCGAAGAACAAAAAACACTTCTCCTCTCTTGCACAAACCATAACAAAATTCACCATGAAGCACACAAATGATGGAGCAATAAAGAAATGAGCTCCAACTCAGACTGACAAATACTAGAAATCTTTCACCTCAGGACACTGACATGCTGGATATTAAAATTTTCCATGAAATTGTTGTTCGTCACACACTTACATCCCACCTTACTCTGGCCCAAGTTACACTTGGTGGATTCATCCCAGGTATATCACTGCTGGCTTCAGGGAAATTTCATAGGCCCACTCTTGAGTCTAAGGAAAACTATTTGTATTCGGTATATTCTCACTGCTAGACAAACTTGAGCTCACAACAGCTCTGAGTTGTGGTTTATGAGCAGAAATAAATGTTACTGTGAGAAGGCAAAAGGATGCTGAAAAGTGATCTTGATGGTTTCCTCTTTGGCAAGGACAGATACCCATTAGGCTTTCTGAAATGACCACTAGGGGTGGGGGTGGAGGGTCGTCATCAAGAACACCACCAAAAAGATTTCTAGCTTACATTTTCCCAGTTATTAGCCAATGCCACATTACTGGCCAACCAGTGTGCTCTCAGTGTCTCCCCTATGGAAAACAAGTTAGTGTAGCTCCACTGGAGAGACTGAAAACAGTTTACATCAGGGGAAGGTCCAGCAGCCTGCTCCCAACCCTCTTCCCCTCCAATTTCCTCCCTTTTTCCTTCCTTTCTTTCCTCCCTCTATCCGTTCTTGTCTTGGGGAAGGAAGGGAGAAAGGATTTTCCTTTGACTGTTCTGCTCTGGCCACAAACACACTTACAGACAACACGCAAGCACCACGTGTAGGCTGCTGCACCCATGGAGCAAAAAGAAAGATTATAAAGTACAAGTTCCTTCCAATTTTTCCTAAAGGCCTGGAATCTCGTGCAATCACCACAGAAACAAATATCACAACTACTCCCGGCACAGTGGCTTTTACCTGTGATTAGAAAACTTGCACTGTTACTGTCCCATATTTGACAGTTACCATGACACCCATGAAAGTCTGATGTGGGTTTTTTTCCCCTAAAGCCACAGTTCCTGAAAATAAGTAATAACTTACTGATCTTTTCTTTTCTTAATGAAAGCCAAGTTTCAAGAGAACAGCCTGAAAATGGACTTGAGGGAATTTTAAAGGCTTTATAGAAATACCCTCAAAACTCAAAAAGAAGCAAACCCATTTATTATTGTTGATGTTTTGATTTTTAAGCCTTAAAACTGAGCATGAAAGCACCTCTGCAAAAAAGAAATGAAGTGCTAAAACTACAGATACTAACAAGAGTCATCACGTAAATAAGATTTTAATCCTATTAGGACTGGCTAGAAAATGATTTCAAAAGAAGCTTTACATGCTTTCCACATTACATTTTGCACAGGAAGCTCCCAACCCCCTACTGAGTTGTACCTGCAAACTTGGTGCTGCTGCATTTTCCCCATGACAGCTGTGATTATCCACAACCTCCTCTATGAGGTATCTCTTTCCGAAATCATCACAGCTACTACAGTTCCCGGATTGCTATCATGCCATCTCCAGCGAGAAATAGTGATGCATGAAGTAGACTGATTAATGGAGCCCAGAGCAACAGAAGAGATCATAAAACCCAAGCCTTTATTAGTACCTTGAAACAATGCAACAACTCAGAGCCATTAACAAGCTGACCTAAAATAAACCATGAATTTCAGAATGACTTGATAGAAAAGTTGGGGGTTTTTTGTGGGTTTTTTTCCCCTTGGCCGAAGTGATGCATTTCCACAGAAAATACCAATTTTGCTCTAACCACAAATGTCTGTCAAATCATTTCAACAGAAAAGTTTCCAACCAATGCTAATCATTAGTCACTTGAAAATGTACACTAAAACAAAGAACATTTTGGTGTACATCTGCAGCCAATCAACAGACTAATTTGAGACAAAAGAAGTCCATATACAGTTGGAAAAACAAAAAGACCAGCCAAACTGAGTAGCTGCCAAGAATGTAGCCTTGAGAGAACATCTGAACAACACCAAGATATGTGTTCTACACTAGTCTCTGGAGAATCTCTCTTGATTGTGATTAATTTCTGCACTGTATCATACTTTTGCACACTATCACAGTTTTTAATGTTTAATGCTACTTAAACCTATGACCACCCAACTCCATCTATTGAATTCCTCAGTGGTTTTGATCAAGGGAGCTTCATTCCATATATAAGCCTTTACTGGAAAAAAAAAAAAAAAGAAAAAAAAATAGAAAAATAGAGGAAGATTTATAATTCTCAAGTATATATCAGGTACACATTGGAAATGGCACCGCTGCAAGACCCTCAGACATATCTAATGTGCCCTGCCTGACATTCTGTTCAGAAGAATGATTAGTTTAGAAAAAAATCACAGCAAGACTCCACTGTCATCCAGTTACAAGCACACAACATCTTATAGCAAGGAACATGAATTTTTACTACTCAAATCAACAGCTCATTTGCTTTACTGTTGTACTTCTTTGTGTCTTGAAATCATTGCTGATACTGCTGTTCTGTACAAGTTTATCAAAAAATCAAACACAATTTTATCTGCAGTGGGCATCCTTCCCTTTTGTCTATAGTAAGGGTAAAAAAAGTATCTGGAGATGTTCCACAGAACATCTCAGCCTCATATTCCCCATGTGAATTGAAGTCATTTCATATGTAACCCACAGCATGAATAATTTAAAATCAAAAGAGAGAAGAAAGCACCTGACCTAGAAAAGAACCAGCTTTTACTTTCAACTAACTTGTAATAACAGGCTAAATACTTTTAAAGTAGTGAAATACAAATTGAACAGCACAATGGAGTAAAAGTTACATCAAACATCCTAAAGTGCTAGTTATGAAAATGTACATGTCTTCCAAGAAAAGAAGCCTTTGTTTGAAAAAGTAACCAAAGAACATAAAATATCTCTTGTGGGAATTCAAAACTTCTTCCTTGCTCATGCCACTCTAGCAAAACAGATCTGCTTAACTAACAAGTAAAATGATTGGCAGCCTCTTTTCTTTCTCAAATATACTAATGACATGAAAACAAATGGGAAAAATTCAACCAAGCCAGTTAGGAAGAAGGAAGATAAGAATATATGAAGTATCCATTTAGAAGCTGCAGCTGCTTCTCAAGTAGAAATTTCTTCAAACCCAGCACCCTGCATACAGGACAGTTTATAACAATTTGGAGTATGGACACATAGCACACATCCATGTACAAGGGCCTCGCCATATTTTATTTATGTCCTGGGAAGAGAATCAGATACGTGGATACTGTCAGCAATGGAGACCGAACATCAGAATAGATGCTATTTTCCAAAAGAAAACCATTATTCCAGCATGGAAAAATAAACCCTCAAAGGTCATGCAGTTTCTAAAACAGGTCCCATGAATTGCAAGATGATACAAAGAAATGTGGCTCTGATTGCAATGGGAGTTATGTATACCAGCCAAGGGTTCCTACGAACAGTTTAGTAGTGGGACTGAACATTTACTTCCCTGGTACAAGGAGGATACATCACAGGAATACTACAAAATTCAGTTTCCTGATCTGGTTGTTGACATGTTAATTTTGAGAATTGGTTAAATCTTGCCCTTCAGTCTGACAGCATTAGGGTAGCCAGTCATGAAGATCATGTTTCTCAAGCTCTCATCGCTCAGGCCACTCTCCAGTGCTGCTGAGGTGTCTAAAAAAAAAAATCACTGTGTCGGAGACCATGAAACATGCCAGGCATATTTAACTCCTGTTCCAAGATCTGCCTTCTTGTCACTTCCCTTCCTTTTCCCCTCCCAAAATGCTGTGATTCACCACCTCTCAAGTGGCATTCATCCACGGCACCTGGAAGGATCGATCAAATACTGAAAATCTGCTTTGCTATTTAGAGGCTAGAGATCGCACATGAGTAGCAAGTGGAAGCACAGGGAAGAGGTCTGATGAAGCTCTGCCCAACAGCAGTATTTGTGTTCACATTAGCCAGGCTTCTCCATTTATCAAGGTCTGTAGCAGTTTGGAAAGGAGGAGAAGAGTTGGGAAATGTGCACACATTTACAAGACCACCTTCCAAGTGAGCAGCTCCCAAATAACATTCTTCTTTATAACCTGATTGAAATAATCATCACACAGTCGACCACAGTTTGTTGGTTACACTCAAAGCAAAACATGCTTCCAGCTGTGAGATATAATTACTGTTTATTGACTGGCTTTTGAGGACATTCATTCTATATTTAGTTGTAGGGTTGTTTGGGTTTTTATTTGCATCACAAGCATTGATGAAAAAAGGCTGTTGCTTAGAGCAGTCAGCTGCCTTCTAATGATTAACCTCTTATTTCATTTCAGAATATGTTTCACCTGCAAATGTGCTGGGACTTCAAGATTAATCCTGGTCAAATTCCCATAAGTGCTCTGTTGAACCAGTAACTGCATTCATTCGCATTATCGACTGAGAGCACTTTGTACTTCTATAGTGTTTTTTTAATTTAAGTATCTTCACAACCACCAGAAAGGACAGTTAATTATAACCATCTCACTATGGAAGGAAGATTTTTTAGAAGCAGCCGTACCAACTTGAACTCGTATTCTCTCTATTTAAGTGTTCCTACTCCTTACAGTGGCCAGCACAGTTGCTCCAGAGGCAGAACCAGAAACCAGAAAGTAAGCACAGAAGAGTTTATAACCCCTTCATCTCCAGTAGTTACCGTAGGAGCCAGGAATTTTTAAATCTCTTCCAGGACATTTTTCCTCAATGCCAGTTCTGTTAGCCTTTATCTTTAGTCCATTTGTTCTGCAGATGACATAAGTAAAGCCCAGAGAGGTCGGTCGGTTCAGACGTGACTCAAGTTCTGAGAGGGTACTCAGGGCAACTCTGACTGTCCAGGCTCTGCTTGCAGTGTTGTCTTGGTCTCTGGTGTGACGTGAGAACGATACAACTGAAACTATGCAAAAAATGCACTGGCAGACGGTAAAGGTGAGGCTACAGCTCCAGTGTCATAGCTTTGGCACTATCAGACACAGGAAAGGGAAAGGCACAAAGAAGCAGCAGTGATTCAAAATAATTAAAAAGTTTTGCTAAATTCTCTTTCTCAAACCAAGATGTTTTTCTTTGGAACTGGGCCTGAAGTTTAAGTCACCTAAAACTGAAACATTTCATTTTGAAGCAAACAATGTCGCAACTGAAGTGCTGAAACCATTTTTTTTCTTATTTTCTTTTGCTGAATTGCTCCAAAGATTGTTTTCAGATAAATCCATGACAGTTCCCATCTCCCTCAGCCTGTTTAATATATTTGTCAAGGTCCCAAATGGACTCATCAGAACATGCCAATTGCAAAACTCATCCCCTGCAAGTACAGAAAAGTTGATTATGTTTCTACACAGCTCTGTGGAGGACACGTAACTAATTGCAGAATTAAAATAGGCAGAAAGAAGCAACAAGATCAAGCAACAAAAATGTTGACTGTTTGTAAAAGATAGAGGACCACTGGGCATTAAAGAGGATGGAAAAACCAAAATTGCCGGTGATTTTGAGGATTATTAGAATCTATAAGAAAAGTAAGAATTTATTATGTCCTCCCTGTGAATTAGGGTTATCTTTAGAGTAATGTGGCTATCAGCAGGGTGACCATACAGCAGTCTACCATATATATATTACGTTCCCATCCCTGTGTACAGCCAGAAAATATGGAGAATTAGTAAGGAGTCAATTTAGGGTTACTATGAGGAAAAGAAGTTTTGTGTCTTTACTTATAGAAGGTTTTTATCTACATAGAATGCAAAGATGGGTGCAATAAACAGAAGAAAGAGTTACAAGACAGCCTTCTGGCTCTTAAAAGTAGCAAATTATTTATTCTGTTTTACAGAAAATTTAAGCACCAGACAAATAGGGACCTAAACATCCCTTACCATTAAGGCTGGGATCCAGCCTGTCATCTGGTTTACTGTAGACAAAAAAGTTTTTTTATCAAACTATAACCTCAATTTTAATTTCCTATTTGAGGGCTCGGGCAGCAAGTAGGTCTATGAATCAGCTACTGTTTTGAAAAGGATTAAAGTTGGCCTAATTCTGCCTCCCATTTAATTTGATGGAAGCCTTATTGTTAACTTCAGTGGGAGAAAGATTAGATCAATGATGAGTGCTTGTGAAAATCATTCTAGGGCACAGTGAGTTTAAAAGATTCTTAACGCTATTAAAATTATTGGAATGTTCAAAGGCACATTCAGGTTGATCTGTAGGGTAAGGGCATTTGTAGGGTAGTGCATTATAATGTTTAAAATTAAGGAGAACAAGCAGACATTAATAATTTTAAGGCAGAACATGCCACACAAATAAACCACCTTGTCTGAATTCAGTCATGCTTGCACAAGTCACTGTCACTGAAGTCAGTGGTAGTTATGATTGTTCTAGCAAAGCAATACATGCAGCCTTCCAGTAGTACTGCTAACAACAGAAAGAGGCAAAAGCCTTAAGACTAAAAGCAAAAGAAAAGGTCAGTGGTTTTTTTTTTCCCCCGACTAGTGTCATATCATTGTTCTGTGCTGGTTTTCTAACCACAACCGGTGGCATCAGCTGTGGCCCAGCAGAATGTGTCAGAGAGAGTACCAACATCTTTCTCCACTGTAAGACAAAACATGGTATAGTCTCTCCACCACTTTAAGCTTCTCCCCTCTGATTGACAACCTTGCATTTCTACAGGTGCTGTTTCCTCAGTTTTCTATCTATGGAAGAAGTCCTAGAATGGATCAAGAATGTATAGACTTCTTTTTATACCAAACTGAAAATCACCTTTCTGCAGAGAAGAGAAACCTGTAACATCCCTCATAGTTACTGAGGTTTATTAGAAAAGGTTTTCTCTTCTTTGTGAGGCACCCTCTTCTCTATTGCGCTGATTACATCCTCGTTGAAATCAGCTGCAAAGCTCTGACCCTGACTGGAACAGGAGCAGGATCTGCAGTAATCAGTAATTAAGGCAAGCACTTATGTTCCTGGGGCAGAGAAAAAAAGGCTTCCACATTTACCCTTCACATGCACAAAGCAACTAGCTGGTGTGGGGGTTTTGCACACTTCAGGAGATTTATCAGTAAATGCTTTTGCAGCTGTGATAACAGCATAGCAGTAATGACTTACGCTGTTCTACTGGTGAATATACACTTCAGTATTATTAATAAAATGCTGCATTACAACAAATCTATCCCATTGGTTGCTCAGTTACAGTCACAGTCTCTGTTTTGTTCCCTACCTATAAAATCTACAAGGCTAATGTGCCAGTAAGGGAGTAATTTAAACATTATGAACACCACATCACATAACTGCTTCAAACCAGGGGAAAAAAAAAATCTATTCTAAATACTACATGATATGCTCTGGCACTTATTTCAAAAACCTGTGAGAAGAATTCACTATATTAATCCAGTATGCAGTAGGAGGGTGCCTACATCAACATCAGCAACCTCTCCTCAGATCACCAAGAAACGAAAAAGTCTGGAGAATGACCTGTTTTCACAATTAAAGCTGAAATTACATGTGAGAGTGCCTGTGTGTCTCCACAGGAGGAACAAGAGGAGAGAGAGCTGGCTTTACTGGTCGTTCATGCTGTAACTTGCCTTTTAATAAATTACTTGTCCTAATTCTCAGTGAAATAAACTAAACAACTCCTATTGTCTTAAATAATTCATCTAGTCCAGGAAATAATTTCAGAACTTTTCAGCACCACTAAATTAGTTCAAGAAGAAGAAGAAAGAAAAGCAATTACCCAAGAAGAATATTAAAACTAAATTCCATCTTCTGGTTTTAAAATGCACGGACAGGACGCTAGCCTGTGACTTTGAAAAACTGACTTCAGTACCCTGTACTATTTAACTTGAAAGAAAACTTTTAAAGGAGGAATTGAAATTCAAGTATCTTCAATACATCAGCTATCCTCTGGCAGCTGGGGCACTTTTTCAAGAACAACATGTCTACAGCACATGGGCTATAATCCCACATATGGTAGGGAAGGGACTGCATCACATCAGCCATTGCTCTAACCACGAGACTGCCACATAAACTGGAGTACTGTCATCATCTAGTCCTTCTCTACACATTCTTCTCCTGAATGTCCAGCCTGCCACTGTGCTCCATTTAGACTAGGCTCCGAGAGGTACACCCCGAGTGACACGCTGATAGGAGCTGGGCCATGAAGGGGATGCACCAGTGGTGTTCAGATTCCACCTGGATCCACATAGAGGTCCAGCAGACTCTTCTGCCATAACGTAACAGAAGCCATTCAGGACATGCATTACCTTGTGTGAACAGAAAACTTCACTAGCCAAGGTGTGTGTAGGACTAGCTATGCAGGTTGGGTTTAGGCATATAGATCTCCCCTCTGTCCTAAAGTCTTTTGCATTTATCAGTCCAGAGTTTAGTTTCCCCCATCAGGAGTGGAGGTGCTACAATTATCTCACCTAACACAAGTGACACAAAAGGCAAATACCAAAAAAGAAGAAGAAAAAAAAAGTCCTGAAATGTAAACAGGTGTTAAATTTGTATCAGAGAGAGAGAAATAAACTTAAAAGGTGCACATCTCTGTTTCTGTGTGAACCTCCATGAACTTCCCCTTGGATTATGCCTTTCTTGCTGTGTTTACAGGAAACTGAAAAATGACTGCATGGAAGAATACTACTACTTAAAGGCTTCACTTTGTAGATACTATAACAGACAGCTTAACAGATATTTTAGTGCCTCTCTGTCTAATGCTGTATTTCCTAGTAAATGTATAAATATATCATTGTTAAATAAACATTCTTCTAACTTCTTGTAATTACACACAGCTGCAAAAACCTGTTTGCTCAAATGTCAGGAAGCAACACGGAACTTTTTGCCTTTTCAGACTTTCCCATATCCCTAGGCAATTTATCCTGAAGCTGGAGCTGGTGTGTGTGTATATATATATATCTTTCCCTTCCCCAGACCCCTCTTTTCTTTTCTTTTTTTTTTCCTATTGGAAATAGATATCTTTTTTTAAGCTTTTATGGCATATTCACAACAAATGATACTTATGTTTTGCCCTTTCATCAAAGATTTTTGACTAGACAAAGTTTTTTCACAAAGATTTCAATTAAAGCAAAGAGGTGTGGAGGTCAAGGCTGACAATCACAGGTGTCAGCTTCCCACGATATCCACAAGGTCATTATCTGCAGACAACTCTGCTGCATTTTGGCAATTTAAATCAATGTTCTGCCTGAAATACCTGAAACATGTTGAGTTTCAAACAAAAATCAAACAACAAAAAAACCCACCCAAGTAGGATCATAAACCCACAAAGGCCATTTAGAATGAAAGATGACCCTAAAATTAAAGCCTTGCTCCAGATTCTTGTCTTCTGCTGAAATTCAGATCCAAATATGTTCACTCAAAAACTAGTGATGAGAGCCATACAAATATTTTAATACATATTAAAATATTGTAATACATAACTTGTTGCCTGGCTTCATTTCTTAGAATGAATGAAATCAAAATCCCAAGTACAAACTCTCTGTAAAATCTGGGAATTTTTTTATTTAACTCCAGACTGAATTTTTTCCCCCTTATTTGAATCCTATCCCAAATAAGGAGTAAGACTTCTGTTTTCCAAGGAACCCAAGATTTAAACATCCAAATGTCATTGATGGAGGGGCAGCAGGGGGAGCAAAAAAGCAAAAATCATAACGAAAAAAATCCATTTCCATAAATTCATTTCAATATGCAACAACACATCATCAGTAGGGTAAAACTAACCTGTGTCACAATGGTCTAATGCCAGCTCACATTCCCTAGTAGCGGGTGGACAATCCAATGCTTGGTGAATTCTGCTTCACAATGACAGGAAGATAAATATGCTAAAAAGAAAATAATTTTTTTAAAAAAATTGCTCCTTATCTGTTCATTAAATAACACACTGTTGCAAACTTTTATTTCTTACTACTGTGCAGTATAGATGCCATTTTTAAAAAGGGCTTCATTTTGTTAAATACTGATCATTTGTTTCTAAGCAGAAATTTCATGAAAAATTCCAAAGATAAGGAGAAGCTCTCATCTATTTTAGATGAGATGGTATTTGGAGCAACATAACAGAACCATAGATGTTTTTATGTTTGGTTGAACTGCATAGTTTTAATCTCACTTGATCAGAGCATTGCTGTGAATTTTGTCTCACAAGATACTCCCATTTTAACTACACAGTCCTGTGCTTGCCTATCCCTAAAGTCACATCTCTGCCACAGAAATGCAGATCAGGGCTGGGAGTGCTGGGACTGAAGAAGGGGAAATGGAATGGGAGGAAAAGCATGTTGGACTGCTTAAGGCTCTAATCCTGGAGCATCCTCTTTCACTAGCTCCGAAAGTTCATGCAGAATACTCCCCCTGCACAGCCGAAGAGGCTATAGCTGACAAACTCCTTGTGCAATGAAGCCTTTGGAAAGTATCTCAGAAAAGGAAATCCTTCCATGAGCTGATTCTTGACCTCCATCTTCTCTTTAGAAAGATAAGCAATCACAGAAAGTAACTAACTAAAATTAATTGATTCATTCTCCTGGTGTAAATAATAAGTGATAAGAAAACTACAATCGTTTCCAGCAGCAGAAACACATTTTGATCGCAGTTTTCTGTAACAGATAAACGAGGCACTGGTTTTGCCAGATGCAAAGAGAACACAATGGCTGAAACAATCTCCAACTTTTAAAACCCACTAATATATTTCAACAAAAGTCTTCCCTTCCTTTGCATTTTGTTTTCAAGAAAAACCTAAACAGCATCTTTGTGCTAATATACAGATCATCAAATGGAAATTTAAATAGATCCAGGGTGTTTTGAGTTGTATTCTAAAGCAGATGGGAGCCAATATAATTGCTGGAAAATGAGGTTGACATTCATTTTCCTGACACACATATAGGAGGGCAGGCTGCAGTATTCTGCTCCTGCTGAAGAGCTGGGATTAGGGCCAGAGAGCTGCAATAGTCAGGCTGAGAGGACGTAAAGGCAAAATGATGCCACACTAGGGGAATACTGCCTGACTTCCACGATCTAGTGCAAACCAGGAACAATACTACTTCATTGCTATTATTTACCAGAAAAAGAATCTGGGCTTCTTTCCTCAGATGCTGGACGTTTAGATTTTCTCTCTGAGTATCGAAGCCCCAGGGACATAAGACCGCCTGCAGCTAGTCAAGGTCCTGCTGTTTGCAATCTAGCAGTAACAGGATTTGAAGCTCAGTGCATCAAGGAATTTGCTGACATATAGAGCATTTTAACAATGGAAGCCCAAGCTCTTTTCCTTCATTATTTTCATTACAACCACTTTCTTCAACAAGTTGGAAAAATGGCTGTTTTCCCTGTTACAGTGCTTCAGTACAGACTATCCCTTGCAGAAAACACAAGAGCTGTGATGACTTTTTGTGGATATACGTGCCTGCTATCTCATCAAGGCAGAAGAAAACAAACTACATCAAAAATCTATTTTGTTCAGATACAGTTTGCCTCAGGAAAAAAAAAAAAATATTGGGCAGAAGGTTCCTGCAGCTAACATGGCCTACAGTATTCAGAAACTAACTTTTACATGCTTCCCTTAACCAGGGACTCCCAGAGGAAATTTTCTACCCTCACACTTTTTGCCATCTGCCTCGCAGTCAAATGAGCAATGCATTCTTCCCATCAACCAAAATCCCTCTTTTCGCTCATAGTCTTTATGAGGACCAGATGTTCTTGGGTCTCACTAGACCCAAGCCACACAGATACAGCTGGCAGTAATCTAATTAGGCATAAACAGGTCTCATGTCCCCTTAAACAGCCATTTGTCTTATGACCAACTGGTATATTCAAACACCTTAAAGTTTTCAACTGGCTAATTAACTTGCTTTAGTGTCAAGAAGAAGGTGGTGTATACACATAAAGTTCCTCCCTTCTGTAAATGCCTGTGCATTTACAAATGACCTATGCTTTTCTCTGTTAAATCAATGGACAGGTACATCAGTTCCTCCAAATTCACCTTGGTGATCTAGGAGATACACTACTTTGTTATAGTTTTATCTCAGTGCTATTTTATGGATGCTATAAGCATATGGACTTGCTTACAGAGGGATTACCTGTTGATTCAGTTTGGGTGGGAATTGCCTTTTTTTCCATTACTTTCTACTTGTTTCGTTTCCTTTCCTTTGAGTCCTCCTTTCATTCTGCAGGCACTGACACTGCTTCACACACACACTTCTCTGTAGCCTGTGCGATGCTCTTTCCAACTGCCACGTTTCTGACACGGAGCTGACACCATCTGAGCCGAAGGATGCAGAAATGCTCCTTTGGTCAGGGCAGGAACAAGCTGCACATCATCCTCTGAGCATGCGGATGGTGATGGACCATTGCTGTGTATTCCAGTGGGCCTCCAGTAGGCCTGGGCAAACACAGGCATAAGCTCTATAAACCAGACCTAAGGAAAAAAAACACCAAGTTCTTTCAGAGCTCTGTGTTTCATACAGAGCAGCACACTAGGCATTCCCAGCAAGTGGCTGGATAGAGATCTGATGTACCTCATCATTGCTGCTGCATTTCTGGATGCCAGCTGTGGCACTGAATTAGTTGTGCTAGTTTAGGATGACCTGGAGAGTGCACCCTTCCACAGCACAGGACAGTGCTTGCCACTGGTTATTCCAACTTCTGTTTTTTCAAAACTGACTCAACATTAACACACTTCTGTTTGAAGAGGCCCCTGAACTCCTCCAGAAGCCTTAGCTACAGCAGACTGCAACCCTTCAGGTGATGCAGGCTGTCAGGAGTGCATAAAACACACACTTCAACCTTTTGGCATTAAAGATTTCAAATTGAAATAATTTCTTTGAAGCACTGACTTTATTTGAAATGCTAATTATATCACTTCAGCTGCACTGAGCGTGTTGGAGACCCTTAGGGAGAAGCGGGTGCCTGGTTAACTTTCTTTCACAAGGTGAGCTTGCTTCAGGAGTATGCCAATTGCCTAAGCTCCCCGGACCACCTCTGGAAATCCATCAGCAACCAGCTACGGGAGTGGTCCAGCCACATATCCTCCGCTAACAATTAGATCAAGAGCCAAAGAAGCTGCTGAGAAATGTCAACGTTATTCTAACCTTACAGTGTTGTGCTTCATGTGCATGCCACAGAGGATCAGAGCACGTGCTTCCCAAAAGGACACAAAAACTTGCTAAAATTTCAGATCATCTGTGGACAAAGAGTGGCAGATAACTCCTCTATTGCATCAGTCTAACAAGCTGAGTTCAGCTGACTGCAGAACTCAGGGTGTCCCGCTGGTCCATCCTGACTTCTCAACCTTTTGAACAAACTCAGCAAAACTCTTGGCACATGGCACAAACCACAGATAATTCCAAATCAAACCATCTGTCAGCAGGTACAATCCTTTCTTTTCCTCTGAGGAACTGATCTTCCAAAGTTTTCTGATGTGCCTTATTCCCCTATCAAGTGACCAGTACTTAGAAACCAGACTGGCAGTGGGTCGAATATATCTTGCTTTTTTTGAAAATCATACACACTTTGGTTTCCTATTGCATCCCATCTCTCCTAGTCATTTATTCTGTTATTTTTACTGTTCTAGTATTATTTACATTGCAAAAGTACAAAGAAAGGCATAAAGCAAAGCCTATTAAACCCACATCCAACAGGTGTAAACACCTGGATGTTTAAGAAACTGAAGAATTAGGACCGGAGTGTTCAATCCCTGAATAAAACAGGAACAAGAGCTGGCCAGATGAAGTTCCAGCACTACATTTTTCCACTGGGAAATGGCTGTCACTGACATGTTCCACTAATGAATTTGTTCAGAGAGAGATCAGCTTGGAGGCTGACTCCTTCCTTACCTTTAATCCCCAGTCTTCCTTGCCACATGACAGGGAGCTGAAAGCCTGGAAGCACCCACAGACCAGCCTGCAGCTCTTCCATAGGTTGGCTTCACCAGTACCACCTCTCAAAGTGGCCTGGGACCCCAGGCTTCGCTGCAAATCAGCCTAGGCTCTGCCAGGTTCTTGGCAGATGGCTATAGGCCTGGGAGCCCTCAAGACAGGAGCCTCTCCACACGTCTAGCTCCTCTGCCTTTTTTCCCCAAAGATCAGAGGCTGGCTGCAGGCTGAACCCTAAAAAGCAAAAACAAAACAAAAAAAACAAACCCAAAACAAACAAAAAAAAAAACCCCAGGTAATCTTGGCTGCAATGCAATTGCACTTTCAAAGCCTCTGAATTTTTATTGTAACAGAAAAGTCCGTGACTGCTCAAGGCCAGCAGAGACAAACTCCAAGCCCCTCACTCTGTCACAGACATGGAGATGTCAAAATTTCAGTGGACTAGGACATGGAAAATACCCTTTCCTGTGGACTAGGACATGGAAAATAACCTTTCCCTTGTAACTAGGGAAAGTTCTTAGCTGTTGGAACTCACATCTGAACCATGCCAATAGGAGAGCTGAAAAGTCTGAGCATGGGGTCTGGGACATGGGCAACTTTCCCACTCATGGCTGACCTGTCATGGCAGTGACCTGTCTTTCAACCTACACAAATCCTTTCTAGCAGAGCAGTGTGAGTGCCAGTGCTGCTTGTGCTTTTAGGAAGATGTGATGTGAAAGCAGGACACACAAAAAAAAAATAAAAATAAAAAAAAAAAAAAATCACCCTTCTGTAGCTGAAGCTGAGTGACCCTGAGCTTGAAGAAACGCTTATGAAGTGAGAAAGGCTTCTGTTGTGTTTTAAACAACGTTTTGCAGGTAATCTGAGTTCCAATTTCAAGGTTAGAGGAGCTGCATAAGTGATTCTCCTTTAAGAGAGATCAGAATAAACATCATTTAGAGAACTGAAGTATTTATGACTGGAAACAAGCCTGTTTGTTAATGGATAACTGATGAACTGAATCCTGTGGAAGGTCATGTTTTGAAGTGAGATATGAAAAAGCAGATTCAACAGCCCCAGGGGAAAAAAAAAAAAAAAAGAAAGAAAGAAAAAATTACCTTCCTAAAATATCAAAACAAAAAGAAATAAAGAGATGGAAGTGGTTTAGGTCAGGGTTAGCGTGTGGTGAGCACAAATGGAATACAGGAAAGTTTATGGCAGGTTTTCCTTTCTTGTTGAACTAATTAGCTTGTGTGATGAGCTATTACTCATTAGGTATGCCCACATCCCTAAATCCTAGCTGGCAAAGAATTCTTCCTTCTCCTGTAACATGTGGAAAGTTGCATAAACATTGACTAATATGAATCTGGTATTGAAAGGGAGTCCTGGGTAACAAGAGGGTCTCGGAAAAGGAAAAGTGCTTGCCTTGGATGGTGTCTGGGGAGAAGAAAACAGGAGAAGAATCTGCTCAAAAGCCTCAAATACTCTTTTCTCTCCCTGCTGTTGACTTGGCTAACAGGAGACCATAAAGATTATGCTTTCCCTGCAAGACACAGAACCGATTACTCTGTAAGAAATTGCACCAGCTGAGGACCTTGTGGAGAGAGTTAAAACAAGAGAGGAGCAGAGCTGACATCTTAAAACAAAAAAACCTAAATCTCTGGTTGAGTTGATTCTAGTCCTCCTAAGGGGGACCAAACAAAAAGACTTTCTAAAACCCCTCTGCGGTCATTGTTACTGCTCCAAACAGGAGTGGAAGGCAAACTGTGGCTCAATTCTGGATGTTACTGGAAAGAAACAGTGAAATGGATTCATACTAACATTACAGATAACAGATACATGCTTTTTTTTTTTTTCTTTATTTTATTATGGATTCATTTTCTGGCTTTATCAAATGCATTCAGCCTGATTTAGAACACACTTGATTGTGACCATTTTCGCCATCACTAACCACCTGAAAACTTATAATTACAATGACAGACATCTGTCGAAATCAGATGCCATTTCCTTTTAGCAAGTTATGCTACCATCACAGGGACTAAACCTAAATCAAATAAAAACATCCCCACGCAGTTCTGCGTCAGTACAGACAAGACCCAACATCACCTTCCTGTGCCATCAGTGTGGATTGCTGCAGTAGGAAAGAGGACTGGTGCATTGCTTTAACATCTTCCCCAGTCTTGCTAAATTTGCCTTCTCTCCAAATCCAAGGGAACTGTAATCTCAGATCATTCTTGCCTAGTAAGAGTAGAAAATTTTTTGCAGCTAATCTACTAACAGGCTATGTCTGGATTAGAGTTTCAATTTTTAGGATATTTTGGCATAAAGGCTTCTGTCTCACTCCCTGACACCCTGAGTCCAAACCAAGAAGACAAGGTGATACAGGGCAGAGACTGTATGAGCTAATATGGGAGCCAGAAGTGGGGCTGATTCCCAGCCTACATCTCTGCTCAGAAATGTAATATCATTTGTAACACTCAACTGAGCTGCTGTTGCTAACTCCATGTCTCTGTGCTATACTCCCTTGCCTAGTATGGAGTGGACATGGAAAAGGAGAAACAGCGTTCTTTCAAACGCTGTATTACCAGAGATGGTTTTCAAATGGCATTCCCACCTACCAGCTGGTCCTTGAGTCAAGATCTCTATGGAGGAGGAGAGCATGTCCTTGAAGAGGGTATTCCACCAGGGCATCACCTGAAATCCTGACGATCCTGCCCTTAGACAGCCCTCTCCTAAGGTATCACCTCACAGGTCGGAAGCACAGACAGCTGGTGATGAATAAATCATACCCTATTATCTGCTTAATACAAGTCTCGCTCCTACCTCCTAATAAATGAAAACACTATGTTTCCTTTGATAAGAAATGCATGAAAGTGTGCCATTCATAAAAAGATTCAATTAAACATATGAAGCATATCCTGCTGTGACCCACATTTCAGTAACAACATGATCTTCTTTCTTGTGTGCCAGTGGGACTTGTTCAGGCCACTTTGGGGTCTGATTTTTTTTTTTTTTTTTTTTAAACACCCAAGTCACCTCATTTGGAAAAATGGTCAAATCTTTAGGACTAATTCTACACATGGAAAATAATTATCCAGTGCAAAAGTAGTAAATACAGCAATTTATTTAAACAGAGGCTGCCAAATCACGTTTTTTCACCTTGAAGCAGAAAAAAAAAAAAAGTCCCTTTTCTTGCCCTTAATGGAAAATATAGTTCTGCTTCAGACCAATTAGATCAGAAGGAATAACGGTGAAATTGTTCACAAGAGAAAGATCCTTTCTTAGGCTTTTCTCATCTAAATAATTATATTCAAGCAGGTCTGAACATAAAAAACCCTGAAATGTTTTTAAAGAGTTTATTTTACAGAAGTATTTTAAATGCCTTGCCATCTTTGATTTCAGCAGTGTGAGACAGAAAAGCAAGCAAATGATGGAAACTGACTCACCACAATGGGTCCAATATCACTCACTAGAGAGAGTAGTCCACAAACATACTACCTCGCTTTCAGATTGATCTCTTGCAGTTTGAAACCACAAAGTAGTTATTTCACTGTCACAGAAAAGCTTTATCCTATGCAAATAGATTTCACTGAAAATACTCAAGGCAATTACTGAACATTTATCTTTCTAATAATTTTTCTGAAGAACATGACCATTTAATTAGGGGATTAGATTGAATTCTGGCTCACTGAAGTCAATGGGAGTCTGCTACTCACTCCACTGGTGCCAGGGTTTAATCTTCAGATTTCAAAAGGACTGACTATCTGCTTAAACTTATGCAAGTACTTAGGTATGCTGCTGCATTGGGTCATGAACCTCCAGCTTATTTACAAAGCTCTGTAGAACTTTATATGGGAGTAAAAAAAGTATTGTAATTCATTTCTAGAAATAGGAAATTGCTTCCTGTTTGATTGCCCATAGAATGCTAGTGTCCCACTTTCAGTTGCACAGAAAAACTGTAAGTGATGTCTTTTTGGTTGATTCTTGCCATTTCTGATCAGCTAAAGGGTTTATCCCATTTCTGTGGAAGATGCCACAACGTTAACAGACTCATGCCTACTACAACAGCAGAGCATGCCCAGGCAGAAAACCAACAGGTCCTAACAAACTCTGGAGACATGAAAATGCTGCAACACCTCTCCTCTGCAATTCAAACTGTCACGAGCAGCTCTGATTTACTCTGCTCTCCCATGACGGCTTCCCACAGAAAAAAAGCTTAATGCCAGGTCACCGTTCTTATCTGCTCATCTCAAAGGAGCCTTCCGGTACTGTAGGTATATGTTTAAGACCCCTCCCAAAGCTGCAGGATGAAAAATCACCTTGTCAGCAGCGATGACACACTAGCACAATACAACTTTGTTTTCATAAAGACAAAGCTCAGCTGTGCAGAAGACCAAGCTTTCCTGAAGGACAGCCATAAAATTCTCACAGAAGCCAAGACAAGTCTTGCCACATCCCAATCTGTATGCAAAGCACACTTTAAGCTTGCCCTTTTCTCTTTCTACCGCAAGAATACAGCTGTGGATTGTTTTGAAACAGAACCCGTACTAAATGGTACAAATAACAGCACGCAGATTTGTCCTCCAGGGGAAAAGCTGAGAGACTAAACCACACGTGACAGACGTGAAGGGCATTGATTCTTACAGACTGCAACGCGCTTAGAGGCTGACGGTTGCAGAAGCCATGGAGGCACACAGCACCCTGCTCCACGAGCAGCACCCTGCTCCACGAGCAGGTTGTTCAGCCTGCACTCAAATTGTTGACTTGGAGCCAGCACGCATTGTTCGTCATGAGAATTTAGTACTGAAAACGCTCAGAAGGTAACTGAGCGTTATTAAAAGAAGCCGTATCGCTTTTATACGTAGGCAACTCCATTCCACACAGCAGCTGCCTCACATCAAAGATACATCCCGAAAGAAATGCTCAGGGATACCCTCAGTTAAACCTCAACCTGATTACAGCACGCAGGTGATCAGAGGAGCTGGGGGCAAGTCCCTGCCCGTCCTGTCTGTCAGAGCCCCGGTGTTTGCTCACAGGGAGCTCAGGGCCCGCTTGCACTGCCCAGGCTGGGACGCAGCACAGCTGTCGCTCATTTTACCGTACCCCTTTGGCATGTTCCTTCAGTGAGCACCAAAGGCTTCTATGCTCACACTGCAAATTCAGCACAGAGAAACTGTTTTCCCCAAGTGTGCTTTATGTCTAAAGCAAAACAGGGACCCAATACCTGCAGGCATGTGATTATTTCATATTCCTCCACAAATGTAAACATTTACAAAACCAAAGCATAGCTATTATGAAATATCTTAGCATAAATCTAGGTACTACTAGTGCTAAAACATACAATAAAAATGGTTCAATTCCTAAGGAAACTAGAACAACGCTTTTGGAAAATATGTCATAATATTATTAAAAAAATATTAAATAGTATTTAAAACTCTAGAAAAATTCACTGAAGTACCATCTCAGTCCACATAGCCTTTTGTAGTGTGCTTTTCATTTAATTCACAGCAACATTGAACAGAATGTAGGAGATAATGCTGAGATTTGCTAACACCCAGTGTCAAAAATAAGGCATTATAAAGGATTATTTGTGACCATATTATCATTCATCTTCTGTTGTTATTTTTTTAGGCTAAGGCAAGAACTTATTGCACAACTCAGTTGAACTAAGACACATGAGAAATGCTCGCTGGAGTTTATTTTTTTATGTTTTCAGTTTTTTATATTTTCAGTTTATAAATGACCATTTATAAACATAACATGCAAGGTCTTGGGAAATAAATAATTTATTGCCTTCAATATTCTGGGAGAACCTGCTGGAAGGAAACTGCATTCCCCAGCATCAATCCATGGCTAAGAGTCTCCAAGAACATGACACCGAAGAAACTACCTGCTGCTAGTGGAAGCTTAGCAGAGCACTACACATGCTGAGCAGGTTAAGGACTGCTCCCAGCAGAAGAACGTGTCTTACCATAGGGACACCCCTGGTGCACTGGGGGGGGGTGGTCCTGGAACAGAGGGAGATGCAGTTTGCATGAGACTGGAAAGCCAGCCTGAGAGACTGTCAAGCCTGCCCAGGCGGTTATAACACCATAGTTAAAAACTGTGAAATTTGCTTTAAGAAATTTCTCTTTCCAAAACCCGTTTGCTTACATTTACAGTTCTAAACAAAGGGAGAGATAGTTGAGTTTATTTTTCTTTGGTTCTCTGGTAAGCTAACATCCGCACTGAGCTATATGAACACAAGCATTCAGTATCTAGGGCCTTTTGTAGCATTTTGATCATCTTTTTGAAACACTGGCGCTCACCATCAGCCAGTTACAGCTATATATGTATGTGTAATTGCCACTCTGCTCTTCGCTATTCAGTATTTTAAGGACATCTACAGCATTAATCCTATTTCATATTTTATTAAACTATCTTTCTCTTCCACCAAGAAATGTTATGTTGATCTCCTAAACCCCCCCTGGCTTCAGCTGTAATTCTCTTCCACCATGGATTTAGTCTGCTGCTCATCACAACAGCACCATGTACACCTGCTTTAATAAAAATAGGAATGAATTAGTCTTCAGTTAGCAATTGTACCACAGGGCAAGGTAATGAATAGCTAAACAGACATGAGTATATAACCATTTATGTAAAGTGAAGAGTGTGGGCTACCTGCTTGAAATCCTTATTAAACCTTTACTTGCTTTATCCTAGCATCAACAGAACAAAACAGAATAGCCAACTATGCTTTTGTAAGAATGATTTCTACAACAGGCTTAGAGCAGTCCCTTAGCATTTCAAAAGAAAGCCACAATTCAAATTTCAGAAACAAGCAATTGCATTTGACTTCCTTGGGTGTCCAGATGAAGGGTATTAGTCCTGCAGTCTGAGACATGACAGTCCTTGGTCACGTACACAGTACTGTCAGTGCAGCACTTTGAAGACAATAAATAGTAGGCACAGCCTTCCCCCAGCACACACACTGGTGCCAGATGAGGCAGGCTGGATAAAGAGCTTATTACTCTACCTGCCATGCACATTGCTCTCTTTCAAACTCAAAGGCACTACCTTTAATTCAGGAAATATACCTTTGCCTCATTCTTCTGCCCTGCCTCACATGGCCGTGACTGTTGCTGTCAGAGACATGACGCAGTACTAGGTGGATCTGGCCCAGTTATGTCATTCTTATTCAACATGAAGTTTCACTGGGAAACTCATAATGCAGAAGAAACCTCGAGCTTTACAGAATACATACGCTAATTTTCTATATAATCATTAGCATGACTCAACAGCAACTCTTACCAGGTAACTAGGAGTCTGCATCTTTTTTTGGAAGCTTAGTCTCTAAGGGCCTCTACTCGTAAATCAATTGCCAATTCAGATTTTTCACTCTTGTATTGGGATTTTTTATGAGTCACATATTGCCTGTCCTCCCAGTGCTGACATGAAAGCAAAAGGTCAATATAAACTCTGCATTATGAATTCTGGTTAATTAAGATATAACATGCCTCACTATTCCTAGTCAAGAGTCAAACATAACTGGGAAGATTAAACGTTAGTGAAAGAACAGCATAATTTCAGAACGCTGCATTAGACAGAGGGCAGCAAACAAAACCAGAAATAATATCCCCCAAACATCCAAGGTGCTTATCCCCAGAAAGAACTGCAAAATTACTTGCATTTATATTCCAAATATCATAGCAGCATGTGATGTGAGGCTTCAAAAATATATTTGTATTGGATTAGAAATAGGAAGCCAGGGTGAGAAGCTGCCACTGCCTGTGACTGAAAAAAGACACCAAGGGATGAGTAACTCCATGAAAACCACTCCTTGAAGCTGTTAGGTCTCCAGGTTAGGAAGGATAGGATGGAAAGACTCTGGCAAAAGTTTGCCAACACCGACTAGCCTGATATTGAGCTACAAGCCTATCTCCCCAGCTTTGTCTCAGAATCCAAAGCAGCAGTTTACTAAACTCGGTGGATTTTAACCCCCTTATCTTTAATAGCAAGATTATACCTGTGGTACCTTAAGAAAATGTATCGTTCAGATAACTACCTAGTTGTTGAGCTAGAACAGAATTACGATTGCATTTGATTCATTTTTCACCAAACATTTCTGTACTTTCAGCTAAAACTTGACCTTTAGTCATGCTTACTACCTCTTCTGTGTTATTAAGCCTTCTCAGCATTGGGGGAACAAGCTGAATTGGACATCTGGTCTTCACAGAAACACTGACCGCAGCAACAAGAAAAACTATGCATACACACTAGGATATTGAAAGACCTGAGACTCATCCAGGTCTATAAAGACCACAACATGAGGAGTGTTTCCTGCAAGATTGATATGAAACTTATTATTGCATGGTGCTGAGTTTTGGAAAGAACTGTTACATGGCAGGCACATAAGAATACAAATTACTTACATACACATTTCATGAACAAACCAAGAAATGCCATGCATGCTTTCTGTGAGAATAGAAAATTTAAGGTAATCCTTATCCAGTCAAATGCTATTCTGCTCCTTACTCGCACCACTGTATGCATTGATAGTTTGCTCATACCTTGAATAATGTATGTTCTTCTGGTCCCATCACCTCAAAAAGAATACGTTAGAACCTGGAACAAGAGCAGCAACGCTTGACAAAGTATACAATGGCTTCTCTATATGGAAGAGGGCTTTTCAGCATGGGAAAGATGACATGGGGAGATATGGCTGAAGTCTATGACATCTTGAATGACGAATAAAGCAGAGGTAGGGATTGACTGTTCTCTGTTTCTTCCAAGGTGAAGTAGGGTCCAGCTGCCACGAGACTGGTACAAAACACATCTAAGGAGGGTGGTTCTCAATGCAGCAGGTAGAGTAGAGCTGTGGAACTCCTCACCACTGTGCACACAGGTTCAAAAGCAAACAGGTGCTTGTAAAGATGCATTGTAGATCGCAGAGCAGACTAGGCATAAACACACTCAGGAAATTGTGAGGGGAGCATAGGCAGCCTGAAAAGTACTAGGGTGGAAACATCACACGTGTTTGACTTGTTCTCAGTCTTCCCCAGGCATCTGTCTGTGTATGTCCGCTCCCTAGAGATAAAGTTTGGGCTTTGTGAACAATCACGATTAACAGTTATGAATGTTCTTCTGTCCTAGCAGGCTTGGAACATTGTTCTGAGTTCTGCTTGTCTTGTTTGAACCATCTAAAGTTTTCTCTGTAGACGTACAGAACATTTTCTTATGAACCTAAGGAACACAGAAAAATTTCAAGGCCTGACTTGTCTTTCCCTGTTTGAAGTCACTCTGTACTTCAGATCTCTCAAAGTGTATGTAACAGGCCTTTGAGGACACAGCGTGACTTTTCTGTGCAGAACTGGCTGTTCTGCACATTCTGAAGATTATTGTGACACTTAAATATTTGAGTTGAAAGATCTATGTAAAGATAGAGAAAGTGTAATTTTAAAAAGTCTACTTAAATGACTATCATTGTCCAACACTCTTTAGATAATTTAAAAACCTGAATTAAAAAAAAATGCTGTGTAAATCCATATTTAGGTACATACTACATATTTCCTAGCAATGTTTAGTAATTGCTCAGTTAACTCTTAGCAATAAAAACTCAATAGAATACTATCTAAAATACAGGCTATAAACCCAGTCTTCCTTTCTTCTTCTTCAATTCAGCTGCTATTTTATTTTCTGATAAAATCTGATAAAACCTGTCAAATATTCTTTCTATTTCATGTCATTCCTGTGCACTTATTTTATATGGACATTTAAACATTTTTCTCTCTTGTGCTTAGTCAATAAGAATTAAACATATTGTATAAAAAATGAAAAAGATTTAATCAAACACAAGAGTCAAATAAAATCCTCCTTTTGTCTCTTTGGTTCTCAGCAATTTCATCCTCTAAAACTATTTTTTAATTCATCCAGCTAAAAGCACAATATTTCCCATTTGTGTACATGTGCGAATCCACACATACATGTATAAGAATTAAAAAATCATATTATCAGAACTAAGCAGAAAAAATATTTCAGAAACCAGCAGAATCTTCTGCAAATAATTATGGTCTCTGAATGAAAGCTTCTTTTTTCATCCATATGTAAGTGTTAGTGGTTTCCATGACAACTTTCTGTCAGTTTTCCACTATTTCCAGTAGGTTTTTGAATTACAGCTTACATATGTTATTAAAGATTAGCTTTAGCTTTTGCAGAACCCTAAAGCCTTCTTGACAAAGCCATTATGCCAATAATGTTGGAGAAGTGTTTAGAGTCAATTTTGATGCAAATGTCACATCTCTTTTGATAAAACTGTAAAAAAAAGAAATAGCAATGACTACTTACATTTGTTATCTTGCAGCCCCAGTAGCCTATTCAAAACATAGCATGTTATCATTCAAGCATATCAAGGGGAGAAATAATTTGAAGACAATCATACAAGACAGAGAGATCTCTGACAGCAATCTAAGCTATGGAAATCAAAACTAAACCTGCTCCATTTTCCCTGGTTTGTAGTCAAAAGCCCATAAATCCCTCAAGTTTCTCTGGGTCTCCCTCCAACCATAAGATCAGCTTTGATTCTCCCAAGCTTTTAATGGATTGGCTTATGGAAGGAGCTCAACTTTCAAATCAAAGGAGGAAAAAAAGGTTATGCAAAAAAAAGAGCTTCTGTAAAAAATAATGAAGCATTTAAAACGGGAAAATTATGAAACTTCATTCATTATATGACAAGACATTTTTCTTTCATGCAGAAGGTGGCTGGAAGAGATTTGTTGTCATGGCATAAAGCTTGAAAATGTGGTGACTGAGAAAAAGAGTTCTGCCATGGCAGAAAAGGTGAGATATTCAAGAAAGAAAAGTCCAACGCAACCACCAGAATTCTCAAGAGGGGCCTAACCTTACTCCTGCTTGGTTGTATCTCTTGTCATGACAAGGATGTTAAAGCAGACATGTCATTCCACAGTGGGATATCCCAGAAAATTAAGCCATATGAAGTTGAGGTTGAAGGGTGGTGGCATTTGGTTTGTTGTGGCTTGTTTTTTGGGGGTGATTTGGTTTGGTTTTGAGGGTTTTTTTTGTTGTTTTTGTTTTTTGTTGGTTTTTTTTTTTAAGCAGTAAGTACAAAAGCAGTAATCCTTTATCATTGTGTTAAGGAATGTCTACCATAATCTTT
>JAVJGJ010000057.1:20532181-20543497 GCA_035590215.1 Microhierax caerulescens
GAACTCCTGCAGGGATTCTAGGTTCCTTGCATAATTTGGCAATTACTCAATTGGTTAAGCTTTCAAGTAGACACTTTTTCTGAACGCAGAGTACAAGTTTGCCAACCTCTACTCTTAATGGCTTCTTCAAGCTTAAGGGGTTGTTGACAGCTGCTGAATCCCTGTATTTCTTAGAAAATTATGGTAGCAAGTCAGAGGTTTTGTATCCTCCGTTTGCACTTTTAGAAGACCTACAACTTTCAAATACATTTATTAAAGTGGAACACTGAAGATTCAGTGATTCATCTTAAACTGCAGATTTCCCAAAAACAAATCTTAGGCTGCCAAATGCAACCTGCCTAAGCCAGTTTCTGATGTTTTCACGAGAATATGACTGCCAAGATATGTGAACTGAGTGACTTTTTCTGTCTTTGTCTTCTAGAGTCCAGATACAAATTTCTCATGAAATTTATTTGTAGGGCTCTACCCCCCCCCAAAAAAAAAAAAAAAAAAAAAAAAGGACCAGGTCCCTCTTTTTTGGGTGGTATTCTTGTGTTTACTTGTTCCTGACTGAACTGTCACATGAAAGAGCTACATCCCCTACATGCACTTATTCTAGTGTATTGTTACCAAAGTATGTAATGACTCTGTGTATGTTTCTACAAGTTCTCTCATAAGGAAGTAAAAAAGAATGCTATTTACTGAAGGTGAGAAAATGCATTCAAGTTTGATGCTAATATCTACAATGGATCAATTGTTCAAGTTTAGAATTATGAATAGCATTAGACCTTTGTGCTATTTTTCTTGGCACATCGTATTTTACAACATTCCTCAGTGGACTGTGGTGGAAGTTTCTAAATTAAACCTGCAAGTGTGACAGGCTCTCCTCTCCCTTCCATTTGGTATCTTCTTTGATGTTTGTACAGGGTTTCCTACAGAAGAAATCTGGGCAATTTGTGAACTTCCAGGCTGAGACTAACTTCTTCGTAACGTTCATTGATAAGGTCTTTTGCAGATATGCCTATTTATCCATTGACTTTTCCTGGTCCCTTGTTTCTTTTAAGTCAGTAATTTTACCACTTATGTTGCCTTCATATGCTTCTGTCCTTCTTTACAGTTACCTGGTCTTCAGCTACAGCTTTCTCACGTTTGTTTTTCTTTTTTCATGATGTTAGACTGTGACTTCATTTGTTAGTGTCCTGGAGAAATAGCACACGTAGCACCAGCTGACTGCATTGCTTCTCATTACTTGTCACTCCTTCTCTCCATCTAAGCCCTTTCTTGCTTACCATTGGCAAATATTCCAACTCATGCAGACTTTGCAGGGGGGGATTTTTCTGGAGCTATTACAGCACCTTCTTATCACCGTCTTCAGCAGCAGTTTCTTTGTTTCAATGATGTTTTATTCATGTACATTCTCCTGGCTCATCTTTCCCAATTAATTATTACAACAGCACAAACTCCTAACAGCATTAGTGGAATGGCACAACGAACTACAGACCTAGCGAGTGACTTTGCCTTGAAGCAACAGCTTGTAAGAATGAACTCAGGGATAGCTGGACAATCCTGCTTTTCACGCCCTCAGGCAGGATAGACATGTAGAAGGCTTAGACAGCTCATACGTGTATAGTACCTGCACTCCAAGTAATTTCCTTGGAAACCATTTGACTAACTCAGAACTCAAATCCTACCATTCCTCTTGTAGTTTCCACCTCCTCTCCAAGAGGAGAGCATCCCCCTCCCCCATCTCCTAGCCACATCAAGATCCATGCCCAATCAACATCAAGATTATTCCTTTCTGCTAAGGAAGGAGGTTTTTCTAATACTACTTTTATTGAAATTGACTGGCTAGAACTACCCAGATTTCCATGAGTCACGTGTAAAGCTGCATACCATACTGATATATATATATATATTGATCTTGGACATTATCTACCTGTAAAATTTTAAGATACGTGCAAATAATGTGCTTACACTTTTTAAATATCAAAATAAGCTATTAATCTCTTACCTTTATGGCATAATAACTTTATACCTTGTAACTCATGATAAATTCATGTATCTGGTATTTTTCTTGCCTCGGAATACCTGACTTGAGATGACAAATAACTTTTCAAGATTTTGCATCTTCAGCTAGTTTGTACAATGCTTAGGCATGACTTAGTGCCTTTTCCAAAAGTCCTTTCAGAAGCATATAACATTTTCAGAGCACAAAAATTACCTGTTTTCAGAAGTATCTGAAGCATTCAGAGGCTGAATATTACTCACCTAAAAAACACAAGCACATTTACAATGCTTATGTGCTAAATACCTCATGCCAGACAAGGGTTTTATCTGTGTCAAATTGTAATTACCTGTTGCTTTATGAATGTCATCATAATTATTACTTTCATACTACACTTTAACCTCCACAGTGGATTGAAATACTCAGTTTCAGTTGAAAACTGCTTGATTGTAGACAACATCTGTCAACTCTGACACCACGGTTGTGCATTTCACATGCTTGGAAGGAATATAACCATATGAGAATCATTCAAGACAACATTTAACAAGTCCCCTTCACTGGATCTACAGGCGATTTTAGTAGTGCTGTTGATTTGAATAACTTTCTACTGAGAAATCTGGTAGGGCTGGGTCAGGGAGAGGCGAGACATTGGCAGAGGTGAAACAAAGCTTATTTTCAAGAAATGACTGCTTTTGAAAGCACCAGCCCAGACCACCAGCACAGCCCACGTGACAGGCCAGCTGCCAGGCACAAGAGTGCTGAACGAAGAAGCCTCTAGGCTCAGGAAGGATGAGGTCAGGCAGAGGCAGAGTGTTTGGGTCCATTTTTTGTTTTCCAAAGGGCTGTTGGGATCTCTAGAGCATCCCAGACTGCAGTTAAAAAATTAATTTTGTTAATCCTACTGTCTTGCCCTCCAGCCACATCATTCTTAAGGATTTCTGGCCATCTGCCATAGTCAAGGTATTTTTCTGTGGTGAAAAGATAAAAAGCACATCACGCTTAATCTAGAACCTGTAGTTTTCAGACTCTGGAGTCCACAGCCCAAGAATAGGACCACACACATGGTTGGCATCCAGAAGTACCTCTGCCTAGGAGTCATGCTGCGCCTATTCACACTGCTAGGGGAAGAGAAGGGGAGAGAGACTGGGAGGTATGGCACAGGTTCATTTTGAGCAGATTGGTATAGTGACTAAACGGCTTCTGTAAGCAGGGCCAGGTTAAAATAGCTCCCAAAGTCTACCTAAGGGAGACCAGCATTCCTCTTTGCTCTTCTTCACACCACTTTGCATGGTCCAGAGGACAGAAACCAAAGAAATAAAGTGATTTATCAAAATGAGGGTTTATCAGGGTCTTTGTGACTTAGCCTGGACTGTCTAGGTTGACATGCGTTCTGTTCCCTGTTCTAATTCTTTGGGCACGTCTTTGACTGTGGGCTACCTGGATATTTTTTTACTCTTGCTTATTACACGACCATGCTATTGCTTATTGGCAACTGAAGTTTTTCCAGGTACTGCTGCACAGGGGTGCAAACTCTCAGTGAAGTTTGTCATCTCTGTTGTTGTTACAGTGTAATCCCACCAAGCCATGTGGCATAGGGTTCCCCAAAGACAGTCTGCTTTACAGCCTCTTACATAGACAGTTGGCAGTTTGACATTATCCCTGCTCCTGCCTCAAGCTTTGATTTAGAATCTTAGGGTGAATATTTACCAATTTACCAATCCAGAAAGAGCAGAAATATCTTTTTTTATTTTACCCAGAAGTGCACAGCCTCATCTATCACTGTGATACTGGCTTCTTTCCATTACTCGTTCTGCATTCCCATTTTACCATCTGCCCACTGATAACCTGGACTTGCTATGTCTAATCTGTGCATCACCACTACTCTCTCAGCTGAAAAATATAATGGATTTGCTTGAATTCACTTAATTAGGAACTACACCATTCAGGATGCTGTACCAAAAATAATTTGATTTATGAGTTGGCAATTTAAGTAGCCCCTTAGCAGCACTTAACAACTACCGCTGATGTAAGATGTCTCTATTGATTTAGGACCATCCAGGTTTGAAATGAGTCAGGTAGCTCCAGCTCATGTGTCAGAACTGGCAGTTCACATCTGGAGGAATAAATCCAGGTAAAAGACCTAGCAAAAATCTACTATCAAATCACTGTCTGGAGAAAAAAATGCCCCACATCCACAGTTCTATTAGCAAGCGAGTACAGGAAAGTAAATAACTCAGCGCTGCATACATTTTGCTTACTCTTCCTGTTGATACACTGAATTGTGAGACAGATGGAATATATTGTCTCTACTTCATTGTTTTAACACAGATTATCAGCTAGTAGTTGTTTTCAGGACAGTCACTGCAGTGTGCTTTAAGCTGCAAGAAAATCAGGAACAACTTCTGCTTCCTGAGATTCAGATCACACTTACACAACACCATCCCTTGCTATGATGGAAAACAACAGGGACAGGTGAAAGTTGGATCAAATCCTGCTTTCACACTGGTGACCCCATGACCATAAGTCAGTCAGGGTAACATTTACTAAAACACATCAGAAAAAGCCAAACACTGATATCCCGTGTTCCCACACATTTTCCTTCTGCACACCCTCCTCAATGCGCATCGCTGTTTTCCGCTTCGAAGTTAGGCTCTGATTGCTGCAGGGACAGACCAAAGCCTGAAATCAGTGTCTTGCCAACCCTCCTTGCAGAGGAGGCAGCCTGGATGAGAGCTCACCAGCAGTCCTCCACTACCCTTTTCACTGTGTCCCTTGTTCTGCAGACAGTTACCTACAACTGAAAGAGAAACTCCAAGTAGTCAATGGACCACCCACCTTATATGTACTTGTACCTGGGTTTTGAGCAGTGGGTGTGGGCTGACAGAGAAAGGCAGGCACCCTCTGGCATAGACAGATCTCAGAGGGACGGGCTTTCGGTACACTCCGGTCTGGGAGCAGGGGCAGAAACAGGGCCCCTGGAGAAGTGGAGTTGCTAAAACGGGAAAGGAATGGGCACCTATGGAAAGGCTTAGATTCATACATGCAAAGGCACAAGGCTGGGGGAGAAGCAGGGGTGAGAAGCAGCCAGCAGCGAACTGTTCACTCGGGAACAAGCTGAGCTCCCAACAGCTCCAGCACAACCCCGGAGGATTATAAGTCACCCTAAATGAATTAGATGTTTTTAAAAAGTCTAAAAAAAAAAAAACTGCAAGGAAACATCAATAGGCAAGATATATCCAACACAATGTCTGAAGGCAGAAATAGACTTAAATACATTTAGGAGTGAGTACTATTATTCTTGTGAAAGCAGGAATAATACTACCCCCATGCCCAGCAGGCAAGAAAACACATCATGGAGCAAGGCACCAAGAGGCCAAGAGTGACTTGGGAGATCAGGGGATGAAAGGGATGAAAAGTTCACTATATAAAAGTAGACATATCTGAGCACTCTAAAGATTTTATAATCTGTTAACCAGAGATTTTGGAAGGATACTAGAGAAAACAGGGGCAGAGAAACAGAGAGGAATAGGAGAAAGAAGATAGGATACAGCGGCTGAGTAATTCTCCTTACACATAAAAGGTTTGGAGGGAAGGGAAAGAGGCATTGTACAGCTTTAAACTCACATGGTGGTAAGCATCAGTTCCACGCTTCTAGTAGCTAGTCCAACGATAAACACATCTAAGCAAGAACTAGCCCATGCGACTGGGACATGCACGTGTGCTTCACTGAAGGACTTGTCATGTAGATCACAGATAATTCATCTGATGTGGCATTTGCTTGGGTAACCATGCGATTTTCTGTGAACAGCAAGCTAAGCAACCGTGCAAAAGCCATAGTTCATTGCTCTCCTCTTCCCTGGGGCTGAATCAACTTCTGTATTTTTTTTAATGCAGTATTTAACTATTTGATCCATTCATACTTCCCCCTCTCTTTTTTTAGCCAGTCTCCCATTTATGAATTTGTACCATATATGAGTGCTCATCGCAATTCATTCAGACATTCTGCATTCATATGGATGCAGAAGAGGCAGACACATTTACAGACGACATAGATCCAACAGCGTGCTGGAGATAGAGATAAGATGGTCTTAAGTCTCTTCAAGTAATGCAGAGGGGGTCTTTCAGAAAAGCCATCCAGTAGTGGACTTCCTAGGGGCTGCCATCCGATAATTCATCAAGGAATGCATCACAGACTAAGTAATCTCTGCTTCAGTCTAATCCATTCAATCTCAGCACCCGGTTTTGAGAATAAAACTCCTGTTCCTTGTGTGATACCTTGTGTCTTATGCAATGCAGTATGGCCAATGCATGCGCTCTCCCCACCTCATTTTGGGATTTTCTGTGCTAGACATGGGTGGGCTGTCAGCTGCTCTTCAGTAGGTGGGTTGGAGATTTGTGATAGGTTAGGGTCTTTTTTTTCCTATGAACATTCCATAATTCAGTGAGTGATTCAAATTAAGACCCCCACAAACCATCATTGTTGTCTGGACAAATGTAAGGATTCATAACAGTGTGGTGCCACCTTTCAATTTCTTTTCTTGTCACAGCATACTCTTGCTTATGGTTCAAGTGCATAATTACAAAACATACAGCGTGGTGGTATACAGATCAACGCCACGGTAGGACTTAAAAGTTTTCCTGACCTGAATGTCACTTTGTTTCTTACTTAAATATATACATACAGAGACCTCTGTAGCATTTCACAGATATTATCTATGACCACACACAGAGATGTTTGAATTTATTATGTTTTTAAAAGCCTGCTTACCAGGTGGCCTTATTTTCTCTCTCTCAAGAAACAAGGCACACGTGCATACAAAATTCTGTCTCACATAATTTATAGTAAAGGGGTGGTAGTGGGGGGGGTTACTTAAGTAATTAGATAATGTGCTTACTGCTTATGCAAAAAAAAAAATGAAGGTGTGTACACATCAAAAGATTTTGAAGAGGAGCATCCTATAGGAATATATTGCATCTGGGAAGCAACAGGAAACAGACCAGACCAGACATCTGTCTGGTTTTTTTCCAGTGCAGCAGTTATACGTTTGGCTAAATTACTTTGACTCTCAAAATGACAGTTCTGCTTCTGTACAATAATTCACTGAATTTGGGCTTGTTATCAGGGAAGGGTTGAATGTCATTCTATTCATAGAACCAGTGATCCATTGTTTTCAACCTTACCTGTGTGCCTGAGGCACCAGAGAGGCTCGTCACGTTCAGGACTTGAGAGATCCTTCTGATGCAAGAATAAAAGCTCCACACATTGAGCCACATGAAACAGGAACCCTTTTTTTTTTTTTTTGCCAGCAAGTCACATGATGGTTATAGTCTTATGCTACGGAGCTATATGACAAAAAAAGCCCATCCTACCCCACTGCTGCAGCATGCTGTACCTTACCTGCCGTTCACACGTCTCACGCACCACGTTCTGGAAGCTGACACACTAATGCAGGTTGCATTGGCTTGAGACTAGGAAGAAAGCGTAAGGTGCCATTGCTATAGTGAAAGAATGGGATATAGACGCAGAAGTCCTAGACATGAAACACAACACCATGTGTCTACATCATGTTCAGATGTGATGCCTCTGGGCAATTTGCCTCAAAGATGTTTTAGTGAGAAAACAGCGTTCAGGAGTATTACTGTAGGGCATTTAAAAACAATGGTCAGTGACCCCATGGAGCAATTCTAAACAAAAATTCATTTAAAACCTCACAGGAGAACTACACAACCACATGGTCAAAGTGCTGGCAGACTGGCCAGTATTTCTTACACAGCAAAACTTGTGCTAAAATTCCACTTACAGTGAAGTAACTCCAGACTTGTACTCATCTTAGACCCTTAATGCCTAAAGAAGCATTTTAAAGTGTTTTCCCCATATTGCAATCATGTCATGACCTGCTGGTGATTATACTAGAAGGACATCTGTCCTGCATAAAATCCCTGCTGAAATCAAGTGGATCAGAGCTAGGCAAAGTCAGATCTGTCAAAGTTCCTCTGTTCTTATCTGCAAGGGCAAAGCCATTATTTGCATAGTGGAGACGAAATTTAGTTTGAAAATTCAAATTGTTTGTGTGTTCATAGGAGTTCAGAATTTTGCAGCAACACCAATGCAATAAAGAGCAAAGTTGTGCTTTGGACAGGACGGATCCTCAAGTGTAGATAGGCCTCTGCAGCTACAAAAACTTCCCGTCTCTCTTTAGAAACTGAATTTGTTTGCTCTCATTTCCTAGCTACTGACTGGATGTCTTGACAACACAACAAACCTTTATTTCACTTTGAAGGTTTAGCATGTCATACAAAAATAACCAGATCACTCGCCCTAACACACACACACGAAACTCCACGCACACACCCTCCCCCCTGAAAAATAGATCTGCTTAGATGGAAAGTCTTACTTGTGCTTCTGCTGTTTGGCACCAATTATTCATCATGTGAATTACTTCTAGAAAGATTTAAAACTCATATACCAGAAAATCCATCAGTATCTGTGAAATTATTCCACAGGTATCAATTAGTTGTCTTGAGATACAAGTCAAACTAGTGATTTCTTCCCCCAGAGAAGCCCAGAAAATGTTTGTCCTGACATTCATGAAACATAACCTACACTCATAATGGAATGAAAAACAGGAAAACAAGGCAGACAATGTAAAATTAGGTGTCCAAGTTCTTGACTCCCTGTTTCTACAACTTAAAAGATATGCTCTCCTAATCCTAACACTCAGAGACTCTTAGGTGAACAGAGGACCAGCAACATTTAGTGCTAGTGCAGGTCAGCACCCAGTGGGTTGTGCTGCTCCCAGCCACGCAGCCATCTACAGAGCATCAGCCACACACAAGGAGACCAAGAGGAGGATTTTCCAACCCCCTTCCTGCCAGGTGGGAGCCACAAAGTTTATCGATGTGCAGATTCACTGAAGACAGAAGAGGAGGGTGGTGGCCTGTAAGAAGCTGACCAGCAATCAGGTGATGATCCTGAAATTATGGAGCTACAGCTGTGCACCTTTCCTGCAAAACCCTAATTTCAGCTAGGTAAGCCACTTAGCACAAGTTTTGCCCAAACCCTCCCCTCCATGATATGGTTTATATTTTTAAATCCTAAGTTATCCTTAGCTGTGTTTGGAAGGGGAATCCTGTCACTCCTGCACTTATTGATAGTCTTCCCCCGGCCTTTCTTTTGCTGTACTCAACAGGGTTTTAGATGGGCTTCAAAAATACCCTCCCAGATCTGCTCAGAGATAAGGTTCCTCCCCTTTTTCAAAGCCTGCAGTATTAAATTTGGTTGAAAATGTCAAGGATTTCATTAGCTGGAGAATAGCAGCTGCTACAACTGTTTTAAACATGGAAGCCAGCAGAAAGATAGACCTTTTGTTTACATCGTAAAATAAACAAAAGGTTAAGTAGTGTCCATGCTACAGCTCTGAAAATACCACCACAACCTTTCTGATACTTTCCTAAAAAAAAATACTAATAAAATCTAGGAGTTAACTTCAAGTTCACTACAACCATTTCTATTGCTTCTAGGTAATCTTCTTCCATACAAACTGAAAGTCATTATTTATTTCTTACTTAAGCATTTAAGAAAACTTAGTCCTTGCTGTTTAATTGTTCTTTTCCACTGCATATAGACATGCACAAGAAAGGAACAAAACACCGAAGGCTCCGCTTAAATAGACTCACACCAGCAGATCCCAGCTTCTGTTGGGAACTCTATCTAGAAGCAACCAAGATGAATGAATAGGGAAATTCATGAACATAAAAGCTCCATCTGGGCAAAGTTTATTAAAGGACTGGGATCCTAAGCTGACCACACATTAATATCCTATTTGCAATGCGTAGTATCAAATGATTCACATATGTTTTAATAATTCACTTATAAGCCTATATAACAAACTATGTATTTATAAACATCTAGACTGAACTAGACAACCACCTTTAACTGTTTTATAAATGAAAGCTTAACAACAACTGTGACTTAATTTTTGCATAATAGTACTAAAACTATGACAAATGCAGAAGCCTTTACATCAGGCAAATGCTACAAAGCCCATGATCCCAAATAAAACCCAACACAGAACTCCAGAATTTGGGTTGCTGTTCCCAAATGCTAAAAATGAACTTTTTCTCGTGTTGTCTGTAACAAGCAGATTTTTCCTGCCTTCAAACAAGATGATCTGGGGGCTTAGAGGGGTAGAAGTAGATTAAATGTCGGCTGAAACACTTAATGACCTTCAGGAAGAAATATGAATGCCAGGTGCTAGCCTAAGGTTCCAGAGGCCTGTAACCAGTATTCAATAAAACTGAAATATTGTAAACAGTCTTTTGCTCTTTGACAGATGTTGCAATGATGTTGCTGCATTTTTGTTTTCAACACTCACATACTTGTCTTTTGGACATTCCTCATACTAAGCTCATGCTTATATCCGTTGTTTGCAACAAGTCTCTAAGGCAACAACGGGGTTGGGCAAATAGTTTCACTTTGTACAAGATAATAGGTAATTCCGAACATCCATATTTTTAAAGCAAGCTTAAGTCACCTACACATCAAACACTGCAGTTGACAGAGTCCAAGAAAAATGAATCTATGTGTCCAGCTAGAGAATAACAGCTTGATCCCAAAGTGCTGTAGCTGCCATTAATTTACAGGGTCAGAGCTGAACTTCAGGGGCGTGTAAAACACAGCCAGCTGCCAAACACACACCCGTCGTAACCACAGGGTGAGAAGACTGGATAAGTGCAGGATTTATTGCCAGAGAATACACATATCATGTAGTTTCACCCAAGGTGAAATTCCCTTCTGTCCAAAGAGTCTTACTGGCACCTACATACACAGCAGGTGCATCTCATGCAGGCGCCAAGACAGAATGATCCAGAGCTCGAGCTGAGACATGCTCAAAAGCTGCACAGGATAGGAAACAACCATCATCCCCACTGGTCTAAAGTGAAGCTCTGTTTTACCATCAGTACAAGTCAGAAAGCAAGGGCTTGACCCTGGTAAGACACAAGCACTTGTGGTTCCCTGAGCTTGACAGAATGAGACCAATTCACCGACATGAAAAATGAATCTGTCTTCTGTCTTTTCAAATGCATGGAAACAGAGTTAACAACACTGATAAAAATATTTTTTTCTGAACACTGGTTTGTTATGAGAAAAGCAGCTCTTCCCCAAAACTCCCAGTTACTCTACAAATCCCAAAAGATCAGAGCAGAATCAGGCTAGAGCTCTCAGCACCTTATCAAAACAGCCACCGTTTAACATCTGTTGGTGACATGGACAGTGGGATTGAGTGCACCCTCAACAAGTTTGCTGACGACACCAAGCTGCGTGGGGTGGT
>JAVJGJ010000057.1:20544408-20559037 GCA_035590215.1 Microhierax caerulescens
GGACCTTTTACAAGGGCACGTAGTGATAGAACAAGGGGGAATGGCTTTAAGCTGGAAGAGGGTAGATTTAGATTAGACAGATATCATATAAATATAATAAAACTCTTTACTGTGAGGGTGGTGAGGCGCTGGAACAGGTTGCCCAAAGACATTGTGGATGTCCCATCCCTGGAAATATTTGAGGCCAGGCTTGATGGAGCTTTGGGCAAACTGGTCTAGTGGGAGGTGTCCCTGCCCATGGCAGGGGTTTGGAACTAGATGATGTTTAAGGGCTGTTCCATGATTAAAGGGTTTATGTATTTGGGGCCCTGGAGACAGCAAGAGTTGAAACAAGCAGTGTTGTTCTGGGTCAAACTCTGGTGGTTGAAAGCAGGAGCATGCTATCAGGGCCACACGCTATCAGGGCCAGGCTGTGGCCAGCAGGTATCTCTTCACTCAGCACAACGAGATCAGCAAAGGGGAGTTGTAGGTGGTGCTGGTAGTACCGCACAGCCCCCAGCATCTACCAGGTGATACCAGTGCTGTGGCAGGACCACCAGTCAGTCACAGGGTTTCTGAAGTCTTAGCAGAGCTTTACTTACCACCTCCATTGCTCCCCAAGCTGCAACGAACACATCGCTTTATGGCATGGCTTCTGCACTGTATAGCCATAATGCCTCCAGATAATGCTGCTGCTCTGAGCTCCTGCGTAGAAGATTATTTGAAGAAAAAGGATAGTTTATAAAACAAAGTTTACATTGATTGACATGTTTTGCTTGGAATAAAGGGGATGTTTGTTCTGCCTCACACACTGTAGGCCTAGGTACTCGCCTTAAGTGCTGCTGGCGGGTTTTCCCTGATAATATACACATGCATCAGGGGCTGGAGTACAATCACACAACACGTTGCTACTCTGGAACTGAACAGCTCAAAGCAGTGCCTTTTCAAAGCATTGCACACACTCTTGGACAGCTTAGGACTTGATCCTGCAAGCACCTCACTCACCAAACAAGACCCCCCTTGAAATTGGCCTACATCCTAAACTAAGAAGGATTGGGCCCTTGACATTTTCTTCCATTTCATCATTTTCCTGCCTTCTGTGTATTCAGGTGTTACTAATTTTGAACTCAGCTGGTGCCTATGCTTAATGCTAAGACAGTGATCCCAGAAATACCTGAGAAATAGGATAACAGCAGTTTCACAAGCCAGTTGCAACAGTATCAGTAAATCCTACAGACCCCAGAAGAAATACTACTGCCTCTGAACTCCCAATACTCTAAAATCAAAACAGACACGATGCCCAGTGTTCGCAGAGTAAAGGAAGGTCACTTAGCTTACCAGTAATAATACCAATTGGCATAGATCTCACCACAGGTGTTTGTCCCCCTCACGAAGGAAGCCCAGAATCTGCTGAAAACTTTGGTCCATCACGTGGCAAACATATGTCCCAGTGTCTCCTCCTCCCACGAGGCGGTGGCTCCCATTGAGGCTGGAACATGACTCTTCTAGAAGACCTTTTATTGAACTTCGCAATACCTGGAAGTCCAAGAGCAGAGGCAAGTTCTAGATTCCACAGCAGAAACGTCTCAAACTGTCACAATTTACTACAATTTAACTCATCCCTCCTTCAGTGAGTCACAGGTCCCTCAGGATGACGGGAACCTTGCACAGTGTTCAGTGTAGATGGGAGATACAATATTCTAGATGTATCATCTGATAAAGCAGCACGGATTGCTTAATTGCAGAGAGCTGCTCAATGCATCAGCCTACACATCTGATAAGAGTTTTTCACAGAAGTACACCAAGAACACCATCCAAGAGCGAGTTTCACAAGTCACCAAGTACATTAAGTTTCTGAGGTATCTGGGCAGTGTCCAATGACAGTAGACACAGAGTCAGTGGCTGCATACCAGAACTTGCTAAGTGTGCTTCAGGTGAGTTAAACAAAAGACCAAAGCATTTTCACAGAAGTATTCAAGAGCTTCATCAGTGGACAAGCTTTCCAGTTGGTACCCCATAACATCCTGGATGAAATTATCGTCACAGAAGCCAACTCCATTTTAGACATCAGCAGTGTTGAGGTGTCACACGCAGTGACATCGTTAGTGCCACAAGGACCATCAGATTGTCCTTACGCTATTGTATTGACAACATACTTTGGAAAAGAATAACTACACTAAATCCAAGTTTTACTACTTACAAATCCTGAATTTTGATAAGCAGAAGGACTACTAAGTTTAGAAAAGACCAGATTGTTACATCTAACAGTAATAATTTAGATGACAGGTGTGATGTATTTTGTTGGTATTGCTGTTGGGGTGGGGGGGGTGGGGGTGTCTTAGAACACGATCAGCTTCCTGGAGAGTTGAGGTCCAAGTATGCGTTATTTCCTACCCCTGCTCCTCTCCACAAACTGGTTTCTTTTGGAAGGATATCTGGTGAACGAACAGAGAAGTAACTGTAACAGATAAGAGAAGTGTCATCTTCTCAACTTAGACACCACCTGAAACACAAATAAGCTGAGAATACAAATTCAGAAGTGAGGTTTATTTAGTTTCGTACTGTAATATACCTGCTAACTACCTGCTATATAGGTGCAGTTAGATATATCTATCCTCAAGTTACTCAATGAGGGAAGCATCTCATTCACCAGACTAAGAGCTCTGTCCCTAGAAAAGTCCTCCTCCACCTTTTCCTTTTAAGCCTAGATACTATCAGAGGAATATTTGTGATGACAAAAATAATTTGTCTCATTAAATTCTAGACATCATAGCATGACCTACCTGGTTTGCAGGCATTGCTACAGAGGAAGCAAGGTCTCCCATAGGATCTACATCATCTCTGCTAGCTCTGTGCAATACCCTACAGTTTAGGAAGCATATCAAATATGTATGTAGGTAGGTGCTCCCCAGATGACTGCTGGAGCCCCAGATGGAACCATTGTTCATTGCAGCACTTTTTTTTTTTTTTTTTTTTTTTTTTTTTACAAATGTTTCTCTTCTCTAGACACTAGCAGCACAAACAGATCTATATCTGTATATAAAAGACCCTTTTTTTCCACTAGAGAACTAGTGTACAAACTGCTGGTTAGGCTGGGAGGTGGTACATAGGAGAACGTAATTATTTGGTTGAGGTTCTCTTCTAATCTTGCATGAGACTTGGTGGAATTTGATTGCTACCAGACATGTTATTTTCAGCCTTAGGGTACAATTTTTGGTTGCAGTTTAGTAACAAATCAGACTGACTGCTTGTCATGGATGCTTCTTTTTCTGAGATAGAAAGGATGTCCTGGGACTAAGGTTATGACAACCTTTGCACAACTAATAGGGTTTAATTTGGGTGGATTTACATCCACCCTACCAGCCACTAGTGTATATAGTATCTTGTTCTCGGCTCACCTCCGTTTCCTGGGAACATCTGAAGCTTAGAAAAAGTAAAAAAACAACAAATCCTAAGAAGTTTGAGGATGAAAGAGTAGGAGATAACAGATGCTCCAGCTTCCATCTGGTTGTCAAGAGTGCTTGGATCAAACTCACAGGCCACAGATCCTGAACAGAAGCACAGGTAGACAACATGTGCTCTGAAGGATGTCAGTATTCAGAAGACTACAATACCACTGCAGATGGGACTTCTGCAGACCTACAGGAGATCCACACTGACTTTTACCTGAATAACTATTTTTCTTGAAAAGCCTCTTTCGTACATCTGAAGAATGGAATTATTGGCATGTCCTCTTAGAATGAAACAGAGCTACCATTGTCATACAGCTGCTTTAAAAAAAATTCCTAGACTGAAATAAAAACAACTAGAGTCACAGTTGGATCAAAAGCAACTGAAGCTCTTGGGCTTGCATCCATTAGCTGGAGGTGAACTGAAATAAATTCCCCATTCCACAGAGCTTTGGCAATCTCCTGGGAGCTATACTCACCTCCAAAGCTATAAATAAATAAATAAAAGCAGCAAGCCCAGACCTCCCGCACCATCCTAGTTGACATAACAGTCCACACTTGGGTGGTCCAATTCATAAACCAGCCTCTCTTTTATGACAGTGGAAAATGCTAAATTATGCTTGTGAAAACTGAATGTAGTTCCCAAAAAGATAGGAAAGACCCAGAAATAAGCAAGAGGAAAAGTAAGTTAAGTGCTCAAGAAGGGAGGGGTTGAATGAAAGAAGCTATTTAAAATCAAACTTGCTTTGGGCACTCCATGCTCTGGTGCATTTTGAGTCATTTCAGCACTCACACACACACATCCCATTTCTGAAACATCCAAACCTACAATAATAGTGGCTGGCAACAGTCTCCTGCCCCCTGTTACAGAACCTCAATGATTCCAGGTTTGCAAAGTGCAAAGTGGCATCCTCTGTAAAAGAAAGGTAAAATTTCATGAGACCCCTTCTTTCTCCTGCTGAACATACTTTCCAGAAAAATGGCAGTTGCTAAGGCTGCAGCAATCCTGTTCTTTTACATTATCCTTATGCTGCAGGTAGCACTTCTGTATTTCCCGGTCACTGTTATTTGAACAAAGACTTGTAATTCTCCCTAGAAAAAACCACAACTGCAATATCAGAGCACGAAGTCCAAGCATCCCCAAGACACACACACACACAATAAACAATCACACCTGAAGAGCCTGCCTATAGTTGCATGCAATTATTTTTTGGAAACTACACTACACCTGGTTCCCGAAGCCTAAGACATAACCAGAGTCCGAAACACACAGTCTTCCACCAATGTCTTGCCTATAACTGGGAATACATTAAAAAAAAAACCAACAAACAGAAGTCATGCATAATTTTAGGATGAAGCCACAAACATCCTCCTTCTAGTTCTAATGACAAAGCTTAAATGGAGCACGTTTCACATTGTAGGGCTAGAGGCTCACCTCCTACTACCGGAGGGTATGGCTAAAAATCGTGACGTCATAAACCAAAACCAAATGTGAGTGCATTGCACAAGAGGAATTAAGTTTATTCTGATAAAATAAAACCAACAAATGTACTGTTCAGAGCTTGACTTCGCAAATTAAGTGGGATTTATAACAGCAGCCCTCAGGGTTACATAGAGCTTTTCTCTTACATGAACCCGTGTGAGACTAAATAACATGAAACTGCCAATTACACTTTTTCACCTGTACCACTGGTTTGAAGGCAACCTTGTCTATTGATCACTAAGATTGTTTTCAGCTGCTTAATCTTATCAACTACCAAAGAGATAACGCTGATGGATCTCACTCCCACTTCTCCTTCCACGTGTGCACCTCCTTGCCTTCCACACTCACAAACCTCAAGATCCTTGTGTTCAGAGGTCCCTGTAGTAACCGAAGGCCTCATTTCAGATCAGGTCCCAGGTGCCTATGAGAAAGCCTCTCCTCTACACAAATACTCAAAAGTACCTAGTTACAAGTATATCAGCTGCAACTAATAAAGTTGCATCATTCAACAGCTTGCATAAGTCGTCACCAGTGACTCTACACAGAAATTCATTACTGGGACTTCTCTTCACATTGTTTTACTAGAAAGACCAAGACTTTCTTTCCCTTCATACTCTCTGGTTTGGGATTCCTCTGCCCTCAAAAAAAAAAAAAAAAACCACAAAAAAAAAAAAAAAAAACAAAAAACCAACCAAACTTTTGGTACTTGACCAGAAAAATTATGTACTTTCTACCCAAGACAACACATCGTGCCATCTCCTTAATCTAAAAGCATTAATCTTGCTCACTCTCACAGAACAGCTTTACACTTTGACACTGAAAACAGAAAAATCAGGGAAAACATGGACTCTGACCAGTAAGAGTTATACCTAGGATGGGATTGAGCAGTCTGACACACAGTTGCACCTTCTAGCTCTACTAAAGCAATGAAGCAGCCAGAAGAAGAAAGGAAAACTTAAGTAAATGAGGTTTTCACGCAAAAGACTTCACAACAAATTCAGCAGCCATCGACATTACTATTTCTGAAAGCACCATGTTAACACTGTTACCTTTCATTTTATCATATTTAGGAATAAACCCATCCTACAGCACCAGCAGTACATAAGATGTTTACACTAAACTACAGCCTTAAAAAACCCCACAAAACCCTCAAACCTCTAATAAATGAGGAATACAAAGGGTAAGCCAAAATGCATTATTTGCTTTGCCTTTGTAGCACAACTGACCCTCCTACAGTCCGCAATTTTAACCATAATATTTAAATTTCTCATTGATTTTCCTAAAAATTTATCCACATCATGACATAGTATACCGCTGTCAAGCAAAATGCTGAAGATCCACTGAGCACAGTATATATGTTCTGTATTATATATATGTTATGTACATATACTACTAATCATGTATTATATGTAAATAAACAGAATATATAGTATATCCTGCTCTCTGTTTTATCAACTCTCTTATATTGCAAAATAAAGCTTAAGAGGCCCATAGGCAGCTTTATTAGTTAGCAGTTTTAAGGATTTATGGCTGTTTTGGAAATCCCAGTAGTATACTAAAGCACAGCTGATGTTCAGTTTAAATAATGCATAAAGTCACTTCACTGGGGGATGATGAAACTAGTCTACCTGAAAACACTCCCCTCGGTTTAGCTCTTGACTTCAAAGACATTGAAGTGACATCTAACTACAACCAGCTTCATGCTTTATCCGTTTCACGTAATATCCTGTACATAGGTCTTTGTATTTTGTCTATAATAAAATGACCACTTACAGAGTTTGATTTTTGTTGTAAAGGCAGGTTTACAAAATACAAATGAGCTGTATGAACCGTATGTAGGCATGATTATTGTGATGACGTGTTCAAAACCCACTTACCCTTACTGCGGAAATTTCTTTTCCTCAGAACAAACAAGGGAGAGAAGCAGTTGAAAGGGACAATATGTTTTGTTGAATCCTCAAGTCTTTTAAACACATGCACTGGACAGGAAACTGAATTTGAAGGAGAGGGTATAGGAAAGTAAGTGACAGGGCAAATTAGGTTATTTGATGACGTTCTGTAAGGAATTTCCATTAAGCACATATGCAGTCTAACAGACACGCTGTACCAACCCTCTGATCAGGTAGACATGCCAGGAGTATAACCACGCCATCTGGGGCACAGACAAGATAAGCAGAACATGTTACTAATTAGGTTCAGCTGATCACCAAAGTCCTGGTTACAGTGAAGACTACAGCTGTATTTTGGAAACTAGGGAGTCTTGGAAGGGGGTGGGATGGGGTAAAAAAGTTTACCTTACAGAGCTTAGGGTCCCACACCACTGAGGACCCCAAACCTTTGGTAACAGCTGAGGTCTCAGAAGTGGTTCTTAGCACCACTGACCCATCAGAACAAGAGCCAGAAGGCAGCAGCCAGCACAGCCAAGCAGCCAGGCTGATTTTGGCATTCAAACTAATTCACCTGAAGACTGAAAATGGAACAGGGCTTTCTGATCTGCAGCCTGGGCTTTTAAGGATCGTTATCACCTTTTAAGAACTTAGACACAAGAAGCTGCTGCTCTGCTTGCTTTTAAGCTTCCAGCGCAATGAAAGTGACTCATTCAGAGGCAGAGACATTTATCACAGAACTAACTGTATGTTTAAGAGCAGTTTCTGTACTAGCTCTTTTGCAACCTGGTTTCAAACCTTATTTGACCTCGTGGTTTGGTCTTACACTAAAGGCAGATGCAATTTCCCATGCCTCGTATGTCATTGCTGTTATAACCAGCAGCATCTGCTGATCATTACCAAGTGTATCCTTACTCATGCATTACAGCCTGCTTTCACTTACACACACACACTTCAGACTAAGACTAAATCTATCACTATCTAAGGGTTGGAAAACAAAGCCTGCACTGAAAAAAAACTTAATCATCGCGAAGGCAGCTGCCTGATAAAACAGTATTAACACAGTGAATACTTTTGTTAATTTAGAAATACTAGTACAGCTAACTCAAGCATCAGTCCTAGACATGCTGTACTCTGCTGCTAAAACAGGACTTTCCGATAGCTTGTGTTTACTGAAAGACTCGCTTAATGCATCAGCCCCCGTATTTCTCATGGAACCTTGCCAATAATAGTGAACAGGTCCAGAAACCGGAGTCATTTGGGGTCATTTATCTAACAGTATTAAACAGACCAGGAACGTAGCAAATCGACCAATTGTGCCAGATCACAGAAATTCATACAAAGGTAACTAAGGGTCCTTTCACACACCCATTTAGCTGAAGAAAAACCGTGGTGTCACTGCAGGAAAGTGACTGCAAGGCATTCACATCTTACATCAGTGTAAGATTTTGGGCAAATTCCCTCTTCCAGATTCAGATGCACTGGCAGAGAGGCCCATCTTTAGAGACCACCGTTCCAGCAGTTTATCACAAAGCATTCAGGTGATTACACATTAATTCACTTCAGGTAGGACTGGGTTAATCTGAACAGTGAAGACAGCTGACCTCACATAACACAGAAGATAGGTATTATACCTCTGTCCTTGAACAACACAGAGCTCTCATCACTGCCTGGCGAAACTGGTTTAAAACAGTAAACAAAACCTGCCCTCTCCCTTGTGGGAGACTAAACGGGTTTTCCTTCACCAAAACATTTTAGAAAATTGGGGGGTAACGTGTGTATGCTAATCAATATAAAGATATAAATATAGACCATCTGAATAGTATCCGAGTGTTAGGTTTCAATTTATTTTTGAGATAGATGTCTAAAGTCAATTCTGCATCAGAAGAGAAGTTTCTCAGACAAAAATCCACTCTATCACACTTCTGGTTTATTTCAACACTTGTAAGCGTGGCTCCTTTTTCGTAACACTTTAAAAGCAGCAGAGATCCTTACTTATTTTTATAGTGTAAAACTTGTGCTGGAACAGCACAACTGCAAAATCATTTTCGATGCTTGAAAATACATTTTTATATCCACCGTTAATCAGCAGAATTAATGTTTCAAGCACTTAAAGATATAAAGGAGGTTGTAAGCAGCATTTCCTTCACTCTTCCCTTTGTTTCTACTTTGTGATGCTGATCTCCAGACCAGATCTTTGCACTTTTGCTCAGTCATCAGTTGGACAGAAATCCTATCATACCTTTGGCAAAGAGCATGCTTAGGTGAGGCGCCCCTATGATTGCCAAAACAGAAAAGGGTAAGCAACCATTGCCACTAAGTTTATTAAACCAGGCAGAAACAGAACCCAGGTCTCCTGCCTCCGAATTCTTTGCTGTCACTGGAATCTTGGGAAGTCACAGCACCACTGAGCTAAAAAGAGTCTGAGGAAACATGGAGGACCACAGCAGCAGTGAACACATGGAAGGAAGAATTTTGAGTATTGGTGTTGTGAATTATGTCATCCTACGAAGAAAGTGCCAGACTTTAATGGAGGGTGCATAGTAATTGGTTTTATTCTATTCGCCCCACCCACCCACACTAGATTTGTGCTGAAAAGCCTCCAGACAGGGATGATGCTTTAGCACTGGACATCTAACAAAGGTCAGCTTGAATGGTCAGAATAGAAGTGAACTGGCAATGTCAGGCCACCTTTTATGCTTTTTACCTGTGAACCATTTGTTCCTTTCCTGTGGATGCCCCTTTTCTGTAAAAACAAAACCAAACCAAACGAAACAACCACCATAGGTTCTTTTGTGGTAAGAGAACAAAAAAGCCCCCAAACTGAAGCCAACTCATCTTCAAAGGGGGAAAAAGGAAGAAAGCACACACAAGAACAGAAGGACATGTTGACTTTTGGATTTTTACTTCTAAAATATAGTCACTCAAAACACACCTCACCTGTATGACTGACAGCTAAAACTTTGTCCCTTTTATAAAAGGGACTGATGAAGTGCAGATGGCAGTTTGTGTATTGAGTCAGCTGCTTCATAAACTGCAATTATGGTGGATGCAAAATGGATTGCCTCATCCTTCTGGAATAAAAATGGGATTATCAGTTGGTAATTTTGTTCTATATAGGACTGCAAAGTATCTTGCCCATCCCTACTCTTTGGCATGGCAGGGGTTTAACAATGACATATAAAAGAATGCAGAGCCCAGATTATCTTTTATTTACAGAGGTGATAAATTAACCACTGGAAAGATAAAACCTGCCCAAGCAATCACTTCTCCTCACTGACCTCATGCTTAGGCATTGCTTGGAATGAAATCAGCTTTGGAAAAAGACATCCATAATTGAAAACAAATGGTGACAGTGCACAAAAAGATACACTAATAACTGTCATGTAGCTTCGAAAGTTTCCTAAGCTCTGCAAAAGCCTGAACCTTTCCTAAATAGGCAGCCAGTACCTAGTGACGTACTGGCCACTGCTTGCCACATTACTGTCATGTGTACATCACACATCAACCAGTAGATTTGTAAAAAGAAAAAAAAAAATAGGAATACTGTTCTCCTTTTAGCCATGCAATCTACAACAAAATACATCTCACTATCAAGTCCACAATACATCATACAAAACACATAGTTAAGGACCATGGAAACCCACATAATCACCACTTCCATGAAATTACATTAGGCTTGGTGATACACATGCAAGTAATGACTTAGTTACTCAGCATTTACTTGTGCGTTTACATTCAGGAGCTACCCAAGTGATAAAACTAGTGTTTTGAAACCTAAAGATTATTTGGTGATGCCACTACCATGGGGGGCAGGGAGGGGAACCACACAGAGTAAATGCACTTCACACTTTGGCAAGGACGCCAATTAGACAGTTTGTAGAAATAGAACAAACAACTTGCACCGTGGATTCCAACCAAAAGACAATCTGATTTCTTCTGTAACTTTTGATGAGCACCTTGCTAACACAAATAAGAATTCAAACCCATCTGGATCATTAGAAAACAACTTCTTTGGCACAAACAGATGTGGCTGAGAAAAAAAAATAGCCTTAACACTGGAAAAAAAAAAAATCCCCAAAAGCCTCTAAATCCAATTTGCAACTGTGAATAATTTACCACTATCCCATTATTTCTAGTTTCATTCAACTAATCATCTGCTGTGTTTCACATCATGGAAGAAAACATGCAGGAACTCTATACTTCTGCTTTTGCAGTATTTTGCAACCATTTTGGATAACTACTGAGATGAACAGCAACACTTAATTTGGCTCAATAAATTCTTACTTAGCTGAGATGTTTGCCAAAAAAAGGAAACCCCCCTGCAAATACCTGTTTACTCACCATAACAAAAAAACCCCAAACCCAAACAAACAACACACAAAAAACCCACAAAAACCCAAAACAACAACAAAAAGTCCCAAAAACCTGGATCTGCAGAAACAGAGAGAAGAGGTTGTGTTAGAAACTGCCATCTTGGCACCTTCTCTTTGCAAGTCCTTGCCATTGCAATAGTGAGGCTGAAGTCTGGGTCAAGGGATCGCCTTCACGTCAGCTTTATCTGCCATCAACCTACTCACTATTTTAGCTTTCATCATTGTGATTAGAAACTGGAAAGTATGAGCCAGGGGTACAGAATGTACTGATCTCTACCAGACACTGCAAAGAGCCCATGACTATAACTGTGGGTACAGCACACCCACCAGAAACCCGACAGTGACATTATGGGAATCCTAGAAAGCTACAGAGGGTGACGAGAAGCTGGTCGCTTTCCAGACAACTGCTGAACGATGTGGGCTGCAACCAAAAGATCTGGTATGAATCGAGGCTTAGGTTCTACAATTCCTGGGGTAGGTGTGGAGTGCAGTGCATCCACTGCAGTGTTCTTCCACATCTGGCCAGGCAAAATAGCTTCTGAGATACCAGCTTAAAAACTCAGACTTTAAGCATGAGCAAGAAAGACATTGCATGTCAATAGCTCTCTGTTTACTGCACTACCTTGCACCACACTCCTGGATTGGTGCAAAGTAATTCCCTTCCTTACTGGGAACGGAACTATGTCACATCATTTCTCCTTTACTAGAGGGTAACGGTTATGTAGGTGATGAGTGCAAGCCAGTAGATGCATAACAAAATTTCGGGCTGCCAGAAGCTACTAGAGGCCTCACGCCATTTAAGAAATATAGTAGAAAGCAAACCAACTAACACTACTTTTTGGAAGGAGGGTCTTCCTCAGAGGAGTTCTATACAAAGCAGAACAGAGAAAGGTTTGGTACATCTTGCTGCCATCATTACAATGCTGCTCTTGGCCAGTTCCAAGGGAAACTGCAGTGCTGAGTTCAGGAAGTTTATTTTAATCCTGCCTTGTATATGGCTACTCATTTGATAGACAAAAATTACATTTTTCTCTCTGAAAGGACAACTCAAATACAAAAGAAACCGTGATCATGATCCTAGCAACATTTTTATTTTACCTCCTAATGTGAATACTGGTCTGAAAGGTTTTGCAAGAGGCAGGAAGTTAAAAGTTGGGTTGGTGGTTGTTGTTGTTTTTTTGTTTTTGTTTTTTTTTTTTTTTAATCCATGCCGATATTCAATACTTGGATAATAAAATGTTTCTTTAAAATATTTTCACTTTTATTAGTCAGTTTTATTAAAAGAAGGCAGTTTCTATTCTCCTCTGCAATATCTGAGAGATACAGATCAACAAGACAGGAGAGTTGTTAAAACAATACATAATTCTACCCTGCACCAACAAAGGTAACCAACTGCATATAAGGAGACTGGCTTAGAAAAGCAACTAAACACCTTAAGTATTATCCCTACCAAGTGAAATATTAAATTTATGCAGTCATAGTGTGGTAGATTGCTGCCACCTTTTGGTTACAAATTGCTACAAAATTAAGTTTGCACCTAAAAGGCACATCTAATGCAAATGCGTAACGTGACGTGCGGGATGCTAGCGTCTTGGAGATCACTGGGGTGGGAGAGGAACATCATTTATACTTTCTGTAAACTGCACAGTGTGTGGCTGCATGTCTGGACATTTACTTACCATCTTCCAACTTAAAATATCTCCGTATCTTCTATGGCTGAAATCACCTCCCACTGGAATGCATGTAACAGTTACTACATTATGAAATACCTACTAAGATTAAAATTAACAATATTTCAGTCCAAGGGAATAAAAAGAGGAAAAGGCGTGGAGAATAAAAAGAGGGAAAGGAAGAGGACTCTAAGAAGATAATCAATCAGATAATACAATGTGTGGTTTGTACAGCGTGTAGTAGGTTACCCAGATGAGGCATTAGTCAAGATAAAGCTTTTGGTTTGCATTTTCCCTCCACAATAATTCATTTCTGAACAACAATAAATGTAATTATTTTGAGACAGAAGCCACTTTTTTACACCATACATTCAACTTTTATCCTCATCTGTTCATTTTAAAAGCAACTACTAACTAGTCAAAGAGAAATAAAACATGCAGAACCATTACTGCCACCATAGATTTGACCTAGGCAGCCTACATTACACCTTGAGACTACGTATATAATATATGAACCAGCACATCCAGACAGTTTTACCCATAAGGAAGGTATTTCCAGACTTTGAGATCCGACTGTAACATAAATCCTCAGCCATTAAATCAATGGCAAACTCTCAACAACTGTAGAGGGAACAGCTGCAATGAAACTAACAGATGAGCACAAGACTATTAAAAAAAAAAATTCTCCCCGTTATCCTCCTTTCTTAATGCTATACAAGCCAAGCCAACGTGATCTGAATGAGGCAGCACGTCTACCTGGTCAGTGAGGACACGAAACTCATGAATGACCAAATAGCACAGCACGATGAAATAGAAGCACCACCACACAATGGCTCCCAGTATGGAGGCAGAGAAGTAAGTTTTTAGTAAGTAATTACACATGAACTTGCTGTCAGCAGAATGTCTCTTGATATCCTTTTATGTTTCCCCACCTTCTCACTTGTTTAAAAAGAAAGAATCCAGCTGCAGGCAACTGCTAACTAAATACTTTGGCTTTCAGCTACAGTTGCTGTATGCACACATCTGCTGTGCAATAAACACTGTTTTAAGTGTAATTGACGTTTTTCCATGCTCTAGGAAAGAATATTTATTACATGAAGAAAGAAAAAGCAAGCAGGGTCCAAGCCCTTGCCTCATATTCTCTAGAAAGTAAAAGCTGCAAACTGTTCAAAACTGCTTAAAATGCCTTTATTGCTTAAGGGCAGTCTTTACTCCCACATTCAAATGCTTTGCTCCCCAAACAATATATTTACTAATTTTTTGGCCCTGAAGTTATGTAAATCCAAACATATATTTCAGTGCCTAGGCATGTTTAAGTGGCTTACATTGAGCATTTTGGCTCAAGATCAATCATAAGCAACATCATATTCCACTCCCTCCGATTTCACAATCTGGGTTTCAGACAATGGATCTGAACAGAGGTAGGCAACTCAAATATCTGTGATGGAGTCCCCCTAAATCAACAAGGTCAGACTCCGTATGTCTGTACAAACCTAACTGAGCTATGGGAACTGAGACACAGCATGGATGGAGCAAGCCAGAAACCATGACTGAACAATCACATTCAGTAAAAGGAGATCTCTGGAGTTTGGTCAGTGGCATTAAACATCTATGCCCTGGTTTCAGCTGGGATAGAGTTAAATAGTGCTGTGGTTTGGAATTAGGATGAGAATACGTTAATAGCACACTGATGTTTTAGCTATTGCTGAGCTGTGCTTACACAGAATCAAGACCTTTTTGGCTTCTCACATACCCTACCAGCGAGTGGGCTAGGGGTGCACAACAA
>JAVJGJ010000057.1:20574190-20605822 GCA_035590215.1 Microhierax caerulescens
CAGTATAACCCCTCCTAGAATTGAAGGATCAGGAATAAAGTAAGAAACAGGAGATAACCGAATTGTTAGAGTATGCTTGGGGAGAGCTTTAATCAAAGGTGCTGGGTAATCATTGGGTAGGTCCACACTAAGGTCAGTGAAGAAAGAGGGGAGAAGGTGCTCCAGGCACCAGAGCAAAGATTCCCCCGTGGCCCGTGAAGACCACGGTGAAGCAGACTGTCCTGATGGGGGACCCACGCTGGAGCAGTCTGCTCCTGAAGGACTGCACCCCATGGAAGGGGCCCAAGCTGGAGCAGTTTTTGAAGAACTACAGTTCTTCAACAGTTCGGTGGACAAGTTCACAGACCGTCTCCCTCTCATGAGAGGGTGCCCACACTGAAGCAGGGGAAGAATACAAGGAGGAAGGAGTAGAAGAGACTATGTGCAATGAACTGATGGCAACCCCCATTCCCTGTCCCCTTACACTGCTCAGAGGGACAGGACGTAGAGAAATTGGAAGTAAAGCTGAGCCCAGAAAGGAGGAAGGGGTGGGGGGAAGTTGTTTTATTATTTAGTTTTACTTCTCATTAACCTACTCTGATTTGATTGGCAACAAATTAAGTTCCTTGAGTTGAATCCATTTTGCCTGTGGCAGTAATTGGCAAGTGATCTCTCCCTGTCTTTATCTCAACCCATGCACCTTTAGTTATATTTTCTGTCCTGTCCAGCTAAGGAGGCAAGTGATAGAGCAGTTTGGTGGTCACCTGGCATTCAGTCAAGGTCAACCCACCACAGTGATAGTGAGGTTTTAAAAAAATAAAAATAAAAACCAAATCCAAAACAAAAAAACACACAACAAAAAACCTGAAGTCTCACACTAGAAGGTTTTAAACAAGTTGTCATAAGATATGGAAAAGGTCATCCAATGGCCTAATATTAGAGAAGCAATAAACAAAGTACAGTAACGCACCATTCTGTTCTTCCAAAAGGAGAAGGTTCCCATTAGTTAGCCCCAGTTTTAGGATCTCTCCTATGTATGTGAATATATATGCACAATATATCTGGAAATGGGATTGGAAGGCAGAATGAAAAAAATCTGCTTTGCTATCTGACAACAAGGTAAATTGAAGGAACAATCCTTGCAAGAACTGCAATAGGATGTTGTAGTGAAACACTGTAGATAAGTGACAGTAAAAAAAAAAAAAAAAATCCTTTTTTTAGTAATTTTTGCCAATTAGACAGAGTTTGACTCTTGTATAAAAGATTACTATACGGCTCTTAAATTTAGGCATGCAAAACATTGCTAAGACTTTTCCTCATAAGTTTCAAGCCATACCCACACCAGGATACATCCTTTTACTAAATTTGGAGCAGGGATGGAAACCTTTTTAAACAAAGATTTCTAAAGCACTCCTCCAATCCCTTCCAATTTGTAAGTTTTAACCTTTGCCCAGAACCCAGCTGCTTCTTCTGCAAACTCAATTTCTTTGCTGCAGGCTGGAGCACCTGAGCCTGGAACCAAATAAAGTTAAGGCAAAGCTCGATTTACAGTGCAAATAAAACTCAGTTCTCATCAGCCCTCCCATTCAAACCACACATCTTCTTGTACAGCCCAGTTCATTCTCAAATTAACCTTCAAGTGTTACGGAGATGCATATGTTCTCTCATGTAATGCGAGCATCAAGGATATCACATACTCAAAAGTTTGTAAGTGACATTTTAAAATGTTACAATTTGGACACATTAAACTAGTTACACCCAAGCCACAAGGCAGAAATTAGTCTCCACAAACTGCTCTTCATCCTATCTAAATCTTGAAGAATAGAAACTAGGAAACCATACAAAATACACAAGTCACAATTGCTTATTATATGTAAATACTAGTTAAAGCTGGAGTTGCTGTCCCTCTATCTCAATCAATAGCACTGCTTCTACAGCAATTTATAGTATAATACATGGTGATTCCAGAACCTCATAGAACTCTGTGAGAACCACCCAGCATCACCTGCATTCTCCAACAGGAGAGGAGCAAAAAAAAAAAAAAAAAAAAAAACAAACCAAAAAACTCTTGACATTAACAATTCCTCATTTTCAAGAATATGCAGCAAAAAACTGAGGACTCTGCTGCCTCACCGTCACCACATTGAGAAGAGATATTTGTAAAAACTCAAAAAATGAAATACTGATGTGTAAAAGAGATCTGAGGTACAAAATTTAGGGCAATTCAGGCAGACCTGAATTATACCACTGTAGCTACCACTGTCGTTATTCTAGAGCCCTTGTAACACCTTCAAGCAGTCAGTGCTAAACTAAGGGCTTGAACCAGCTTTCTCGCACATGCAGAAGTTTAATAGGAAAAGAAAGTAAATTTTAGCAGTAGAAAATAAAAACATAATTTTTCATACAAAAAAGGTAATCATATATAATACATGAAAGCTATTAAAGTTATGGCTAGGATGCTTTTGCACAGATAAACTTGCATCCAATGTGAATTTTGCAGATTTCTTGCCCGTATCATTGGCTTATCTTGTCTCAATTAAATAATCAATACTCAATCTGAGCAATACACTTGTTTTTGACCGGGATAAAAGATCCTCTCCCCATATATGGAACATGTAATATTTTTATTTAATATGAAAAATCAGTAGTTCAGCTTTCTGTCAGGAGACAAAAGAAATATGGCGTCTATTGCTTTTTCCCAATGTATTTTGAAATTGTCAAATTTTTTAAAGTTTTCATAAAAAAAGGTGTAAATCCCATGCACTTTTATCACAATTAGTACAATGAAAATTCTATCACATCCTAGGCAGGCTAGAATCAGAAACACACCTATGATGCAGTCAAATACAAAATTGCAAAAATTTTTTGAAAAAGCCAACTTAAAAATATCATTTGCTATTTTGACGCTAGCAATTAGAGTTTTATGGTCAAGTCTGCAAAAGTTACAAATGAAATGGAAGAAATCTAGCATATCTGCAGTAGTGGTGCTCTGAAAATGGTCGCGCACGGAACTTAAGTACATTTAAGTTATTCATTTTAAAATATCATTCAGCCAGTAGATGTACGCTCAGTAAAGCTGTATTTGAAAAATCTCTTACTACATTCTTTAAATTTCACACACTGTCCCAGAAAAAAAGAAAAATGGTGGGGGTGGGGTGGAAATCAATTTGAATTTCTCTGTGAAGGAAATGTGCATCAAACTTGTCTGAAATCAGAAATGGAGTTCTGCTGACCTCTTCTGGAAAAGAAAAAAATGTCACCCTTTAAATTGGTATGCGTCAGCTTACTTTATTCACTCACTACATTTCAAAGTTTTAATATTTCAAACCCACATGTAACTAGTATCAATATGTGATCAGTAAACTGAAGTATCTAAAAGCTAAAACCAGTGAAGAACAGTTTAGTATTCAAATACATTAGAGAATTAATTCTAGCCATTTCAAAGAGCTGAAGGTGGGAGAGGGGGCCACAGAGGACAGAGTAACCTATAAACCGGATTTTTTTAATTACTGTAATGCCTATTCTTTGGGTTAAATGGAAATGTTTTGACTTTTTCCATCTGACAATTCAGAGAATCAAAGTACCAAGAATTGCACTCCAGTTATTAAAAAAAAAAACAAACTGGGCAGAAAAAAAATATAATGAAGTCAAAGGTAAACTCTGGATGGCAAAAAACATTTCTTCAAAAAGGCTTTATTGACGACTTCATTCTACAGCTTTCCATCTCTATAATTAAAAAGGATGGGTTTAAAAATGTATATATATAATGTACATTAAAAAAGGAGTGCCATTCCATAGCAGAAAGGTATATATAGTAACTGCTCAGAAATTCTTCACATTAGTGATTTTTCAGTACAATATCCACCCTGTAAAATGCTGCATTGTGCTGACACTATTCTTATGTTGCATTAAAAAAAAAAATACATTATTTATGCCAGTTTTCAGACAGCAAGGCAATTTTCATTTTTTTCGCCTTTTAAATTAATGCCCCTGATAATTACACATTTTTTCTTCATCTGAAGGTGGACCACACAAACTGCATTATTAGGCTATTTAGCCAATCACCATTCAAATTCAATGTCTTAACGCTTTAATAAGTTACACAAAATGTGTTTGCATCTGAGGTGCCCATGAGCTAACAGTGTACATCCACACAAGACTGCTTCTATTCTACCTTTTATTTTTAAAGCAGATTTTAGGCTGAGTTTCTTCAATACAGCTCATGTCCAGCACAAGCCCACACAACATCAACAGCACACTAAAATAGGGTAGCAAAGTGCAGTATAAGGCTGGAATCTTAGAACAGTTCTCCCACTGGTACAACGTTTCCCACAGCTGAGGTCTTAGCAATTTCAGATCTAATCAACCCCCTACCATCTCAAGTGACACATGCATGGATGAGCTGAAAGGATTTTCACCACTTCCTCCAAGTTAGTTCGAAGCAGTTTTAGACCACATTCCTCACTCTAATTCCATCTCCTTATAAATTATTCCAATAGCCAGAGGTGAACTTCCACAACCAAGCAGTCTGTCTGGATAACCTTTCAGATTAAAGCAAGCTGTGAATTGGAAGAGAATCTGCTTTTCTCACAGCACCGTAAAATCCACGTTGGCCAGGAAAACCAGAATGGGATTTAAATACAGTAACAGCTAAACCACCTGCAAATCTCCACTGCTCAACTGAGCTGGTGCTCAAGGGACATAAATTTCAGGAGTAATCATCTGGGAAAAAATTTCTAATACAGGCCACAGATTGTTTATAAACAATCACCAGTCTTGTAGAAAAGGACAGAGTAAATTTCATGCATATAAAATCATCTTTCATTTATGGAAAGAGACTGACAGTTCAATAGGTTGAATCATGTGTCAATGTTAAACCACAACTAAAGACAGCAGTCAGCATTCCTTCCTTGGACTGTAAGTCCATCTTGCCCTAGTCTCAGCATTCCTTCCTTGGACTGTAAGTCCATCTTGCCCTAGTCTGCCAGTTTACAAAGTGTGTTTCTCTGTGTCCATCCCATTTTGTCCCATCTCACAATTCTTTTCTTCAGATAAATCTCTACCTGTTCTGTGCCCATATCATCCAATTCAGTCAAGGAAACCTGAGGTTATATAGCTTTTTGAACTTCCAACCCCTATACCTCAATTCAGTACTTTTTTCCACCGTTTTGAACTTTCCTAAATTCATACATATGTCTATCCTATCCAAACACAAATGAAATTAACAAAATAGGATATGGAAACAGGACTAAAGGACAGTTCCCCACCTGGTACTTGCCTCCTAGCAATTCAGTGATATTTTGGTGGCAAGTTTATTAAAACAAAAAGAAAAAAAGGGGAACAACAATAGATTTATTCAGGATTGAATCTTTTAATCAAAAAAAGGATTAAACACAGATTTCAGATCAGCATCTTTAAATACTAAATTATACAATTACCCTCAAAATATTCCAGTGATAAATTAGCACTCTCTACAACTATGGAAATGCCATCTGAATTGCATTTGTATTTAGAAGACATAACCAAATTCTTCTGCAACATTATTTGCTGTTAGCTATTTCCAAGTGTTATCAGACAGGGAACATTGAAAGCTACTCAATTTGTGAGCTAGAAAATCTACTAACACTACCTTTAAAAAGTTAATTTACTAATAGAAATATCAACAATGTAAAATACCCGGTTAGTTATTTCTGGTTAAACACCTACAGCAGTTAAGAGGAAAACAGAAATCTTTCTGGAGTATTAGATTTTTCAGATGCGTAGGTAAACAAACAGAATGCATCATATACATATATATATATATACTTACAGTACTATGAAATACAACACTGTGGCCTTTTCCTAAACTTTCTATATGTGCCGAGAGGTTAAAGCAGATTGCTCGATGTCTTATAGCATCCAGTGTTTGCGCATCAAAGAAGTCATGAGGTCTTGCTAGAAAAAAAAAAAAAAGGAAAAGAGATCCTTAGGTGTTCAAACATTGAAAGCATTCAAACACATTCAGGCATATAAAGAAGCCTGAAGTGTCATTAGTAAATCATTTATCATTCTGGCAGTAGTACCACCTTGTTCAAAGAGTTGTAAACATTAATTTAACTGAGAGAAAGAAATGGGTCCAAGAGGGGCACAATTTATTAAAGTTTGGTCAAAACATATTCCTTGTAGATCAAACAGCTATTCTGACAAACTGAATGACACTCACTCTTTTTTTTAAAAAAAAAAAAGTTTCAAATGAATTCTATCATTTCTTAATTTTGAAAATTAAGAATTCATTAAAGTTTCTGAGTACCTCTGGGAACATTCATTGCTATCATCTCTTATTAAAAAAAAAGGAGGGGGAAAAAAAGAAAAGAAAGAAGTCCCAGTACAAATAAACTAAACCCAAAACTCATTAATACATGTGAATTCTAATTTAACGTGAAAACAGTGCAGTTAGATTGTGATGTTTATGGGAACTTAAATGGCCAAGTCACCCTTACAGCAGTCAATAGTTCCAATATTACTGCTGTGACTTTGTAAAAAATACTATTCAAAACATGATCAGGCATACAATCAACATCTTAAAAGCAGAAATATACCTATACCTTATTTCTTAATTTTATTTAAAACAATCTTCTCTGATCTCATTTATATTCAGTAAAAACCCCAGCTATTTCCAGTGAATACTGGGATGCTGCAAAGAGATCAACAATGGCACTGAAAACAAAACTGATGGCAACTGCGGTGGAACACAAAGCAAAGGATTAAGTGAGAATTACTATGAACATACAGAGAATACTAGGTCATCAAGAAATTTTTCATCTCCAAGGAATAACAACAATGAATAGTCACATCGCATGAAAAACTCCACTCACTGCTAGATACGTTTCTTTCTACATACAAGTTGTCATTCCACATTCTTTGATTATTAGTGAAGAAATTATTTTCTTCTGCCAAGAAGCAGCAATTGCATCACATACTACACTTCAATTTATAATGACTAAAGTGCAATTAACATTCATCTGGTATTTTACAAGTAGTCTAAAACCAACAGGCACTAATAAAGCTCTTTAACCTTTTAGAAAAGGACTTTTATAGTTAGTGTTTCTTGAACAGTAAAAAAAATACTGAATTCTGATCTAGAGCATAAAGGTCTATCAATTCTACACTAAAAGTCCTTTAAAAAATAATTGCCACTAGGCACATATTTGTATACTATTAGAAATACTTCACACAATTTTCAAAAAATATACCATATAGTACAGTAGTAAAATTATATGAGCAAATAAGTATGAATAGAAGTACCTGTATTTTTTAAGTCTTACATGACAGCGGTAGTTCTCTATATAACACACCGAAATTAAAACTAAGAACAGGAGTTGATAGTACATTGTCAACTATCATCCTAAACTGTAAAAACTGTGATTCAAAAATTCTGTTGTCTTCATTTAAAACAACTTTTATATTCCTTTTCATAAAGATTATCTATCCATTATTTCAAAACAAACTCCACTTAAAGCTAGTATTTGCTACACTCCTGGGACTAACTGTAAACTGTAGTTAAGCATTCATCCGTACATTATGTTCTGTCCTTACTCTATCTCTGATACTGCCAATTAGGCAATCATCTCATTGAAATCTTTCCTCCCTCTAAGTGGTAACATAGAACCACAGCTCATGCTGCAGGTGGTCAGTGATGCAAGCATATAAATATTTTATAAATAAATAGGAGGGAGGAAGGAAGGGAGGGTGGAAAGGAAAAGATAACTCCAAATGTTTGCTTCTGGTTTCATACAGCAGATTTCTTCAGTATTTACCACTGGATAACATTAAACAGATGCAAAATAAAGGGCATAATTTGTCAAAGGCATACAAATAGTTTTATTTATTTCCTATTGAGTATTAATGCTGTACCTTCTATGTATCTTAAATTTATTTCCTCAGAAGTATTTTCAGAGTAAGGTATCTCCCTTCCTGCATAATACAAGTTCCAAGTAAACATCACTTAAGTCAAATAAATTAAAACCTTCATACCAGTAGCCTACTAAATTAATTTCCAGTCTTACATAACTAACATAGTCTTCTCATCAATTCCATGAACAGAAAGTTTCCTTATCTTGCTTACATTTCTCCAGTGAACTCAATTACCATGCTTGTTAATAACTACAGTGTCATCTTTGCTATTCGAAAAGCAAGTGACAATATTGTAAATATCATCCTGGGTTCTGCAAAATTCTTTGAGGTAGCTTCAGAATAGCAATACTATTATGACCTATTTGAGAGATAGGCATTTGAAATATGTTTGGCTCTGTACCTCTAAATGACAGACTACATAGAGCAGTGAAAGTGTATAATGCTATCCAGAAGAAAGCTGTGACTGTCATCTTGAATTACTCTGCAACGTCAAAGTTTGTATGACAAACCAGACAGGCTCTATATCACCAGTAATGTAACCAGCTATATAAGGGTGTCTATAGTAAAACAAGCTTTCATCATGAAAGTACTAATTTCCAAACTTTAAAGAACACATACTGTCTACAGACAGGAAAAAAGAAATGCAAAACTATTCAAGAATGGCAAGATATTACCAAAGAATAATAATTAAAAAAATTATCAAGTAACACTAAGAATTCTTTACAGTTAAGGTAGAAGACCACGCCCTCGTCATATATAAAAACCACAATAAAGTTTCCTCTTTTTTTTATTTATGCATTAATGTCTGTTAGAAGGGTGTTAATATTCAGATATAAAACACAGAGGAAGCGAAATTATTGGTTTGCTGTATTTAAACTGTTAAGAATTTATAAGAGGATGCTTCAATAGCAGCATGTATTAGCCATGAATTGCCAATAGATATTCAGTAAGCCACTTAAAAATTCCAAAAAACAGCCAGGGTCTAACCAAGCCATGAAGAGGTACAAAGAACACAACAACATTTTTTCACAAGAATTTATTTTTTTGTGTGATGCAAAACTGTGGTTTTTCATCAAATGATTATTTGCGATTTAAACTGATTGTACACTACCAGATAGCATCTTGCTTTACACCCATTTGTCCTAACTTCTTGTGACCCAACTTGCAAAGAACCTGGTACTCTAATTTCAACACCTCTCCTTTTGGACACTTTTAAAATGTCTAAATGTAAGTCTATGTTCCAAGCTTTATACACTCTAGACTGTAAATACTTAATTCTATGATTTTTTTACTGTGGCTTCTTAAGATAAGTGTTCTTGCCCTTCCCCATTCTTCTGGTAAAGACAAAACATACAAACTTGCACACTTTAACATTCTTTAACTAAGTAAAACTAAGCTAAAACCCAGAAAGATAAGCAAAACTATTAGCTCTTTGTCAAGGTCACCTGATCAACAATAATCCACACAAAGTTTTAAAGCAAAGCTACCAATACTTAGCATTACCAGAAAATGCCATCAACTTTGGATCCATTTCTAGGTCGTGTACCCTCTAGAGAAATACATTACAGTAGTCAGTTCCCAGCTCAGAGATGATTTCTGCCTTAAGGCAAAACTCTACAGCCAGCACTGCATTTGTCTCAAGAGGCAAGAAGATAAGAAATTGCTCAAGCAGACATCATTTTTCTTCCTGTGCAAGACTTGATCAAGACAGCAGACCATTCAAGTGCCACAGTCTGATCTTTAAGATTCGCATAATATTTACTACTTACTTTTCTACTCACTTTTTTTTTTTTTGCTATACACTCATTCAACAATTCTGCAGTAAACAGCAGGTAATTTCAAGTTTTAACTACGAAGCACTGATTTAGAACTTGTAAATCAATAATGTTCATCAATTACTAATAAAATGCCAAGCTAAAAAACTACTTCTGCAAATACTGGAGGAGGGGTGCCAGGGTTGGGGGGGGAAGAGGAACTGAATTAAAACACATTAAATCAGCCACCTAACAAAATCAATCTGGAGGTGCAAACCAAGATGCAACTTGGTAACCTCTGAAAGTGAAAGCTTTGAAGTGACCGGTCTTAGACTTTGATATTTTGTTTGAGTAACACAGACAACAAATCATGATAATCTTTTAGGAACCTGTAACTATTTCAGTAATCCTCTCTTTCATAACATCTAAGATGAAGTAAAGGATACTGCAAAGTGACCACATAACCCTTCATTGATCAGCCTTCCCTTCTCATTTACATAGAATCCTAGATGAAAGGGAAAGCTCTCTGGAAGTCAGATTCTCTTTCTACCTTCTTTGAATGTTAAATCAGTGTCAAAATCTCAGAGGAGTTCTTTTAATTTACACTTTTAAGATATTTAATGATACAAATTGCTCACATATATTTAAAAAAAAAGTCACCATAACTGAAGTTAACAGTAGCTCTTCTAGCACTGAACTGCACAGCTGTCACTGTGTGCAAGACAGACACAGAAAACAAACTTCTCAGAATCTAGGAGATACTGTTACTTTCCAGGACAGGGTTCTTTGCCTTCAAGGCAGAAACATGGCATATGGACAGAGTAATTGCCTTAGACCACTAGTATGTGTATCCATTTTTGTAGTACTGTTTGAATAATTGGTAACTGTACTTCTTCACAGGAACACAGAGATAGATACAGCCAAGTGTTTAACCACAGAAGAGTTCTGGAAAAATAAGACTTAATTGCTGACCCAGCAAAGCAACACAAGCTCTCCAGCACATCATCACTAAACTTCTACCACCAGCCAGGAGACAGGACTGAAATAACTGCCTGCTTACAAACACAGCTCCATTTCTGTGGATAGTATGACATGTAACAGGTCCAGTTCATAAAAATGGTATCCTGCCCTTGTCTCCAGTACTGCAATGTTAACTTTACACCACAGGTAAAAATTAATGGAATTTTTTTTCTTCAGCTGTTGACATACCAGCAGGAAAAAAAAAAATCTAAATGGGTTTTTACATGTATCTACTCTAAAATGCAACTGTCCCAGTAACAGTTTAAAATTAGTAAATAATCAGTTCAGTACTGGAAAGGTGCATCCAAAGCAGTTATAAAACAAAGTTAAATATTTTAACAATTACCTAGTCTTTCCCAACTATTTCTGTACGTGACAATCTCTAAATAAATTTGACATGGTTATCACCAATGCTAGGATAACTCCAGAATCACACAACTGAATCAAAATTGACGAGAAAAGGTACTGCATAAGTGATTATTACTTCCTAGAGGAAACAATCCTCACTTTAAATGATACATCACACTTCTCAGCACATTGGTTCATATAAAATTAATGAACGTCAACTAACTGTGCAGAAAAAGATTTTAAAAACCCAGCAAGTCACATCTGCCCAGAATTAGATCTTGGTTATGCTCATAACACTGTCATTAAGCTAATGAAATGTTGTGCTTGAAAGAGAGCTTATATAATATGCATTTATCTCCAATTTATATGAATCTGCAGTCTGTTTGCAGTACTGAACTTCAGATCTCATCATCACTGAATAGGAAGTTTTCCAATAATAATATAGCTAAAGAAAAAGCAACTCTAAAATGAAATTAATCTTTAAATCATAAACTCAAACTGTTGCTCACAGAAACCTGATCTCTTCTACCAAACACACAGATAGATGCTTTACCTGAAAAACTAACACAAACAGAATCTGGAATTGTTTTCCTCCCATCTCAAGGGATGCCAACACCATAATGCTTAAAGATCACCAACCCTATCAGACTCACACCTGCAGAGCAACAACCACATTGAAGAGGAACTTCCCATCCAAGACAAAACTTGCATGAACTACTTCTGGCAATACTTACGTAATGATCGTCGTCTCTTGTTCTTTAACTTTCTTCTTTTATTCATTCCAGCTTTAGATGGAGATTCCTCTTTGGCCTTTGGCTGGCTGGCAACTTTTGAAGAGTTCTGCTGGCTGAAGTGTGTGGGCACATGACGGGCAAGTCCTCCCTGAGATGCAAAGCTGGCATTGCACCCACCAACTACACACTGAGAAAAAGAAACCAGAACAACTATTGTATCAGCGTTCCTATAAGGCACTCATTCACAGGATCTTTCCATTTGACTTTTCTGGCTCAACCTCAAACACACTAAAAGGAAGGCAAATTCTTATTGACCATGCAATTCTTAAAAACAAACAATCTGAAATAAGTTTCTACCTGAACTTTATAACTCTCAATAATTATTCCATGGAATAAAGATTTTTTTATTCTATGCTATATTATATTCCAGAATATTGTATAGCATAAAACCAAATACACTGAAACTCTTCATATAGAAAATAAATGCTTCTGAAGAACTTTCCCCTTATTAGACTAACATTCCCACCTTTCAAAATACTGCATTGTTAATCTGTATTTCTCAACAGCTCTCCAGTCTTCTGCATATGATAACAGTAACATTCTCCAATGTCCTCCTTTAACAAGTCAGAAGTAAAATAATACATTCTTACTCCCATTAAATTTGAAACAGCTTAATGCTTTTTATAAATGATATAAAAAGTCAATAAACAGTTATCTTACAGTTCTATCTAAAACTTTAACTTCAGTAACTTGAAAGTTGTATTAATAATTTATGCATTTATTTTGGGATGTTACTATTATTTCAGAGGTATTTAAGAAAGTTCTTCTTTTAAGAAAATGGCCTCTTTTCTCAAACAGAAAAATAAGAAAAGATCCAACAATAAACAAAAATCACAAGATACGTGCAAGTAAGCTAGTACTGGCTATGGTAATCATTGGTATTTTCATAAGTATTTGGTTTATATTTAAAATTATTTAATTTTCAAAATCAGTATTGAAATTATACTGTTGGAGAGGGAGACAAACTTTTTCTCCTGTGCTCTGAGCTTACAAGGGTAATAGAAAAGTCATTTTAATATATGCATTCCATCATTGGCTGCAATGAATTGTGTATCCACATGACCACTTTTCTTTCTGATCCAGAGAACAGTAGTTGATCAGCCAGTAGCAAAAAACCTATCACCACTATTTGCAAGTTCTTCTTCCACATCTGTTCTGCTCCTTCCCCTCTTTCTCAGCTCTTTCACCTTTACCCCTCTTATCCAGCACTTCACAGCAAACTGATGAGGCAGCTCCAACAAGAGTTTAGGACTAAGTAATACTGCAACTATGTACACAGTGCTAAATTTTCTCTGAAGGACAAAAGTGCACATTTGATTGAGAGACAAGAAAACAGCAGTAAACCACCACTCAGCATGGTTTGTAGACCGAAAAGTCTGTTTCTGCTTCAGACCTAGCAAATGGTTTTCCATGAGCATCATAAAACAATGTAGCAACCATGAAGAGAAAAACCTTTATTAACCCCAAACACTTAATACTTGCTATAGGACTGAAAATACATATATATATTTCAAAATAGTAAAAGACAAAAAAAAATAGCAGGATATATTTCACATTTTTATTTGGGGCTCCCTCCACACACCCTTTTTTAAGGGGGGAAAAAAACCACAGAAGAAGTTAGGGGAAGTTTTCTAAGTACTGAGCTAACTATAAACATATAATTCCCTGACAAAAAAACTTTAGGATCTTCACACTGTATTTGTTCCTCCCTGTCTCTCTCACTAGTAATTATCTTCATAATTGTGAAGATTTTTACCAAAAACCTACCTACGCCTTTCTAGCTTGCCTGTCATTTCCCATGTTCAAATAACAGCAGTATTGTATACTTACATCGCAGTGACTTACAATGTAAGAAATGCCAGCACATTATGAAATTAAAAACTCAAGAACATGATCTCTTTTAAACTACAGCAACCTCAATGCAGTAATTATTACTTCAAATTAATACTGACAATTACAATTTACACTTACAGATTCATAGAATGGTTTGAGTTGGAAGGGGCCTTTAAAAATCATCCAGTTCTAACCCCACTACTGTGGGTAGGGACATATACTAGATTAGTAGCCCCATCAAACTTGACCTTGAACGTGACCGATTTACTTGTATTAAAGGTGATCGAATTCAAAATCAGATACAGATTAAATATATGCATGCATTAATTCAAATGATTTTTTATCCTCCAGTTTTTAAATCCTTGAAATAGCTGTCTTGCCTATAAAACCACTTTCATGAAACTAGACCAAACTTAGATTTAACTTTCATTAAGGTGTTCCTAACTTCAGCTTCTAGGTCTTTCTGATCCTACAAATACTGACATACAAAATAATAATAAAAAAAAAAAGCACTAAAAACAGAAGCCTCCATACCCTGAAGTTCAATCACAATGAGAAATTAAAATTTCAGCCTTGCCAATGCCTGGTAGAAGTTAAAAAAAAAAACAACCTGAATTTTTGGTACAGTGCATCCATTACCATATTCCAAGTTTTATAAAGTGTAATATCAAAAGGCAATACCTTCTGAAAATAATACATAAACTTTGTCAAGCACATTTCTGAAACTTTTTAAAACACAAGTTCGTAAGACTTAATTGTATTTCTTGTCAGATGGGAAACACCATTTTATGACAAACTACAGTTTGACTCACAATGTCGTAACTTGACTTTACTCATGTAAAACTATCACAGATAATTCTATACAGATTATCTACAGAAGCTACCACTTACTTGTCTTGCTCTACCCATTTTACTTTCAAAAGCCGCAAACCAGCATCCTTAAGTCTTCAATATATAAAACATGCAACTAGAAATTATCTTTTCCAGAAAGCCTACTTATAGCCTGCAGCCACAGAATGAAATATTTGCAGAAACATTACATTTAGGTATCATGTATTTTGAGACTACCTGATCATGTCATCAAATAATCAACAGCTGATATATCAAAGATGACACAGAATGCTTTGCAGCAGACAGGAAATAGTAGATAGAAGAGGAGAAAAATCTTACCTGTTTTTTTTTTTCCTTTTAATTTTTTTTTCTCTAAAATAATATATCCAGCAATCCGTTACTAATGGGTAAAGTCTCTTCTCTCCAAAGATAAAGGAGCAGTTCAGGCTGTCACTTCAGGATCTCTGGACGGTAAGTCACACCAAATGAGCTTCCCACCAAATAGTTATACAGATCTAGAGGGCTTCTAATAAATCAAACTCAACTATTACGCAGAACTTTAAACCAATCTCTTCACTTTTCCCCCAAAACCTAAATCTCAATATTTTGCATTCACTTTTAAATATGATGGATTGGGTTCGGATTGGTGGATATGTTACTTCAAGAGAAAATAAGTCAACACATAAGAAGTTTAATTTCTCCAGTGTACCCATACCCACCATTATTAATGGGCAGTAATGACCGTTGACTTTAACAAACAGGATATAAAAATATCTAGCAATGCAGGGTTCTTTCTAGATTCAAAATTCAGAATGTCCTTTTTAGAATATTCAATGTGTAATTTTTCCAATAAATCTCACAGTAATATTTTAGACATCTGGATAAACTCTCTTACTATCTCAACATCTAAGTGTTCAGGTAGAATGCATCTGCAATGCTCTAATTAATTGAAAATATTCTGCCAAGAGAGTAACATACACAAATTCCAAATTAGGACTGAACTGCTTGGCTGTGTTTTTTACATTTCAGCAAGTGTTACTCTACTGAGAGTTGTATCAAATGCAGTCACACCTTAATGAATTCTGGGAGCTACAGGTGGCAGAATGAGCACCAAATTTAATTTTTGTTATTACTTTCTTCTCCCCATTCAAACAAAAGACAAAAGTCTGCAATAAACCTGTGTATAGTCATTGAAAGCCTTCATCACACACGAGCAAACCTTGCATGACTGATATTAAACATTTGGAGCACACCCACTGGAATCAGTATGTGAAAGCAGTTGGTCACACACCTACACGCAGTCTTAGATTCACAGCACATTGCTATACGCAATTATTTTGCATAAAATCTCATTTTGTGCTCGCTCTACTGTTTTTCCTTTCATTGTGCCTAACATTTTGCATTTGGTCACCTAGACTACATTTTAAAAGTTCATTTGATGTATCTTCAAGAACATGTACAGCATGTACACTGTACAGCAACAAGGTATGGTGAGTAGTGCTTTGTTGGGGTTTGGGTTTGGTGGGGTTTTTTGGGAGGTTCTTTTTGAGTACCGGCAACCATGGTGGAAAATGCAGGTTGTCACAGCACATTAACTGTTTAAATACTTATTATTCAAAACAGCCAAGTTTAGGACAAGCAAGAATTTCTTCATTCACTTTCTCAGCTTGCCAAAGACAGCTACCAGCATCAGTTTTCTAACTCAGCAGATTATTACCTCTAAAACTACCTGTCTACATGTTCTGAAAGTCTGCAAGTTACTAAATTGCTGAACCCTTGACACGACCATCACTACATGTCAATCATATACCATAACATTCCACCATTTTCTAAAAAGCTGCAAAAATTATGTAATAACAGAACTAAAAAAGAAAAAAGTTTAGGTTTTTCTCTCTCAGCTCTGAATGTAAAATCAGACACAAACACACTAACATCTCCAGAGAAACAATTACATGCTCTGAGAATACATATATTAAATGAATGTCTACAATGACAAGAAAAAAAACCAAAAAAACCCCAAAACTAAAAAGAAAACCCAAACCTCAAAAAAACAACACAATGGCTGGAATCAGACTGCAATATACAAAGAGAAAACTTCCAGCAGCACAAGAGCCATTAACTTCAGGTATTAAGAGGAACAACATAACTTCAAAAATACCCCAAGAGCAGGCCAAAGGTGGCCAGTAAGTTCTCAACCAGATACATGTTCTGTAAGACCAGTCTGTTTGTTTGTTCCTCCTGACAAGAAAAACAGATCTAGGAAACTCTGCTTACCAAAAGCAGGATTGGAAAAGCATGCTGCTTGGCAGAAACAATATTCGACTAAAGACTGAGAACTAGCTGTAATGGTTACTATAATCTCATTTAATAGACACTTTTTCTTTGGTGAAGGGCTTGGTGGGTACCCTAGGAAAAGACACTTTGTCAGTAACAAAACTTGGTGATGATGGCCTCAAAAAAAACCAGGCACAGAAATCTATCCATGCGTTCCACATGAAATCCAAGGCTATCAGTATTATAAACTTCAAAGGAGGGAATGAACAGAAAAGCAATGATGACTAAAGGGGAGGTCCTAAATTCTGCCCACAGATCTAGGGTATCTCCCCCCCCCCCCCCTTAATTCAGTAGGTAACTCAGATATAAAATGTCTCCTTCTTAGGGGCTGGATATCACTACCAGGAAAATGCCCCATATAAAAATGGAGCTAGAATAACAAAGGTCTCAAAAATGGGTATTGATGAAGAAATTTACTTTTTCTCCGACACAGCTATTGCAATATTAATGCTGAGGGTGACACACTAAACCACACAAAAAAAAAAATCAGGCGAAAATTACAAAAATATGAAACATTTTGACTTTGTAATTTAGAATGTGTTCACTTCTGTGACATATAAACTATGTGACTCTGTAGTTCATTCAAATACATGGAAAGGGCAGGTAAATCCACAGAGACCTTTTAATATGAAAGCACAGAAGCTCATTTACAGCTGGATACAGCTTTTAATCAAAGGACAGCACCATGTGTATCACAATAAATAGATAATTAAACCCAAAATGGGCAACTACATAAAACGAGTACATTTGCAAGCAGAAGGGTGACAGGCCAGGGACATATCCTTAACGGAGTAGTTCTAATGCCAATGACAGCTTTATGCCTAAGACAGTCCCCAACTACCTTTCAATTTAAGAAAATACTGTTGTCTCTTACTTTGACTAGAGAAATAAGAATATGGCAGTCTGCCATATATTTTTTACTCTATCCTCTAGTCATTATATGATTACTTTGTTTTTACCTTTACAAAAGTAAATTTTCCATGCTTTTAGTTGTCACTTTCCTAGTTAACATTCTTTGCTTTTCTTAAAAACATCCTGAACAGTATTCTTCAGACAGAAACACATACCTATACTATTTTCATTATGGCTTTTTACAGCTTCCTTCAAAAATCCTGACACTCATTTATTGATTTTTTTTTTCAATAAAACACTGAATAAGTATTTTCAGCAAGTTCTCTATATAAGTATATTCACATGACGCAACACAAATTTCATTTGTAATTTAGGTTTTGGGAGATACTGTCTGCAGTCATCACCAAGAACAAGAGGTCCTTAATCCAACTCTGACTTGAAAAAAATTGGCTTTTCCTAAAAGGTGAGCAATCAAGATTTGTAAGAACAGCTAAATGCACCAAATGGAAACATTTGCTCTGTTTTTGAATGACTGACATAAAACAGTTAGTAATGGCTGTTCTTGGCCCAATCAAGACTAATTTTGAACACTAAGCATTCTTCTATCAGACAGTAGGTTTCAAAAGCTTGTAAAAAAAAAAAAGTGAGGAAAGGGAGCTAGTTAATTAATAGGTTGCTACCACAGACACTTACATACTTGGCTATCTCGTATGAGCCCTGAAGCCTATATTCAACATAAATGACAGGGGAACAAAAGATGTTACTATTTAATAAAAAAATAATAGAATAAAAATTCTACTGAGACCACAATTATCCTCCATTCAAAGCCCCCAGGAACAGACTGAGAAATACAGAGATAAAAAACAAACAGAAGGACTAAAGACAACAGTAGGAAAAAATGCAAGTGACACACATTGAGCCATGATGATTAACTAGTGCAACCCTAGCCTATGCTTTGTTCTTTCCATTAGTATGACCAGAAAGTACAGAAAATCAGCTGGTGAAATAACACATCTAACATGAGATTATTATTAGAACAAATTGTTGTAAAATTTAGGGCTCTAGCTGTAACCAGCCAAACCAAAAACCTGGGATACCAACTTTTACTGACTTTGCTAAGTAACTTACAGACTCAAAAGTACTACTGATATTTCTGATCTATGCCCACCTCTTTTAAACGCAATGTCTCTAAAATTGAGTTTCTTTGATTTAGATCAAGTTAAGTATACAAATTATCCTACTGAAAGACTTACCCTCAATACTAAAGCTTGCCTTTATACTTTAAGGTATATAAAATACTGAATTCCAAAATGGGAAGACCTAAGGTACAAGTTTCCTCTGATGACTGTTTTGTTTTTTTTTATTTTATTTTATTCAGGGATTAGCACTTAAGATTTGATCAGCTGCTGGAACAATCATATCTGCAAACTTTCAGGGATCTATGATCCTTATGCTATGCTTCCAAAAGCATGCTAATTTTATTACTTTGAACAAAGGGTATGTAATCTCAAGAGCAAGTTTCTGTTCTTATTCACTCTCAGTCAGAAATTTTCAGACTAAACTAGAGTTCAGTATGGAAAAAAGTCTAGCCTTTATTAAAAAACTTTTTCACATACAATGCACTATTTTTACTCTCTAGGTTTGAGTTTAGTTTTGTTTTCTGTCGTAACTACTGTTTATAAGCTATGTAGAAGTAGTAACTTCTGGAAGAAGTAACTGTAACACAAAATTATTTTTCAGTAATAAATCTGCCTTGAAATAAATAAACAATAATTAAAAAAAAAAAAGAGGCAGTAGGTACTACCTGAGAAGAAAGAGAGGAGAGGGAAACAGTGACTAAAACCTGGTGGGGTTGGGGGGTGGGGGAGAGGAAGGTATAAACTGCTACCTAAACTTTAAAAAAAACCCAGAAACAAACAACAAACAACAACAAAAAAAAACCAAAACACAAACACCCCCCCCCAAAAACTAATTCATTTTCATATCCTACATGGAAGGAGAACTTCAGTCTGAAGTAGTGTGGGTGGGACTTACCATCAAGTGATGCAGGACTGACAGCTATGAACTGCCCCAACTGTATCCATAAGAGGATGAAGCAACTCATTAATAACGGATTGGTGGATATGGGAATGATAAACACTACTATACCTAGAATTGCAGGTACAGATTAGGGGGAGAAAGAAAGAGAAAGTTAGAAAATACTATGCAGGAAACAGTCAGCTCAACGGTCCTGCATTCCTGACTTCCTTATTATTCTGAGAGGTTAACCGGTCACTGACTGTGTTTCAACTGAATTTTGTTAACAAAACCAGTTCTTACTCAAGCACAGGATGTGCACCATCAGGCATGATCCGAAGTTTAATGTGAAAGTGTAAAGCATGAGGCAAAGTATCTCACTGTTACAGTGTAAGCAGCTCAATTGGAAAATGAACAAAAAAATGGAAGTCCAGCACTATTTCGTTTTACACTCTCCTAGCATTTATAGGCTAAAAGAAACAGGGATAGAAAAAGCAATAGTAGGATCTTCACCTATCTTCATAACAGAACAGTACCTTTGGGCACTACTACTGCAAAGATGAAAGCTCAGCTCGCTGGATACTTTTTAAGAAATCCTCCTGTGATGTCATTTTTCAATTAATATACTGAATCAGGAAAAATAAATAGGATCGCTCTTAAATAACAAATTATCTTACAATGAACCTTACCTTGAAAGGTTTGTCCCCACTGTGTGTCAGCATATGCCTCTGCAACCAACTTTGACTTGTTGAAGGTGTATTATATACTTTGCAACCTTTCCACAAGCAAACAAACACCTAATAGAGTAAAAATGTGGTAAGTTTACACACGTCAAAGAAAACAGAAAGAAAACCACATTAGCAAAGAAGCCTGTTTTCACAATACAAAGTACTTAAAGAACTTTGAACAATATTGCAACTACTTCTCACATCTCACCAAGATAAAAATAATTACAATCACAAGATTTCAAAAAAAGGAGGTCACTGGAATAAAATATCAGAACACAGATGCTCCTGCAGATACACAAAATCAAGAGCCACAACATCCACTGTAAAGAGTTTGCATCTGCACTGAATAGCTGTATTCACCAGATACTGAGAAGGATATTTTTAAGTGAAAAATTCGTATTTTCTGGGTAGCAGATACAGAAATAAAATCATTTACTGTCATAAGAAATTAATAACTTCATCCTTTGAGCATGAAAAGCTGAAAACTCTTAATTACAATACAATTGTTTAGATACCAGAGTTTTGTATTATGGAATTCTGGATATCTCTAATTAGGGCCTTATATAATAGGCCTTATACTCAATTCCTGATGAAGAAAGTTACAGTTTCTCATGGGACTAAAAAAACAAAAACAAAATTATGGGTGTTCTGTAATTCTAGTGCACAGATCAGTCACATGCACAATAGTGCATTAAGAGTAGAACCTACTCATGCTGCTTTTGTCTTTCCTTTCATGCCTGTCTAATATATATATAAAATAATAATATTTTATGATATTAGAGAGAATTAAAAAAGCTCAATGAACTTGCCTTTCATTAGAATTTCCTCAACAGGTCTGTGTGAATTGAGGTATAGGCCTCATTTGTGGCAACAAAATACAGTATCAAGGAGTAGCACTGACCATAACACAGTTTTTCAGAACTTCAGGAAACTAACTGGAAATGAGTTCTCTTTTGGAGATTATAAAACTCAATCTTCAAAAGATTGATTTTTTTCAAAACAAAAGGGCAGCCACAGGAGTGCTACGTACTTGCTGTATAATATGTATAACCCAGCTTACTAATACAAAGCTGAAAACCCTGCATGTCTGTATGAGTGATCCACACCTACCGACACATTAAGGCCCTACCCCCCAAACCTTTGGTGTCTGCTACTCCTCAGTTTTGAGATACCCCTGAAGCCACAGAATTGGAATTTCTGAGATTCCTGGCTCTGCAACAGCTCTGTAACCGTTCAAATATTTCCATCAGCAACTGCAGCGTCATTATGAAGTTACAGGTCGTGGAAATGCAATCCCTCCAAAAACCAAAACCCTGGTTTTACAACCTGCCAGAAGTTCAGGCAGAGCTTTTTGTGAACCTTGTAATAAGGCTGAATCCAGTATTTTTTCTGAAAAAAAAAAATTCTGGTAAGTAAAACTATTTTGTCAAAAAGTTTTGTGGGCTCTTCATGGATCTGTCTGGATTAGTTTGAAGCCATTATCTCAGTATTAGCTTAAAAACATAGACTTTACCATACAAAGACGCTTATCACATTGCTTTTAAGTTCTCAACAAGCAGTTACTACACACACACACTTTTCTTCAAATGTATAGCCATTGTACATAAGTAACATCTGAAAAATCAAATCAAAACAAGAATATAATTTCTAACACCACTTAAACACCTCACCAGCAGGTGGCAGACAAATCCTTGAAACAAAACAGCCAGGATCAATCCCCTTCCATAGCATCAAGTTGAAGAACTTTTCAAAGCAAACAGCTCCAGTAGGGGGATAAAAAGTGTGAACTGAATGCAACAGTTACTAGACACCAGGTGCTTCCAATAACCTCCTCCTTCAGAAAGACAAATACAGTCTGACATTTTCTACATAAAAATATCCACAAATCATGTCACATGGAATGTAAGTGAACAGAATTAAAAAAAAAAAAAGGCAACAACAAAAAAAAAAAAAAGAAAAAACCACCAACCCCCCACACACACACACAATGCAACCACCCTGAAAAATCTTCTAGTCCCTTTTTAAGAAATGAAAAGGGGTCATGTCATGGATGGGTAACAAAGATCCCCAGAGGTGCAGTTATGGGAAAGCACATAAGATACCAGTACACCTCATCCATTTTGTTGTTTCATCCAGGATTCATGTAATACTTTCATAAACTTACAAACAGAACTACAGAAACTATCTTATGGGTGGCTAAAAAGCCAGCTCGCTAGATAGATGATTCTGCTTAGTGCCTGAACTAGAAAAAGTCACCAAACATGAAGCCAGAATACCAACCATACCAAAAAAAATTAGCTAAATACAAGCAGTTACGCATCAGTGACACAGTTACATAATAAAGGCATGCAAATTAGTGTTTTATTTAAGTCTCTTATTCACTCAAGATGAAAGTGTAATGGCCTAACATTACTTCTGGAGAAGCCACAGGACATAATGTCAAAAGATAATGAGCATTCTAGGTTAAGTTTTGATATTAGCTCTCCAAGAGCTGCAATATACAGTGTTGAAACCAGGCAGATTGCTTCTGTTTTATGTAGAGATAGTTTACAGGATGTATTGCGGCCATCAAAGGTGATTTCAGAGATTCAGGAGGGGAAGGTAGTTAAGTACAGTGTTGAAATAACTCTATTGGAAGATGGTAGAAACATTAAAATTGTGAGACCAATGGAAATTGCATCGTTTGACCAGGGATTAGACTTAAATATACATGATTAAATATGTATCTCAATTAAAAAATAATACTAGATGCAATTATATTGAAGGTATACTTGCCATCAGTACTATAGAGCTGTTTTCGTAAGACTTCACCCTCTCAAATCAACAAGTCTTACATCTTCTCTATTATACATTCTATAGATGTTTTACCTCTAGCAAGACTCCACTCATAAAAATAATCAAGATACAACTTCACCTGAGTTCACCTGCAGTAACACATACCCTAACAATTTAAAGAAAATTAATTCCAAGTGTAAGCACTTCAAGATATACCAACAGCTTCAGGATGTTGGCAAGTTAGCATATCTCACCTCATATTGTTTATTAAAAAGAACTTACTACATTCTTCAGGACAGATATTCCATTAAAAACATGGAACACCAAATCAAGTGAACTATGCAAAAGACGACAGCTGAATGCCTAACACTGGCAGGCTGAAGGCCCAAACTTAGTTGCCACTAGCTACAGAACCGATACTTTAAAACATAAAATATACTACTGTCATCAGAGTAAAATACCAGCAACTACGAAACAGGGAAAAAACAAAAATTAACACCAACCCCTCCTCGTTGACCATCCACATGTATGGAGCGAATGTGATCTGCCAAATCCGGGCTGGAGCTGAAGCAAGCATGGCAGTGGTCCCAACAACAGTTATAAGCAATGCTTTTTGCAGAGGAGGCAGGAACTCCTTGTCCATTCATCATAACTGGAGTTGAACGCCCACTGGAAATTGTGCTGTCTACGTCCATAATAGTGCTGCTTATGCTAGGGTGGTGGGGAGAGAGAGAGAGAAAGTTTGTATTCGTTGCATGTTAACAGAACAAATAAGAATCATAGCTCTTTGGGGTTTTGTTTCAGATATATTTAGATAGATTGAAAAGAAAATCTTACACAAACTTACTATTTATTGTGGTTCATCACTTTAACTATAATAAATATATAGCCAGAAAACAGCTATTACTCAACACTGTATCTTCTTCTGGACACTGGCTTAAAAGGGAGGGATGGAAAATCCTCCCATTCACTGATTTGTCAGAAAATTAACTCTCATGTGATTACCAAAGTAATTTTTAAACTACACTAAACAGCCATTCATTATTTTTATTTCCCAGAAGGGAAGAAAAGGAAAAAGAAAAAAAAAGCCAGGTCAGACTGGAGATGTATTTAGCCCAGCATTCACTGCTAACGCTAGGTCCTTAAAAAGAATACAACACTGAAGTTTTACAGAAGGCTTAAAAGGTACACTTGGACACATGGATGGTGTCCACCACATGCTTTTTCTAAACTAATGCTTTTTGTTCTGTTTTAAAAATTCCCGGAGAAGCCAGACACAGCAGTGGGAATACCTGGCCAGCAGGAGTCATTTTCATCAGCCGTTCTGCTCTGCATCTTGGCAGGTATAAAACCAAGTATCAAACTGGACCGGAAAAAAATTGCAGAGGCTGCTTTTTACACACATAAGCCAAATTATGGAGACACATGGATGTCCTACCTGGGAAAACTTTAAATAGCTACTGATACACTTTTTTTTAACCTGTGAACCTGTTCACTGCCTTTTAGGACCTTTATGTTTTTGCCTTCCAAAGCCACAGCTTTACAGAACAGCTCATCTTTGGAAGGACCTCAAAAGATAAGGTGGTGAAAATTTCCTGCTCAAACAGGAGTAAGTGAACTCAGATTGCTTGTGGTCTTGACCAGCGGAGTTGTTAAAGGGTGTTTTCAAAGCCTGGAATTTTGCTACCTTTCTGAACAATCTCCCCGATGTCTGATTAATCTCATTGTGGGGGAGGGAAGAAATTTCCCAACATCTAATGAGAATTTCCAGTGTTGCAACTTCGTCTGTTGTCTCTTGTCCTCAGCAGCTGGTTGAGATGACTCTGTCTCCCCCTCTGCTAAGCCTCCCTATCAGGTCGCTGAAAACAGCAATAACCCTGCCCCTCTTACCCTAACAGTGAAGACACCCAATCTCTCAGCCTCTCCATGTATAGCATTCACTTCAGCCTTCTAACCATCCTGGAGACCCTCCACTGCATCCTCTCTAGTATGTGAGCACCTGGGACGAGTTCAAAACCAGTCACAGTAATCCAGACATAAGTCTTAAAGGCACCAAGTAGAGGTGAACAATGATTTCTATTGACTGTATAGACAAGCTTTTGCTAATACTGCCCAATATGAAGCAGTAATTTTTACACAGGTCTCTTTACATATTCTTCTAAGCAAAGTGCAAGGAAAAAAAAATCATCTAATGACATTACTTGTAAGAAAGAAAATATTAATTTCCCATTCAGTTCTACATAATATTTCTTATTTTTTAATTTTTGTCATATCCATCTTATCCCCACCACTTGCACACAATTTCTATGCTAAAGCATTCTGTTTTCAAAGGTATACATACCGTTCCATATTTTTTACTATCATCATATACATATCCCTCATTGTTCTATTGCACATTCTAAGATGGATGAAACAAAAACTACATTATTATTCAAATTTTGAAGATATCGTTAGCATGTTTGGGTTTTTTGCTCCAAAAGCCTTTACTAACAATTTCTCACATTATCTGCATCTTTTTTTAAAATCATTACTGCGCTAGCAGTTTTTTCCTTTGATAGATCTTGAAAATGGCTTAGATTATTCGTCTTGGTTAGATCACCCCCTCACTACCCACCATGTGGATTCTACTGCATTTATCAATAAAAAATGTCCTGCCTTAGTCAAAATAACAGATTCCTGATAGCAATGCTTTCTAGTTAAGCTTCAGTTTTAACTACCCGGAGTAATTTGGTTTCATAAGCAAACTATGATCTGAGAGATACCAGCAAGATAACATTTATGAAAATGCTAACTACCATGTCCCAAGCACAGACCCCTTCAAAATCTTCTCCCAACCCATTAGTCTCCTTCTATTACTGAAACAGAACAATTATTCTTATACTTTTGCTTTCCAAGTTAAAAAGAAAGCTTTAGAGAAGTTGTCAAGAGTTCTTTTGCTTTAATAAATGTATATGAAATACATACTTCCTAAATGCTATACAAATACCACATGCCTTTTTTAACTCTCCTACCCAATTTCAAAAAAGATCTATCAATTCACAAATCCTGACTTCTGTGCATACAGGCTCTTTGCTGCTACACAGTATTTCTCCATGTGCCTCTTGCCTTTTCTATACCCTGAATAAACATAGCTTTCCATGATTCCTCCCTACCTCCTCCTTCCCTAAGGACTGCTTCCTAAGCAGTCTTCATTACTTTCATGACATACAGGCTCACAATCTGCAAACTAGCAAATAAAGAAAAGGTGGGCAACAGAAGGCTACAGATATAGTTTTGAATCTTCCATATTGCTGCCTTTCCCAAAGAGCTGCTTTTATATTGACCAGAAGTGTTTTTTTAAAAAAAAATACGCAACTAGCACTGAGCTGTAGCTACCAGTCCCAACCACGTTAACAGCTACTAACTATAGCTACTGGTAATAGTAATTTCAGATCCCTCCAAGAAATTGTCAGAAGCTTTTAAATCCAAAATATGTTGCAAGCAACCCAATTTTTGCACCATGCCAGGCCCACAATAGATCCAACTAGGACTATGTCCCCTCCTTCTTCAGCTGATACCTAAGCCAAAAATTATCCCCAAAAGCAAAATCTGTAGAACTGTGTTATGAAAGCAAAGTTTACCAATAGGTTGATAGGAAAAATTGAATAATTAATTATGTTATCCCCCCCAACTGAATTTGAGTTATCCAACTAGTTTTCTCAAAATCAGTACTTAGAAGTAGGTCTGAACGTGTGCAAAAGGGCATACAGCCTGACCACTTCTGTTGCATACAGTAATGTTACACAGACCAGTGGTTCCAAGAGGAAGCTGCTTAACCAAGGATGGCAAAGCACTGCAGATACAGCACTCCTGCAACAGCTGCCTCAGATCATTTCCTGTGCATACATAACCCTAACTTTGTCACAGCTGAAAGGTACTGAAGTACGTAACTAGGAGCTCAGACTTGCTATTTACCAGTATTAGTACCATTCTCAAAACCCCCACAAATACACATATGCAAACTTCTGACTCAGAACTATGATGGTGCTGGTGACTTCAAGGACAGACTATGAAGTGGAATTTTGCACAGTTCTTTCAAGGGTTCCCTGGTTTTACAGCCTGGTCTTACACAGGAAAGCAATGAGAAAATATAACCCAGAACGGCTTCTGTGAAGGAATTTGGGGGAAGGAGAGTGGGGAGAAGGACACAGGCAGGTGTGTGTGGTTTCTCTGGGTCACAGACATACTATCTGGTTAATTTCTCTAAGCAGAGATAAAAAAACCCTCAAACTGATGGACTTGTAGCCTAAGAGTCTATTTCATATTGCAAATGCAATGCAACAGACCTTGATCACCTCACCATATAAAATCACAGGTCTCTAATTTTACAGCCTAAGGAATACAAATACTTAGGCATTATATATATATATATATATATATATATATATGTGCGCTATCCTACCTGTAGGAGAAAAATATATAAAAGTCAACTAATAATACTGATCCACCAAAGATATTCTAATCAGCAGGGTTATTAATGACAAAAGAAACCAGTAACACTTCAAAAGCTGATTTAGTTATAATAGTTTAAATGTTTGCTTGGTTAGGTTCTAACAGCCTACGTGTTTGCTAAGGGCTAACAGACCAGAGTTGCATACACTATACCAAAATCTAGTAGCAGAGGAACTGGAATAAAAAAAAAAGATTGCCCATAGCACTTAAACCACATAGAAGTATATAGAATTTATTCTAAACTGAGTTTTAACATAGTCTAAAAATGAAGGAAAAAAGTAACTAAAATCCAGTCGAGTGATAACAGATCAGAATTTTATTTAGGAGGGAATGTCTGCCTTCCTTTCTTCTAGTTTGAAGAATGTTGTGTAAGACATTAAGTAGTACAGACTAATATTGCTGTAACAGGACTTACTACAGAAACTAAACTGCTTATAAAACAAAATGGCCAGGAGTCACATAAGAGATCACAGTTTTCTGATGGTTCTCTTGATAGGCTCCACCAAAATGCAAGAAACTTGCTGACCTGACATACTCCTATAAAAATTAACCCATTAAACACAAATGTAAAATTAGTTGGGTTTTGTTTTTTTTTTTTTTACTTTCTCTTCTGCACCTCTTGAACCAACATTATTTAGGGTTATCAGAGACCTCACTGTACTGAGAGCCTAGAATTAGTTTGCATCTTTCTCAGTGAGTTCAGGGTCACCCAGGAAAAAGGTAAAGGCTGTGAAAAGGATCTGTGAAAGACCAGCAACATCTTTCCTCCCTGTACTAGTGCCTTGTACTGCTCAAGCATGTGTACATTTTCTCTAGTCTTCCCCACACTGAGAAAATCTGAAGAACCTTTTCAGGGAAAAGTTGGTAGTATATATAGCATCAGAGAAGACACTAACAGGAGGTCTCTTGCCCTCAACTTGCCGTTTCAAGATAAAGCAGAAAGATGATAGTAAGCTTTATAGTCAGAGTTGTGGCTGCTGCCAAGTCTGCGAAGACTTACTACAACACTGTTTTCATTAGACCTGCTAATTCATACACTTACTCATTTCTTGGGATTTCAGAAAGGGTGTGAGGGCAGAACACACAAGTGGGCAAGATGTGTGCATACACTCCACCATCTTACCTAGTCCACTTGAATCTTTTCCTGACCAAAATAGTGGCAGCCCAAGACAGGCTAGGTGACCAAAATAGCATATCTTTCTATCTGTGAACGGGTCTTTTCAACCCAATCTGACTTTCTATCTGCTTGGGATGATCCAAGACAGGGAAAAAACTTTTTAACAAAGGGAAGGTAGTAATGGAAAATACATCTTTCTGTTTTCTCATCTGGAATCCACAAAGCCTCTAAGTAGGAAAGTAATAATGTGTATCAAAGAGGAGAAAACAGAACAAAGTAAGGAAGATACAGATATTCTGACAAACTACTGATAATAAAACAAAGACACTGAAACAAATATTTAGCCAAAGTTAAAGCAAGTTTTTCTGGCTTTTTCTAAGCCCTTTTTCCTCAGCCGGGAAATCTGTTTAAGTCCTGACTGCCACTATCAAAGCAGAATGACACGAGCAGAGAACTTAAGCGCTTGTGGCATTCCCCTATTGCTAGTGACAGACAGATCTGGGTTTGCTCCCAAGCTGTAGGCAGGCTCCAGCTCCATTGTAATGGATCTATAGACCATAGCCTGATGAAGAACATTAGACATTTGAGTTTCAGAGAGTTCAACTCAGGGGTCATCCCAAACAATAGAGCATCAAAAACAGTCACCGCTGGAGAGAGCTTGCATACACAATAGCTGTTTTTAAGAAGCACCATTCAAAAGACTGACTAATTACCAAAATTTAAAAGTGTTACAGCAAGCACAACATAGTGGTGGAGCTCATGTTATCACTATTTCCACCCTAATCTAAGCATCAGAATCAACTTGAAGTAAAAATCACAGCTCTACAGTCAAGAACTGAATGCCTTTCTAAAATACCTTACTAAACCCACACCTTATTTTACTAAGTCTGCAAGCACTGGCAAACAGGGCCTTCCAAATGCAGAAAGGTAGAAGTAAAGACACAGAGTCTTCTCAAAAGTCAGACCTCTTTACCTCCTCCTACATTTTTTTCCCTCTACCAATAGATCAACAGCTTTGGAATGAAAGTGACATTTAAAGTGTGTTCATTAAGCAACAACACTAATGCAAGCTTAAATAGAGGAATCATTACCTCAAAGGCACTTGTTTCAGGTCTTATTTTCACCTGTACCTACTTTACCTGTAGCTAGAAATAACTCTTCATAATGAAGATGATTAAGATTTTTTTAGCATCACTTTCATGATAAAAGGTTAGTGTCCGCACAGTCTATATATGCATGTGAACTAAACGTGTTGCTGGTTAAATCCAGTCAAAAGTGTATTTTAAAACAATCCTGAAACTAAAACAAAAAAGTAATAGCTAAAAACTTATAAGAAGTTGCAAGTCATTTTCACTTTATAGAAAATAAAAAAAGTTCAAGTATTTTAAGTCCTGGGTTATTTTTTTGCTTTAAGGATCTGATCAAAAGTAAGCCATTGTCAAGAGTCACGTAGACAGTCATATTTTCTATAAAGAAATTTTTTTTCCAAATTATTCCCAAATTAAAATGCACATATTTGAAACCACATTTTACCACATGTACATTTGGGCACTAATGATTGTGTACTGTTAAATATGAATGAAAATATAACGAGCCTATGGTTGAATGCATAAAAGAAAACTGTGTATCACATACCATTATCGACACACACACTTGGCTCTCCAAGGAGTTCAATTTCCTCACTACTGCAAGTAATCCTTTCCACTGAATTTAATGAACGAAATGCCCAAAGTATTTTTTCTTTTTTTTGTTAATCTTTCAGAAGAACAACAGACAGTAGGAGTCTAGAAGGAATATCAACAAAAGAAAACCAGCCTAATTTTATTTTTACTTTCCATGAACCCCCATTAGCAACTGTCCACTTGAAGTAATAGCAGAGCTAGGCACCGAACACATGCACAAAAGCCCAATCAATTTCCTATTATACTTTTAATGTCTGCTAAACATACTCCCTGTAGACCTTAACTGAAGTAACCTTCCCTCAGGCAAAATTCAGCCCTAACAGATGGGCCTTATACCATGCCCTTGAGGGTCAACAAACACTACTTCAGCCTGATCAACAGGAGCTCATTTCAGAGCTACAGTACCTCCACGGAGAATGCTTAGCTTCCAGTCCCCAGATGTTCAGTAGGTAAGCAAAGGACCCAGATGATTTCAGCTAACACCAAGGGAAACAACTGTGACAGATGCTGTAATAAATAACCTCATCTTGTAAAGCATCAAATTAAAAATGAGCAGAGATTTCAGTGAACACACACTGCAGGGTCACTACAACCAACACTACTGAATGGCCACCAAGCTGCACACAACACTAATCCAAGTGAGGAATCTTCAGAAACAGCTTCTTCTGAAGTACACAGTGATAATCCAGCCAAAGCATCACATCCACAGATGAAAAGCATGATTAACATTCAAGAATCCAAATACTACAAACCTCACTGGAAGCAGATGAACATTTGACGGATAAAAATAGAAAATACCCTGCTAGTTTCTTCAGCTTTTACTAGTCAGTGAAATACCCTGTCATTACTGTGTGGAGCTTCAGCTGTGTTGTCCAAATCCACAAGGAAAGTTTAAGAAAGAAAACTGAACTGTAAGACGCAGATAAACTCAGAATATGGAAACACTGTGAATGACAGTCATTTCTTACAGCTGTTTCAAGGGTTAAAACCTAGAATCCAACAGAAAAGCTTTTACCACATGGAAGAGTAAATCACAACTAGGTACTAATCCTAAAAGAAAACAAACAGCAATCACAATCATTCAATTACAAACACCAAGTCCAAACAGAAGAAAGAAAACTGAACTGTAAGACGCAGATAAACTCAGAATATGGAAACACTGTGAATGACAGTCATTTCTTACAG
>JAVJGJ010000057.1:20605922-20616309 GCA_035590215.1 Microhierax caerulescens
GGGGCGCGGGCAGTGGGAAAGACATGTTTAGGGACATACCCCAGCACCTCATTCTTCACACTTCACTAGGAAAAGTCCAGAATGAAAACAAAAACTTCTGAGTTTTTCCATTACTCTATTCCTTTCCAAGACAAAGGGTGGAAAACTCTGGTGTGCAAGCTCTGGCCAATGGACTAGTTCCACAGAAATAACACACCACCTAACACAGTTGTCTGAGGCTACCTGATTCAAAGTGATTTACGCTTGCTACTTCCTAATGCAATCAATAGTCAAGCAAAGATTTTTCAGGCTTAGTGAGCATTTGATCGAATTATCAACTCTGAGCTCCCACCATTGATAGGAATCTCTTCCATCTGTCTTAGGAATTTTGTATTTTTTATAAAATCTCCATCACTTCCAAGAGCTGCTGCATCTTCTCCAAGAAGCATTTGATGACTAACCTTAACTTTTTTACATTCCACCCAGCAATATGAACTAAGGCCATTAAACCCCGACAGTTTCAATGACACAACTGAACTCAATACAACTGACTAACAACAGAAATCACTACACTGACTCCTAAGTGAAAGCAGAGGTATAATTGATTCATATGCTTCTGTACTAAGACTTAACTTTTGCTGACCTTCAATGAATATTAAGCAAATTTTAATGCCAACTCCTTTATAAAGTTTCTATCAGAACATCTGCATCAGGGTACCAATATGCAATAAAATGCAGTGCTCAATACACAGGTGTCCAAGCAGATTAAAATTAACATTTGCTTTATGCTTTCCAAATGATCATGACAATTTAAAAGTGATATTAAAACAGATCCTAAGAAAAACTATGAGTTCACAAAGCATGAGCAACCACTATGAGCCAGCAACAAAGTAGAAAAGTTTAACATTTTCCGGATATTTTTTTTTGTTTCTCTCCCTGGTTTTGGTGGATTTGGTATTTTATGATACATCTACATTGGTAAGAGATATACTCCTACTACTAAACTTCCATGATTTGTCAATTTAATTCCCCAAATCAAACATTTACGTTCCACAAGCAAAACAGTTTCCCTTATTTTAATGGATGTAGTTTGATTGTGGCATAGAAATGACATAACGCTTTAGAGCTCTTACAGTTTCTTTTTATCTAACCAGCAAGTAATGCAGAGACAACCTTCAAAGCAGACAGAAAATAACTTCAGATACCTGTATTTCTCTGTTGTTGATTTTTTCTTTTATTTATTTTCCTGAGAAAACAATTAGTCTACAATTGAAACAGAAAGTATCCAAAATAATTTCATGACTGATAACGGACCAGTTTCTGAACTCAGGAAAATCTACCACCACCAAGAAAAGAGTACGCTGATAAACCACCATCAAAACAAGAACAGAACAAAAACAGACTGCAGAACACTAAACGGCTGGCAAAGAGAAAGAATTCTCATGGCAACAAATTAGAATACCTGAATCAAAACAGTAAGCCAGAACTACAAAAAGTGAAAGCCCACCACTGTGGTTTAAAGTACCTTCTGTTCACATCTGCTCCTGTCCACAAAGACCCCCTGATACTGGACAACAGAACTGACTCCATAGCTCTTCAGAAGCAAGGGCAGAAAAATGGGACAAGCAAAAATTGCATATATCAGCAAAGTTACTTCATGAAAGTGAAGGAGAATCAATCTAGCAAGTAAGAGATACAATACTGAAAAGTTGAGAGATAGAAAAGAAAAACAGTGTTTGGTGGTATAGCATTTTCCAGAAGCACCTTCAGGTTCTTGATACCTTTAAATAAGCAAGAGCAACATTAAAGCAACTTCTAGATAAAGGAAAAAGTCATGATTTCCAGTGCTGCTGAATCACTTAAGCATTTATCTTTTTAAAAATCAAGCCTATGCTTTACACAGATTAAGTTATTCTAACAAAAACTTCTCAAAGTGAACAAGACTCAAAAAGTATTCATAAATCAATCTCAAAAACAAGTCCGTAAAATTTATTCAATAGCTATATAGTTCTATGACTACTAAAAAAAAAAAAAAAAAATCAATGTAGAAGATAAAACAGCCAAGGGAGAGAATTTTACACAGCTTGGCAAGTGATAACATTATAATTCTGTTTTGTAATTCTTTTTGAAGCAGCAGCTTATTATAGGGTAAAGCTATGTCTAGCTTAGGTATAAATACCTAGAAAAGGGAGGAACACTGAAAACACTTCAGACTGGTAATATACAACCAGGGAAGATAGCAGAGCTCTTCAAGATAGAGAAATCAAAGGAACTTAAAATAACAAACATGCACAGGAAACAAAACAAGACTGAAAAAGTGTGTTATGAATCACCACCTCCCTTGAGCTGTTTCCACTCTCCTGGAACACTTACTATGATTATTTAGATTGTTATCCCTAGAATATTTGGGCTCATAATATTTACATAACACAAACTCAGGTTATCACCCGATTTGTAGCATACAGAGGAACAGGTAACACTAAAGGAACTTGGAATGACAAAATACCAGAAAAGCAGTGAGAGTAGAGCAGGTTAAACATACATGCCTTGTGATATGACAGCACAAAGACAACATATGCAAAAGGTTTAACAAATAAAGAAACTGTAAGTGGTTCTGCCTTAAAGATAGAAATAAAGCTGACTCATTTCTGGGAACCACATTATCTCTAAGTTGATAATCCACTTGGAAAATTAGGGAACAGCAACAAGTGGTTCATAATTTTCAATCTTTACTGATAAAATAGTACATTTACTAGCACAGCCTAAGAGAAGCACAGAAGTAACACATTTAGTCATTGAAGAACCACAAGAATGTTTTTATTTTTTCCTGTGCTTGCCATCCCAAGAACCACAGTCAATATAAAGTTGTCTAATCAGCACAGTTAATAGCCTTCAGGCATGGTGTCAATGAAGTTTCACCTGCTATAACTACTACCATCCCATTCTCGGGATACCTTCCCCAACCTCCACAACACAAAACACAGAAAACAAGCAGAAGACAAAACAACCAAAGAAAGATGCAAAACTCCCAGAGGAGTCCTAAAAATACCCTCCAGTTTCAGTTACCATTACATCAGGTTCAACTTAACAGTGAATAAAAATACATAGATAGGACAGCATTCTATGAAGTAGCAGCTTTGCCTACTCATACCTCAGTGAACGGTTGCTACTTCTAAGTATTAACCCAGGCATCAAAAGCAGAGAAACCAGCAAACTAAAAATTCAATAATTGAGTCAATTCCTAACAGAAATGTCATAAATTAAGCTCTGATTCCTGTTCTGCTGGAGACTGAATTAACTACTACCTGCACAAATAGTCTAATCTACAATTTGACATGCAACTTAACCTAAGAAAGTCTACTTAAATACATGTCAATAGTACTTTTTCATTTACACATGGAAAGAAAAAAAAATGGTTTCCCTGTTTACTGTGAATAAAATGAAAATACTTTCTTTGCACCTTAAGATTTTTTGTGTTTGGAATCTAAGTTATGGTTACAGCACAATAAAATATAATTATAAATATAAGGACTTTACTAATTCCCCTGTGAAATTGCAGTAAGCTGTACAAGATACATGGAACAACATTGAGATCAACAATAAGTGGAGATTCTTTATGCTATATGCTTATTTAGGTAAAGTATATTAAATGATACTACCACTATTATGTGTCAACAATCTTGTCTTTTACGAGTCTCCCACCTCAAACAACTTCGGTTCATTTTACTCTCTCTGACACTACACAAGCTAATTGAATTACAGCACTCTTCTACAGTGCATCATAGTAACAGGACTTTGAAGATCATAAACTTCTTTTTTATCACTATCATATATCTTTGCATAGACCTTACATAACCCTCTATTAAACATTTGCAACTGAAGTCTAGCAAAATATATTTAAGATTTTAAATTCCAGCATAGAGAAGAAAATTAGATATGGGAAAAAAAATCCCTAGTCTCTCTTTTTTTTTTCCTGTGCATTTTACCACAATGAAAGGAAAAAAAGTATACCAGTATCTTGAGTGAGAGGCTTCAAATGTTTCCTTGGAATCATTTGTTTGGTTTTTTTTAGTTTTGCAAAATCACAATCAGAGAATTTTAAACACTATCTCAGCACATCACAAAAACAATGATAAATAGTAAGCATAACATGGAATATTTATATTGCATTTTCTAAAACAAATTTATTTGAACATGTTCAAATTTTAAGTATGAACAACTGTGGACAGAATGCATATAAAGCTATAAAAAGGAACCAACTAGATAGATAGCAAACCAAAGAAACCTCTACCTCAAAGAATCTATCAAAACTACCACTTTTTCTGCAAGTCATGACACCATGTTTTTTGAATAGCAACTGGGAGAGTAGATAAAACTCACTGTTCACACGAAGGAGTTCCTTACTCTCTTCTGTTCCCTTCTGCTGCACAAGTTAACTAGACATTACATTCCAACCTGCTTCAAGGATTCCCTGCAATTACTTGGCTCTTTTATGGCAGAGAGCAATTTTTCACTTCCTTTGGGTTAAGCTTGTGCTTTTTCTTCAGGATATTAGCCATATCTCACTCCCTATCATACCAAAAGTTTTCTGTATCTCACATCTCCCCTTTGCCCAAAACCTCTATTCTCATCTCAAATGCTCCATCTTCTCCCTTCTAAGCCATACCTCCACTTTCCTACCTAATAACAGATTACTCTACAACTACCTCAACACAATGGGTTCTAGGTGTACTTCCATACTGCTGTCTTCCACGCTAGCACTGCATACTGCTCATTCCCCCGTTATTCTCTAGCTGGAGAGTGATATCCAGCTATTTTCAAAAAATATGTAACTATATCAAAGCTATTGGAAAGATGTGTAGATTTGAGTAAGAGTGGTTATAGTACAACATTTTCACTGCATCATCCAAAACAGTTTTATCTCTGACCAGCTCCAGAAATGTGCGACATCACATCCCTGTCAAATGGATGTTCAAGTTATACATAACATTCAATTTAACTTAACTAGAAACGGACAAGGGCAGGGGGCAGCGAAGGAATGAAATAAAATACCAAGACAGGTCTTTCCACTACTGCCTAGGAAATTCCTTGAAACCACCCACCAATCAAACCTCATATTCAGAAGTTAACAGACTTAATGACACCACAAACTTAAAACAAAACATACATAGACTTGTGTGGATGTACAAATCCAACATAAAAGCAATACCACTTATCTCAAACTGAACAGGATAATGTTTTTCTCAAATTCTGTGAAGTATATTTACATCTTACTACAACAACTGTAACAGCTCATTATACCAAACTCTTTCATCTAGCTCACAAAAAGACCTCATGTTAACCACTCAATTATACCAACCAATAGCTTTAGTAATAAAGATACTTGCAGTACAAAATATCTGGCCTGTTTTGTCTTCCCATCAAAAACTATTTTCTTCAGTGCCAGAAAGGCCTGGACATAACCATTACAGAAACAAGGGGGTTATTTTGCAATTTGAAAGCGAGTAACAATAAATGCAGTCAAAACCACCGATTTTTGGAAACTCAGGTGATCTTCTATATAGCCCAATCCGACATGTCAATATTACACGCACTCAAAAAAAAAAAAATTTGTAATGACTTAACCAACTTGCCGTATGTGCTAATGAATGATTCTTCATTTCCTGGATAGGAACAAGTGAGACTACACAGCAAAGAGAGGACTGAAGCACTTTTTAATCTGGTCACATGGATACATGAAGTATACCTATTAGGACTGTATGCCTTCCTGATTATATTTCAAATTTACTCTTCTGACTTCCTTCATAAACATCACTCATTCACGTCATTGCCTAGTCAGCCTTGAAAATCCTTCATTTTTAAGAGTTTAAAAACTAGATAAAGACTATATTTAAACCTTTAAATAACTAATATTTTAAAATGAGCATACCTATTAAAGATTGAGAAGGCTTTCATTTTAAACAACATTAAAAAACCCCTCAGCCTAGATCCTGGATTTTTCAAATCCAAGTTTCCTATCTTTCAACCTGTTAGTTTCACACTGCCTCATTCCACTCAATAAAATGAACAAACCTGGCAGTCTGAAGCACAAAAAGCTTTATTATTGAAATTTTTTTCTGAAATGTCCATTTTCAGTACTGCTCGCCTATTACACAGAAACAGAATAATAGCAAGAACAGTAACATTTCTAGAAGTATTCTACAAGTCTAATATGGTTAAGATAGCTAAAATTTTCCTTGAGTATTATTAGTATTATTGAGTATTCCTTGAGTCAGTCTCTCCTAATAATCGATTCTGTTGGTGAATAACAGTAAATGTGAAAAGGCTAGGGGAAAAAGAAAAAAAAGAAAAAAGCAATGCTTACAACTTACATGAAAATTGCCCACTCTGTGAAAAAGATGAACAATAATGAGTGCTGTGCCTGAGGGAAAGATTACTACATAGGTCCAATGACAACCTGTTACATTTGGCCTACCAGCTAGTCAATCAGCACTTCTATACCAGTCAGTAAACCAGCTGATACCTCCAGCTAAGACGTATTTTTTCAGTGCTTCTTGCCTAGTGGGTAAGAGGAGGTAGCAAAGGATGAACTGCTAAAAAGAAGGGCAAAGATGATGTAAGAACCAAAGACCTGGGGTAACTTCTAGGTGAGAGTACAAAGACACAAGGCAAATTCACAAGGGTGAACAAAAAAGCCCTTCATACAGCTTTACTTCTTATATTTCTTCTAAGTATCTTACTACAATTGCAATTATCTACCACTGTTCTAAGTCAAACAAAATCTGATAATGCAACTATTTCAGATTTAAATGCACTTCCATAACAAACTTTCCAGTAAACAACAATTATTTCAGTAATCTAACACTAAGTGTTTGTAAGTAAATATTGTAGTTCAGCAATAACGGATCAGCAAGTTGCAGATGCATCTTCACTGCATTCAGATCTAGCTGATTTAAACCCAAATCCATGCACCTGCTTAGGTCTAGTTTCAGTACCTGTGGCTCAATGCTGAACTCAATTACTCTTTTTATAGTTAACTGAACTATTATTTTTTCTTTTAAAGTCATATCAAATGTTTCTCTGCATTGTAATAAGACTAACTGCTCCAGAGAAGTCTGCAGAAACACAGCCATCCTTTCAGCACATGTCTGAAGTTAGGGAAAGGCACAAGAAAATTGCCAGCATTCACATGCTGATAATAGTCTTTGTTCTAACTATAAATCTGGAGGATAACTACCCTTGAATGCAGCCTATTATTATTGCACCAGCTGATCTGAGCTTGCTCTAAGGTTGCAGAAAAACTTCAGCATAGTAGTGGGAACAGCACAATTCCTAGGTAAGTCTGAAACTATTACAGATCAACAAGACACCTACTAGTCATAGAGTATTACCCTTGAACTGAAAATGCCACCTGGTTATCCTAGGTATCAGTTTGGGGTTTGCTTTTTGGTTTCTGGGTTTTTCTTTGGGGATGGGGGGTGGTACATTTTAACAAAGTGCAAAGCCTGTCCATGTGTGTGGAAACAGCTGGTTAAAATACACCCTAAGTTTCAAGGTATTGTTATTCAATGTAGTATGTTTCTTGTGTTGTTAATGATACTTACAAATTTCCTACAGTAATGCCCCACAGTATTTATTCCATTAGCAGATAATCTCAAAATACATTCATAATGTTAGTAATAGAAGTTGCTGAAGAGTAGTTATATTTTGATCATACGCAAGATTTTCCCGTTGAGCTAGTTTATTTGTAGTTTATTTTATATTTGGTATCACTAAACCAAAAATCAAGAGATAACACATTGATAATTGTAGAGAATGATAAAGATCGTATACATGGAAACAGGAATTTGATTACTCACAGAATTCAGGCCCTCTCACCACACCCTCTTATTTATTCAAATTTTCTAAAGAGGAAACAAGAAAAGAAATTCCAAGCCTAGGGGCATGATCTGAATGCTACCAAACCTGCCTACAGCATAAGAATCTTTACCAAGTATACTCTTCTACCAGCTTCCTCTTGCTTAACACAGGGACTGTAAATTCAAGCATGTTACTTCAGTCTCTCTCCTTTCTTTTCTGTCTTCCCTCCCCAGGTAATCTTAACCTACAACACACTTTTCAGAACAGACACCAAGTTCCTTCAGACTTCAGAGACACAAGTAGCCAGCAAAGGTCATGAAATACTGCACAATTTCATACAAACACCACTTAATAGATAGAACATCAATTCTCTAATAGTTACAGAACTTACATTTTAACACAGAGGTGATCAAATCAATGAATTATTAAATCTGTAAGGATTTTAATCTATTTTCACAAAACTGTACTTCTACCTAGAAGTCTAAATTGTTCCCACCTCTTCCCTGGTATTTCACCATCCCACCTCACATCCTCTTTAGCTCTTCAGGACATCCCCTACTTTTTGAAACACTCTGCTTGTCTGACTGATCATCTAAAAGGCACAAGATAATGTTGTGGCTAGCTTCCAAACGGCAGCAATCACTCAGATCACTAGGTCAAGCAAGTGACTTGCTAGACTGCATGTAGCAAAAATAATAAAGCATTCTACCATGCTGCTGTGCAGGGAGTGCACACAAAATTAAATTCTCAATCACCAGGAGTAACAAATGGCACTCTTGGAAGCACTGCTCTTCTACCCAACTCAGCTTTGAAATTACAGCACAAAATTCCCTCTCAGCACCCTAAGTTTTCAGCCTGGCAGCTGACAACAAAACTTTGCTAAGTTTGAAAACAAGATGCAGCCCTTATTTAAACCACTAAATGTAAAAAGTCCCTCTTCCGCAACCGAATCTGTATTAACGGTGTTAGAAACGAGCAACGATGAGTACACACACAGATTTAACTGTGTGAAAGTACAGCATGAGAGCCATGAGAACAATGACAGGGAAAGAAAGTGGCACACTAGCTTTGGAGCACACAAGCAGGGCAAAACGATGCTGTACTTCCAGAAAACCCCTGCAGATTATTTCTGTTACTTCCTCAACCCACAAACTGACATGCACTCAGATAAGATCAAGATTACATTTAATATCTATATATATACACACATATATGAAAAACAATAAACGATTATTTTAAAACTCCATTATGTACCTGTTGTTTTAACAGAAGCCTACTCCCATCTTACAAGACTTCACATAAAATCTCAGCTTTTGAAAAAACAAAACTCCAACACCCATTCCTCATTTCCATCTTGCACAAGTTTGGAAGAAAGAAAATGTGACTATGAGTAGTCTCAAAAGTCAGATGGCAGCCAAAGAACTGAATTGTTTTCTCTCATCTTAGGACTTTTATGCCAATTGCATGATTTGGGGGAACTGACTCAACAAGGGTTTTGTTTGTTTTTAACACTTGAGGCTAGATGTAGTGATGCTCTACTTGTTGTAGAGCATACCATTAAATAAGGGTATTTGTACAGCTACACAAAACTTAATCTAATATATTCAGTGTACATTTCTGGACCAAACCCATGTAATTCTTTGCACTTAACAATGAAGCTAACAACATACAAACAAAATCATCATTGTTACTTAACTAATTCTAACAGGGAAGTCTGATACTTTTTTATGCTAAACTGGAATAAGAAAATAACACAACTTTCTTAAACTATTTAAAAGGACTAATTAGTACAAGGGACCTACAGCATTTCAAGACAGCTCTTACGTCCATTTTTCATCCTATTTTCAGTTTGTCAATTGAACCGTTGCACACAACATCCAAGAAAACTACGACATGAACCATGTTCTTTGAAATGCTTGACTCAGTAAGATAAACCTGCCATGAAAGGTAGAATTCAACCATGGGTGAGTATTCGGTTGTGCTTTTCCACAAGAATCAAGCTAAAATGAGACACATACACTTAACACACAGAAACCTATGAAATAATTATTCCATTTACTATTACAGAACTCATCCAAAGATGACTTTAAGACTCAAATTACTGAGCTTTGCTTAATACTGTGCACAGCTAATACGGAAAGGCTACTCTCGGTTTTCTTTTAGTAAACTAGAAGAGGTTTTTTTTGCCCCTTACGTTTTAAGAGGTTACCACCCAGCTTTCTGCCTCTAGTGCAAAGACCCTTGTGCAGGTAAAAATCGCATCCACCGATGATTTCCCATCGCGAAGCTTCGGTACACCCTGCCTGTGCGTTAGCGCAAGACACAACCCTAGAAAACCCCAAAAGCACCAATTGAAAAAAACCATAAATCTGCAGGTTCTGAGAAAAGCGGCAACCAAGTACCGCCACCTGAACGGGCAGCGCCCCGCGCTCAGATCGCAGCGGGGGCCGCTCCGGGGCTCTGCGCAAAGCGCCTAACGGTGACGGCTGCGGCCCTTGCAGTCCCCCCGCAGCCCGGTGCCGGGCCAGGGGGCGCGCCCCCCGCCCAC
>JAVJGJ010000057.1:20624259-20659750 GCA_035590215.1 Microhierax caerulescens
CCCCCCCCCCCCCCCCCCCCCCCCCCCCCCCCCCCCCCCCCCCCCCCCCCCCCCCCACCAAAGAAGATCGAGACAGACTCTTCTCAGTGGTATCTGGTGAAGGGCAAGAGGCAATGGCCATGAACTGAAATACAGAAAATTATATTTAAACATAAGAAAAAAATTTTTCACAGTAAGGGCTGTCAAACTGGAAGACGTTGCCCAGAGAGAGGTTGTGGCATCACCATTCCTGAAGATATGCAAACCACATCTGGACATGGTCCTGAGCAGCCTGTTCTAGCTGGCACTGCTTTGAACAGAGGGGTTGGTCTTGATGATCTCCAGGAATGCCTTCCAACCTCAGCTATTTTGCGATTCTGTAAAGTTGAGATATTCTTCCCACATTACACAAAGACACAGGCATTGCCAAATTTTCAAAACCAATAAATATTTTTCTGAGCTCCCAGATATAACCATATACCCTGGCTTTGCTCCAGGTCCACATGGGGATGAAACCCATGTTCATATCAGTCTTGTCTTGCACCATGATTTCAAAAAACGGGAGGGGAGCCCCAGTCAGGAGCCACAGAAGCTGAGCTGAGTTGCATGACTAGGACCAAGCAGTGAGTCCCTGCAGGCAGGTTTAGATGCAGCCTGAAAGACTAATGACTACATTCAGAATTCCCATGGTAGTGTGTATGACAAATTTAGGGTCCTGCTAAATCCTGTAAGATTAAAAGTGATAAGCAACTAAGATTACATATTTTCCAAGATCTTTCCAGATGTTGACATGATAGAGTGTTAAGGGAGAGAGGTTATTATCCTTAAGAGAGGCATTTATCACACAGTCTGGTCAGCCTTGGGCAAGATACTGCCATGGAGAAGGTGTCAAATTCCAGATTTCCCAAAACCTTAGCAGCTGGACAATTTCTCTTCTCTCCCCACTGCTCTGCTTAGGTTACAATAAAAATTCAGGTTACGAAATGTTTATCAAACACTAGAGATATACAGAATTAGTGTATTTATATAGAAATTATTATTTGGTAGGCTTAAGCACAAGCAAACAGCTAAATTTCAGAAAAGTTCAGGTTTGCATCCAAAAACTAGCCTTTCCATTATTATGGTATTCACTGAACAGAAGTCATATTCAAAGTAATCAAAACTAATTTAATAATTACAAAAACAGTAGGATGCCTTCATTGTCATTTGTCACTAACAAATATTTATTACAGATATTGTACTTGCCTTATGAGCTATTAAAACATTTCCAATTCATAGCTCTTCAAACCTTTTCTATAAAGTCAAGGATCCATCGTGTTCATGGAAAATAAGCCAAGTCCACAGAACTACTGCGTCCGTCCCTATTCTCAATCAATCAATCAAATCTGAGAGAGAGAGGGAGATTGATGAGAACAACCCACTTTTCTGTGCATGGCATTCACTGAATGTGAAAAGGGGTTTCAGAGGACTGAGAAAGTAGCTGTTGTCATGACAGCACTGGGAAGCCCAGGGACTGAAAAGATCTTCATCAGCTCACTGCAGCAGTTCTGTGCCAAAGGAACTGCACTGCCTGCCTGCATACTGACAACAGAGCCAGGGGAATGCCTGCCTGTCAAATCTCCCTGGTTTTACTCTGCAAACTTCCCCACTCTTGCCCTCTGAGGCTGGAATATAGTTGCAAACTGGCAAAAATGGAACTCTCCTGCTCCCCTCCTCCCTCTTCAACACCCCATGCACCTTCTATTCATGTATCTGGTTTGACAGGGAGCACCCAGCCTTCCTGTACTCCCTTTTGCCCCTCCCTGGAAACAGAAACACCATGTAGAACGCAGCAATAATCTGTAGAAAACCTATACACATACCAGCATATTCTGCAACCCAACTCCGTTGATGCAACAACTGCCACTCCTGTTATCTCATGTTATGGGTCAGTGTGTCTGTATGCTGTAATGTTTGCATGGCAGCTTTGGGGCAAGAGGTTGAGAGGATTTCTGTGATAGTATCAGCTGCTTGGGGTCGTACTATGGACAACTTGTCAACTTGGCCATTCCATTCCCAGTAAATGCATTGTCTTTCATGCTGCAGTTAGGCAATGTGCCATTCATGCCAACTGCCCCACTGTAAACACCACAAGCACCAGTTCTGAGGGACCTGTGAGTCTATTTCTTTCAGTGACACTTTTATTTCACCAAAACAACTGAAATGTTTGGTGCATGGCTGAGATCCTCATAATGTAAACAAAGAAGGAGAAAATAAGGTCTTAACTATGCAGATGTTGATTGAGTTCCAATGCTGTTTATTTGAAGCACTGAGAAATAAACATTTGAAAACTTGCATTAGGCTCCTGCTGATTATCACTAACAGAATGGAAACTTAGATTGAGTGCTTTACACCCAAACTCACAACAGCCACCTTTATTGCAAATTATATGATGAGAGATGTGTGCTCTCAAATGAACTCTATAAGCCTTGTCAGAAACTTTGGCCTTGCAGGTATTGATTGCAAAATTCCCATTGACCTCAATGGGGCCAGAACATCAAAATCAGCCCAGGAGCTGGGATTTGATTTTGAGCCCGTAGCAAATCCTGATATTGTTGGGCTATGGAAGCTGGCTGCTAGGAGGTGGGGACTTGGCACGTATCACACAGGAGAGTCTAAGTTGCACCGTGACCCTTCCATAATTCAGAATTTAAGTAGTTCAGAGGGTCCCTCTCTCAGGAAGTCTAGAATACATTGCAGAATTGAGAGACCTAAATCTTAAATTAGCTTAATGCCCCAATGACATGCCCTACAGACACGCTGCATGTCTTCTAATAAGCAAAGCAGCAATTCCCCTCTTCTCAAGTCTATTCCCAGCCCAGTTGCTCGCAGCCTCTCCAAAGCAACGGACTGTATAGTAGCAGGTAAAGTATTTTTTCATTTTGTTATGCAGCATTTTAACCATGGTTAGGATGTGCATAATAAAGTCTCTTTCACAGGATTTCTCAGAGGTATAGTTGTCTGTCGTTGAAGCCTTCAGGTGAAAGCTGTTATATATACACATGGAGTATTCTTGGTAGAGATGGGTCTAGTTTTTAATCACATAAGGCTTATGATTTTACTCAGTCTTTTAAAATGTCTTTTTTTTTTAAATGAAGATGAACATTTATTATGTGCTTAATGATTTTTGCTAGTGACACATTTAAACTGTATTCAAGAAACAAATACTGTCCAGTATTATTCCTAGGCAGTTCAGTGCCCCAAAATGACCTACTATACTACTTAAAATATAGCAGGAAAATGTAGCACTATACATTCTTAGCAATCTGTTGCTATAGAAGTCTACTATCAGGACAAATGGCAGCAGTTTGGCTTTATATTACATTTAACTAGATATTTTATCAGAACCATCATCTTTATGGTTGAATTTCTAGCTGGTTTGGCAATGTGAAGTATTTGTTTCATCTTGGTGAAAAGTGGATCCAGCTATTTAAAGCTTAGAAAACATAGGAAACATTTTTATTATAACACTTCAGAGCAAGGTGAAAAAGATCGATTTTAAGATGTGAAAAAGATGATTTTAAATGTGTATCTTACAACAATTCATGCCTACATGTCTTCACATAAAACTGTGGACTTTAAAGTGAGAAAAATATTTGATTTAGGTTGTGCTAGTGCATGAGGTACAACAAAGCACCACATATTATAGAAATGTAATTCAGGCACTGAAAAGTGTTAAGGTATCAGCCTGCAGAGAGCGATGACCTACTTCTGCTTGTTTCTTCCAAGAAAAATCCTTGCCACCACTTGAGGCCGTGGTTTCTGTGCTCCCCGCTACCTTGAGGACCTGATCTTACACACCTGTCCCTCAGCCACCTTCACTGCCCAGTTTCACAACCACAAGTTCCATGTAAAGAGGTAGCAAAGCATCCAGCTTAAAATGGGGCTATACAGAAAAAAAAAAACAAAACATCCTCCCCCCCCTTGATTATTTTCACATTAATTAATGCTGGACCAATGGCTGTGAACCACCCGTCTTTCAGTTTTGTTACACTGGCACACATTTTGGAGATCTTTTTCGTGCTAATACAGTCAGATTTTGGGGCTTTATTACACTAGGTGATCTCAGTCCATCACCTGCAGTGTCTGTGGTAATGTCCTTTGACAGATTGCATATATATTAATTTTCATTACATGCAACATACTATCATCAGCTTACGCTTTATAGTAAAATATGTATGTACAGTACACCTCAACAACCCAGTTTATATCATGCGTAACAAAGTACAACAAAATAAACGCTGGTTTAAAAGCTATACAAATACTAAAACACGAAATGTGAGAGTTACTCTCTTCCTCCCTTATCTAGTTATAGTATTACTAAGCAACATGCTGAATTTCCTCTGAGATGTAGTAACCACAAGAGATCAGACTCTCGCACATATTTTCTCTCATATCATAGTGTTTGTAGTATGAGCATGTTTAACTTTTAATTATACAAGCTGTCCACGCGAAGCCGAAAGGGCTGTTCCCATCTGGGCTCAGGACTGCTATACGAACTTGAACTCTGTTGCCCTGGTTGTACGCAACTCCAGATTAGGCCAAGAACATACTTACTCTGTTTTGCAATATTTTTTCTTGTAGTTCCTATTTAATATGATTGCCCAACTTTTATCATTAATTGTTGCCATGCATGATTAAGCAGCAATTCCATGATACTTAAGTCACTTTGTCTTTATGGTTGGTAAAGCGACCCTGATTTACAGGCAAAGGAGGGCTCTGAGATGTGGCTATAACCTTGCAAAGAAACCTGCTTGTGCAGAGTCACATCAAGAACTTCTTTCATTTAGGCAAAGGATCAAGTCCTTAGTATTTAAAAATACGCAATAAACATACAACGCTGGATCATTGAGTGTGAAGGTTAATAAAAATACGCCTAGCATTAACATTAAAAAGGCTCTAATTTTTTCTTCACAGGTAATTACTTCAGACAATGAAATAATCTCCTTTCTTATCCTGGAAACACATGCATAAAACAGCTCAGATAACATCATTTACATATAGGCTGCTGCATCCACATGTTAATGTCTGCCAGTGAAAAGTTCAGACAAGTTTGTAATCCCCAATTTCCTGCGCGTGCCCAGCACCCAGATTCCCAGAAAGTCAGAAGAGAATGGGATACTAAATATTACTAAGATGACAGGTCAGCTGCAGTCTGTGCCACATCTGGACAGCTTGGTTTCCCAGACCACAGGATCTTTTGACAGTTCTGGACATTTTAACATCAGGGTGGTGTTTTTTTCAACCGTGTTGGTATTTTTTTATCACCATTTCTTTTGTCGGTCACTTAAGGTTACAGCGGTCATTCTAAGCCTATTCTGCTGCCTCCACTTGCTTTGTCAGCGTTACTATATTGCTTGGTATTGGGACCAATCTGAATTCCCACTTAAAGCACTATCATGTCACCCAGCAGCAATCATTTGCTTTCATCCCTTAAAACGACTATAAAATGGCAAGCACACCAGGAGGACAAAAGCACAGCAGCGGAAAAAGGAGGAAAGCTAAAGTGGAAAAGTGGCAGCAGCAGCTGCAGCAGGCTAACTTTGTTCTTCTGAGGTCCTTCTGGGTGAGTACTTGAACTTGGACTGACAGTGTACGTGCCCCTCATCTTATCTTCTGCTTCCCCTGTTAACACAACTTGCCTTCCCCATGCCAATACTGGAAGCAAGCTTAGACCGGCTGCTTCTGCATCAAGGCCAACAGGTAATAACACTGTTTTTACAGCACAAGCCAGCGAGTCTGTGCCTACTGACAGCTGCAGGAAAAAGGGAGGGCTGTGGGAGGGAAAGCCTCCTATTGCAGTAATGCTGATCTAGCAGCGCTTTACAAAACAAATCCAGCTTGCTGGGCATCCTTAAAATCAACAGCTCCTCAGCAGTTGTTGGAAGAGGCCATCCAATCAACTGAACAGAAATCCTGTTTGCTGCATTCAAAGATGCAGTTACAGCATCCCAGGGATTGGGAATTGCCTAGGAAGTCTGCAGTGCTTAGGCTTTAACTGGCATTCACTCCTGTATACGGTCATCCGCCTAATAATTTAGAGTCATTAGCTGTAAAGAGATCTTGGACTTCACAGACTGCCTATGATTAATTGCCTGAAAATGTTCTAAAAGTTAGGGACTCTGTTCAAAGGTGAAATAACTGAAGTGCTGTAGCCTGGAACCAGACAGAAAGGGAAAGATGTATGGTAATTCATGCAGAGCATTTCTCTGAAACAGGCATCGCTCAAAGCAAGGCTTTAGACTTCTGTCTTTTACAAACACGCCCTAACTGTGCTCCTTGGAGTCCACGAGATTTTAATGAGGCAAAAATGATCAACATGTCATGAACTCTGCTCTTCCTTGTCCTAAATTCTGAATAATGGAAAACAAGAGTAGCTTAGCTGGGTTATATTTAGCTGATCACACAGAATGGAACAGGTTTAAGATCATGAAACAAAAGTTCTAAAATAAAATGCTGTGCGTTCAGAGTACTTATCGCCCCCATATTCCAAAGAATCAGATGATATAAGCAAATATGGTTTTCCCAGCCCAGTGTTGCAAATCCTTTTATTATTAACCGATTCCTCTTCACTAACACAAACTCTTAAATGGTTGAGAGGCTGGCTCTTCAACTAGGACCTGCTAATTTGTAAACAGTGATCAGGACCTCACACATTATCCAGGCACTTTGTCTTTATTAAAAATATTTATTATTTGTAGGCACAATATACTCAAAACAGTAATTACAAAATATTATAGCTATGTTGCCATAGGCTAAGAAAACAGCCAGAACTGTTATTCAAAGGTGCTTTAGCTTGAAGAATCCCAGGTTTCCAGGGAATCTCCTAGCTCACAAAATGACACCTTCAGCTAATCCTCACTCATACACAAGTTGGCTTCTGTGCAATACCAGCCCTTGCATGCGTAAACTCTCTAAGAGTCTCTAGGCAGCCAGAAATCAAACACAAAATAGCAGTATTAGTCACAAACATCAGAAAACATTAATCAGAAAGTCCAGTTGTCTTTTCTCTGTCTAGGTGTGACTGTTTCAGCATATAAAAAGAATACAATAGCCACTAATAGGTGTTTTCAAGACTGGTGGATAAGCTATTAAAAAAATAAAAATCATTCATCTTTAAAGCTGAAACATCTGAAACAGCCTCCACATTCTTGTTGACTTGAGATTTTACCAAGAAAGTTGCACAATACAGAGCAGTTGACTACACAAGAAATCAGTCAAGACTCAGCAGAAATTCATATTGTGAAGGGGTGATTTTTCTGAGTTGAAAGTTGCTGAATTTTGCAATTTTTTTTCCCAATCACTTTGAAATGTGCTCTTGTTAATTAATGACAATTTCCTCAAATTCTTATGTATTTGTTTGTACCTGGTAATTATTTTGATTTCTAGCAATGTGACTAGTACATTGAAAAAAATCTTTTTTTTTCTAAATATAATCTATTGCTGAAAATAAGGGAGATCCACATGCAAGTTATTTCAAAACATTGGGTGCCTCACATAATATGCTTTGAGCTCGATCTTTCAAGATGCTAAGCACCTGCAGTTTTTAGTGAATTCAAGCAATAAACTGGTGGCCTGGATTCAGCTGATGTAGGGACAGACAGCTGCTGCATGGATAAAGCATATTTTTCTCCATCCAAGGAATGCAGAATATTTGACACGTCAGGCTGGAGTGGATTTAAAGTTGGAGAAGAGAGTCCTGGACTGTGCCAGTCACTTCCCTGAATCAGAAAAACTACCAGATGACAACATATGAGGATCAGGTATTTTTCTGAAAGTTTTCATTGACCACATCTCTAGGCCATAAGTAAATCTTGCTGCTTCTACTTATACAGTTAAAGCTGCAGAGTCTGCTTTTTTTTATTATTATTATTTTTTTTTAACAGTACTCATTTTACCTTCAAAGGAGGAAGAGGGTGTTTCCATTTTTAGTCTGAAATTCTTTGAAGTATTCCTGTTCCATAGAACAGGGATCTGGATAGAATTTGACAAAAAATTAATTCCTTATTTTAGGTTTGGTTTCAGCAATAAAGAAGTAAATGAGATCACATCTGGTTTTGTCCTGATAGACTCTACAGCAGTCCACTGGAAACATCACCATTTGCTTACAGCTTTTTCTTTTATTCCAAACAGAACCTAACCCAGCCTAAATAAGTGTTCTTAAACACATCCAGAACAAGACTGCCACATGAGCCAATTAGCAACCAGTGATGATGTCACTTTGCTACACTTAGCTACAATTGAGAATTGCTTGCAGTGTCACAACAGCTAGGTAGTATTTAGATAGACCTCAAAAACTTTCTTTGCCATATGACAGAATAAAGAAACATCACAAAAAAATACCAAAAACTTAATTCTATGAGTAACATTTCAATACTGACATCTGGAACAGCTGGGTAACAAGTTGTGCATGTCAAGTTCAGAAAGCAGCTGCTTTTAGCCTTCATTTCAGGCCAGACATTTGCTTTCAGCCACCAGTATATTCCATTTTATTTTGTAGCAGCTTCTTCAGTGTTCCCATATGGACAAGCTAAACAGCTCCAAGGATATAACGGCAAGTATATATAATGTTCTTTAGAAGAAATAAAGGCCAGATGTTGCTCTGTTATCTTCACACGCATCCTTAAAAACGTTAAATTGTTTCAGATATGTTATTAACACCAGGTATAGGCAATTTGTTCAATGGCCATTTAAATGTCAACTTTCCAAAGGATGGAAAATAATGTTTTAAATGAGGATTCAAACTGAAAAAAGATTAAACTACCCTAGAATAACTTAAGAAATATAGCAAAATCTAGGATCACAGGGACAAAAAAAGTTTTGTGCTAAAAATATATGATGACTCACTTTTGAGATCTGAATGAGTACTGCTTATGGCTTGTTTTATTAGAAAAGAAAAAAACCTTCACCTTATTGTTACAAATATAATGAAAAGTTTGGGGTAAGAGTTATCCAGCACCGCCACTGATTAAAGGTCTTCCACTTTCCTGCTTTACTTAACCAGGACAGAACTTATGCCACCAGTCCAAGTACTAGAGCAGGGGTTCTCAAACTATGGCCCCCCAGGGTCCTCAATCCAGCCCCCCGGTATTTGCAGACCCCCCCGCCGGGGGCTGGGGGGGGGGAAACCAAGCAGCCGCAGATGACTGCCTGCCACTTCATCCGCGCGCTGGTGCCGTTTAAAAGGTTTGAGGACCCCTGGTCTAGAGGATTTAGTAGATCTGTTACTAACAGTATAATCCATTAACATTTTTCGTGTATGTATGCCTGGTTACTATATCTAGTGATTCCAATAGGGTGGGTAATAATTCTTTCCCAGACTGTCTAATTAAAGTAATTTAGATAGAAATGAGCTGTTTAAAATTCTTCTGATTTCTTCAAAATAGACCTTATTTGATTAACTTTATTACAGATATATTTGTGAGGAAATCTTAACTGAAGACTACTTTTCCCCCCTTAGTAATAATATAAACAAGGTTTGGTTTTCAACTGCCTGGTGAGGTCTTTCTCTTTTGAACCAGTCCACAACATACAAAAACTGCCAAGACACCAACTATAACTTTTTGAGTAATGTCACTTTATTAAGGGACTTAAAAGATTCATATTCTCTAGTAGTCTTGGAACAATGCAAATGGTGAACAAAAGACAAAAATAGATGTAATTGGTTCTGAAAAGCATGAACATCTGTAGAGAGTGTGTTGCATTATTCCTAAGGACTCTTGCTTTTGAAAAAAGCATGTTCCATATATACAAGTGTCAGTGCAATAGCCAATAAAGCAATCAGTCAGAAATATAAAAATATCCTAGATACAAACTTAAAATTGATGTCTGAAGGCTGACTATCAGTGTTCTGATATTTCTGTACCTCAGGAGTATGATTACTGGGATAAGTTATTCTGATGAGGTAAGAGACAGTAGATGCTCTGTGATAACACAAAGCCATTCATTTTTTCCATAAGACACAAAAAAATAGAGCACCCAGTGAAACTGCAAGTCTTTGCTGCAAGTGCCCATAGGAAGTGAAATTATAGCCTATGAGCATTACTACATTCCTGCATCATTTACGTCTGCTGTGTTTGCCAACAGTTACACCAGCAAAAACTCGCTAATCCTCCTGCCTGCCCTCCCCCAGCTTCAGTATAAATTGCATGTACTTCGCAGATACACCAAACTGACGCTGCTTTAAACACAGACAAGATCTATAAATGTCCAAAAACCACTTAGTCATTCTTTCCTTTATAGGTTGCAATTCTTTTTTTGGCAGCAAGGACAGAAAGAGATTGCAAAGCTTGACAGCTGAACAGCTCTCTCCAGAAGGGTTAGGGAGAGAACAGGGTGTGTTCTATTTGCTTTGCCCCAGGTGTTCCAGCGATGCCACAGAACTTAAACCTCAGCGGGTTGAGCAATAAATAATAATGAAAAAATCACATTCCTTTTCTTTGCTCTATAATTTGAATGGAATGATGCTCTAATCTGGGGCTACTGTTCCAAAAAAAAAAAAAAAAAAAAAAAAAAAAAAAGGCGTCTATTTCATCAAACTTTCAGCTGGATGCTGTCTGCCTGCATCACGCTGCATCATCTTCAGCTACCTGTTTCACTGTGACCCTCCAAGCTCTGCTGCTAAATTCTGCTTCCTCTTTCTTCACTTTTAAAATGGCAAAATGACAGGTAGGCAGACAGCGTACTCTGTGTCTTTGTGGCAAAGACCCCAGGAAGAACTGGCAGCAGAGCTTGGAGGGGCAGAGGAGTACAACCAACACAAACTCCTACCTAGGGGGCAATGATAAAGAGTTAATTTCAAACTGTGTGCCAATCTCAGGCCTCCTCTATGGAAAAGCACAATGAATAGTCCGCAGTACTGCAACATTAACTTGAACAGGATATGATTTCTGTGATAAAAAAGCACAACAGGAGCTGGCAGATGTTGTCTTATACCATGCACATGCACTGAAGCACACAGCAGTTGCCTTAATCTTTAAAAGTTTTCTTAGCTTTATATACTAGATTCAAAAGCTTTCCCTTAAATCTTTTCATTTTTCGTCATTCTTTTCTAAACCCCTCTTGTCTCAGGCAAATTCAGACAGCTGTGTGAGATGGAAAAGTGAAGCTAGTAACATCTGTAGTATGATGACACCTGACAAATTATTTCAGGTTTTCTTTCAGTTTCTGGAAGATGGTTTGCAGATATCAAAGCCTCAAGGAATCATCATGTGTCTCTCCGTAACCCCACTGAATGTGGCATTCAACATTTGAAAATACTGAATTACTACTCACCACACCCCGGTAAGAGAGGCTATTACCTCTCAAGTAAACAGGCAGGGAACAGACACACAGAATGACTAAGTGATTATTCCAACATCATGATACAAGTCTGGGAGAGTCAGGAGCCAAACCTGTATTTCTTGCATCTCAGTCTCAGGTTGTCTTTTTGTTCTTGTTGCAGCCTTATTCCTTCCTGTAGAGGAAGACTGGAATCTCTTATGAGAGTCTGTCACTGCTACTCTGGTTGACAGGTGATGTCGCCAATGAGATAAGACTTGTTGCATTTCCCACATCAAAAAGTGGAACACAGTGTGACATCTGTTTGCTGGAAGAAGTACTAACCATACAAGTCCTTAAGAACATCAACATTTATTTAATATGATATAAAAGAAATGGGATATGAACATTCGTATTTGAACAATAATAGGTGGCTTCTTATACTTACATCGTATGTGCTCATTGTATAATATATACACAATGAACATAATTACATTTGTACACAAACTAAGTACTGGATTGAAAACCTGCTTATTGCTGTACACACCCTAACCCAATGAATGAGAAGCCCAGTACCTCAAAATACCTATGCTCCATTTTATTTAAGAAAAAGTAACCACTAACATTAATGTGTATGTTGACAGAAGTGTGGCAGTAACTGCTGACTTTGCAACCTGACCAAGAAATAATTACAGCAGAAACAGGACATATTTTACTAAGCAATAATAAAATGGCACATTTTAAATATATCTATAATATATATATATAAGAAATTTTTACAAATAAAATGTTAAAACAATAAATTGTAATGTTTTAAAAGTGTAAAACAAGGTTTAGTGGTGATACGTAAAATTAACTGAGTTATGCATCTAAAAGAAGCAAAAAAGTAAACTTATATGATCCATAATTAAAAGAACACTAAATTCTGGGGAAAACCAAATAAAGTTCTGACTGTAGGCTGCACATTAAAAAAAAGCCTTTATTTTATGTGCACAGAAATCATAGCAGCAAGCTGGTATCAGAAGAACAATCTGAAGGTTGTTGAGTGTACATGTGGGCCATTTAAAGCTCTCTTGGAATAAACATTTTCCAGGAAGTGATAAAATGATGCTCTGTGGCCAAAAGCATCAAAACTATGAATTTCATAGATTTAAAATATACTGTACAATATCTTCTCATATTTTCATAGGTCAGCTCCATACATCTCAGGCATGAATTGTTTCAATAGAAGCCATTAGTGCTGAAAGACAGATATACATTACGTTACTCCATTTTAGCAACAACAGAATATTGTATAAAGCAGTTCCTGGGATTGAACACAGCAAGAAATTTCTGACCTCATGCTAGCAGTAGTTATCAACGGTGTAGAACACAACAAAGTATCTTAGAAATCAGTTACTTCCAAAATCAATTTTCCTGATGAATAATACTGCTGTGGATACTTCAACAGCAAGAAGCAAAAGTGAGCTTCTCTCAAATTTACACAACTTTTTATGAAAGTCTGTTTATTTGGAGAGTTTTATCTTGTTACAGGTGGCTATCTCCAAATGTTCTTTCTATAAAACCAGTAATAATGACAAAGACCCTAATTGCTCTTGCAAACGACAGGCACAATTTGAAGAGGAATGCAGTATTATTCAGTTGCTACACTGTAATGGCAGCCTAGCTGTAAGGTGTTCTGAAGTTCAAGTGCTCCACCCAGAGCCTGCTGTACTTTAGAAATAGCTGAAAGGACTTCTATAAATAGCTTTTAACAGTTCATTAGTAAAAACATTTCTGAGCTTTGAATCCAGGTGCTGTATAAAATTTCATTATCTCTCCATTACTCAGTGTGAATGTAAGGCTTAAAACATATTGTTAGTGGTACAGATCCAGATTTGTCTCTGTAAAGCAAAAGCCATGACAAAGAAAGTAGTTTTGTATTCATGGGGTGAATTTCCTTAGTCCTACAATATCCTGTGCCACCAATTTCCTATACTAAATTCCCCTGGCATCGTGCCAAGAGTATCATTTTACTAATTGACCATAAAAGCCAAATATAGGTATTACCTCATTATTCTTTGAAATCTACCATACATTTTCCAGATGCTGCCTGAAAAATTTGGTTGCATATGAACAGGGCCGATTCCCCCTGCCGCATAGCATTTCTGCATCTGAGCTCTCGCACGTTAAGAGACCTATCCTTCAGCAAAGCGCAAAGCACCGGAATACAGCCCCAAAAGGTACGAGGCCGTAAATACTGCAGGCAAGCAGCCTATGTACGCTTCACGTAGCTCCTGTGTATACTAGGGCCAGCTCACGGCGTGAATTTGTTTTGTAGCTCCTAGGAAACAACCAACAGAGACATCAGGAGCAGCAAAGAAGTGTGGAATGTCCGTGCGCAGAGTTCAATGCTTTTTCCAACACAATTCAAATATTAAACAGCCAAAATGGATATATTTTAACTTCTGTAATCTTTTCTTCATTATAGCGAGGCATGTGTGAGCAGAGCATCAGTTTTACATGTACCATCCCAGATGCGCCGCTTCGCCATAATCAGTTAAGGCCTATTTGCAGAATTGTACTCGACACAGAGGTGGTACAGCCACAGCATTACCTATGAGGACACACCACACCGCGCGATGCCGAGGGCTGGGCATTAAGTTACAACGCAGATTGCTACAGGAGCGCTTCACTTTTTCTAGTCTCATATTTAGCATAAATCCTTGAAAAAAAATGAATTTGCTGATCTGATCGTTTTTGCTGATGACCAGAGCTGAAAGCAACTTGGTGCCATTGGTGACAGATTTCTGGTGGAGCTGTAAGTTGCTTCCCCTTTCAAGACAGGCATGCTATGGCTGCGGACAGAACTCAGCAGCGCAATTTCAGTTTCACTACTGACCTGAAACTGAGTTGATGGGGTAATGTTTGTCCTATTTAAAAAGAAGATGCATGATAAATGCATATGTATTTATGCAATGAAACTGAAAAGCATTAATGCAAATTAGTATTTACAGAAAACTGAATAGTTCCACTTATCTTTTTTAAATAGTTCTGTAATAAAATTTTCAATAAAAGTACAGAAGTCCAAGCTAAATCTAATCAACACAGACCACAACCATCAGGAAACCAGCAACACAAGTGGCCATACTGAATGTGAAGAGGATATTTTCTACTCTCTCAAAAGGAGAAAAAGATACTTTTTTTTTTTTTTTGGTAAGAATACAAATAATATACTGCCCATAGTTCATATAAGAAAGGTGCCTATGATGAATACTAAGTCTTGATTTTGCTAAGATAAAACTTGGCAATGGAGACTGGGACAGTGAACGACAAAATGCATTTTCAGATCTCCTCACGCTAAATGACTGCAAACATCTTGATTTTAAATTTTTCAGAAATTACATTGGCAATGGCATTTAACATTACCATTGCAGCAAAGCTCATTTATTTAGTAGAAAGCTCGTTTAAACAGGTACTTCCTGACAACAAAGAAATGTGGATTGATTTAATTGCTGGTAAAGTGCTGAAGCATTCACATTGGTATCCTATTAATTTCTTTAAAGACTTGTATAAACAAATACGCTTACTTATAATTCCATTTCCATTCATTAAGTAGGTAGGAACATCTAAATACAGCCTAACTCATGCTTCCTAACTTGATTCCTAGAAAAAAAAAAAATCACCTACTATGACAAGGGAAGAGAAGCTGTGTAGGGCTATCCCTATAGAAAGAAAGAAGTTTTGTAATTGTTAAATTTCTTACACCTTCACTTTTTCCATTCCTGTTTGTCATGCCTCAGTTATCTAAGTTTTAAGCCATAAACTCTTCAGGGCATTAGACCATTCCCTCCTATGAATCACTAAGAGATGTAGCTCTAGTTGCCTGTTACCAAGACTGAGGCATGGAGATTCATTTGCACCTGAACACTGATGCTGTATCTTAACTGGGTGTCTGTTTTGTAACAGCTTAGGTCTCTCGTGTAATTCAAAGGGCTATTATCTTGCCAGTTGTGGAGAATGTGCTTGATAAGCCAATTAGTCCTTCCTCTTTGTACTTGGGGAGAGAGTACATTACTTGCAAGTAAATCAATGCATGTATTCGTTTTGTTTTCTGGTTAGTTTATATTCAACATTACAGGTAACTCTGCCTTGCCAAGTATTGTCTACAGATGTTTCTCAGAAAAATAAGTAGACTACATATACTTAGAAAGATAGGAAAATGGCAGGAGGGGTGGGAAAAAAAGACGTACTTCTCTGTAACTATACACACATGAAATGTGATCCTTCTGTGAGCTGTGTCTGTGTAGATGGAGCTGGTGACAATGACGATTCTGGTGAAGAAGGGAAACTTTTCACTGTGAGTCATACAGCAAGATAAATAAAAATACAAGTTACAGAATGCATGATTTCAAGCCGTAATAAATATAAGCAGAACCAAATGAAAGTTACACCAGTGAAAACTCAAAATCTGATCAGCACAATACGCACAACTTCAAGGGACACCATAGCTGTCCTCAGGAAAGATCATTACTCAGGCCTATAAGTGATGAGTAGAACACCAAGGAACAAACAAAGGACACATGAATGCTGATGTGTTATTTATGTTGCAAAGAGGGTGTGTGTGTGTGAAGTAAAATTTAACTAGTTGTGATACTTCCAGACCCACCTTTATATCCCAGTTCAGATTAACTAAGCATTTTTTATTCTGCTAAGCGCTATAAAATGTATTTACAAGTTCTGGTTTTGATTATCAAGTCACAGAAAGGATTGCTGACTGCATTACAAAGGTCCAGGTCACCTTTTATATCCATAAATTGAACCCTTTGGCTTAACCATTCCCATCACCAAATAACCTAATAACATCTTAAATTCTGTCTTCTTCCTTCATCTTCCCCTACACACTCCCCTCTTTTTCTCTTTGCAAACAATTTTGCTTTATTCCAGCCTTGTCTTCTTGAAAAGTACCCCACCAGTCATTTTACCAGTCAGCTAGTGTTTTCTGCTTTTCTATACTCCTGAAAACATGACCAAACTGGGGTCTTTTACTTGCCAATTCAAATTGTGCTAGATATATTGGAAACTCTCGCAGATTCCTCTATCTTGGGCATATCTGGGGTCATCCATTATCAAGGAGGCGAAGGTAAATTATCTACACACAATCAGGATTGAGATGCCGTTCTACAAGATGAATAGGAAAGGATTTGCTCCAACCAACAACTATAGTATGACTCAGTTTCTGGCAACAGTTATTTAATTCCCTGAATTAAACACAACCATAAAATCTATATTAAAGCCTCAGAAAAATGGAATTTCTGTAGTTGTCCACTGGGAAAATATTCTCCTCTGTGTTATAAAACCATACACTTGACATGTAGACTAGCTCAGCACTTTCAATTCACAAGCATTTCAGAGCATCAAAAGACATAATCAAAATGAAATAAAGTTTTACATACATACTATATAAACTGTGCTTCAGTCAAAACTCTTTTCCATACCTGCTGTTGCCTGATTTCCTTTTGAAGACTGTGCTGCTAATTCAAATGAAGACACAATCCCTTCTTGTTCTTGAATGCTAACTACTTCATTTTCTTCTGAACTGGTTTTGGGTTTGTGGTTTGTAACTGTGGTTACACTCTGCAAGCTGGTTAAAAAAAGCACAGCATTTAGAATCACTCTAACTTCACTTCAGGTGTTAACCACTAAGTATAGGAGTTATAATTTAATTTTCTTTTGTTAAGAGAAAAAAAGTTGCAACTTGCAAGTTTGAGTAATACAAATTAAACATGTATTTCGAATCCCTTCTACCTTGTAAAGTTAAGACCTTTTTTTTTTTTAAAAAAAAAAAGGCACTGGAAACTGAATTCCTTTCCTTTACATACTCATGCAGTTTCCTACTGCGTGATATCCATTTTGCTGAAGGGTGCTGTGAAGAAGTTATGACCTAATGTAAGAACTCGCTTAGGATTTGCAGTGCAACTTACACTAAAGTTACGAACCCTTAAAGAGGAATATCCAAGACACAGTATTTCTCTAACTCTGCAATGCTCCAAAATAGTGAAGTAAAAGTTTGGCAGGAGATACAGAAAAAGCTGTTTAGTCTTCTCCTAAATATCAGTGGTAAAGAGCTTGCTAAGGAAGCCCTGGCTGAAACTTTTGTAATAAAGCAATATAAATCCAGAACTCACATTACTAAAGACATTTTATATCCCAAAGCAAGGATTATGAATGTATTCTCCTTATAACTGGGGCAGTATTTGAAAATAAACATTGCTTCACCCACCAACTCATCACCTCTTACTGAACCCCTGCATTTCTTTACATTTCTTACTATATTTCTTTATATGTAAAACCACTCAAAAATATATAAATATACCTTTTAAGTATTTACAGCAGCATTTCATTAGTTGTTTAATCCGATGAGCTAATAAATACAATGTGCAAGTTTAAAAGAGCCTCTGAACATCTTGTTTTATTTTTACCTTATATCACCATCATGTGTTTCTTCCAATTTATTTTTCTTTTCCTTTTCTGCTTTCTCTTCATTACTCACTTCTTTTGAGTCAGATACAGCATGTGTATCTGATAAAAGATCACCAGTTTTTGTCAGCTGTAAAAAAAATGAAATCATGAAACAAAAAGCTGTAACACATACTAAGTGGCAGATAAGAAATACAGTATCAGGAAACAGTTTTATTAACAGACAAATTTTGCCATCATGTATACTTAGTAACTCAGAATTACATAACTTAAGAATTTTTTATCAATACCATTCAGGTTAATAGAGTTATCCTGAAACTTATACCACAGCCAACAGGCAGGGCTTGGCTTAATAACTTCCAGAACTTATCTGAACTGTTCGGATTGCAGCCTGGCTATTTTTTCGTGCTATACCTCTCTTCATGATGCCAACTGAGATTCCAGCTACTGGAATATATTGCTGATAAGCCTGAACACTGCCCTTACAGGTATGATTAGATACAACCGATATAAGTGTATTACATAATTTTCCCTTTCAAAGATCCGCATGCATAAGAAAGCAACAGACTCTCAACAGAAAATGTTTTCAAAGAATAACAACAGACGTTAATTATTTGATTTTATAGCATTCTCCATCAGACATTTTTAAAAATCCTAAACACAAAATAGGAAAACAAAAGGAAAAATGGATGAGGAAAAGGAAAAACAAAGCATGATCAATAAAAGAATATGGATAGAAAAGAAGAAAAGAAACCCTCAACACAATTTTTTTTAAAATATTAAAATATAAGAAGCATATGATTACGTAGAAACAACTCCAGTAATCTATTCTTCACAGCCAGCCTGCTTTTGCCAAGTCTTCAGGGCACTTTAGTGTCAGACACACCAAGGTAACTCACTGCCATGTGAGTGAAAGCACTTCCAGACAGAAATCAATCCAGTGACCGAACAGCACAAACTAGTTACTGACACAATAGTTCGTACATGGAAGTAGGCAGCTTTATTCTGCTTTCTGTGAACTATCTGATGCACTACAGTGAACTAAATAAAAAGTCAAGTGTATTAAATGACTGGCAAAAAATACATTGGGATATTTTAATCAATGAACAGATGAATGATTATTATTTAAAGATGCATGAGTATTTGTTTTGTTTCAAAAGAAATAAAGACCATAATTTTGTAATTTTCCAATCAAGATAGTACAGAAAAAGTTAAGCAAAGTGAAATTTAGGAAGATCATATACAAGAAAATTCTATAGAAAAGATTTATATACATAAAAGCCAAAAGACATATCTGATACAATTTTGCGCTTCTCTATACAATATTCTGTTAATATTCAAAAAGAAAAAATAATCTTCCAAGCAAAAGACTCAATTTCCCACACACTGTTGTCTGTGGCTCAAAATATTTTTCTGCTGCAAGACAGGCTGATAAACAGTTCAACAAGGGAAAGTTTAGTACCTCTTTAGTAAAGCCTGAATTATGTTCCTGTTCTCCATCATGTTTTAGTTGTGCTATTTCTTCTCCAGGACTTTCATTATTTTGTTTCAAATTATTTTCTTTACTGGTCCTCTCTAATTCCTTCATGTTACTAGATACAGTATCATCCTTTTTTCGATTCTGTGGAACAAAATTGATATACAGATGTATTCATGTAAAAGCTATCACAGTCTCAGTTCTGGGTCTTGCACTGTCCTCTGACTGTGATAAAACAAATGCTTAAAAAAACTTAAGTATACCACACCGGAATATGAAAAATGGGAATTGTTAAGGACTTAGAATTTTCTCATTTTTTTTTGTACCTTTCAAAACAGTTCAGGCTGCCTAAAAATTTTTCTTCTGTAAGATTGTACATTCTGCCCCCTGCCCCAATCCCCAGCATTTCTATTAGTCATCTGAAATTTCATTCCTATTTAGCTCAGTCACACACAGGCGTATTAGCATTCTAATTTGAGTTCATCAGCACTGATTTTTTTTAAAAAATAGCTTTTCCCAATTAAAACGAAAAGATGGCTAAAAATCTGCTGTCAGTACAAAATTCAGTGCACCTGTGTGCACTTTCTCCAATTACCTTGGACGTTTCCCAGGCTTATCCTGTTAACCAATTTAACAGAGAACAATATAGCATCTTACAATGACAGAGGATAATACTTAACTTAAAAAAAACCCACAAAACAAACCAAACCATTGTACAGAGAATAATTTGACATATAATTTTTGAGGAAGGATGACAGAGGTGACTTCAGATTGTGACCTGCAAATGTGATGTTGGCAGTGTAGCAAACTGAAGTGAGGTTCACATAAGCCTCACCAAACTAAGTACTAGGGCTGAGAAAAACAGGAGCCATGAAAGCAGTAAATCTTGTGGCTGAATTCCTGTGATTTAACACATGCACTCTGTTAAGAGCAAATTCCATGTAAGTCAGTTCACAAATCTATCTCTTTACTTTCCTAACTGAAGTATCATATCATACCCTTGTCCCAAACAATAACAATTGTAAAGCTACTTCCTTTTGTATTTTGGTAATCACTTAAAAATTACACAGTAGGCCATTTATAAAATCCCCTTTTTCCTCCAATTCTTACAAAAACCAAGCCCCAACTGAAAAGACTTCCAGCAGTTAATGCTATTGCATTATTTTTCTGTATAAAAATCAACAGGCAAATAAACTATGCTTTAAAAAATGAGTTATTACTAGAGTGTAATACCTCATCTTGGGGCTTTTTGCCAAACAGCATTCTGGAAGAGTTAAAGTTGTGACAGAAAAAGTGATTCTGTAGCATGGATTACCAGCTAAATATTAAATTCAGACATATTCTCACTTATTCTACAAATTTCTTCTCTCATCTGCGTAGCACTGATTTCACACAGAAGGCTGAAGAACATGCTGACACGAACAAAATTATTTTGCATTCTATATAGCAATATAGTTCTATATTATTATATTATAGTATAGCAATATAATTCTATAGTGCTGGCACAGAGGATTTGGGCACTTGTCCCAGTGCTCCCAACGTCCTGGCTAACCAGCTATGACACATACATGACTGCAGTTTCCTTACCACGAGGTAGGACACGGTACCACAGGAAAGTGGTAAAGCTCAAACACCTTGTAAAAACCACAAAGAAACATCTGTAAAGCTCTGCTTTGCATGTCCCCTTCTTGAGGACTTGAGAAGGGGCAGTGTTAATCACAAAAATATTTGTGGAGGCCTACTTCATATGTAGCCTTCATGATGTGAGCCCAAATACAGATGTTCTAACGCAAAGACAAAACTTTAATTCAGTGTCTTCTGGGGATCCAATGTTGTTGAAGGAAAAGTAACTTTTGTATAGCTCTGAAGGCAGCTTAGCATGCTCAGAGAAAAAACCCCAAAGAACCCCCAACCAAATCTAAAACTTCTCTGAAAATATGTGACTGAACAGTGCAGTGCATTTAATCTGTTAAATCAGATCTTCAAATGCCTATGAAACATAGAAGAAGGCATTTCCATGTCACTGTAAAAAAACCCCAAACAACAAACCAAACCACCCCCAACCAACCAAAAAAACCCCAAAACCCCCCAAAACCACCAACACCCCCCCCCCCCCCCTCGATTAAGCTATTGAAAAATAAAACATTCCTAGCATTTAGAAAGTATATTGAGGATAGTATTTCCTGGCTAACGACAAGCAGTTGTATCTTCCTCCTCTCTCCCCACCCTTTACCTTTTCATAAACTCACTTCTTTGCCTTAACTGTTTAAGAATGAGTGAAAAGTAAGGGTTCTATTTTTATGTATTTATGGGATCAAAACCTACGGCAAAAGAGCACCAGTTAAGAGGTATCATCATAAATACACTTTACTACCTAAAAATGTTACAGATGTTTGAATATATCATATGGCAGAAAAATATTCATAATTTACACATCAACTGAATCACGATTCTCCCCGAAACTGCCTTCAGTCACAAAGCTTGCAATTTCATGTTGTTTGCTAAATTTGACAAAATAAAACCTGTTAACAAACATCACAATGCGCAATCAAACATATGTAGATTTGAACTATTTATTTTACAAAAAGCCAAAGAAGTGACTTCTACTATCATTAGCTATAAACATGGAGTTGGTATCTCCCCTTCTCTTGAGGCTGGCAGAAAACCAACTTACTCTATACGAGCAGTCTCAAATCAACACCTATACTATCATGTGATTTTGGAAAAAGAACAATTTTGCAACTTTTTTAATTGGACATATTAAAGTTTTTGAAAAACGTGGGACTCACCTGTGCCAATTTGAATGGATTATCTCTGACAAATGACAAACTCTGTGAAGGAGACTGGTCTGAAACACCAATAATATTGAGTCCTTTTCTCTTCTCTCTCAGGCAAGCTTGTTGGTGTCTCTTTATTCTTTCCATCTGTTCCTCCACAGTCATTCGAGGCCGTGTGCTTTCTGCAAGACACAGCTGCTCCACTGCACTTCTTGGTCTTTCCTTAAATGGAAGAATATATATACACACACATATACATGTGTTTGTTTTAAAAAAGCAAGGTTCTAAACTGCTTAACTTATTAGAAAGATCACCTAATGATTTTACTAAAAAGCAGAAAAACAGTGCACAAGTGAAGTTTTCCTATGTCTGTGAAGAAAGTACAAAACCCAATCATTAATAATGAACGCCAAAATTCAAAATAAAAGGAAGGAATACTTTGCTTTTTTGAACAGTGGCATTACCACCGTCAACGATAAACATCAGCAGAATGGGCAGATGCTCTCTCTCATCCTATTAAGCTGAAACAATTTACCAGACATTATACAACAGGCAAACACAAGTTACTTGACTGAGATAGAAACATAATCAAAATTTAATGATCCAGGACATTTATACCAGTTGATCTAATAGCGATTTCTGCCTTTTTATGTCAAGAACTACAGTTGGGCATCATTTAATGGCAAGTGCAGGCTGAGACAGAATAAATTTATCATCACTTAAAAATATGTAATTCTAAGCATTATATTATTCCCAAAATAACAACCATCACGTTACCTACTCTGTTCTTGAACATCACAGATTTTCAGTTAGGTCTGTATTTTGTATGACAGGAAAAAATTTACTTGGGGCTAATCAGCGGTGTTTAGTACATTCACAGTAACTGATTTCACTTCTGAGAAGTGGTGTGCTTTCTCCAGTCGACATCCTGTGCGTTTCTCTCTCCTCTCCCATTCTTCCTACAAGTTTTCCTTTCCTATTCATGCTGTAACTATGGCAAAAGTTTTCCTCTTTTTTGCATCAACTACACATAGACATCTGTGTCCAGCCCAGAGACTACAGGATTCTCTAATCTGAAATTGCAGGCTAATTACCTACATATGGCTTACTACATGCTTATTTTCTGGCTGCTTTAAGTATTTCCCAAATCATCTTAGTAATGAAATAAATAAAAGCCAGTATTTTTTATCCAGGGCCCCAGAAGCCAAATACAAGTCCTTCAAGTTTTCACCTAAGATGCTTCATGTCCTTTTAACTCAAGCCTGAGCTTCAGTACCTTAGCAGTTCTATCATTACCATTCGGTTCTTGCCCAGTTTGAATGCCTCTATGCAGTGTAACATACGTGAGCTTTACATTTTGTCATTCTTTCTACAGCCATCTCCATTAATCTGGTTATTATGTTTTTATAACAGTGATTTTTTTTGTAAAAAAAAAATAAAAAAATTACAAAGATAACTACCAGTTTTGAAGTTACTACAGAAATCAAACTTAGAAATTAACACACTATTCATTAACGTTCAAAGGTTATCTTAAAGTACCGTTCTTAGATCTATCTTCTTATTCTTCCTCAAAGTGACATAGGATGCGATTGTTGAAGACTCTGGTGTTGGTGATTTGGTCCTGGGTGGTACAACTCCCACAGGAAAATGTGAACCTGCGAAAGAGTAAAGCAATATACTAAGTGCTATGCAAAACATTGCCAAAATACATGTTGTTAGCCTTGGAAACTATTTTTCAAAAGACAGCAAAGATTTGAATGCCTATCACATCTGCTCAGGTATGCAGGCAGATGAGTAGCCCCTGGCCTGAGGTTTATACACAGCTGAACAGAACGTGGGAAACCGTTGCACATGGCACGAGAAACTGTTGGACATAAAAGTAACAGTGAGAAACAGACACAAATTAGACAGAGCTTTGTGGAATGGCAAGATTTCACAGATGTTTAAGGGGGAATCACATGAAAGATGGCCAAACTTCACAGCTAATTGGATGGCCATACTGGGGACTTTTTCTGGACTAGAGTTTGCAAGGCCAGCAGAGATCAGTGTTATCACTTACGGCCAAGCTTACCTAGACAGTGGTGTCAAAATAACAAGATCTAGCAAAAGTAGGACTAACGAAGAAAAAGTAATTATGAGTGGGCTGTTTATTTGGAAAGAAGCAAAGGCTGTGAAAGGGAGGGGGCAAGGTGGATGGGAAAGAATAATGGAGAGGAGGGGGAATAAAAGGAACCAGCTTTGCATAAACAAGCTGTTTGTCAGTATGCTTGTCTGATCAAGTCCCATGCCTCAGTATTGCATTCTGTCCTATCTTCTTATTAAACTTTATGCTGTAAAATATTTTGCATGTGGGTACACCTTCCCTTTTCTGTATGAGAGTGTGAGATGCTACTGATCTTCAGGCCAGGCTAGCGGGCGAGTAGGAGACAGCTACGGAGAGACCATAGGTCTGGGAGCCAAAGGCAGGAAAGATGCGGGTCTGGGGGCTGGCTACCAGAGGGACTGCAAGTCTGGACCTGCTAACCAGGGCAAACCTTTTGTCCCTGGGATGCTAATAAACTTCAGGCAAGACTGGATGGCAAACCAAACACAAGGCATGGGAGCCAGCTGTTCACGAGACCTTTAGGTCTAGGATTCAGATGCTGGGGAGGCCAGAGGTACTGACAGTTGACAGCTGAAGATACTATAGGTCTACTCAGCTGTTGGAGGGACTAATTTGCGTGTGTGACACATGCTCATGCCTATGTATGTATGAGACCATGTTTGAGCCTGGGGAGCTGGCGGGTGAGAACAGGATCATGCTGTTTGTGTTGCCCCGTTTTCATGCGAGAGCTGGTGCTGGTCCTGTTTACGCGGTGCCTGTAAGAGCAGCACTCAAACCTGTTTGTGTTGCCAGCTGTGGTTAGCTGAGCCTGTGCTGGTGCACAGCTGGGACTATGTCCTCAGCCTCGCAGCTCGGTGCACTGAGGGACAGGGAACTGCAGCAGCCAGGCACTGTCCGGTTGGGAGCTGAGGATATTCTGTGTCCTGATGTCCACTACACATTTGGCCTTTTGTAATCATATCCACCACTAGATTTTTATTTAGAGAAACCCTGCCAAAATGTTACTAAGATGGCAGAAAATTGGAGTAAGTTAAAACTTACCAAAATATACAGATATAATTAAATAACACATGCTTTTGTTTTGCTTCTTGATACATGCAAGAAATCAAACTATTAAAAATACTGTTTCCTTGCTGATTTTACCTAAAAAATAGATATGTCTTCTCTGATAGGCAAATTATTCCTGTTTGTTTTTCCTTAGGCTGCACAGATTTTAGAGGCTATATTGACTCGGTGAAGGCTCAACTCTTTCTCCAAATTGTTCAACAGTCTGACAAAATAGTCTGGAAGTATTTGAATGCCAAATCCATCATTCAAAACCTATAAAGCAACAGTTTGGGTCTCCTTTAGACATAGAAAGGATAAAACACAGCAGAAGTCCATTTTCCTTTTGTGTCACCTTTATGTACCACTCAGGTCATAAATATTTCTCTGCTTGCAGACAGCTGTAAGGGTTATTTGACATGGCCCCATTAAAACATTTCTCTTTGCTGACATTTGAAAAGAGAGGGAAACGGCTGACATGAGTAGTATCTAGTCTACAGTAATGTGCACAATGAACAAGAAAAACATTTTTAAATTTCCTCTGAAATTTACTTATTTTTAGAAACGCCCTCAATAGGGAACTACATCATTTAAGTATGACTTAAAACAGCAAGAAAGAAAAATTGCAGAGATGAGCTGCCTTTGTTTCCTTTTCAGCTTATAAAATGTTAAGATAGAATGGCATAAAAATGTTTGTGAACCAGCATATAGTTGTAGTGGCATACACACTATAAAAAATGCCAAACAACCAGGAATGGTTCAATTTTTCCTACTGCATGGAGATTGTTACTACAAGTGAATGCCCAGAACAAGAAATACCTGTTAGAAAATTCACATGCTCAAAAAGTGTGGACAAGTTGATGAAATGCAGCTATGATAAACCCACTTTGCTCTGTTGTTTAAGAAGATAAAAAGCCTCTCACTGCTTGCTACCACTGCAGCTATTCTCTTCCTTGCCCCTAAAGATTATTTATTTTAGAGGAATTTGTATTGTAACTTTCCTTTACTGAGGACTCATTTTCTACAAATGGACATAATAAAATAATTTCTGCCTTTACAGAAGGAGATAGAAAGTAGATTGGGGTGCCCAGAAAGTATTCGCTTGCCTTATATAGTCAGCAGAGGCTTTCTTATACATCTTGATAATTACTTTCCCTCTTGTCATAAATTAATACAAATAATCTGGAACACCACAGGTCAGTAAAATCTAGGCATGTTGTCAGAAAGGCAACTTCCTCGACTTAGGTGGTTGATGATTACCAAATCTCAGGTTAAACCTTGCATTTTTCACCAACAAGTTAAAAGAAATTTAATATGTATCTTAAGTGAACATTATATGTCAGCAAATACCATGGTGAATTTGAATTAGCTAATTGTCTGGCAAGTGCAAGCTTACACTGAGCACATTGTTTACACCCAAACTATATGCAAACCTTAGTTTTAAAAACCTCCACTACCATTTGCTGAAAATAATACCCTTATATGATATTATTTCTTTGTCAAATTCTAGTACTGTTACACCAACCTACTTCGTGCATGCTTAGTCAAATTGCCAGAACAGAAGGCAGTGATCTTGCTGGCACTGGAAACGTCAGCTGTTACAGTGAAAAATGAATGGGTAAGTTCAGTCACTTTTTCTAAAAGCTCTTAATGTGGTTTTGGGAGGTGCTCAAGCTACTTTTCCGGAAGTCACCTTTAACAAACAATTCTCTGTGTTTTAACAAACAGAATTGAGAAGCACTTCCTGGTAAAAGACTCTACCAAGCAATTAGTAGGTTTTATGGAAGCCAGATGAAGAGAAGAATCTAAAGCATTTAGCAATTGCAAAGACCTTTATTGTCTGTACACTCCGAGGTCATGATCATTATTCCTATTATATCAGAGGACAGAAGGCAATTCAACAATTACAAGATTAAAAAAAGAAAAAGACATTGTTTCTCTGCCTTATGAGAGGCTGAAAATTCTGTGGTGCTGCCTTTTTGGACGTTCCGGCAACATAACATCGGGAGCTTGATTCAAAAACTGAGTAATTGTTCAAGGGCAAGAACATAAAATGGGTAATTGTTCAAGGGAATGGTGTGTGGGGAATGTGAGTGATGTGATTAGACATGGTGTCAATAAGGATTTCAGGGTTGTTGGTGAGTGTAATGTTTGATTTTTCTGCAGTGTAACTGACTGAAATCTTTCTCGTCACATAATTAAATCATTATTTTATTGTGGAGGCTGTTTCATCATATTAAGAAACGGACAGACTACAAAAAGTACAAAAGATGATATAGCTTCTATAACACAGTTTAAGCTTTGCATTCCTTGTGAGAAAGGCTGAGAGGTTGTAAACACCACGACTGGGGACAAACCTTTAGCAGCAGATTCTGATTCTGAAATTTGTTCTGTTTTTTCTTCACCATTAGACTCATCCACTTCTGCTACTGTAGTTAACTCCGGTTCACTCTTATAAAGCCTATAATCAGGACCCTGAGGAACGACAAATTAAGAGGTGAATAAACAGGCATTTTTGTAAAAGCATTTATGTCTTAAGACTCAAAACATGTTTATTCATATTAAACATAAATATTATTATTTATTATCACAAAATATATTTTGTGATGACTCTGCTCTCACTTTGAGGCAATGTTTCATTGTTCAAGTGTGCTACTGAAGCAGGATTTCTCTGTAGTTAATTTGAGTAACAACATTTGCAGACTTTCAGAAATTACAGAAAAAAATTGCCATAACAATGCAGAGGACTTTTTTTCTTTTGGATAATCTGCAGGAAACAAATTTGTATAAGGCTTCAGCAAAAACTGATTCTAAGCCCAGACTTTAAGAACTTGGGAGCAGAAGAATCGAAGTTTCTGGAATCTACTCAGACACAAGCATTTAAGTCTTAAGACATTATATATATATGCGCAGAGTATATGACAGGAAAATGTGAAGAGCAAATGATGGAGCTATACATAAAGCGAAGTAAACAAAAGTAAAACCAACACAAAAGTAGCCAGATGACAAAATAAAAACTGTGACTGTGCAAAGGAAGGGGGATGCTTCGAGAACAATGTGGCAGTTTAAGCCACTTACACAATAAGATCCATTTCTCTGATATCCTTGAACTTGGTGAATCTTCTTTTCTTCTGGCAGATGTACTGGGCCCCTGCTATAACAGAGCAAGGAGCTGCTATCACTGGGCAGAGGGGGGATTATGGGAGGATGCTCTGTAAAGTCATAGGACCGAGGGAGTGGAGGACGAGGTGGGACTACTTCCTCTTCCTAAAGATTGTAGAATAGTCACCTTATTTAGATGTGCACACCTGTTACAATTATTTATAACTTAAAAAGAAAAATATATTACCATAGCTACACCAGCTATAGATTTTTGAATTAAAGGGACAATGTCACACTAAAAAAAAAAAAAAAAAAAAAAAAAGGCATAATTTTCTTTGCGTTTGTTTTGGTTTTTTTCGTTTATTTGCTTTTTATTTTATTACTAGCACCTAGACTGAAATATTTCAACATTTTCATTATTCAGCTTATCAATTTTTTTCTAATTCTAACACCTGCGTTTTCTGTTGGGTATGTATGAACTTTGAATCATCCTCTTAAAAATTAAATTCAAGATATTTTTAAAGATTTTCAGATAAATTAGATTTCTAGAAAGTTCTGTAAGCCAAATATATATTGCATACACTATAGATAACCATGACAATGTCCCTTTAAAACTGTAACTTGCAGCCAGATTTTCAGAGGAATTAAACATTTGGGAGCTCCCACAATTTCAGCTGTTCTTGTGGGTGCTCTGGCCATCTGAGAACCAGGCTCAATATGTGAACAGACATATAAAGCAATGTATTTCTTCCCATGAAAATTGTGGTGGGTAGAAAACAAATACATAATTCAGGGTTTATATTTCTAGGGTAAGAGCCTAGGGAGGGGAAAAGGTGAGAAATGGTAAAGAGAAACGTACCAGTGAGAATATAAAGACATAGAACAAATAAAAGTGTTAGAATTACTAGTGGAGACTATCAGTCTTTAAAACTAATTCATAATGCGGTATTTTCCCAGAAACATACTGAATACATACTTCAGACATCCTTGAAACAATTATGATAATGTTCATTTTTATCATAGGTAAATTAGAAATCCAATGATGTTAAAATGGTAAATATACTAAAACCATACCTCATTTTTATATTTAATAGTTGAAAATGTCCTTGATCCCATGATACCTGTTTGAAGGGAAAAGCATAGAAAGAAAGAAAAAACTTGATTTCAACAGACAGCTTTTAAAATATGAATGACAACCTGTTGCTATCAAATAAATACAGAAAGCATCAACTTCAAATAGATGATTACTCTCTTCTTTTCTCAGCAATTGCACCATTTTTTCAAGCATGCAAAAGCAACTATGGAGCTTAGCCTTTAAAAATGTGTTATCACCCAATCTCACTTCCTATAAGATAAAACCACATCAGTTTACCTGCCTCTGAAGAGCTTCTTTGCTGTTTATGTTTACTTAAACCCTCCATGACATCTTGAATTCTCCACAGTTCCTTCTGAATCTGAGCACGCTGTATCCCTGCTGACTCAGTCTGCCAATAGATAAACAGCACGTATAGGCAGTAAGTTAGCATACACGGGAAGTGGAAAAACCCAGAAAACCTTTTCCATTCTTTAGACTGCCCTGCCATATCCTTTCCCAATGAAGGAAATTGAATGCAGTAATGACAGGCACTGTCCTTCACCATAAAAGTGGAACATTCAAATATTGTCAGAAATAAAAAGTATTTTCATCAAAGAAACCCCAAAAATTAATTCCATAATGTGTTAGCTAATTTGACAGCAATTTGCTAGTTCAGATTCCACTTAAGAATAGAGTTGTATCTACTGTCTCCAAAGAAAATCCAAGCAAACTTTGCACAGGAGGTCAACATACAATGAAAGAAACGGAATCATCAGTTCCAACCCCAACTTAGGTGGAAATGAACACGGTGTTTGCATACTAGCACATAAACCGTAGGCCTATTTGCATTCGTGGTCATGCATGCTTTGGAGCGCATAACATGAATTTCTCAGCTCTTGGGCTTCCTTGTAATCTCCCTTTTATAGCTGCATAGAAAATCAATCCCTGGAGCAAACAGCCTCTAATGCCTCCCAGCACGGACCCCACCCATCTGCCTGGTCCAGATAACTTCTGTCTGTCTGCGTCTGTCCAGTTCCTCCGCAGCTCCGCAGAGGTAAGAAGATACACATCAGAACTCTTCACATGCAAGACCCGAAGCAACGCCTAGAATATTTTTTATTGTAATTTATTTTGATAGAATGATTTAATTATATTTTTAAAAATTCAGTTAAATGGAAGGACCTGTGTGAAGATTTACTATGACTGATAGCAATTAAGGGCCGAGAAAACTACCCCTTTGCGGACCCCATCACTGAAACAGAAAGAAGATGCTTCCAGACACAGGAAGCCCAGTGCTCTAACTTCAAAAAAAAAACCAGGAAAAGCTGAAGACCTCAGAACCTACACATTTTTAATTTTTTTTTTATACCTTGTACGTTAATGCACCATATGTCCCCCTTTTTTTCATTTGTGTAGCTTTTAAACAAAGTCATAGAAAACGAATGACTCGAGTGTACTTTAAGACCTATGCCACCTGAATTTCTCCAAGGCGATCAAGCTGCTCCTGCATGTGGTTCCTTGTTACAGTTACATCATACTCCAATTTATCATATTCTCTCCAAGCTCTTTCCAGTTCCTAAGTATATAACAAAAGTAAAGAATTACAGATTGCCATTCAAGTAAAAAACAAAAAAAACCCCCAAAACAAAAAACCCACAAAAAGCATATTTCTTTATTCAGTGGCATGAAACTTCAGGAAGTAACGCATAAATACATATCAGCAATAAATAAACATGTATATTTGAGAATGCAATGTTTGAACAGCTTTTTGATTTTCTAATGATACTGAATGGAATTCTAACAAACAGCACTTTGTCTTTTCACAAACAGAAACAACAGGCAAAGGTAAAATCTTCAGAATACATCTTTATAGTCGGCAGGCATGTGGGTCTTAAGCCATCCTTCCACAGAGGAAGAAAACCCACAAAAGTGGATGCAAATTTGTCTCTTTCACCACACAGAATACATATGTGTGAGTACACAGCATTTGCATGTGTATATACAATGTATTATACAAGACAAATACAAGTCTTCCAAGCCGGCCTATAAGGCTACTGGTGTATGCCCCAGGCCTGCTGGTATACCAGTACCTACGTATGTAAAGCACCAGAAGGGAGAAGGTGCAAAAAGAAAATCTTAACTTTGAGGTCAGCTCTGCCATCTCATATTTGAAGCCTTCATCAAGCAATTTACTCAATTTAGCATAAATTAATAAGTTAATGAGGAAAAGTATATCTTGAGGATTTCCTTTTTCCCAATTCCCTTTTCCTTGCCCAATCAATTCCTTTTGCAACATAATCTAACATTCAGACTAAACCCAGTATTTCAAGGCCTACTTCGTAACCACTGGAATTTGCACAGAAATACCTTTTTGGGTACATATATATAAGTAGGCAAAAATGATTCTTTGCCTTCTCATTCTGGTGTAGAAACCATCACAAAGTGGAGAAGGACAGTACATAGCAATTCCTTTTCTTTCCTTTTTTTTTTTATTTTTTTTTTCGAAGTGTGTAGCTGGAAAGCTCTCTTAAATATAATGGCCCAGTATTAAGAGAGACTATGACAGTATAATCTTTTATACTTTTCATCCTGCAGCTGCTTTTACTTAAAATGTCACCTATCTAATTAAATACCTGAAAGTTTTTGCTTGCTAATACATTGCCATCACATAATATAGCTTATTTGCATTATTTACTACTTTTGTAATCGTTTTTTTCATATTATAAATATGAAAATTACCACACCAATTAAAATGAATATGCACACATTCTTGTCCAGAAAAAAAAAAAAAAAAAAGAAACACTATTCAATGAATACAGTGAAAGGATCATTTTCCAGCTGCCTTGGACAAAAAAACCCAAGCAAGTAAAAGACAACTGAGTTTTATTGGAACATAATGAAAAATAACCAAAGTCAACCCCATTAAGGATATGGACATGAAGATAATCGTTTAAACACTTCATTGAGTAATACTGGCAAGAACATATTACTTACTGCAGTAGCTCGCGATACTTCTCGACACGTGCTAAGCAGTCCGTTCTGCAAGTCATCTCTCTGTAAGACTACGCTTTGTATGGCTGCGGGATTATCTGCATTCATTTCTATCTCCTGACTTGCTGATAGCAAAGCTTGCTCAAGCGTGTACTATTATAATAAAAAGAATTATTTTTAATGTTCTGCATCATTGCGCTGATTTTAGTGTTATTTCAGTTATCAATGTTCTGATAATAAGCATATAAAATAACATCCACTTTAGGTAATAAATACAATTGTCCTACTTTCTCCTTGTGCAGTTGTTGAAGCTTCTCCTCCAGTGCTTGTACAACTTTATCTTGTTCACATAAACGGCTAAGCTTAGCCTAATACATAACAGAAAAATTTTTCAATTAGGATTTAATTTTTAACATCTTCAGTAATCAAAATATAACTTGATCAAATAATTTCATGAATCTACATAAAATATTATTATCACAAAATATGAATTCTAAAACTATGACGGCAGTCTGGCATTTTCAAAATAACCCTAAGAAACCCTCTTAAGATACCATGAAATAAGTGTTATTATATATTATAACTTGAAACAGCATGGTTCAAAGCATAATTTACGATTCTAGAGATAAATCTTTACAACTTAAGAAGAAGTATTGAATACTGCTACAATTTCCATATTTCTCAGTTTAATAAAGAATATTGTATACATTCACAGGCTTTCCCGTGGTTTATTTCAGGTGGTAGTTTTTAATAGTTACTAGTACTAAGTACTAAGTACCATAACTAACTACTACCATAAGCTAGTTACTGTCAATGCTCTGCTGTTTTAGCTGTGACTGATACTTGGCTATGACTGAAACTGTTCTATTCCAGCTCCAGTTTGAGCAAATAACCGTTCAGGGCACTCTAACCAATTTGAAACAGTTGACTTTTCTCTGATTTTTTAACTCTAAGATAATATTAGAAGATTGCTTTCTTTTTAACTCTTAAAATAACACCCCTTACATCATTATGTTTACTCTTAGTTGCATTGTGCAAGAATGACTAGACATGCATATGTATGCATATACAGTAGGATGATATGTGTGTATTTTTCACTACCAATTTTACACCAAGTCCCTTTTCTTTACTAACTAACAACCCAATACTCTGAGTGGCAACTACTCATGCCAAATTACAATTTTGGAGCACAGTCCTATCTCCTGAGAAATTACATCTCTCATGCTTATAACTTAGCTACAGGTTCAGAGTTATTCCCTTCTAAAGTAATTAATTCCTTTCTAGAAGCAATTAACTTTTGAACACACATAATACTCAAAATTTAAATTTAATACTTCCTGCAAGTTAGAAGTTTATTGCAAAAAGTCTTATGCCCCTTAATTTCACAAAGCAATTTATATTGGTAATCACCTATATGAAGTGCGTTTCAAACCCAAAAGTCAAGGGGAAGATTATTACCAAAATAAAGAGACAAACACCAGCATTTCCAAGGAAGAAGAAATACAAATGACTTACATCAATATCCAGCTCTTCAGTTCTATATTTGTATAGTGTACCCCTACATTCTTCTTGTGTTAACTATAAAGAAGAATAATATTGCCATAAAACAACTTAATTGGACTATGAAAATGAAACTACTGTTCAGCTTAAGAGTTTTAATACAGAAATCAGCTTTTGCTTGACAGTCAAACATACCACACTGAACAATGTATTTTAGCCAATATATATTAATGAAGGTAAGTAAATGGGAGGTCAAGCAGACTGTCAGTAGAAAGTTGCATTAACTTAATAGGCAATGTTTCTAATGCAAACTGGATTTTTAAAGATGTACAACTAAATCAAACATGGATTATGTAGAAAGATGAAGCTACCAGAATACTCCTAGACACAGTTATACATCATTAGGGAAGTTTTCTTATGTGCATTCTAAATACTGGGGCTCATTCTGCTTGGAATTAATCACTCTAGGCCCACTTAGGTCAAATGTATTCACAAGGAGGATGTTCTGATGTGAACCTGAAATCAGAACAGAATGACCTAAGTATACAAAATACATCTAAAATACCTTGTTAGACATATGTCCAATAAGTGCCACCAAATACCTTTCTGCCTGCTTTTTCAAATGGGTTCCCTGCCCTTCAACAGCGTTACCAGAAATGCCATAAAAGTAAGCCCTTCTATTTTAGCTTTGGATCTAGGCAAACTTGTCTCTCCATGCCAGTTAGCATGTAAGGTATCCTCAAACTACTTTCATACAGCTCCTCACACAAAGTGCTTAACCTTTTCAGTCTCTGAACTGACCAGTAACAAGATCTAAAAATATTTTACATGAAAATGTAGCTCCCCATTTTAGAACAGACTGTCACATACAGTAACTACTTAATGTCCTATACAGCAAGTATTAGCATAACACTATCAGCCTCAGTGTTCTATTTAATTAAAAGCATGTGTGCACTGAGTCCCAACATAGATGCTTTCCTTTCATCTATCTGTCATAATTAGGTCATCATGACTCAATAGTGCAAGGAAGACTATAAAAACACAAGTCCATTTTAAAGGACAATTATAAATAAAAGGACTAGGGAAGGGTTAATCAGACAAGCATTCCAAACAAACAGTAAATCTTCAACACACTTAAGTGTTTCATTTCAAGACATTATGTCCAAATACCTCATGCAAATGCACCTGGTGACAATTTAAAAGTATGTATAGTGTATTAAAACCACATAGGAACTTTCTTTGAAACGGACATTTTATGAAAATGAGTGTTGGAATATGAAAAAAGCCACAGCACTTTTGCACCTCATGAATGTCACAAAAATTAAGATATCCATTTAAACTCCTAATATTGTAGAGTTGTGTTTTTTAACTGTTGATTTTATCACAATGAGATAAAAATGAGGAATGGAAATATTTAAAAAAAACCAACTCATAAACATGGCCAAATGTCTTTAACTTAGAGAGAAAATCTAGTTATATTTCACAACATAAAGATTTTAAATAACAAAGATTATACCCTATTAGATAAATACAACTTCCCAAGACATGGCTCAGCATTTTATATGGCTTGCTTGGAAAGATGTCATGCTACTTTTTCAAGCCAGTATTTTTTACACATTTGTGGTGTTTTTTTTTTTTGTTTTTTTTTTTTATTTTGACCCCTGCTGCTGAAAAGAGCCAGACAC
>JAVJGJ010000057.1:20659760-20731790 GCA_035590215.1 Microhierax caerulescens
AAATTTGTCCTGCTACTTTTTCACGCAATTATTTTTTACAATTTTGTGGTGTTTTTTTTTTTTTTTTTTTTTTTTTTTTTGCATTTCACCCTTAATTATAGCTGAGTTTAAAACAGCTTGCCAATTCATCATCCTTATCCTTGCCTACCTCCTAAAAGGAACATATTTTAAGTATTCAGAGAAGAAAAACACATTTTCAAGGAACACTATACACGTGCTAATTCTTCTTAATAAAATCCTTCCACACTTAAAATTGCTGCCAACTTCTTGCTTTTGTCAGCAGTACTAGTTTCCCACAATAGGCACTGCTGGAGAGCCACTTCATTTCAACTTTTCTACTGCAACGTTTTATGTAGACTGAGCACAAAAACTCTAAAAATAGTATGAAACACTTAATCCATGTCTGACAAAACAGCAGCTTCTCTTTCCACAGCACATCTATGTATCAGCTTAAGGCAAAAAGAGCAGGATGTTATTGCATCCTACTGGAATTATGAGAGGAACTGCAGTAGACAAAACGCAATTAAACATTACAAGAAAGGTTAAAAACCTCATAACCCTGGAAAATGCATTATAACAGCTCCAACGATCAAGTTATTGGAATGTATTTTATGTCACATTCAACAAATGCCTCTTCTCACCAAGTCATTCCTACAAATACTCTTCCCAGGACGGTCATTTCAGAGAAAGAGTGCCACCTACTGAGCCAGCGACACGGCTCGCTGGTGACTTCTGCGCTTTCCCCCGACATTTGCCTACTCGAAAACAAAAAATCCCATTCCTCTAAATGTGATGAAATACACTGCACAGCTCCAAAACATTCAGGAGCAACACCCTCGATACCTACAAATAGAACTTACCATTCTTGACATGCAAACTACACACACAGAACTTGGCCAAACGTGTATCTTGTATGCGAAAAGCTAAAGTGACCTTAATCAAACATCCATTTTATGTTAGAAACAATTTAACAATTTGTTAGCTACTGTGCAGTCCCCATCTCCATCAAATGCCTGTACCAGATAAATCACAGATGTGGATAAATCTACCACAATGGACACTATATAAAATGTCCTTAGAGGGAAATTTTTTCCCAAATAAATGCAGATTAGGCAAATCTCTCCCTTGAGACATAAAGGGTTAAACCTATTTAAGCAGCCAAGATTAAAAACATTCCAGTGACAGTACTATTTCATTACCTTATAAGCCATTTTCAGATTCCACTAACCATTTTGATTCAACAAATATATGGCAGGCAATTTCACACTCTGAGAGCACACTGAGCACCTCGGCAAGATACTGCACTCAGGAAATTAAAACAGGACATTCTAAGACATATTGTGGGGAGCATGAAGTTAAAGTCAGACTTCCAAGAGGCTTTTTTTGTTTTCTTTTTCTTTTTTAAAGTACTTTGTACTATCAGGAAGCAGGGCGAACGGGCATTTACCCCACAGTAAGCAAGATTCTCTTCTTATTGCACATAACTCGACAGATAACATTCAAATACAAATTGGAAATAAAAGATTTTTAGTTCAAATGCAATCATCCTGTGTTCATAGCACAACCTGAAAAATATTTCTACCTACAAATCTCAAAATCTACTACACATAACAGTTTAAATGCATACAGCTGCAATAATAATAATAATAATAATAATAATAATAATAATAATAATAATAATAATAGCCATAAACAAGATCTCCCTATCCTTACGGGAGCAAAAAATCAAGGACTATTTTAATAGATTTAAAATGTATTAAGAACAAAAATCCAAGCAAAGACCTGGATGTAAAGTTGTTGCACTCAGATGTTTTCCCCTTTTTAGGGAACTCACACACATAAGGGGAACTGGGGATAATTCTACTTTTTAAAATCATCATATACTGCTTTAGAAAAGAAGATTAACTCTCTTCATCTAGCATTAGAAAGAAATAATAACATAAACAAGGTAGAAATGGGTGGGTCTAGGCTGTAAAAGGTCTCTATTTTTCTTGTCTGTATATATGGAATCATTATCCTGGCTTACACTTGCAAATTTACAGTAAGTCTGTAGACTGATATAAGTCAAAGTGATTTAAATAACTGTGAAGATGTAACAAATTACAAAAATGTGTTATGAATTACACATTAGAAATAGTATGTATTTTAGGTATTTTACTAAAGGACCATTAATCAGCACAAGTGAACAGGAAGCAAGACACCTTAATTTTTAATTAATTACAAGCTTTTCTTGCTTTCCTTTGCTTAACTCTAAATGAGCTCAGTCATAAAACTGAACTGGATAAATTGAAGCAAAGTAACATCCCTTTTTTGTACCTGCAGGAATAGTTACTGCTGTCAGAAACTAGTTTATCATCTTGACAACAAAATGGGTTTCAGTTGCTTACACAGAGGCTTCTCCCAATTGTTTACATTGTTTTAAAACTGCACCGGGAAAGATGACTAGCAAAAAATATATATTATTTTATTGGAATAAAAAAAAATAATCGTATGTTTAAACTTCAAGTAGGTTCCCAGAATTTTAAACTGGTTAGTTTTGCATTACAAAAGTTTAGAAGACTATTTAGGTAGTGAAATTTTTAGTGTATTTTTATCTTTTCCTGGAAGTCAGTTAACACAGTATTTCATATTGGAAACTTCATCCACGAAAGCACAAAGTCTTGCTGTTCTCCAGCTCATGCAATAGATGGGATCTTCTGCCCAAGCCTGCCAACGTCACAAACACTCTGACCTGAAGAAACCACATCCCCAGCGACAAACTGTTATTCAATCTTCCTGACCTGTTAGTTTCATTGTTTCTTTGACAAGAATGTCAAAAAAAGGTGCTTATCCAGCGTCAAATAGGAAGCAGCAGGTACGCCTACAAGGTGAAGGCAGTGCTGTGTAGCAGTACCGTAGCTGATGGCGTGCTTTGCCAAGGCAGCACACGGAAATTTTCTGGTATCTTTAAATAAGTGGGCAGATGAGCCCAGCCACAGCTACACTGCGGGTGTGTCTATGGGAATATTAAAAGCTGAGCTAGTTTACCCTGACACATCCAAAGCACCTTTGGTCATGTTTTGGTATGTTGACTTACTGGTCTTACATACACTATTACAGAAAATTGATTTGCTTTCAAAAAATTGCAACAGCTAGGTTTCTTCAGGGGGTGGTGGTGGAGAAGAAAACACAATTTCATCTAGGGGCTGAGAGCACCTTACTTCTCCCGTTCGTCTCCCAGATAGTTCCTTCAGGTTCCATGTTAAAACTCCTAGTTTACACACAGGAGCACAAATTGCATGATCCCAAAATCGAAGTCACTCACAACCCAACTTCCTTTGGAAAGCTGAAATTTTTCTTGCAACTTTCCTGGATCACAATCAATCTACTATGTGAAGCTGACTTCCAAAAAAAAAATGAAACATGAAATTAAAGCAGACTTTTTCTAGAAACATGGCAAAGCATTAACCACTACCACATACTGTTTTACACGGCAGAACATCTCCTTTTCTTCAACTTGTGCAACCTTTACATGCCATTTTGGTTCACAAGGGCATAATTGCAAGCGTAAGGGAACAGGCCAGACACTCCCTCCTGACTAGCAGCCAGAACTGCACACCTCACCTGCTGCAAAATTATCATAGTCTTTACATAAGAACAACATCTTTGTTGCAGCTGAAGCTAGAAACTTCTTAAACAATCCCTGATGTGACAGCAGCTGTTCAATTAAGCACCAGTATCCCTAAGACTGCAGTGCCAACAGATACGTATTGGCCATGCTCATAAGTTAATGCAGGTCTCAACTCACAGACAATATTTCCATTCACATTTCTGATTCTTCTTCCATCTTACCATTTACAACCATCGCTAGATACTCTGTAAGTGTGCACGGTTAAGTCTGCTGTGACTTTATGAACAGACACTGCCTTTTGGATTTACAGTCCCCAGATCAAAGTATTTTTGATCCTTCCTTTCTCCAGTGGCTAAAGGCTTGGTAGGTACAAACAAAAACTTGTAAATCCACTTCCTAGAACAAAACAAAATTGCCAGAAATGACCAGGTAAATGCCACTCACATGCTTTTGTAGTGGTCAAAAGAAAGAAGCACCTTTGAACACTAATTGCAGAGAATCATGCTAAGACAAATGTTGGAAGCTTATTGGAAATTTTATGAATTTACTGGACACCTGCATAAAACATCAACTACTTAAATCATCTAGACAGAAAGAGTTATTCAAAAGTGTACATTTAATACTTAACAACAAAAACGCAGCAAAAGCCATGCTAACGATATTGCAGCATTTTATAAAGCATGGATGACTTGTGGGTTTCCAAAGCAAATAAGAGAAACACCAATGTTATGAATAAATCTGAGGAACAACCAAAACTGTCACTAAGGAAAATTTTTGCAGATGATAAAGCAATTTCATTCACTATCCAAGACCTTACTTGCTGGTACAGTTGCGGTCTTAGCGCCGAGTTCTCAATCATAGTGTGAACCATGGTGATTAAAGGTTCATTCTCTTTCATCTATTTCAAATCAGGAGGAGCATACAGCAAACATCAGTTTACAGCATGGCTAGATTTGAAAGACGACACTGTAAAATATAGCCTCTACTTTAATTTTTTCTAATAATGCAGTAGATTACATTTTATCCCATGCTTTTTACATATTTCATCATTCAGTAATATCAACATCTGAAAACTTTAATATCAAACAAATGTATCAAAACCACATAAATGCTCAAAACTGAAGTAATAGTTATTCACCGGTACTCTCCTCTTTTAAAAATAAAAATGTTTAAAATAAGCCCAGCTTTGCACAATATTGAAATGAAAAGTATTAACAGATTATGCAATAGGAACACTCAAACCTTTATCATAAAACCTTTTAAATTATAGAATTAATAACTCAATGTAGATTAAAAATATAAGCATTCCCAGCCTCTGAACACTGAAGCAAGGTTTAGGCTCATGATCATGTATTACAAAATGCCTTTATATACCGCACCGATTTATACACTTCGGAACTTTGAATCCTTACTCATTGTATTTATCCACCCCCATATAAGGGTGTGAAAATATTTCAGAACTAGTCAGACATTTTCTGTAATGATTAGCATTTATTGATATGTGTGTAAATGACAAAAACAGATACTTTGACGATTAAAGTAAAAATTGCATACATTTAGGATTTCAAAAAAGTATGCAGCACAGAAAACAGTATGGGATTTTGGGTTTTAAAAAGGAAACTTTCCTAAAAGTAAGGGAAAAAATATTAAACCAGATAGTTTTTATCTCCAAAAGAAACCGAAAAGTCACTTAATGCACAATCCCCCTTGTATTTTCATTTGAAACTTTAGGAAACCTTAGCAACACTCATTTCAAGTATAGTCAGACAGGAATAAGTGTGTGTAGAAATATTTATGATCTTTCACTCTGTCTTTACACATATATATGCACTCACCATGAATTTGCATAGCAAGGCTTTGTTTCACAGATTGAAATGCAACAAAAAGGCTGAATGTTTGATGCCTTTCGGAATGTCTTACTCCTAATTATTTAGGAAAAACCCCTAACTTGTACATTTGGAGAAGTATTTTTTTTTCCTCCTCAGGGGAAACACATTTTTCTTGTTGTAGACAGATGACTATTTTTTGTTGTTGTTGTTTTATACATACTAAGGTATGATCAGCTGATAAGTTAATCACCCAATAAAGAGCATCGTAACTTAAGAAGGCAAGCTTATGATGCTCTGTTTGTTCAAGACAGGAAAAAAACCTCAAACAAGCAACCCTTCCCACTTGCTCCATCATCTACAGTACAGATAAAAAAAAATCTAGAACTGACACAAGAAGTTGTTCTCCCTTTACATCATTTTTTTTTCCATAGAGTGGGTGCACTAGGTGATACCAAAAGATCTCTCAATAGTAAGATCAACAACAAGGTCCAAAGCCAAGCAATCAAACTACAGCCAACTGAAATATTTGTAAATTATGTTCTGAGGCTGAAATATTTTACTGGGAGTACACGGGTTTAGATGCATTTTTATTAGGAGGACTTTAACAGCTTCAGACTCTTTGGCTATTTCTTTTTTACAGTATTTCAAAATTTTCCTTTCTGACGGATAACAGACCATGCTGGAATTAATTTCTGTGGAATTGTTCAAAGATTATTTTCATCCAGATTAGAAAAGAAGTGGTGAAGTGGATTTGCTCAGAAGATATTCTGAAATAACGCTTTGTCCTCCACGAGGTCCAACTTCGATTTATAGGACTTCCTCTGGTATTTTTACTATCATTAGTGCTTAACTGTGCTTATCTAACACTGTTTGCAAAGGCCAGTTATTTTCAGAAAAGCTCCAGCTCCTTAAGCCCTTATGGAACAAAGATGAAAACCCACAGAACTGGTACAGTAATGCCAACCAAAGAGCCTTTGTAGCAGTCAAATATAGCAAGCTTTTTCCACACTTTAGGAAATACTGTTTCCAAAAAAATACTGGCTGTTGAGAAGTTAAGTTCTTGTCACAAACCCTTCCATTAACTACAGATAGCACAGACGCAAGGCAACGCGTACTGAAGAACTAGCAAAGTAAACCAGTTACATGGGACACAACAGCAAGTGCCATGCTTTAAAAGGCAAAGAGGATACCTGTTTTGTGTTCTTAAAGCATTATCATGAGGCTAGTCCCAAACTGAAGTTGGACACTATTCACATTGAACAAATAGCTCAAGGAAAAATATTTGCTTGCTTGTAACAGAAATAAGCCTTGTTTTTCTCTCACTTCAGAAAAAAAATAGCATTTGTTTGGTGTGGAATTAATATTTTCATAAGCAAATTAAAGTGCATACTGCCTGATGCCACACAGCAACACAGCAGTAAAACCAAATAAAATTAATCAGTCTTGGCTTTACCGCTTTCTACTTCCAGTAAATAACTCTTCCTCCCCAGAAGTGATGCTTTATCTTTGCTTTTTTCTTAAGTGATGTAGTATATAAAACCATTTTCCAGTTGTAAAAAATGAAAAAAATGACCTCCTGGATATATGATCTATATGAACAGCCACATTATTTATGAGTGAGCATCTGAGTGGGTGGTTTGTGTTTTTAAACTGTAAAGCCAATCTATCAACAAATATTCTCTTCCTTCCTTTTCCTAATTTCTCTTCCGTATTTGATAACACCCTACACAGACAACATTTCAGTGTGTGCTGCTCTGGTGGCAGCAATCAGCTGGAATAGCGGCTCCCTATCGCAGAGCTGACCTCACTGATGAGATAAGACCATGTGTTATGGGTGACAAAAGACTGGGCTGAGGTTGGCAGTTTTATCCATTTCCTCTCAAGCTTCATGATGACAAAAGCAGTGGCAATAGGACCCGACCAAGCTTTTCTCCCACCTTTCCTCCACTCTTTCATCTTCTGTCCAAAGAAAGAAGAAATTTTCCTTCCTGCCTTCTTTGTACAGCAATGCTGCCTCCAGTGTACTTTTTTTTTTTTTTTTTTTTTCCACCCTACAGAGCCCCTGGTTTTGAGCCTCCCTTCTTTCTCTGGGGAGGAAAAAGGGAAAGAAAAAAAAAGCAGCAGAAAGAACAACAGTGGTGGCTAGGTCAGCTCACTCTACCTTTACCAGATAACCTGAAAAATACAAGTAAAGTAATATCCTATACGGTGCTAATATAGGATATAGAATTTTAGGCTGAAACACAAGATATCGAATATAATACAGAATATATGTCAGGTCTATCCAAATGCCCTTGTACTATTCCAGCCTCCCTTAATTTACTACCTTCGGCATCTAAGAAAGAGGGTGGTAAAGAGGAGAAAACAGAAGCAAACCACTGAGACAGTATGGATGTTGGCTGTGGGACCTTCACTCCTTTATTTGACAACTTCTTGTTCAAGTTCTGTTTATTTTTATGCACCCTTTGAAAAGTGAACGAAACTAAAAATGAAAATACCTACAGAAGTATATGAAATACTTAACACCTACACTACTTACATAAATAGACATTTCAAAAAACAGGGATAAAAAATGACTAAATTTAATTTAGTACAGCTTCTACTGTGACAAACCGACTTGGGATATGCTGAAATCAATTATGAAAACACGCATGGAGAGATTTACATAGATAGCTTGAGCTCAGTAGAGAAGAGTTTTTCTGTAAAGAAAAGTTTTACTATCAACATAAAATGCAAAAGTATACTAAAAGACTGGTTTGCTGGAATTCTCCGTATCAACAGACTGATTCAAGTGGCACTTTCTGCCACGGCTTTATTTACAGAGGGACAAAAAGCATGTCTAGCTTTTATTTGATTTCCTATTTTTTATTACTGTTACTGTAACTACAGGGTACAAATACATTAAGGAAAATACTGGCTTGGATTTAGCAATTTGCAGTAGGTGATCCCTTAAAATTTGATAATGCATAAGACTGAGATTACATGTGCCTTCATAACCTGTCCCACCCTGGCAAACAAGTCATCATTGCCTAGGGTTGCCAGCTATGTCCAAAGAAGTACCTTCTAAAAGGCAGGTGAGTCTCTCTCCTACCTCTCTATAAACCTTGAGCCAGCAGAGTAACTCACAACTTAACTCTAAAAACAACAACAAAAAAGGATGCTGGGCAATCATTCTTTTTGGACATAAATCATCAAAGAAATCATATGGCTGGATATAACTGTGTCAGCCTCTTCAATCTTTTTTTCCCTATCTCGCTGAACTCCAACAACAACAACAAAAATATAAAAATGTCAAAAAGCGTAACAGAAGAATTTCTAAGCATCTCAAAAAGAAACAGCAATATAAAATCAAGTATGATTTAAGGTGGCTAAGGGATATTCTTGAGTCTTGGTAAGAAAGCCACCTAACCAGTGGGCAACTTACTGCAACAGCCCAGAATTTACCCTCCCTACACATGAACTTTAGTCTGCCTGAAAATTCACCTGTGCAGCCTCAGTACAAACTTACTGATTATTGTTATATACAGTGCTGAATTTTTTGTGACCAAAGAGGTGAGAGCTGAAGATAATGGGACTGGAGTTCCACCATGTATTCTAGGCAAAGCAGGAGTGGAAATACCTAATTTAAGCAAGCTGGACATTTAAAATTCAAAGAGGGCAAGTGATTATGCAAGCTGGTTACAGATGCAGGTAACAAGGAAGAAAGGCCTCACTCAGATTAAAAGAAACATTGATTATTTTTTTTTTTTTCCCCAACATAAAGGAAAGCTGATAATGGGGGCAAAGTAATAAAAAGATATAAATGAGATATCACCCTAGAAGCAGTGGTATTCAAAGCAAAAAGACTCTCAGGGGGATTTATTTCATACAGGTAGGTGGCAGTATTATATTAGAACAAGGAGAAAAAGAAATCTGATCTGAAACTGGGACAAGTATTCCAACCTGCTCTTCCATGATTTTGTGATTAAGGTAATACATTTTAGACTTCGTAATGATTTCTTACTGTAAGAAGCACAGTGATTTCTTGCATCTCTGGCAGGGGTAATTACAGCACATTTACAAGATTCAGACCTTTCCGTAAATCAGTGCTTATCATACCACATTGCATTTCTAGATTTTATCTGATGCAAATAAAAAGAAAACCCTCCTTAGCACTTCACATTTTATACGCAGGCAATTATCTCCATTTAATTCTGTCTAAAATATATATTATGTATGTACTCACAAGCTCGGCTCATCAAGCAACAGCCCAGTATGCAGTTTTACACTTCACATGTACAGTTATCCTTTCTTGGCAATGAATTACATTGTTGAAGACAGAATTATTCCCTTATTCCAAAACATTATAAACTGGAAATATTTGAGTTGGATGAAAAATTTTGGCCTAATTTAGCAAGCAGTTTTCCCCTAATGTTTTGGACCTGCTGCTGCCCTTTAAGAGAAGGCAGAGATGTTTAGAAGCGCATTGACAACTAACTGAATTGGTCACAATACACACCTTATTCCTCAAAGATAACACAAAAATAAATGTGTGGTTCTTAACTCATTGAAATCCTATTACAGGAACATGTAGGACATAAAAGCTCCAAGAACAATTTAAGTCTAAGGCTGAAAAATTTAATCAGAAGAAAGAGCATTAAAAAAAGAAAAAGCTTAGTGGATTTTATATTTTTAACTAATGGACATCTATTTGCTTATATTTCTTCTAAGAACTTACAACTACCTTTTATAAGTGCTAGCAAAAACTTCCCATTGAAAAACTTCTCACACACAACTTGTACCAAAGTCCCATTTGATCATGCAACAGAGCTATAAAAAGAGGTAATGTGGTATCACAGCTCTTCACTGGCAATCGATTATGTTAGTGAAGACAGAATTACACCCTCATTCCATAAGTTATAAAAAATCGTGAAGTAGTAAAATCTGATTCTTCTATAAGTATTTAAGAAATAAATGAGTAAAAGGAGAAAGTACTGAGCTATGCTATGATTTATTTAAAATATTTTTTATGTTTGACCTCCCTTTCATTTAATGTCCTGTAGAAACATCTAACACTTCTTAATTCAGAAAACTAAAATTATCAGAAGTACTAATCTTCTATAAATTGCATGTGTGTCATATGAGCTTGGAAATAAATATAGTACAACTTTGGTTAAAGATGGTAAAACACCACAGTTAGTATTATTATAAGAAGGAAATGAAGAACAGAAAAATTCATTGGTAAATGGCTATTGTATTCTGATAACGTTTAAATTGAGGGTTATTTTTTCTATTACATGTCAAATCTGTAATCGATTATGATATTCTGTGCTACTTAAAAAGGTCATGTACTAAATATCTAACTTTATAAGAATCACTGAAAATCCTTCTCCCCAAATATTTCCAGCTTGATAGAAGCAGGCAAAAAGCATTAAGAAATGTAAACACGCAAGAAAATTGCAAATCCCACCTGATGATCCAAATATATGGCATTCCTTTGAAGGTGATGTGAAAGAATCTCATTCTAGCAGGCAGCAGTCAGGGTGGGGGGGTGGAAAGGAAAGGGACAGAAGGTGCAGAATGCATGAAAAGAGCTTTAAGATGTAAACTAGACAGTGATCTTTCTGTTTTACGCAGAAATATAATGCTGCTTTTATCTGCCTTTTTTTTGTTTGTTTTGTTTTGTTGAACCATTAACAAGTACTGATCCCGAAACAAACGATGAGAGTTTGCCATGAATCAGACTACAAACTACTACATTACATTTTGGTTTTACATACAAAATACAGTAAGCTGATGTAAATGTCTACTACGCAGACAACTATAAACCCTTTGATAAATCTGTGTTTTAAACATGTCCTCATTTTCATACACAGACTACAAATAAGATTGTATCTGATACAATCTACTGCCTGATACAGGCAGTAGAATCAATAAATTAGTCTCATGCTTACTACTAATTTTGTTTATAATGCCAAACGGTTAAACCCCTTTAATTTCAACCTTAACAATATTTTAAATATTCCTATGTAATTTTGACTCCGCTAATTTCAAAAAGCTGTGAGTGAAACCTCAAAGGGTTAATAGCAGAACATCACATAGACAAAGAACCAATGTTACTCTATTCTACTCCCACGGCAGTCAGAAAATTTTGCACTAACGGTACAACCCGAACTGTGATTAATGAATGACTACAAATTAGTGAGAATGGTACATGACACACATTGCTTTATAGCTGACCTTTGGGCTGCTGGCCTCAAGTTTTAGTTGCATGAGCTGTGCTAGTGTGTGTTCCCGGATACTACTCAGTTCAGCTTGCTGCCGTCTCAGCTTTATTAGCAGCAGCGTGAGCTCCTCTGGCTGAAGGAGTGCAGTGTGACAAGCCAAAGAGTAGAAAAAAGGTTAATTGGTATCCTAAACAAAACTTAATTAAAATTAGGGTTCTTAGTATCTTTCTTACAAAGACTTTCTAACAGTGATACAACAAAAGAGATACCATTTTCCCCCAAATCAACCACTTTCAAATATATAACAAAGGGTTAACTTTTAACTACTCAAAACAATTGATACTGCAAATGCCAAAATAGTGGAACATTCTGTATAAAGGACAAAAATAAGTGAGGATTTTGCAGAAGAAAGTCTATGCAGCCCTCAAAACTTTTTCTGACAGGCATATCAAATTGATGATGCTGACTTAAGTGAAGGGGAAGGTAATTCCAGCCCTTAGGGTGTCATTACCTGTACATGGACAGCCATGTGAGCTTGGTGAAAATCAAAAAATGCCCTCAAGAAAATTTAGTTTCTAAAATAATTCTTAAAAAATATGCATCAAAATTAAGAGTAAAAATAATTAAAACCCCATGATAACTGAACTACATCAGAACCAATCCCCTTTCACAAAAGAAAACTAAACAAGCACAACAGAAATAATTTTCCATCCCACCTTCCACAGGTCTGAGGCTACCAGTTCATTTATTGCTTTTCTTTTATGACTAAGATGTACAATACGTCCTTAGGAAGGGATAAAGAATAGTATTTAAACCCCAAGACTACATATATAATAGAAATAAAGACACGCTCAAATGGGTATTTGTCAGGTAATTCCACACAGATCAGTTTAGGTCAGTTTGGGAAATTCTACCTGAACCATTCCTGGGAACCACTTCTACTACCAATACTTCAAAGGAAACAAAACACTTAACTCACAAGTATTTTTTTTTTTTTTTAGTGTTCCTATTTGCTTCTGTTTCTTACACTTCTCCAGAAGTCAGTCTTATAAGAGGTTAAATATTCATCTAGCATTTTGATTTTCTTGCAAGTTCTGAATTAAAAAATACCCCAAACCCAAATCAGACCCTAAGCCCCTGCTCGTTCTCTCCTGCAGTCACAGAATTTTCCCAAAGCAAAGAAGGAAAGAAAAAAGCTCCAGAGAACCACGTATTAAACTACCGAAACACGAATACCAGTTTCCCAGAATAAAGAAGAGAATTCCCTGAGAATAAGCGAGCCCTGGCACTGGTGTGAGCTCGCAGGGCAGTACCCACAAGAGGGAGCAAGGGATTGCCACATAGCTTCACTTGCCAACACCGTTTGCTTTGAGGGAAAACCAACACCAAAGCCAGATTGTCTAACGGTCAGTCTTGCTCTTATCGAAATGTCCTCTTTCCATACCTGGATTTAAGATACTTAATTGCAGAGACTAAGTGTAAGAATCTAGATTGCTATACAAGACATTTTCCAGTTCTCTCCAAAACCTGGGGACAATGCTTTCAGTCTGAAAGTTAGCATCATTGCAAAGCAGAACAAAACTCATTTTTAGAAGAAAGATAATTGAAAGTAGCACCTTCAAGCAAAAGGAACAGTGAATCATTTTTTCAAGATCAAAATTCTTCGCAGTGCGTTCTACAAAACCCCAATTGTAGTGCATTAGGAATAAGCTATTTAATGGCACTTAAATCCAGCGTTTGCAAGGCAACTTTTTTCCCTGAGGAGCCCATTGAACAGTAAACCTTACTCACATTTTTTACATTGCTGTAAGTGCTGTGCTTTTGATATAGCTCTTGTAACACAAAATTTTGTTTAAAGAGCTACCTACAGGTTTCCTCCTCTGGCCCCTGCAATGCTTATGCTGAGGGCAGGACTTCTGGTATCTACAGGCAGAAGCTTGGACCTCCTTGCCCCCTAGCCCAGCTCCAGCAGCAGAGCCCAGGAGAGCTCACGGGGCTGTGAACCCAAAGAAACATCTGCAGAAAACAGGGTGCAGAGATAAGGCGCCAGCTGCCAGAGACCAACCCATAAATTTCTGAAGGTGCCAGGGATTCATGCTGGGAAGTGCAAGAAACAGGGGTTGAGGCAATGGAAGGATTTACTGGGGAGCTGTTGCCCACAGTGTGATTCAAAATCTGTATTCCTGATTCATAACTCTCTCAAACAGTAATTTCAGATGGATAGAGAAAGATTATGGGAAGGAGACAAAACTGGTAAAGAAAAAACAAATTTAGGGCAGTCTCTTAGCTTTTGGCTATGAGTTGCGCTTCAGGTGGGAAGGTGGGCAGTATTCACTGTTATTACTTCGATTAAATACCTTCAATGAGAATTTCAGCTCTACCACAGTAAATTAGCAGATGTCAGAAAAGACATCTGATGTCTTTAATTTTACCAAATGCAATTTTAGTATCCTTAAGATTTCAAAAAAAGGTAAACTTTACTTCTAGGATTTTCTAAGTAATGGAGAAGTAAGTGTGATGCATTCTACCCTTTCCCAGGAATTTCTGTAATGTATCAAAGATGATTAAAAAAAATACCTGTATTTCTCAAAGAAAATCTGGATTCAGTGGCTACACAATATTCTCAGAATTTAATGGAACCACAAAGTACTGCTTTGCATTAAACCCCCCTGATAATTAAGATAAAGCTACTTAAATTACATTGCTATCAGATGTAAGCTTTGAATAGAATAAAATTTTAGTGTTGCCTCTATGTACTTAAACAATTATTATTAAAACCCCCCTGATGTACCAAATAAAAATCCAACTCACTGTTTTGCCTTGGAGGCTCTGAGGAGTAACAGGCTGTAAACTCAGACCTGCTGGCATTGACCTTCTGTCGGGCACAAAAACATGCTGTACGAAAACAAAATAGCACAGTATGATCCATAGTTCTCTAAAGACTCAAAACTGTTAAAAAAAAAAAAAGTCAAGCCAACTCCACGGTCATGACAAATTTGCTATGTGCCAACTTTGGCCAGTCATGCTCCCTGCCGATCTACCATCTAGGACACTGGAGTAGCCCACCTCTAGACTTTTAACGAATGATGAAAGGTGGGGTATTTCTAATTAAAAGTCTTTGCTCACAGTTGTTACCCTACTGATAGCCCATGTAAACAACAATTTTAGTTTTTCACCCATCGCTGAAAGCTGTTTAAAACCCCAAGATCCCTATATAGATGGGGTTTAAATCTTAGATTTACCCTACTGATTGTAAATAGCCAGTCTCCTAATTACCCATCTCTTAAAACTAGGTCTGTGTTTTTAAGTTAGTGGCAAAACTTAGTTATGTAGCCAAGTAGCATGAAAAAACAAAGGGAAACAGGAGTCTTGTATAAAAGATACTGAATGTGAAATTAAATACTAGCATAAAGTGTTTCACAAGGGAAAAAATAATTAGCAAAACATGGCTGAAAGGACAAGTAAGGACACACTTTGCAGCACCGACCCCTAGTGACATTTCTCAGATGTGTGAGAAACACCAATTAGTAAATTTCCAGTGCAGTTGAGACAAAGGATGTCAAAACAAAATGACTTCTTTGATAGGGACCTAACAACTTGCAAAAGCAAGACTCAGTAATCAACTGTAAGTTGTTTAAAGTGCTTTAAGATGTAGTTGAAGAGTTTTTTTCCCTGAATCAAGAAACAAAGACACTAGAGATAAAGATTTAGGAAAAATGTTCAGGAGCATTTTATACAAACTCCAGTTTTACATCCAACTGAAAGGGTAATTTCCACGTAATTCTCTCCAATGTATTAAAAAGCATGCATAACACGAGCACGGTGGATACAGCAGAGCCACATCTGGCTCCCAGGTTTACAATTTGTGCCTCCCTCTCACTGATGAAGACCAAAGACACTAGTCAATGCTAAGGTTGCATGCAAATAGATGCTGATGCTTAGTAAAGTCCCCAGTAACTCAAAGGCATCAAAAGGAACAATTACACTCAGTTTTCTACTGGAACCCAAGGCAGCCAAACTTGTGGCTAAAGAACAGAAAACAGCATGTGGAAAGAAATCTGGGATTTTCAGTCCTTGTAAGACTTCCAACTAAAAAAGCTAGTAAAGAGAAAGATTTCTGCACGTACTACAGACTATTTGGAATAATTTGCCCGCTGACTCCTTTCCTTTAGAGAAACATAGTATCACGGACAGTAACATTGGGATAACATGTTTTAACCTACTGTATTAGAAAAATACCTTTTTAATACCTTTAGATTTTTAAATGCTTTTCAAAAATCAAACCTTTCTCCACGAAGAGTGATGAAAGTTAATCATCATTATAATAAAATATACTACAATATAACATGAGTTTTACGATAACTGTATACGTTCCACTAAAAATCCTTGTAAATAAGATTTTTAATTATTAAAATAAGTATTTTTACCTTAGTGTGATGTGTCCTGTGCCTGCGATCAATAGTTACATCCCCCCTTTGCACTGGTGAAGACACTTCTGATCTGTAGGTCCGCTGTGGGGAATATCCTTGGAAACCAGCTATTGAACCGTGAGAAGGCGAGGTGGGAATCGAATGCATTGTCTGATCAGAAATATTAATCATAGTTTTTGGGCTACTTAAAGTACTGTGTCTAGTAAGAGTTGTTTGCTTATTGTAAAACTGACGCTGCTGCCATTCATAAAGCTGCCACATCGTGTCATCGCGCATTGATCTTCGTTTTTCTTCGGCTATTACTGGTCCTATGGCTCTGTCATAACCTGACGGTGTCACGCTGCAGAGGCTCTCGGGCCGTGCTTTGCTGTTTCTCGGCAGTGTTCTGTAGCCTTCTGGGTACCGGGGTAAAACTTGAGGTCGATGGCTTGGCATGTTTCTTGGCAAGGTCTGATAGGAGATTATGCTGAAAGACAAATTTTCTTTTTATTAGTGGACAGCGTTAATATTATGGCTATATAAAATTTTTCGGTATTTATTATGTTTATCTAGCTAGCTCTTACTTTTTTTAACAGTAAAAATGTTATTTTAAAAACATGCAACAAAATCAAATGACAATTAAAGAATCAACTCTACTGATTGAACGCACTGTAGCAGCTGAAACTGGATTCTCTCTCTGATTAAGCTGCTTGATTATATAATCCATATTTCATCTTTTCAACAGTCTGTAGTGTCAAGTTTAGATCAAATCTATGTGCTGAATAGGTCAAACTTTTGAAAGCTCTGAAGTTCTATACTGCTTCCATATGAGCCCATTTAAAATGTTCTCTTTTGAAAAAGTGAAAAAATTCTCCTGCTTCCCTAAGAAAATCTTGACCAATTACTATGGACAGAAAAAAAAATAATATTTTTTTTTTTTTTTAACAGCAGACCACGGTAAAATAGCAGTAATTGTCTAATGAAATAATATTTTGCAATTGTCAAGGACAAGCCATTCCACATCAGCTATTCAAGTGAAACAAATAGCAAAATATTTCCTTGTTTGATAATAATATTATGTTGCTTTTCAACTCAGATATGAATTCAAAGGTTTATTCTTTAATTTGTTGCCACATTAAAATTCTGGGGTGCTACAGTTATTTAGCAGCTTTCAGCATTATGCAAAATTTTCCATGCTGATTATTGAGGCACGCTTCAGTATGACAAAGCATTAATTGTTTGGTTTTTTTTTCAGAGGACAAAATCTAGGTCATAAACACAGACTCATTCAACCCTTATGTAAATTCAGATAAGCATCTCTGAAAGACTTTTGCTACTGATCACATGTATGATAGATGCTGGCCCAGAGACAACAAAACTGATCTCAGACTGGACACGATTCAGCCATCAGAGGGCAACAACTTCCAACTACACCCCAGACTAAATCCAAGTGCCACCACCAGGCACCAGGACTTCAAGATGGTTTTCAATAACTTCAGTGCCACAAAAACATTAAAGAAATGATGCAAATGACAAGATAAACCAGCATTATGCATGTTAGATCCATATGGAATAACTAAATAGAGAAATTGATGACTGTAAAACCCGCTTTTCACTGAAAATTGTTAAGCTGAGTATTTATGATCACCTGTAACATTTTGGAGATGAAAACTGCTATAAAGAGCTTTACATACAAAATCTGCTACAGTTTCTGAAGCTTTCCATGAATTAATAAAGTATTGTCCCCATTTTGTAGATTGGACAGCTTTCCAGTCTGAGAACAACAACAAAAAAAGAATGGATTCTAAATCCTATTCTTTTGCTGCAAAACCTGCTTAAATACTTGTCCATTTCTTCACATAACATATCATTAATGATATGGGCTTTTTCCCATCTCTATATTTAAAACAAACCCAAACCATCAAGACACTGTTGGTTCAATTTCTAAATTTCAAAATACTATTTTAGCTATTCACAAACAGGTATGGTGAAGACTGGTATTTTTTTCATGAAGATATTTGGCAGCTCAGTACACCTCACTCACTAAAGCTCCTCTCCCATTTTGTTAATGGAATGGGCAGTGTAATCCTGTTGGCTCCTTTAAATAACCCGGACAACTTGAAGTTCTATGTGAATACAGCAATTTAAAGTCTGCACGCAAGTCCTTACACTCTAAAACATTTAGGAAGACAACATATGCATCTTGTATTGGTAAACCATGAAAACTAAAAAGCCCAACTGCCTCAGTATTAAGCCTTACTTTACACCATTTGATAAAATTGGAACAGATTCACCAGTGTTCTGTTGATACTTGCAAAAACATCATTCCAGTCAAATCCAAAAAATAACTCTCGCCAGTGCTGCACCTTATTGCCTTGCATGCAGGGGAGATGGCTGCAGCTGGTCAAGCAGTCACACCTACTGTAAGGCTTCAAAACACTTCTGCAACTGTCAGTGTAAAGAGCTCCCCACAAATGTTCCCGTACTGAAAGGCGGCTTCCACATGAGTTTATAGACTCCAGAGGTTGTCTCTAGGATTACTGTTGGGTAGCAATCCTGGTTCTGGGGTCCAAGTTGGACTATCTGAGAAAGCAACTTCGCTGCTAAGGCTTTAGGGGCTCAGTTCTGCAATGTTATGAAATACCCTCAGATCAAAACATCAAAATAGTTCTTTACCCTAAAGAATGCAAACACCAGCTGGCCCAGGATATAGAACTTCCTTGCGTGAATCCAGCAAATGGTGCCAGAGCAAAGACAGAAGCCTGGTGCTATGTGTGCAGCAGGTGTTTATCATGTAGGATGAGGCTTATATAGGCAAGGCAGGGAGACAGAGGCTCAAATCACGGGTTAAGAACATCAAACCCCTCCCTTAGTACTGTGCAACCACACTGTATTTTCTCACATTTAAGAAACACCACTCAAGAGAACCGCTCTGGTGAAGACATATACTTGTAACTGACTTGTGCAAAATTAATTCAATAAGATGATACCGAAGTGGAATGTCTGTATTTTTTTATTTTTTAAAAAATATTTATTTTCCATTTTAAAAAAATTGTTGGTGTCGTGTTGTGTGTCGTCCCGTCCCTCCCGCCCCCAAAGCATCAGTTGTCTTTAATCATATGGCACTCTCAAAACTAGATGTCTAGATCCATGGAAATGGCAAATAGATTCAAGAATTAAAAAACCCTGCCATCATTCTTATAAATTTCTCAGGCAATCAAACTACTATGGGGGTCAGCCTGTTCCTCTGAAAAATTAATTTCACAGTTAACCCTTTTCATTCCATACTGAGGACAGCTAATAGCTCCTACTTTATATATAGTTATTTATCTGAACCTGTTTATATTTTACTATTTTATTTTTTTTTTCCTGTCTGACATATTAGAGACATTCATTTGATCCTTCATGATTTCTCTAAAACATCAGATGCTGATGCAATGGAAAGCATCTTTGTTAGGGGTCAACAGCCTTACTCCATTAAGTGAAGACTACTTTTCCTAAAAATCCAAGTTACAAGTTGAACAGGTCTTACTACAAAGAGCCTTATTAGCCTCTCACCCCAGCCTTAAACTTATGTAACATAAAGAGGACTGCTTTCTACTCTCATTCACCGACTTCAATTCCACTTAAATTTCTGTCCCCAGCCAGAAACTGACAATCTGAACAAAAATAAAATGTAAATGAAACCACATTCTAAATACATCACTATACATTAGAAATTTGGATCGTTATTCAAGGTCATTTCCACACAAAGCAAAAAAGATAGCTCAAGGCCAAATCTTTTCCAGTTTGCAGCTTTCACGTAGAACTGCATTTGAAAGCATATCCTTTGTGCTATCAATGCCACCCTTATTTAAACAAGAATAAAATATTGTTAATTAGTAACATACTGTTAACCATACTTCCCTCTATTTGATTCCCACAATGAAACCAGTTTTAGGGTTTTTATCCTTGTTCACAAGTGAAAAACACCACATCTATTCAGATTTCTACTCTTTGGTTGCAAGTTTTACAGTCCAATTTAAAAAAAAATAAATCTAATCGCCTCAAAGAGCCTTCTCAGTTCTCATTACGCAAGCATACATAATAAACTAAATATCAGAGTGTGCCAGTCACTGTATATACTGCAAGTTCAAACTTGATCAAACTACTTATGTTGAGTATTAAATGAAACAACACATTAACAATTCCTAATTATATTTAATGAAGGACTGAAAGCAATGAGGAAATGTTCAACCAATTTTGGCAAGTGTAAGTCAAACTAATGTATATAAGCTTTTGCAAAAACTGAAAAGTCTCCAACCCCCATATTTTGAAGTTTGCAGAAAACACATTTCTGAATTTTATTCTGTCTTAAGCTCTGCTCTGCCATCTACCTATACACAAGCTCCCCGATTTCCAGCTCTTCAAAATACCTCCTGTGATAGCATCTCCATACATCATATCTAATGTAATATTAAAAACTTTTACATTTTATTGCTAAAGCTACTTGTCTGTAAGCCAGCCTGGAAGCAATGTTCCTACACTTCTGTCAGACAGAGAAATTGCTGTCGGCACAAGACTCAACATTGTCAATCATTCACACATAATTTTAAAGCTTCATGAATAAGCAGTGGAACTCTATATTAGAACTGGGAGGTGTTTAATTTCAGAAGAAGAGAAGCTTTAAGCATCAGCAACTTAGTTAAATTTCTGTGACTTACACTTCAGTAGAACTTGTCTCTCTCTCTTCAATTAAAGCTGGTTTAAAGTTTAAAAGCTCCCTGGAATATTTTAAGAAACTTAAAAAAAATATTATTACAAAAATTTGTGAATAAAAATGCAGAAGACAGGGCAATTTTAAGAAGAAAAATAATTGTTCTAACTGATGACACCTTCTCTCTGCTAGGACAGAGAAATTCCTAACACCCAAAAAAGGGTTTCTGGCTATTTTTATATATTAATATAGTTTAATTTATTAATAATCATTCAAATGCTAAAAAAGAGAAACTTTATAAATCTGTTCTGAGCAGTCATCCAGGCACTTCTTAGAGAGAAAAATGATTATATATTTATGTATTGCAGATCAAAACCTAAAGAATCTAACCAGGATATGAGTCTGAGAATGACTTGCTAGAAAGCCTTGCAAAAAGAAAAAATATTAAAAAAATTACATAGCACTTACCCTCTCGTTTCCTCTTCTTGTCCTTTTCCCCTCTGTATTTTAATCCACTGTTCCAACTGCAGCATTGAATTAGTTCTCTGCATAACTCGTTCAGACTCCATATGTGCCTGAACCGCATTGTGCTGACCTCCATCTCCAGCCTCTGACAGGACAAGCCCAAGAGCTTTATTCTCAGACCCATTTAAATGAACTGGTCTGAAGTGCCCAGCCGGAATCATGCTTATGGGTAAAGTCCTGTACTCAGACCCCAAAGGATTTAACTTTACACTATTAATTTTCGTTAATGGTTTATCTTGCCCAACTTTCTGGAATCCATATTTTTCGGCTTCCAAAGCTTTCTTCTCCTCATTTTTGTTCACTTCTCTGTTCTTCTGGTTATTTTGTGCATCTGGCTTAATTAGCACCCGATGGTTTGAAATATTATTTGCCTCTCGAGGTGGTGTATTTTCCGTGGTTAACTTCTCTACTCTGGAAAGGAATAATATCACAAGCTATAGCAGCAACATAACATTCATTAGAAAATAGTAATAAAAATGAAAAGAGAATATATTGTTGTTTATCAGGATTACTTCAGTGAATACCTGTCCAGATATTTTACATCAGTATCTCGACTCAGAGAAAAATTCAGGACATATTTTCACCATAATCAAGGGCATGTTAGTAGGTTGCTGTTGTTGAGGTTTTGTTTTGTTTTTTGGGGTGTGTGTGTGGTGTGTGTGTGTTGTTTCTTGGTTGGGTTGTTGTTTTTTTTTGGTGGTTTTTTTTTGCTTTTTTTGTTGTTTTTTTGTTTTGTTTTGTTTTTGTTTGTGAGTTTTTTGGGGGTTTTTTTTGTTTGTTTTTGTTTTTTTTTTTTTTCCCAGTTGGAGAGCATGAGTGTTTTTCTTCCACAGGTCTTTGCTACTTTAAAAGCATTTACAACATGGGGTAATTTTTTTAAGCCAACTTCCAATTCACCCCCTACAAAAAAATGTGCACAAGAGGAAAAAAAGCCAGAGTCTGAAAAAGCGGATGTTTGGTTCTTGGAGGGCTGGACACTCAAGCAGTAAAAATATTCAGTGGCTCTCCAAAAGCTACAGCTTCCAGATGTTAATAGCCTAAAATTCAGATTATTTTTAAAGCTATCTTTAAAAATGGTAGCAGATTACATTGCTGACCAGCTTGTGATTCACAATACTACTGAATTTAACATATAACAAGCTCCTTTAAAAAAAGCAAACAACTTTTCATGGTCACTAGCACCAATTAGGTTTCTCTGGTATGTTATCACTTTGGCTGGCATACATTTTGTGGAAAATAACTGTGGTTTCCCTAATTTTAAGGGAGAAAATAGCTGCTGACTTCGGGAACTGTACCACAAAAGTAATGATATTCTTAGAACAGTTACTGCTTTACAGTACTTACACAAGTACTCAATGTACGCAGTTCTATTAGCTATCTTTTAAAATTTGAAAAAGTCAAGCAGCTGTATCTTTTTCTATACTGGGACATGAACAGAACATCCAGCTCAAATAATTACCTTTTTTTTTTTTTTTTTTTGGGGGGGGGGTTTACTAGAAAAAACACAACACAAAAAAACCTCTCAACCCTGAAATGTTTTGATTGGTATTTTTTGGTACAGGAGGAAAGAAGAGGAAGAGATATAATTCTTAAAGATTTCATGTCTGTATAAAACCAAACCAAGAATAAAACTTTTTTTATAATGATGTCAATGTAACCTTCCACAGTTTTTTCAGATTAATTATTCATCTTTATAACTGTGTCCAGTTCAAGTACCTAAAAGGCATGTGAGTAAAAAGGCCATCACACACACAATTGACCAAGAGCACAAGTGTAACCGCTCCTCTGAACAATAATTCCAAGCAGACTAACTACATACATAGCTGTAAGCATTTTTGCTTACTCCATGTTGAAAAACAGGCTTAAATGTCTACAAGTCTACACTTCCCCAACAGATTAAGCCATGAATTCCCAACAGGCCATAATTATTTGGGACAGAACCCCAGCAAATACATACAGGGTTGAAACTTGTAAGGTTCTTATAAAATACTCCCCAATGCTAATAATACTGGAAACTTAATTTTATATGTACCTCCCATTACCACCCTGCTCTTGCCATCAAGTCTCCATAATATGAAAGGAATCAAGTGACCCCTGCCTTAACAATCCTATCAGTCTGAAACAGCAAGACATCAACATCTGCACTTTACATGAGTTAGAAGAAAATGCTCATGCATTTTGCATGTTAACAAGGGGCATGATTTTTCCCCATGCCTCTTCTTGACACAGTTGTGATGATCCCAATCTCTGCTTGATGCTTCATAATGTTATAAAAGTCCTCCAGAATTCACTTTATTAATATAAGTAGCTCAAAACAGTCCTTTTCTTTCAGTGATTACTCCTGAGCTGCTGACGAGAAAGTGTACACACACGTCAAACGTATTGCAAATGAAAACGTTCACACCAATAATCGAAGATGAACATCTCCTCGGCTATATGCGTCAGCATTCTTTTTAAACACAGTGGATTTTTTTCATACATCACTACTAAATGCAGAGGTTAGATACATCTGATGTTTTCTGCTGTCAGAAAGGAGAGGATTGCATTTCTGCCAACCATAACTTTTAGGGAAAAAGAAATCTTGATGTAGAACCAGTTTTTATGTAGACTGTTGCGGGGGAGCAAGCATGTGGTGGGACCTGTATACCTGTGTCATCTTTTTTATAATTTCCAAGTATCGGCAAAGAAATGGTATGCTAATCTCCTACTGCAATTTAATAAAAAGGAGACACCTTACTTTTATTTTACCCCAAGACTTTAGTGTTCCCAAGACAAAACATTTCTGCCTAGGTTTCTTCTCAAGGCTATGGAAAAAAACCTGGATCTCCTCCTCCCTCCCACCTTAAAACTGTATTACCTAGTGTTCTACCACAAACTAAAGGAATTTCCCAAACGGGAAAGTGAATGAATAACTCCATTTCCCAGTTATCAAGTCAAAAAAGGGTGTTAAAGTTTCAGTTTGCAGCCAGTGTTCAGCCAAAGAAACGTAAGGACCACCTTGCAAATAATCCTAAACATTGGCATCAATGTATGCCTTAATAGTACCACATACTCTCTTATACAGGACTTTGTATCAGTCTTTCCCAAGGTGTTTTACAGCAGAGAAGCAGCTGCTATTTTACAGATGGAAAATCTGTGCTGCAGAGGGAGAGTGGCATCCCTAAGGACATGCATCGGCTACCGGGCACAGCGTTCAGTTCACACTATCATACTACCTTCTACTGTCTGGCTTCATGAAAAAAACAACAAACCCTAAAAATCACAGAACTGTTTTTCCACGCAATCTCTGTGCTGTATCACTTGTTGCTATGGTTATACACCACAGAGCCAAGCACTTCTACTTGACATTCTTTGCGATGGTGTAGAGGCTGAATGACTGACGTTCAAATAGACTTCTGGGCTCTCCTTCGACTTTGTGCATCAAATCAGTCAACTTACTGTAAGCAAGAGACCTCTTTCCATAGCAAATGATCCAAATAGGAAAGAATTATCAGAAAGTAATAGTTAAACGTAAGAAACATAAATCAGTATTTAAATTTGGCTCCACATTTATATCTAGCTTTCCAAGACAGCTAACAAAACTTGCAGGGGATTTTGATGATGGGAGAGGGAGAAGACAAAGAGAATCAGCATTCAACATGTCTTTCAGCATATACTGAATGCAATTTATAGATTTCCACAACCAAACAGGAACAATATGTATGGAACAGTCATACAGGAAAAGTACTATTTTTTGCTGTTTTGTATAAATAAATAATTCTAACATGATTGGACACACACACACACACAATTATCAGACAGACATGAAGACTGTGATTTAACAAAGCCAGGCAGAGGCATTTGAAAAAAAAAAGAATCCATCTTTTCCAAACACAGTGACATCAGTAAATCCCCAATGTGGATGTCGCTATGCTGACAAGTGCTTTTTGGCAGCCTGGCTTATGCTGTTCAGGGAAAGTAACTACACTAGGAGGAGAAAAAAGCCACCTTTCCTTAGTACATGCTGCATCACTCATAAGAAACAACGGCTCTAGCACACACAGCTGACAGTGAAACAATAGAAAAATTATGCTTTTAAATAAGTGAGAGTATTCAGTATGTTGGTGGATATTGGTATCTACAAACACAAGCAATTGGTACTGAGATACAACTTAACTGTGGTCTCCACTGACCAAGGAAGGAGTAAGATATTTTGCTAATCAAAACAGGTTGTTTGAGATAGTATTTTGAGTAATAAAATTAAATAGTTCCTCACTGACTAAAGTATTTGTGCTTAATTATTTTGATAGGCCTCTCAGTACATTATTAAACTTTAATTTACTATACAGGCAACATCAAAACAAAAATGTTTATAAAGGAGTAATTACAGTTAAGTCAATAGGACCAAATAAGATTTATCCTTCCCTGCAGTCATACATTAGAAGGGAGTTTTTCTGCTACGACTCCAGATTAGTTCTAAAAGAAATGATTACGTTTTTATTTTCTCACCTTGGTATCTCATTTCTGTATTATGTGGCTAACTATGTGTGGAAAGTAAGAATATTTTATGGAAAGCCAAATAAAATCCCCACAACTTACTGCTTTAAATCCCCATAACTTACTGCTTTAAATATTCCTTTTATCTTTTTTTCTCTCCAAGAAACTCACATCCTCAGAAAAATAAATATACAGATTGTGGCTCTGAAATTATTTAAAGCTGAAACATTCAGTTTAACAGACTGATAGGTTTGGATTTCCATAGTATCATAAGCAGTGAAGTACCTTGACTTCTAGATTTAAAGAAATATAGTGTAAAAACTCTCACTTATCATTGGGCAATTTATATCAACAAGTACTTAAAAGGGGTTCAACATCAGCTTGCATAAACATTTAAGGAAGGAAGTTCTTCATAAAGCTAGCATTTGTATCGTAAGCCTCTAGTCTGCTAGAAAACTGCATTCAGTACAACGTTAAAGCCTCTAGAAAAAACAGAATTGAGAAATAAAGGCACTGGCTGAATTTGCCTGAACCAAGATTATTTATGCTTAGAGCTATGTGCATGGCAAACTTCAGGTTAGAGATGACTTAATACAATACATAATCCTTAACAGAGTTTTACAGGGAAGAAACAGCATTTCTTCTGGATAAGATCATATCTTGATACATGGTTCATTTTAAGAACTGGCTTGATAGCCAAAAGACGGATCTTTCAGAAGACAGGTGTCTGAAGGATTTTCTTCCTTGTTATAGCTAATAGACATGAAAGTCTTTTGAGACTTAATTGGTTTTGAAATGTATTTCCTCCCAAGTAATTATTTCAAGACTAGACTACTAACAAACTTTCCAGAGGTCACACTCACTTCTGTTTTGTTCTAAGGCTTCTTGCCTGAATTAAGACAAGATGGTGCTACACAAGTTGCTGTTCTTGTGGTTTTTCTGACACTTGCTTTGGCTGTTGGCAAGCCGATTCTGCCCATGATATCAGCAGAAAAACATTGAATTTGATCCTGAATGTTTTTCTACTCATTTAGTATGCTACACTGATTCACCAAGAAGTAAAGTGCCCGAAGAAATGCAAGGCAGATTTATAGCTGGATGAGAAGTGTTAGATCATCTCGGCTGTACCGGGAATCCCCACCATTTCCCTATACGCTGCCAAACACCTGGAACAGGCGGACATCAGTGCTGGAACAGGCAACACAGCTGAAAGAAGGGGGTAGGAACGCACACAGCCAAGCACTTCTGGAGACTAGAATGGCCTTCGTGGCAGTGGACTGCATGTCTGTCTCGTTAGAGCAGCCTTGGCCCTGCAGCCCGGAGGACAGCCAGCCTGCGGAGCTGCATGGGGGCCAGGTGGGCTCGCTGTCGTGTCTTGAGAGATAGCAGCAATCATGACTGTAGAGCTGTACTAATGGACTGCACAAAAAAAGTGGTTATTTGACATTTTAGATTGCGTCCTATGTTAAAAGAAGCGTCACAAGTAATAACGTAACATCTGTCTACATAATTTACTAAGTATCTTCTATAGACCATTGACTATTAAAGGAGACACGATGGAGACGACACTCGTTAAGGAGGCGCTGTCAGAGGGAGATACACTTTCTTCACATTAACTTCCTTCTACTGCTAAGATGTCTTCTTCAAACGTTCAGTCTTCAGTGTTACAAACACCAAATGAAGTTAATTTCACTGGTTACAAAAAGATTCGGATTGACCCACTTCAGTATTATTCCCCTATGAAGTGCTTATACAATCAATACATGATTTCTGTTTGAAATTAAGTGGGTCTGATTTTGTTTAATAATTTCTCCATCTGTAAGATACCACAGATATCTACAATATGCTTACAATGCAAACCAAAACTGATTTTTCAGATTAAGTGTATTATTCACTAAGCAATAGGAGATATTTTATTTTGTCAAGGTAATTTCATTCTTTTAAGAGCATTCACTTAAAAGCTCTGAACAGAGAAATTAAAGGGGGAAAATGCTATTAAGTATCTACTTGATTATGCTCAATCTCACTCCACTCATCCTTTCCCTGTAACGTTTACTGTTCCCAAACATGAGGAGGCTTACAGGAGACAAAGAACGTAACATCTTCACATATAATACGAAATCATACATAATCCAATCAAATTTCATTGTGGTAATTTGACCTGCCACTCCTCATTTCTGTAGGCTGAAATATGTGCTTTTACCCACATTACTGAAAAAAAAAAAAAAAAAGGACACAGAGCTTGAAGCGCATGTGTAATTTTTTCAAAGTACAGAGAACAACATATTTTTTTCTGTTAAGCTATTTCGTCATGCTGTCAAATGCAGAGAATGAACTATTTCATATACTATTTATATATTTAAAGGATCTTAGAGATGAAAGCTAAGACTTTAACCTTTTGTTCAAGATTAGTCACTAAAAAATTTGCACAGGTACAAATCTAAAAGTGTTCCTAGCTTACTGTTATCCTTCTGAACGTCGTGTAGACTGGCGTAAGTAAAAGTTTCATTATGTTTGACTGAGAAGCCCACAAAGCATTAAAACATGTAACATTAAAAAAAGTGTCTAATCATTCTGCATTCCATTTTAAGCTTCTACTAGCACCATACTGGAATATGGCTTATAGAAATGTCAGGAACAAGTTAACCGGAATGACTTGCACTAGAAATGCAAAATTTGGAAAGATTGCATGTATTTTGACAAGTTGAACATGTTTACTCTGCTGCAAAAATTGTACCTTTTCCTTCTTTGGTATGTGTGCCTATACAATTCTTCACTATTTTTTTTTTTTACTTAAATTTTCTCAGCATTGCTGCCATTTATTTAGCTCCAGTGTAGCAGGAATGAACAGAGTGTGGAATAGATCAAGTGACAGCAGCCGTCAGCAACAACTTCTGTGCCATCAATAGCAAGGAGCTTTTAAATTTTCAGTTGATGAGGTTTCCATTATAGATGCCATGGAGCTGACCCAAGGGACCATATTCAGAAGGAAAACAGTTCTTACTAGACAGACAGTAGCAGACAAGATTCAGTTTCTGAGAACACACTGCTTCCAGTGATAACTTGATATTCATTGTCAACACATAGATACATGAAGGATATGGCTCCAGATCAGGTAAGTATAAATTTGATGACAGCTTAATGATGAACAAGAATGACTCCCCACAGGTTGCCTGTAGGTACAACTGTTTAATTTAGCCAGAAACTACAGTTGTGAAATTGAGGCTTATGACAGGTCTAAGCCAAAGACTACCACCAGCTGAGCTGCTATTGCTGCTCAGTAAGGGGACGTGAAGCATGCCTGCAAATAGTATTTGTCATTGCACTTCTTTTGATGCCACTGGCTAAAGGAATCAGTCACTTTTTTTTTTTTCCTAGCCCCTTACACTCAAGGCATCCATATTCAGAATAGAACTTAAGATTATTTACTACAAAATTTTATCCACCATTACTAAATCAGTAAGGGGTCTTCAATATAAGGAGAAATTACTTCAGCCAATTTACAATCTGTTTTAAGGTATACCATTTAATTCAAATAAATCAAACTAAACATGAAAAAGAAATGCACCGTGCCACTGTTTTGTCAGTCTACACTACCTTTTCACAGGCTCTGTCTGCACAAGAGCTGCATCTGTCATGGCTTTCATCCACAACTCCATTTCCTTCCCTGTATCTGTGCAGAAATAATAGGTCCTCATGTTTGGATGAGCTGCCTGATTGGAAATGACATGGTCATTGCAATAAAAATATAAGATTCTGTAAAAGAAGAGAGACGTCATTGCAATAAAAATGTAAGATTCTGTAAAAGAAGAGAGACAAATAATGTTACTGTATACTCATTCTAATGTTTTGTATAAGATTTCTGCACATAATACTATCAGAAAAAATACTGGAAGGAATACTTCAGTGTTTACCTGTCACTGCATTCACCTTTTCAAAATAATTTTCAGTCATCGCTGCTTCTTCATTAATACTCAAAACCCCCTTAAATTTCTTCAATCTATTAAAAACTATCTTGACTATCCATTAGTGTAAATTAATATAATTATTATAAATAAGATTTTGGCATAGGTTTTTGCAGGCTGAATGATATAGTAAGTTTTAATTAGTACTTACCATAGTAAATAAATGATGTGTTGCACAGGAGGCCAAAAGAAGAGCCAAAAGGAGCTCATAAAAAAAACAAAAAAAAGTCAAGAGAAAACATTTAGTAGAGTGATTTATATCATGGTTAAAAAGATAGCTGGGAAACAGAACTAACAATGATTCATGTAATAATGCGAAGGAAGTGATAATAACCCCTTATTTTTATTTATACGTAAATATAACTTTTAATTAATATTAAATAGATCTTATTATTTTTATATACTATATGATATATAGTATATTATAATTATTATTCTTATTAATAAATGTAAATAGAAACTTTATATCCAAATAACTGGAGAACTTCCATTAGTGGCATAAGTCCGACTGCAGATACAGTCTATAATTCTAAAACAGCACCCAGTATTTAAGAACCATGAACTAAAACTAAAAGACTAATAACAAGTGATATTCATCCATCTTCTCATTCTGGTAATTATGCCTATATTTACATCAGGCTAAATACTGGAATCCTCCGCCACTGTATTATGCAAAAATCAGTCTCCGAAGCTGTTTGTTGGTCCTGTTTCGCATAACAACTCAGTAAAATGAATTCTGATCACTAGGTTATTGTGCTTTCAGACATAAAATTAAACTGAAAAATCAAGTCCCTTACCTTAAAGGCATATTTGCGGTTAATATGATCCTCAGCAGAAAGCACAGATATCTGAAAACTAGGTAGAAGTATGCTACCTAGTATTCCTTCTTCTTTCTCATCTGTGAACGCATAGTCTTTGATTAGAGAAACCAAATGTGTTGACACATAATACTTGTATTCAGACACTTCAGTGAAACTCCGTAGTTAACAACATGAGAGGACTCACAAGAAGTTTAGCTCAGAGGAAAATGAATTAGGGAATCCGAAAGCCAGGCTGATTTGTTACGTAGGTGTCTGTATAGTCTCAAAAGTGTGCAGTCCACAAGAGCAGTTGTGCAGCCCCTCTCTGCCAACACATGCCAGCGGACATGTATCACACCAGTGAGCGCCCCGCAAGACCTGCTAAGCACCATGAAATATATATAGGTCACCTGAAAACAGCCGCCTCCAGCTTTTTCCCCAAGATGGACAAGCATAAAAACCACTCCCGAGTGTGCTAGTTCTGTAAAAGTTTAAGCATGTGAGCTACCTTATGGCATCTGCCTTATGGAAAAAACAGCTACAACTAGTTTTTTCTGGGGATCAGTATTTACCTGCGTATGACTTCAGAACTGAAAAGCAGATGGAAGATAAGCCTCTAATTCAGCGACAAGAACAATACCTGCTATCTACTGCCTGCTCAGTAAAAATGGCAAATACCTATGAGAGCAGGAGTATTTTAAAATACCGCTTATAACTGTTTGCCTTTGAGAAAATTTACACATTCTTCTTCTGGTATCAGGCATATCAAGCTACAAGTTTTTATAATTCCCATGAAGAGTTTACACTCAATTCTATTTGTGAGAATGCATGTGTCAGATAATTTATAAAAAAAAAAACAACCCAAAACAAACTGCCCTAAACCAACACCCTTTTCCCAGAATCTTGTTTTACATAAAATTTTAGAGCAATACTTTATAACAATAAATTGAGATTTTAACTGGAAGCCATAACCAGCTCTTAAAGCCAATTATGCTTTAATAAAGGAATAATTGGATGCAATTTACAAGTCAATCTTAATTGTATTCCAGATACAGACTTCTATTTACAACCAGTATCTTAGGAGACCATTCCCCACAATGCTTCTCTTAGTTGAAGATACTGCCCATAACAAATGACTACTTGTGTTAATTTCACAAATATAAATATAGCTATTCAAAGTTTCAAGGTAGTTACAATTAAAATACATGTAAACAGCACAAAAGGACTACCTCTTATATGCGGATTCAGAAATCTTTTCCCAGTTCTTGTTGACTCACTAAATTCTGAAATGCCACTGCTTTTGAGTTATTCATATGGGGAAAGCTCTGCCCAGCCATTTTAGCATTACATGATGTTCAATGTAAAAATGATGCTTTCTGGGATAGATATTTAATTGGAGAACTGATCATGAAATTAGTCTGATGAAGAGGTAGAAAAGGAATGAAAGGAGTGGATTTACTTTCAGGTACTCAACTGTACTCATAAGTATGCCTGAAACCATCCTACCTTCTCCTGTCAAATATTTACTCCTTGCTAGCCACACACACACACAAATTTGCCTTTTTTCCTCCGTCCCGGAATGCATGGCAAATACTGTAGTTTACTTTATTTGGACTGCTGTTTCGGGGAAAAAAAATCCCTTCTGCTAGATTATACTTTGACTTACTACTAAACTACATGTCTGGAGGTCTTTGTTAAACTGCTGTGTTCCATCTCCAGATTTTAAGAATCTGTTTCCGATCAGACTAGCTTTTATCTACACGTCACACTGCCCTATACCCATCTTTACTTCTATGCTGTGTATGAATAATACAAGGGAAAAACGTCTTATCTTCTGTCCAGATCTAAGATCTTTTATTTGTTGCAACAGTAACCTTCCAATATGAAAGTGGTCACTCTTTTGTCCCTCTGTGAAACAGAAGACTATTCTCTGAGCTCGGAGAAAATACAATGGAATAATTTTTCTTCTCATCTACAAATTACATATAAGGTACTAACACTGGAATACAATTGCAGAAGTTCAGTAAGATTTACTAACAAAACAAAACAAAAAAAAACCCTGACAACCACAATTATGCAACCAGAAACACTGGTTGCAATCTGGGAGTAAAGTGCATGGCTCCCTTCTTTCCAATTTTCAACATCTGAGACAGAATTTACAAAACCATAAAAGCACAGGGTTTAGAGTGCAAGTTTTTTGTATTTTAGTAGCCGTTTCTAATGCCTTTAAGACTATCACTTTACATGTTTACTTACAGTTTATCACCTTTAACTGCCTTCTTGTGAGCAATAGCTAAAAGCTAAGTTTTTCATGTAAACAATTTAAACTATTCTGCTTGTATTTCAGCTTATTAGACACACATGTAGAGATGAAAAAGATTATAGAGCTGTTTGGATTTATTTTATTTGTTGTTGGGTTTGCTTATGGCTTTTTTGTTTTATTTTGAGACACTTCATGTGCAGGGCTTTAAGTCAATTTAATCTGTTCTTAAGACTGCTACAAAGCAGCACTTTCTTTAGAACCTTTGGAAGAGAGAGCCTGAAGACTTGTTTAAAATCGGAAAACCCTATAAGAAAGCACAGAGTATATGATGACCACTTAACCAAATGCACTGTAACTTTATCACAATTGATGCCTCCACAAATGAAATTATAGCCTAATTTTGACTGAGCAGTGGTTTGTCTGGCTAGGTATACTTCTTGGGGTAAAGAAACAAAGCCTAATGATTATATTTCAATAATTCAGAATTTGTTAGCTAAAACAGTTACAAAGCTTTTGTTTCATGACCTGATCTGTCTTGATTAGATTAGAACCATCCTGCACTTTAACAGAGCAGCATTTTAAATCCATGTCATTGCTTTCAGCATCACCAGTGTCAACACCACTTCTACCAATTCTAAAGTCTCATCCTAAACAGAAACCCCTTCTCACCCTTCATCTGAACCTAAGGCTGCAGATGGCCTTAACTGTTTACTTTCCTCTATTTTGTCATGCTTTACAATTTTCTTTGCTCCTAGCCTCCTTTAAACTATTATGGTTGTACACCTTCTTTCAGGACTGAATACATTTCAATATGCAAAATTTCCATTTGTTTATCCCCTCAGGAGCACTACAGTTAATAATCTGTAATAGTGAAGGAATCCGTTTTCTAACACACGTATCTCCAGACTAGAATTATAAGCAGCTGATTTTCCCCATGTACAGTAAGTCTAATGTAGGGAACTAACAGATTCCTTTGTTCCAAATACAGCAGAAACTTCTACTCATATAGAACTGGACATCATTTTACTTGTTAAGTATCGACAAACATTGATTACATTCCCAAAAGGCACATATATCCTCTTTATCATTCCAAAGGCAGAGTTTCAGCTCCCCAGCACTATCCCTTTCCCAACCCAATTTCAGTTACATATTTTCCATGAAAAAATCAGATTTAACCTGGCATATTTAGATCCTAGCAACAGAAGCAGTGAGAAAACTACAATCGAGAATTCAATGGAAGAGGTATTTGTTAATTTGTTTGCCCTTAGTGCAAACATGACAGGAAGTAAGCAATTATGTGAAATAATTAATTAATAAAGAAAGAAAAAAAAAAAAAAAAAAAAGATAAAAGTAGCAGGCCTGGATATTGACAGCTACACAACTATTTTAATCTATTAATTTAAATAGCAGCTTCTTATTTCTTACATTTGAGTGGTGTGTAAAAAATTATCTGCTTGCAGTAAAACAGGCAAACACAGCTCTCCTGAGCAGAACTTACCTCTGTAATAGAAGAGGCACAGATCTGAGAGCACAAACCACCGTTTCTTCCACAATTTCATTCCAGTACTATCCTGTATTAATCAAAGCAGTCAAGTAAGAACTTTCAGACTGTCAACAGTAATAGTTCATAAAGTAAACCAGGTACTACGTAACTGTGGTGGCTAGTAGTACATTTTCTTGGCTGAGGTATTTTAAGTATCATTGACTTATCACAGACTTCACATTGCAAACAAGGATCATAAGCCAGGAAGCCTGAAGTTAACACGATTCTAGTATAAATAAGTGTCCATTATTTTTGCATGCTAGAGACTACAATCTACAATTAACTGAAAAAATGTGTACTTTTTTAAAAAAAGGAAAAAAGCAAGATAATACTTGGGGTACATCCTTTGTTTTCTGAAGGAACGCTCTGCTGAACTTCATTTTCTGCTAGCATTCATATATCTAGAGCAAATTTCTTTCCCAAATAAAGTTTATTCCTAAAGTAATTTCATTTTCCTTTATGCTTATAACCAATTTACACTGCATAACTCCGAACGAAAGACTGCCACCACTACTGCAGTGGCAATAAGCCAGAGCATTGCACTGAGCACATCCTAGTAGAATCAGATTTAATAAATACGTTAATCTGTTCCAAGAGAAAAAGTAGGTGTGAATTATCAATATTCGTGAGGCAAATAGGTTTTGTGACAATCAAGAAGAGGGATTCTATATGAAAAACTGTGGGGTGATATGGGCTTGGTTTTGGGGTGGGCTTTTTGTGGTTTTTTTTTGTTTGTTTGTTTGGGTTGGCTTTTTTTGAGAAAAGTCAGCTTAATTTTTAGCTTTGTATTTCAAGCCCTGCTCTTTTTGGGGTGACAAAATAAGCTGTAGGAGGGAGAAGAAAGGTTAAAGCAAGCATTAGCTAGGAAATACTATTCAGAAAGAGCAAAAAAATCCTTTGCCACAAACATTTCCATAAATAGAATAACTAAACACTTTATAGCACCTTCCTTCTGATGACCTCAAAGTAGTTTAACAAACACCAGTGAAGTCTGGAAGCACTGCCTGTAGCAGTCAGCTCCTGTTACACAGCTGGAAAGGCAGATCCCAGGAGGGGAGGCTGCCTCCCTCACCTCACTGAGAAGGTCACTGACCCAGCAGCAGATGAGGATGCTGGCCCCCTGGTCCAAACTACACTGGCTATAAAATCAACTGTTTCAAGTGAAAATCCCCAAACTTCTTCCAAACTTCTTCAGTATAAAGCATTATCACAACCCCTTGGACAGACTTTCTGAAGAGGCTGTTATATCAACATCACATTTATCCCATCACTCAAAAACACCAACAGGTTTCTGCACGGCCACATGTAAGTATCTGCCAGCAATGAGCCATGCGAGAAATGATCTTTTGGCCTTCTTCAGAAATAGCAGAGGGGCACGCAAAATGACTGTGGCTCTCATTTAAAATTCTTTCCTACTATAAAGCACATCCTTTTTGTATCAGGGAATTTACTAATTATTATTTCCTTATGATTGTGACTACATCATAATATAGTTATAGTATACTGACATTAAACCATTCCAAAAGAACTTGACTCTGGACTTAAAAACTAGTAGAAAAATGACAGAATAGCATTGTATGCAATAAGGCAGCACATCCCACGTCAAACAAAACTTGCTGTTCCCTGTGATTACATAAATATTTTAAGAAAGTTATCTTAATATCAAAAAGAAACCTGTACAGGCTTTCACTGTAAATTTCTGAAGATAGTATCTGCTGGTGAAGCTCTTAACTAAAATTGGCTTTCAATTTACTACTACAGCGTGAAACATAGAGCAAACCCTTTTCTTACAGAAACTAATCAAACATCACAGCATTTAAATAATTTTACACATAAGCTCTGTTCTGTGGTATGCATTTTGACAGTGAGGTGTACTGAAAACCGGTTGAACTACCAGTCCCAGAAAGCGGTGATCAGTGACACCAGTGGTGGCCAGTTGCTCGTGATCTGCCCCAGGGGCTGATACTGTGGCCAAGGCTATTTAGTATCTTCATTAGTGACCTGCATGCTGGGACAGAGTACAACTCAGCAAGTTTGCATGTAATAGGAACTGTGTGGGGCGGCTGATACACCAGATGGGTGTGATGTCATTCAGAGGGACCTTGACAGGCTGGGAAATAGGGCAGAGCAGAATCTCATGGAGTTCAGCAAAGGGAAATGCTCAACTCCTCCATCTGGAGAGGAATAACCCCTCGCACCAGTACCCGTGGGGGCGGATCAGCTAAAAAGGAGCTCTGTGAAGAACCCAGGGGGTCCTGGTGGACAAGCTGATCAGGAGCCAGCGGCACACGCTCAAAGACAATCAATAGCATCCTAGACCGCATTAGCAGCGCTGTTAAGATGGAGGGAGGACATCCCCTCCTCTCAGCACTACTGAAGTCTAGCTGCAGTGCTGGGTTCGCTGCGGGGCTCACAGCTACAAAAGAAACGTGAACGTACTGGAGTGAATCCGGCAAAGGGCCACAAAGCTGATTAAGGGATCAAAGCACCTTTCATGTGAAGGAGGCTGAGAGGGCTGGGAGCGTTCAGTCTGGAGAAAGGGGGCATCTTATCAACACGTATAAATACCCGAAGGGAGAGTGTAGAGAAGATGGAACCAAACTCTCGCCAGCAGTGCCCAGTGACAGGACAAGAGACAATGGGCACAAATTAAGAAACATGAAATTCCACCTGAGCAGAGGTAAATTTTTTCACTGCGGGCAAACACTGGCACAGGTTGCCCAAAGAGGTTGTGGTGCAGTCTCCATCTGTGAGGATACTCAAAACCAGCCCTGGACAACCAGCCCTGGGTAAGCCTGCTTGAGCAGGAGAGGTTGTGCGAGATGTAAAACTCACTACAAAGGACCTCAGAATGAAAAGCCATGAATCTAACTTATTCAGAAGTAAGCAGCAAAGACAACAGCACAGATACTCATGTGCACAACCACCTGTGCTGTAATTCAGACTTCGTATTTCAATCAAGTTAATTGATGGCTCACAATGAAAAAATCCAGAGAACAGTACTTTAGGAAGAGTGACTTTTTTTTCAAGCTAAAAAGTTTATTAGCCCCAAAACAGCAAAAACCCTCTTGCTTTTGTACACAACTTTCTAGTCTCAATACTGAATGAGAGCAGAGGCCGCAAGAGTATCTGAATAGGGAAAAATCTACTAAACAGATACTTCTAGATCTTTTTATCTGATAGTAATTTTTAAAACTGACTCAACAGCACTCAGAAAACCATGAGGGTGATACCAGCCTATCAAGAGTAGGGACAGTAAATGACAATGTAGATTCAAAACTATATGTACACATTTGCCTCAGCTGAGTTTAAATGACAAGCTCTTACACGGTTGTTGTTGGATCTAAAAAATATATTCCTAATATGGCCTAATCAGTTTTGTTATTCAATTTTTTGATCAAATTACTCTGATTTCCTGCATAGCAAGAAAGTACAAGTGGTCTGGTGTTGCAAAATACAAAGCAAGTCTCCAGCAGACTGGATACACTAAATACTAAAGAGCACATACTTCAGATTAGTTTATATTAAATAGAAAAACCTAAAACAATCTCTGGTTTTAAGATAATTAGTTTTCAGTTAAGAAAACAGGCATCTCTCTCTCTTTTCATATCTGAAAAAATGGCTTGAGTTCCAATTTGTTGCTGAAAATATTTACTTGAAAAAAATAATAATTAAGACATTCAGCCTAACAAAAGAAACTTCAGAATTAAAAAAAAAAAAGCAATATGCTGGGCCATACATCCTTGTCCCATCATCTCCACATGCCTGAAATTAATTCAGCTACTTACTACTAAAATCAGTCTAGATTTTTTAAGCCCTTTGTGTATTTTAGAAAGAAATATGTATATATAATATACCAATACCAATGTTCTGTACTTGCCTAATGCCCTTACTCATTTATATCAGAATGTTATCCAATAAGCAGCTAATTAATTAAAATACACGTGTCAGTTCCTCACAGCTCATAGCGTCACTCTGGTATTGCTATCATTGCATTTTATGCAGATGACTGTCTTTTATACATTACACACCTTACCAAAAACCCAAAAACCCAGAAGGGGGTGAAGAGGGGAAGAGTACCTGTTTGTAGAGCCAGCCACGTCTGACAACTGGTGCATTAGGATTTCTCTTTATTGAGTTTGATCTCTTTCCAAAATTATGAACCTTCTTTGAAGATCGTGATGTCTAAATTGAATTGAACATGTTAAAGAAAACATGACATTAATATCTGTTGAAAAATCATAAGGCATTTTCTTTCCTTTAAGACCTTTTTCTTACATGTGTTACTCTGGGGAATTGCAGAATACAAACTGTATTCCTTTTTTTAGATAAATTATTATTATTACGATGGTTCTTGCTGGCTTCAGCATTTCTTTTTCCTCTGCAGAAAATTTAAAGACAAATCCCAAGACAAGTACTTAAAGCTGTTGGATTTTTTTTTTTTTTAACAAGAAAAAAGCACTAATTACATATCTGGCCTTTTTATATAGTAGATAAAAAGCTTACCAAGCTGTAGAAAGAGAAGTAAAATGAACCGAACTATTACTAATTATGAGAAGTTATAACACCTGGGCAAGAAAATTTTACTCTTTCCTGCTTCCAACGCTGGCCTAATACATGAAAGTTGTTCAGGCTTCAACAAGATATAACTCCACCTTTCCTAACATATACTAAATATTTTTTAAGTTCTTTCTTCCCTCTCAAGAACCCTTCACTCTGTGATCCTTTGGCTGGTTTGAATGTTCATTTTTTACCTGCTTGCCGTAAGGACTACTTTGACACTTCTGCCCTGAAACTCCAGTGCTTATATCTGCTGTTGCTTATACTTTTTACAGCCTTACAGTTGTGCAATGATCACAGATGATTAAGAGAAGTAGGATAAATAACCCATTTGAGATTTTATCCTTCTACTTGAGTAACCAAAAGAAATTGGAAAAGGCATAAAGAAACATGCAGCGCTTGGCCAATTCACACTTCATTCATTTCATCCTGCATTTGGAAAGATTGTTCTGCAACTACATGAGCTGAACATTTACTTGTGTTTTAAATTTTGTAAGAATTAGTGCCTCAGGGACCATGGGATGTGATACAGCAAAGTACCCCACTCTGCAAAAGAAGTCAAGTTTTTTAAGCTGTGCTCATGGCTTTCCTCCAAGTCCACCATTTGAACTGAGACGATACAAGCCTGTGCTTCAGCTTCCCCATCAAAGTTCCTAAAGGAGGAAGGCTGAACAAACACTTGGGTTTTGTTGCAAATCAGGGTATGGTGTTTCTCTATGGAAACTCTCTCAACACGCACCGCAGAAATGAGCTGGGTTTTATACATGCTTCACAGAGCATTCCACAGTAGGTTAAAAATCATAAGCTGAAACCCTGCAATTTAAAATGATACGCACTTTTGTTAATGATGCCATTAACCGAAGAATACAACGCAGCTTAGCCAGAAAAGAACAAATTACAAAACCTATGTGTGTTTCTGTTGTAGATAGACTTAAGGCAATGAAACAAGGTCATTTTATTTTTTGAAAGAATCAGGTGGGAATATAAAAACAGAGTGCTTTTAATTTCCCTTGGAGATAGAGAAATTTGACTCAGCTCTGTTTGGAAAACAAGATAGATCAAGCAATTGAAAGCCTAATTAAAAATAAAAGTAAAAACCTTTCACATTTTCATCCGAAAAAATTCTACCAGTGCAAAATGGACAAAGCTTTGTAAGAAGCCAAGAAATGACATACAGAGGACCTATAACAACCCAGAGCATGTTACAAAGTTATCTAGAGGTACTTCAGTTGATCTATACAGCTACTATTGGCATATCACACAAGAGATATGCCAAGATTTTGATCAGAAATAATGTAGAACACTCATACCTGCTCTATTAGGTATTAAAGGTTCAAAACCTCTCAAGAGCATTCCAGACTTCCTATGCTCATAAAATGGCTAATGCATTAAGGATGCTTCTGAAAACACAATAAACCACAAGTACCACTAATGTCAAGTCTACTAACAAATTCGGGTAATTTAGATAGATATCTCTTAGGTAGGTCTGATGATAAAACATGTTGACTCTAATTTCACTGAGCTCACAGCAAAGTTTTAATGGGTTACATCTTACCAACTGTGAATACAAACTTCCTTTAAATAAACACAGCATCACAAGTGCTTTCTGATTTTAGTTAATAAATACTTTAGATGACTCGTGATTATTTTACCACACACAGCATAAAGAGAGTAACTGTTCACAACAAATTCTGAGCCTTGAGACAATGAGTATTTTAGGATACTGAAATTTTGTAGGTGTATATATAAACATAATTATGAGTTCTCAAACTTTTTACATCACCTCCTCCTCTTGTTATGCCTGGGATCCCTGGCCATCATGTGTTCTCTCACACAAACATCTAATATCTTACAAAATGGAGAAACAGGAAGAAAGGACAAAAAAATAAGAATTGAAGAGTTCAACTACTTTTTACCCCACACTACTAAAAATATAGGACATATTGCACAGCTCCAGCTTCTGGAGAAGGCGAAGAGAAAAGGAGGATAGTGAACAAAGGTCCAACTACTAAGTACTTGCTGGAAGGTGTAGAAGGTAGCAGAGCTAACAAACTTATATCCACATCTGACTGGTTCTTAAGAATGGTCCCAGCCACTGTGATGCCTCCAAAACCAGAACCTACAGGAGGGACCCTGTACAGAAGAAACCAGGAAGTCCAGCCAGTGACATTCACACTTGACAAAACCTGAAGGCGACAAACACCAGCAGGGCTTTGAACTCTGGGTAACAGACCAGTCAGTAGCTGGGGCTGCACAGTTCATCACTCTGAAAGCTGCTCTTCTCTATCCTTAGCTGGTAGACACAGAATTTATGTGAGGCTTCTTCCCCAGTTGCAGAAGTAGCACAAAAGTAATTAATTAACACTAAACATATTGTGCCTATGTTTGAAAAACATGGGTTGAGAACCTTGCTGACAAGGAAATTTTCTGCATGTGAGCTGAAAGAATGGAAATCTAAATCTCTGTTACTTTCAACTTCTGTTTAAAAATATGTTTCCAGACTTCAAGGCTTATATTATCTTCCAAACCACAAACCAACAAGATGCTGCCTTCTGGATTGTGTAGGCAATTTTCAGTGCCTTGAAGTGTTGCATTCTTCCGTGAGCTGAGTGGGTTTCTGTCTCAGCATTTTAACTTGCACCAGGAGGTTGCTCTTGAAGCAAATCTCCCAGTCGTTCCCTTTCACTGTGCTTTGGTTTGCACAGTAGAGCAAACTGGCATTATTTTAGGTAAGACCAAAATGTAAGATGCACAACAAGCACTACTGGGCTGGTCTGAATATAAACCACGAAAACACATGTTCCGACGTTCAGCATCAAGTACAAATACTGCACTTCACACTGTTCCTGTTTGTTATGCTGTTTGCTAATGTATCTCATGATTGTTACTCCAAAATTTCTGGCTAATCTGAATCCTGAGAAGTCATGTATGCCTATACCTAAACCAGCCATTTAAAGCTGGGCTGGCATAAGCACTGTATGAGCACCTATAAACAAACTGGTGAATACTTATAAATAACGTGATACATTCTAGCTGCAATGGAGACACAAGGAGCTCTGCAGCAGCTGTCCTGGACTGTCACTCCATTCCACTTATTGTGAGAGAAAATTGTTAGCCTTATTCTGCTGATCAGCAGGACAGCAATGAAGAGCAGGGAAGATGAACTGTGGAGGGTGATTGGTAATATGACTGACTTTAACCATTAAAAAGCTAATTTCCTTAATGCATTTCAGGACATATAATCATATTTGCCTAGGTAGTGACTTTAACAGTGGGGAGAAACAAGAAAAAAAAAAGAAGGCAACTACAAAAGCATCTTCTTAATTTTCAAGAGGGGTGGAAATACATAACTGTAGCAATCTCAAGCCTACACAGATCTTTTTCACAGAGGTCTATGCTAGTGGCTACAAGTTTAGAAATGCACTTCACGCTAATAGGGAAGAATCAGTGCTTAATAGAGCTGGAGCGGGTTATTTGGCCAGCATTACGTGTGCAGTGGGAAAAGAGGGTTACAATTAAGACTTTTACAGGGGAGAGACTGATTTTTGCCTCACTTCATATTAGCCTTTAAGACAGCAACAGCACTAGACTCCAGTGAGTCCTTCTGCCACAAAACAGAAACTTCTCCAAGTTCTGTTTGTATTCAGGATCAATTAGCATTAATGAAAGGGGGAACTTATTTCTATACAACTCAATTGTCTGTAATGCCAGTTGTAGCACAAACTTCTCCATTCCTCATACCTTCCAATTTTAGGTGTGTTCATGAGTCATCTCTGAAAACAGTAATACCTAAAAAATAGGTGTAGCAACCACATGAAGCATTCCTCTGCTCTGTAATTTACTTTCCTCACCAATATTTTACTCCTCTCTTACTGTGCTGCAATATACAGAGCCTCTACATATTACTTTCAAAGGCTGATAAAACAGCTAAGATTTTCAGGTTCTACTGTTGGGAGACATGCATAAAAAAACAGAGAAGACAATCAGCTGTTGTATCCAGGTACAACCAGCGGGCAATTTCTATGTAGTTATCTTAAAAAGCAATTCAACTCATTAGCTTTAAACAACCACCAGAAAATGCTGACTAATATTAGCTGTGGTTCTACTTTGCAAGAATTCACCTCCTGAAAACAAAACTTTTAAAATGATATTGCAGTCATTCAGACAAATTCATATTTGAAGACTGTTGTGCAGTAACTGTACATACAGTCACAGCAATCATTAGTATTTTAAATGCTTTTTAAAACTAGAACAGACAGGAGGAATGCAAAGTAGAACATTAGTCTATTTTTTCAATATATAATAATTTCTACAGGAAGCTAGAGTGTCATTAATCAATGACAGTAATAACAGTAACTGGGCCACAGCAATCTCAATTTTCTTGTAGAACACTATAAAACAAGCATGTTAAAGGGCATTTTAAACTCCTCTTTCAAAAGAGGAGTATGAAAAATATGTTTGTAAAACATGTGCTCCTAAATTGTAATTCCTTTCCTACATTTAACCTGAGAGTGCTTCCTAGCTAGTTCTGTCCTGATTTTCTAACTACTGCAATCTACATCAGTATTACAACTGTAACAATAAGTAATCTTGGGTTTTTTGTTTGCTTGGTTGTTTTAGGGCTTAGCTGGGTTTGCGTTTGTTTGTTATTGTTGTCGTTGGGGTTTTTCTAGTTTGTTTTGTTTTGTTTTAAACTGCCTTTCCTGCATGGCCTTAAAAATGATCACATGGAAGTTGAGATGAATTTTGTTACTGTTTATAATTTATCTGCGACTTTTTCTTTCCCCAGCAACACTAATAGATAAAAGACACTTTTCTCATGAAATAACAGTTTTCTAACATAGGTCAAGGATTCTACCTGTCAAATGACATATGTAAAACAATGAAAAAATGTTTCCAAAACACACTTGAATGTTTACAATGTTTCCTACTACATGGAAAATAAACTATTTCAATCCACTTTGCTGAAATTAAGGGATTTACTCAAGTTAGAACACATTCCAAAGTTTATTTTTCTCTTGCAGGCTAGATTAATCAGCTGAAAAGCACTTCTCAGGGTTAACGATTTTAATTACTTGCAAAAGTATGGGGCTTTTTTCCCCTTCTTTAAATGTTAACTGCTAGGTAGAAGAGATTACAGGGCTCTTGTCTGTAATCACTGATCAAAGTTGTTACCTTGGTGTCCTAGCAAACATAAGGAAATTCTTAATTTTGTAGCAAATGTACTTGCTTTCAGGAAAGTTGTCCAGAAAATGGAAAAGAAGAACAACCCACAAATGCACACAATAGCCTCATCAGCTTTATCCAATAAACTTAAAAGTTGATATAATTGAACATACCACCTCAGTAAACATCTGGACATTTACCCCAACCTTCTGAGAAGAGAGTCAATGGAGAAAGTGGGACACAAAGCGACCTAGGAATCTCCAGGAATTTTCCTGGGAAACCAGAACTTCTACTTCTGCCTCATGACAGCAAATCATGTCACTTGCCCTTTAACTTTACCACAGGGTCACCTTCCATCTCTCTTGTAACTACTTCTTACACATAATTATAATTCTCTGTTTTAACTGGACAAATCCAGTCAATTGTTTGTGATTGAGTGATTTCTGTAACGAAGCTTACACAGATGTCTGATCAGTCTCAAGATTTTGCTGTTCACACAGATTAGAAAGGTCAGATTCTGTAAACAATCTAAGTAAGCGCAAGTCTTAAGATCTGAGATACCTGAAAAAAAAATTACAGCTTCAGTAATAATTTCAGACATCTCAGTTTCCAAATTAAATGTGAAAGGAGCCAAGTGCCCTGAAAAAGATATATGCTTGGTTTCTTTTTTTTCAATAGAATGCTAATATATAGCACTGACTAGTACCTTGTGGAATAACTGAGTTACTTAACTTTTAATTTAATTTGGACATAAAAGACTTACTCTGCCCACAGGACTCATGGGATGAGCAGCATAATCTGATGTCAGATTATAGTTAGTTGCTTCACATATCATGCTTACTGGTCGCTCCTTCTTTTCTTCAGATGTCATTGCTGCAGCAGTCCTGAAAACAGAATACGTAATAGCACTAGAACATGCTGTGTGTGCAGACTGCTATTAAAAAGCACCCCTAAATGTAGCCCCGTACAGCCCGTGTCCTACTTTCCCAATTTGAAAGCAATTCACATTTCATTGTAAAGTTACCTGCATTACGTTTTAAACTTAAACCTATTATAGATGAATTTTAAGATGATGTTTTAAAATAGGATTTCTCTGTTAGCATGAGATGCTGGTGGGAGGGGGAAAAAAAAAAGACAGGTATGAGTATGAGATAGAAATGGAAGGAAATGCTCTCCAAAGACCCCATATGGCTTTGTCCCACTTCAGAGGGAACATGCACATTTGTGAAATTTCACATATTGCAGTTCACAGTTCACACAGGTTTTCACTCAAGCCACCGTATAACACGCTGCAGCAATGGTGGCGAGGAGGACACCCGACACCCATATAAAATCCTGAGGTCAGGTACGACTTTCATGCATAGTGTCTCATATTGTGTACTCTACAAAGCTAATGCGAGCATAGCAAACCGAAGTTCTTATCTAGTGATTCAGAAAGTGTCTCAACTGGCCAAGAAAATATCCAGTTGAGGAGAAGCTATCAGGCAAGATACAATAGATTAAAGGCATGTGATTGTTCCTATGTGACTACAAAATTTAATCCTTTTTGGGAGTTTACTGGTTTATTACATAATATACAGGTCATTGGCTACTGCTACAGGATAAAGTGGGAAATGGAAATTCACACAGTGCATAAACATGGTGCATTTCTATGATATAACTAAGCTGGGCTATGGTTTTTAATCTTAAAAATTCGTATTTAATATTTCACATTACTTTCAAATAATTTAAACAAGTACAACTTTATACATGCTTGTCTGACCTGGAAAAAATAAACACTGCAATTAGCAATGAATGAATCTTACTCCAGTATTAACAAGTTTTAAACACATATTTTATAGACTGAAACAGATACCACTTACTGTTCATTCACAACAAAAATACAGTTGTCCTGCGACGGCTGTCCTGTTACTGGATGTTTGCAGGTTACTTTTCGTTCATTATGACTGTGGTAGAGAGATAAGGAAAATTATTAGGCAATAATTTTTTAGTTTTCCAACTCGAGCGTACTCATTGTACTGGATTTATATATCAGCTCAGTGAAAAGAACTATGAATATTCCATTACAGCATATAATAATGTATGTGTACACACATACACAAATGCATATATATATACACACACACGTATAAACTAATAAAAAGAATAACAAGTATTAAAGGATCTTCATTAATAGCCTGGAAGGAGATAGGAAACACTGGCACTGCATTACTAATGGTTTTGAATTTAAAAACTAGAGCTGCAAGAGTATTACTGATCATATACGATCACTGATAATTCACTTCAGCTAAGTCTGTATATATGCATACACAGGATTTCAGCTGGGCAGGGCCAAGTTAAACATAAGACATAAACAACTGCTCTGTAGGGATAAAATATCACTATCATAAAAGCAATCGTCTTCCAGCTTAGAACACGAAGTTCCCAGTTTCAAATTTTCCAGTCACACAAATAAATACTTGGTGATTTGTACAAGAGCGATTGCACTCAGAGTTCTACTTTTCCTGGTGACTTTTTAATTCGGAGTGCTACTGCCCTGCAGCAACCTCGGGAGTACCTTCAAGTGGCAGGGGGCCTGTGGCTGAGGGTTCACCACCAGCAGCACAAAATGTTCACTTTGCAGTATCCCATTCCCCTGAACTGCAGGTGTTGCTAGATCACGAAGAAATTGCCAAAACCCAACAACTATTAGCTGCTACCACTCAAGAAGGAAATGTTTTAACTTGTGCCCTCCAGCCCTAGAGGGGAAGGCAGAGAAAGGGAGGAATATCCCTCACTGCCTACTAGGTATGTCAGACAGCTGACAGTTATAACTTGTGCCTGCAGCAGACCAGGGCTTTTCCACCCCCAGCCTCCATGCAAGCAGCAGGGCTCCAGCCCCAGTTATGCCACCAGCACAGCGGAGCGCTCGGAGCTGCCAGCTGGCACAGCAGCAAGACCACGCAACTAGGAGAGGCAAGGGTGGCTGAACTGCAATAACCTGCTCTGAAGTCTCTAGCTCCAAAATGTTGGAAAGAGCAGGAAAGGTGTACTGACGAAATTTAAACCTGGTTCAGTGATTAAAAAGCATACGAGCTAGCATCAGATTAAGAACAGGCAGTAAGTATATAACGTAGATGCATTATTTGGATAGAACCCACGTGCTTCAAAAAACTCCTCTCTCCTGTATTTCACACTTTAAATAATATTTATAAACAAAAAAAGTATATAATGCAATGCCCCCAGTATCTGAAATCCACACTGTAAATCACAAAGAAAGTAATTCCATTTGATAGTATTTACTTTTGCAAAGAATATGTGATGTTAACCTTTTTCATATAGGGTATCTTATAGAATACTCTCCCTTTCTTATCACAGCTTCAGCCCTGAAAAATATTCTTGGACAGAGAACAAACCTGGGACAAAAAAGTGCATTAGTCGCAGGGTGGAAAAACAAAAGCTTAGGATGGCACTACATCCTTAGCACCTACTTCTCTTATTGCCTATTCATTTAACCATCTTAGCTTTCAAAACTATCTTTCAAAACAAATGTGGCACTCTCTACCCTTCCTGATTCTTAAAACAGCCTAGACTTAACAAGGCCAAACATTCCCCATGTTTTTAAAAAAATTCCTTTAGATCATAATATTTTGCAATTATGGAGCATTACTAGTTAATTATCTCCAAACAAAAGCCTAATAAAATATTCACAGTACTTTCACGGTCAATGGATAGTTGGATAAATCTGCATAAATCTCAAGTGCAAGATTAGAAAGATAGCCCAATTCTTTGCACTGTCTGTACTGGGATTTTAAAAACTAGTAATACCTAAATGGATAGGTGCCTTATGGGTTTAACTAATGAGCTAGTGAACACTGGGTTTTTATTCTTCACACTAAATTCAACAGAATTCTAAGTTTAGCTTCTAAAGAAGCTTCTGCTGCAGAAATGCACCTATTACAATGAGGGGACAGAAAAGAGAGGACCTAAGTACCTCTGTGACACTCCTAATTGCCATGGTCCTAACACATCTTTCAAGTGAAAATGGCCCAGGTTGAAGGGAATTAAAATTCAAATCATTCCTGAGGAAGCATCCAGGCTTTTTTTGTGATTGCTCTTTTTCTTCAGTTCCAGCATCTTTCTTTTTCTCCCCCTCTAACATTTCAGAAACTCTCACACCAAACTGAAAAAAAAAAATATTTTGGAGATGAGCTGGCTTTGCCAAGATGTTGCCATCTTGTTCACATTAAACCTTGACAGCTAGCTATCAGCTGACATCTAGAACTGTAGAAATAAATGGATCGGGACTTCTGCTCAAGGACCATCAATACCCAGGACCACTACAGCGGAGACATCCCATGTTTCGTAGGAGTGCCGCTGGCTCTCACACCGACACAGGAAGGGGCTACGCTCAAAGATTGGAAAGGCGAGGTTCATACAAAACCAGCAGGGAAAGCAGGAGGGGAAGGAAAAGAAGAGAAGAGAGAAAGCACTGGCACAAACTTATTAAAGAGTATTTTGTTTCAGGTTGGAGTCAAATATCAAGTCAGTATTGCAAAAATATCAAAATGTTTTTGGATAACATAAAAAGTTTTCTTCACCACTCACACTGATGTCAAAAGTACAGAGGTATAGCTGACATGACATAAAAAAGGCAAAAAAATATCATAGACATGAAACACTCTCCTGTGGGATACACAATACTTTCTAGTATTTGAGACCATTATAGTCACTTCTAAAAAGGTGAGGCAAAGGAAGAATCACATTTTCTTTCTTTCAGCTGACACAAGTGAAATCTTGTGAATGAACACGGCAAATTCAGCTTGTACAACTAAGAAGTACAATGACTGTAAATATGTCTAACTGAATTAATAGATATTTAATACTTCAATTTGAAAAGTTTTTCATTACTTACCTGAATTACTGCATTTTTGGCATTAATTTAGCTGTTATTTTGACAAGACTCTTCAAAATAATTGCATAAAGTATAGAATAGCTTGGTAATTATTGTCATAACCCTCCCACATAAAGGTTAAGGCATTTGTTTTAAGCTCAATCTGCAGACTACAGAAAGTTTCATTAGAACCAAACTACAATTTGGTATTCACAATCTTCATCTGATTCAGACTGTTACTCAGTTACCCATGAATTTCTGGGTCCATGCACAGGCTTACATTTATTACACTATAATAATACCTACATCATCAATAAATCTGAGGGAAAATAAAGTTGGTGGGGTTTTTTGTATGTTTGTTTGTTTTGTTTTTTACCAAGAGCTCTAATTTCAATTTTATACAAACTCCAGTGTGTAATTCAGAGCTTCAACTCTGCATATTTATGTGTCTGTACTCTTACTATGTGGTGAAAAGTGACTCACTTTGACACAGGCAGCTAGAAGCCAGTGGGTTATTTTTTTTTGCTTATGCACAGATATAGTCTCCAAGAGGTACATGGAAACAACATGTCTCTTCCCTCTCTCTCCAGTCAATTTTTTTACATCAACACATGTTGAGAACACAGGGTAACTATACACATAAACACACCGTTGCACTTATACTGCAGGATAGAACCGACTCACTATTTTAGCATCCACGGTTAGGTTGTATTAATTGCATGCTAAACACCACAGCCAAAGATGGAAAAAAATTGCGTATTTTATTAGTATTCATGAGCACACTCTCTGGCCTCAGTATGTGGCAGAAACTATTCCTCATTAATATTTGCTGCTGTGATGTGTTGGGCTCCAGAAATCAACACAGCTGACTAAGATGACATGACAGATAAGTATTTCAAAATAAAGCATAGTTCTTGCATGTATCAAGATAATATTCGGGTTTTGATTCCATTAGTGACCTGGGATGATGACCCACTATAAAAAGATAAAAACCAAACCAACAATAAATAAAATCTACAACACAAAATCCTAACCACACCAAAATAGCTCACACAGGGACAAGTTCAATTTTTAGTTATCTCAGGGCAAAACAACTGATACCAGCTTAGCAGCACCAACTCGACCTCTTTTCTCCAGAACTTTTAAACTTCTCCTTCCCAGTCCTTTCCTCTGCACATTGCAAGCCTTGGCATCATTTGGCTGGTAGCTTAGCTCTGGCACATGGACAAGCCCTCAGAGCAAAAGGATTTATCTTGTTCAGGTTAGAAGCTGACAGCAACCTTGAATTTGACTCATGTTATTTGCCTTCTTATCTACTCTCTTTCTCCTTTCCATCCCTTGAGACTCTTAATCTCTTTAGAATACAGGATTATTTTACTAATTTCTAGACACATTCAAAAAACCTTGTTGTGTAGTTTTAAGCTATTCACTAAATGTACAGTCAACAGCAATCTTTTTAATGGTCAAATGTGATCCAAGCACTATTAAAAAAATAAATATAAAGCCTTCACATATATCATTGAAATATATTATTCTATTCCTAAGTAGCAATAGAATGCATAATTCCAGGAGCAGCACTTGCCAATGGAAGTCCTACATAAGCAGGATTGTTTGTTTTCATTCTACCTTGTGTTTTACAGGACTGCTAAACCCAAACACCTGGTATTTTTTATTCTATTATTTTATTCTAACACACAACACTACAAAATCAACAAATTGAACATTCTGTCCAGTTTTACCACTCTAAAATTGCAGTCATCTTTAACAGTAGCAGGATTTTTTGGATAGGGAATAAACTCAGATAAAAGCAGCTGGATAGGAGGGCAAGAAAAAAAATAAATCTGTAATCCAGTTGTACAGAAGGCTGCACACTATTAAAAATGAAGGGTTAAACCATCTTTCCTCTGGAACAGAGCAGTTAATTCAAAAGCAGCAAGAAAGATCAAAGTCCTAGGGTGGGGCAGTTGGTTTGGGGTCTCTCCATTGTATGACTTGGTTGAGTTCCCTGTCCTCCTAAAATAAAAAAATGAGCTGGGCCAGAACTCCCCAAGACACATCTGTTTTTCTCCCACTAAAATTAAAACTAGATGCCACTTCAAAGCTTCTTCCATGCCCTTTCTTTGTAGATTTTATTTATGTGTTCCTAAATGCTAAGGTCTTCTCATTTGCTCATTCTCAACGTGACCATCAAAGCGAACGCTGAGTTCTACTTCACTTAAAGAACACAAACAAAAGCCAGGACACAACTTTCAACAGGCCTCTATATATTTACTTTAGAAAGAATGTTCCTTTTGACAAGCGAAAACTGAAGAACACATTCAGGAGAATGCTACACCAATTATCTGCCTCCTAACATTTATTCTGTCTAAATTCCACAATCTGACAATCCAATCAATCCCACATCCAATTTTTACCTTGTGTGCTTGCTTTCCAGTATACCAATGTCTCCTTTCTAATTGAAATAAAAACAGTAACTTACAGTTATCTAACATCAAGTTGTTTGAATTTGGAAAAAATCTAAGTAAATGTAGTCCCTACACAACTGTTAGCAAGGATGTGGTCTGTGGCTGCACCAACACTTCTATTTTACTAAATCTGTAATGCCACATTGTGCAGTAAATAGCAAATGCAAGCACTTTTTTGTCAGTGCTATCATACCCTAGAATTACAAGCCTTTTTCAATTAAGCTTTTTAAACAACTTGGGGAAACCAGGCTGCATGGCTCCACTGGAAAACATATGAGCATGGTAACTAAACATCAGGGAGTCCAAACAAAAGAGGGAGTAAAGAGACAGCAAGTTTCAAAGCAAAGTGCTGACAGACCTGTATAACATCACATATGCCGTTAAGAGCAAAGTGTTGAATCCTTTGTTTGTGCACACGCTTGGAAAGGTTGTATAGAAAAGTCTACTAATATTCCTGGCAGACATTGTAACACCTAAACTATAGCTGCTGCTGTCACCATTTTTTGGTGTCCTATGAATTTATTTTGTTCAGGCAACGTGTCAATTCCATAGGCTCTCCTTTTAGGCTTTTCTTAGTTAGTTATGCAAGTTTTGCTATCCTTGCTGCTGCTGTAATGAAAAAGCACCTGAACATTTCTATACAACTGACTGTAATCCAGTTTTATATTTATTATTGATATTTTTCAAAAGATTAAGCACTACTGCCCTGAAATTGTAACCCTTCCTGTCAAAAGGACCATTCTAAAAATCAGATTTTTATTCCAATGAAAACATTTATGTAAAATCAAAGCCTTTACTCACTTAGGCAGATATGATTAACATGCTGTCATGATGTACTTCCAATGTAAAACTGTAGGTTTATGTAATTAAGTGCAAATAGTAAATACAAATGTTTCAAAAACTCTAGGATGAAATACCTTCTAAAATAGCATATACTGTATTACAGATTGAGAAGCTCTTAGGAAGAAATTGTCCTTTCTAATCAAGCACTGCATTTTCAGAAAAAGAAAGTTTTATTGTTTTAAATTTTGCCAAAACGTTGTGGGAGGCTATCCTGTAGGTAATATATTTGGGAATCTGTAAGATACCGAGACTTGGTAAAGGCCACGGAAGCCACATATCTTTAAATAGAAGTGTAACAATTTGTGAGATGTACTTGCCATGCATCATCAACTTATCTAATATTTCACTACACACATTTTTAAGCCCAACAGTGTCTAACGTTGTAGCTTCATAGTAGCACTGCAGATGAAGAAAATTTTCAATTCTGTAAGTCTGTAGTAGTAAAAATTACTAATACTGCTGTTTGAGATAAGTTTGAGAAAATAGTGAGGTGGGTGTTAGAAAGCAGAACTATCTGTAAGCCTCATATTTGACAGTTGAAATCAAAGCATCCGTTAATGGATAACTATGTGGAAAGTTTCCAAGAACTAGAGTAACATAACAATTCTTCAGTGAAAACCTGTTTTCTAAAGAAAAATAGGATTTGGAGTAGCATGGTTCATCAGGTGGCTTGTGGACCAGAAACAGTACTGGATGCTCCAGCCTGGCTGCTACTGCCTCTTCCTCTTGAAGACTGATGGCAGATGTCTGATCACCTAATGCTGCCCAAATCTCACTTCCCCAGTGCAGGAGGGAGGCTGCAGCCTCTCCAGAAGGGACAGAGAGAATGGAAAAAGTAAAAACTAACTTGCAGAGAGGGCAATAAAAAGCCACAGTCAACAGCTGTTCTGATACAAAGAACAAGCTGTTTTTGCTGCTGAAGCTAAAAAGATTAGCAGACTAATAAATAACTGTATTTCATTAAGATGAGTTAATTAGGAACCATTAATTGGTATTTTCTTACACATATCATGTTAAAGATTTTAAGAACCTGAAGCAAACCTGACTGGAATTTACAAGGGACTTAGGCTGTCTAACTGCATGGTCATGATTGTAACACACTACTTGGAGCAATTAATCACACCAAGTACATTAGAGAGAATTCAGTTGTCTTAGTCACCTTCCACAACTCTAAGAATCAATCTCAGTAAAAACTTTTAGCAAAAGCTTTAACAGCTACAAACCCACTTCAAATGTTTTTAAAGCTCACTATACAGGACATCATCTCCAACACACATCACTAAGTTCAGTTCTGCAAGCCTTGTCCTGCATGATTTATTGCAGCGTTAGAAATGTGAGGTGTGCTCTTGAGCAAGCATTACAAACAGAAGTACAAACTCAAAATGCAATTTTGACTTCAATTTCACCATGAAATCTAGACACATTTTGCAAGAGAAGCCTACTCTAGCAACACTTCCTTTTACCAGTTTTTGTTGTTCAATAATTACTTTTTGAAAAAGAACTGCTACTGATAATAAGAAAAGTGAATACAAATCAAGCACACACCTACATATGTGTATGCATACTTTAAAATACATTAATATATGGCTTATGCAAAAAAAAACCCAATCTTGCTGTCAAAAGTATTCCCAACTGAAGTCTGACTCTGCAAGCTCATGTGGTTTCAAAAGCTCGAGATGTCTCCACTTGGCATATCCTGAAAAAAGTGAAAGCTGTGCTGCAATGTCTTAATTTTCATTTGTCTTGAAGAGCCTGCATCACTGCTGCTTCTCCGAACCTCTCAAGCGCTGACAACCCTGACTGTCCTGTCACTCAGTCCCACCACTTCTCCACTTTCAGTTCTAAAGGGATCTCAATGGATTTGGTAATCAGAGGACTTTGGATTTCATTTGGAAACAGTTTAAGAATAATAGATCCTACAAGCGCTTACCTCATTTTTTCAACCAATTTAGAGCATTCTCTGATACAGAAAAGTATTTCAGAACAGTGAGCAATTCCCCTTCACAAAATCCATGTGTTTAGTAAGTTAGTGTAGTTGTGTCCTGTTCATAGTTCTCTCACTAATGATCCATTTTGCCCCACGTACATCACTGATCAAATTTCTTTTCATCCCCATTTTCACCATATCACGTGGGGTTTGGGTTTTGTTTCCATTTTTTGTTTGGTTCATTTTTTTTTGCTTGCTGTGTACACAAAAGAGCACACTATAAGTATATGTTCATCATCATCTACTGCACGACTGTCCCATTTTCAATATTTAGCACTTAAAAGCCTTGATTCTGCCTCTCTCTATTCCCCCCCAGTTAAACCAGAGGACCATGAAACAATTAACATGTAGTTCCTTCCCTAACTTTCCACTGTTTTCATGCAACAATTTCAATGTTTCTGTTATACCTTCTTCCTCTCCCTACTTTCCACTCTTCTGTAATGGCATACAATTACTTATTACTGAAATAACCCAAATTGTATGGATTCTCATTCTCTCAAAACTCACATTCCACTTCGTGTCCATTGTTGGTCTCCTTAGATCTCACCTCTCAATTAACTTCACTCAAGACTGCTTGCTGGTTTGTTAAAAGGTATGACTTGCCTAGTATTTTTTTATTCTCTTATCATTTAACTCAATGTTGTTTAGTTTAGTCTCAAACTATTTAGAGCTGTGACAGCCTTTCAAGAATAATTGCAGGAGTTACAGCACAAGTCAATTGTTCAACTAAACTCCTGATGTAGAACTGCAAAGAAGTAAAGCTGATTAATATTATTGAATTAGAGATGCAATACATAATATATAAAATAATGTAAAAAAAATAATTTTGGCAAATCCTCAAATTAAACAAAAAACCAACTCCAATTCAGCAGCAGACTTTCAAAACACATTTGGTGAAATCACACTCTTGCTTTACAAATCTAGCTAAGCACATCAGGATCAAAACATGACATACATTAACAGCACTAGTTAAGTATCTTGTTTCTCTTAAAGTTTTTTTTACCTTTGGCCAGATTTCTAGCGATATCTTTCCCTTATTCCATTTGCCATTATTTACGATTACTCTGGTTTGGGTTTTTTTGGGGGAGTGATTTTGTTTGTTTGTTTGTTTTTTTAAGATTATGTGAATCTCAATATTAGCTGTCTATGAAGCAAATACCCTTTTTTTAATCTTCACCAAGGTTACACAGAAGTGTAAAACTATACTGCTGTCTTCAGACAGTTATATGACTTCCATGATTTCTTAATCACTTTCCCAATGCCTTAGAAGTTGGCATACTTCCTCAATCAAATCTCTAGTAAACATAAAGATTTTTATTAAGTAACCACACACTTCGATTAATAACCCAGTAGAACTTCTAAAAGTTTAAAAGAAAGCCATGTTTATCAAGCACTTATATCAGAATATACTAGATCATAACTAGACATTTCCTCAGTCTGCTGAGAGTGAAAAATGGTCTGGGCCAAGCTTCTGCAAAGTAAATACAAACCCACATGAGAAATGCTTAGAAATATTTCTTTTAACAATTTGATAGAAGGAAGCAGCTGAAATGTCAGTGCATCCACTTGTGTATCAGTCCTAATTGTGGAACCCATTCAGACATATCCTGTATCTCAGGCTTTCCCTCACAACAGATCCTATTTTGCAAGAAATAAGGATAGATGCTGAAATTTATAAAAATAATTCTCTCTATATAATAAATATATGAACACTCATCATTAATGCTTTAATCACTGGCCTTCTTAAAGCCACTGTAAGGATTTAATTGAATAATCTTGGTGGTCCACTGATAGAGCATATGCGAATATGTGCACCAGACCCCAGAGGATAATTAATTGAAGCTTACATCATGTGTGGCCTGCATTCATCTCAGACAAAAGAGTACAAAGTCTATTAAAAATATTCATTGCTTATGATGTAAAGGTCAAGTACAGAGACACACATGGTATAAAGTGTGGCATTGAACTGGAACACTGAATGCGTCAGCTGTCATCTCCAAGGTCCGAGGGCACAGCTCAGCCTTGCTCAGCTCATATTTATTTCAGTCCATTTGGATCCGGCTTCAGGAGCTGATCATTTCAGAAAAATACTAATACTGTTGCTTTAGAAAACTAGCAGCAAGTTGGTTTAGAAGTCTGCAAGGACTGAAACATTAGCAACAAGTAAAATTGGTGAGATTTGTTTGAAATCACAAGTAGATCAGAAATTATCTCAGGATTTTCTCTGCATACTCACATCCTTTAAAAAAAAACCCAACCCTAAACAGTTTTCTTGAAACATCCACACTCAACATTCATCTTTGCACTTCATGTTCATTTGCTCATATTTCAGATTAAAGATCCTGTTGGAGGTATAATGTATTTTAATATAATACAGTGCAGACACCAGTCAGGTTTGTGGGAAACCTTGAAAACTGATTTACCTGCAAAGAGGCCACATTTTCTCTCTTTTCTCTGGTTTTAAATTCATAATTCCCTACTATTCCTTGTTAGCTCAAAGTATTTCTAAAAATTAGGCAGGCCTCAATACTTCAGCAAATGCTGCTTTCCAGAAAAAAACACCACTATAATATTAACCACAAAAAAATACCAAAGAATATCGCACTTGGATGTGGTGTTAACTCCTCTTACACCTTTGTCTTAAGCACTGGCACCAGACTTCACCAGGGAGAGAATGCCAGGCCAGATGGACCCACCGTCTGATCTACGGTGATGGCTCCTACGCTCCTATGGTGAGTTTAACTCTGATTGTCTGCGCCTAATTGTTGGTGCCAAGAATACCTGTCAGCAAACAACAAAAACACCCCTTAATGTTGAACCTACTTTCCATGCTGTCTAATGCTATTAGTCTACAGCATTAATTCCTCGCTTCGATGCGTACGATCAAAAAGCAATGCAAGCCCACAGTTTTATGCAACAAGAAAAGGCCTAAGAAATATGCCATGGAAACAGGCAGAGCCAAATTACGGCTGGGAACTGGAGCACTCCCCTGTCACCAGGCACAAAATGGAAGAGTGAAGCATTTGGAGGCAATAATGTAAAGGAAAATGCCCAAGGTTATGTAACAGGTGATTAGTCAGATTCATATAAAAAAATGCAAAAGAAAGTGAACCCTCTTTCAACTACAGTTTTGGTTTGCTTTTTCCTGATCTCTTCTTACATGCGTCATCACAACTGGAAGGAGCTGCAGATACTCAAGTATCTTTATGTTAGTTCAGAAAGCACACCGAAAAAATTGTAGCATGCTAATGTTACCAGATATTGTCATCTGATACTTAAGATTCCTAGATGTGTTGGGTCTTTTACATTATTTAAACATCTTCCCCAAAACGATGTCAAAAATGCCAACACAGAAAAAGATCACTAAAAAGAAAAAGCAATAAAAAAGATTGCTTCCATAATCTTTTTCATGAAAGTATTAAAAAGATACTTCCATAAAAAAGATTATTCACAGTAACAATTATTATGATAAAATCCATTGATTCTAGAACTCATCTACCTACAAATAGCAACAAAACCAAGTCAACCTGAACACAAAATTAAATACTATTCCCTTTATGTAGTGTTTTAGCTACTTATTCCCATCTCAATGCCAAGCTTCTTATAGAATAATTGAACATTTAGGCAGACTACTGAAGTAGTAGGAGCAATTTATGATAACTTTGGCAACATGTAGTCATTATTAGGTAAGGAAGTGGAAAAGATTAAGAGTAACTACAATATACTTTCTCTGTAGATTAAACCAATTTGGCCTCTTTAAACAAAGAAAAGAAATTCTGTCTGAGGGGTAAACATACAATTTAAGGTATTTTTAGGATATGGCCTCACTACATTGAAAATAAGATTTACTTTTTAGAACATGTTTTAATACATACAGTCAGGTATTTTAAAAGGTGAATTGCCAAAGTAAGTACCATGAGAACAAGATCATTTAGGTAGTAGGTTATATAATTATTCAATTTACCAGGTGAAAATTTAGCACCCCATCTGGTCGAGTTTATATCTACCACCCAGTGCTTATATGCCCTCTTCTTTGACAATATGTCAATCACTTTGATGTCTCTTGGTCTCACATAATTAAGCCATTGGCTCTAGAAGTTTGGAAATTTCCATTTGACAGAAGTATTTCTTGGCTGCGTCCCCTTGTACTTTCACATCTTTGGTTTCAACACCTAGACAGATTGTTCTGCATTATCCATTTCTTTCTTAAATGCAAAGGAACAACTACAGGTTATTTACAAAAAGAACTGTCAGCAGATTTGATAGCTTTGCAGGAAACATCCACAGGAAAAAAAAAAAAAAAATTTCTTTTTTTTTTGTTTGTTTGTGGGTTTTTTGTTTGTCTTTTGTTTTGTTTTTTTTTAAATTTTTTTTAGTTTTACATCCTGACACTCACAACTGTATCCTTATCCCACAATACAACTGAAAGAACATTTAATTTCCATTAAAAACTACTGTTGACCCAGCAACGCTGACCCCATCAGAAAACGGCACACCAGATTGCCTCTTCCAATTAAAATCGCAGGTTAACTGCAGCAGTAGAAAAAGCTGCAGGACAATATCTCCTCTTGAACAGACAAGATGCCTCTGATGACCTCGCCAGCATTTTCTTGCATTAAATTCATACCTCAGTGAAAGCCAGAAGCTGGGAGCTGGTTTCTTTCACAGATGTTTTTTTCAAGTTGTGAGACTCCAAGCTGCTGGGATTGCAGCATGCCAGTCAAAGTCTACACACAAGCTGTAGAGAGCCAACTCTGGTAGGCTGCTCTCTCACATACTGAGCAATAAAATGCTAACAGCATTGTTGATGACTTCTTTAAATTCCAGAAGGTAGAATTTTCTGATGTGAAGCACACACACACCCACCCCTGCCACAGACCACTGAAAATTAATGTAACACAAGGGCAGCTATAACACTGAAGTATCTTGGTGTTGCATACAGAATGCAGCCCCCACAACCTGTAACTGGGACAGAAGCAGCACAGGGTTCAGCTTCAAAGCCACAGTGAGGCAGGTACATACATGGCTGTTGCATTGCAATTGCACGTGCCCGGATCACCAGAACAACCAAACAGCTGTGCCACCTGTGTGCAGGTCTACATCTTCTGCTTAAAGCCAGATCTTGGGGCTACACTCTTACAACTGCTTGGAGAAAATAGCTAGCTGTTCTGGAATGACAAGGCCAGCCCACCCTTTGCTCTTGTGCTGGCACCAGTGCTCAAGCAGTCACACAGTGATCCAGTTCACACAACTGAAAATGAATTGTTTTTCAGGGCATTAACCCTTCCGCAGGCTCACAGCACAGAGTGTGGCAAGGGGAGATGGAAATGGCCTTTCTGACAACAGGTGACTATTGCATTGGCTTAACTACATCCTCAGCCTCAAGTTGGCAAAAGTGATGGTTTTAATGTCAGAGCAGTTCATTTGTACTAGACATTTCTAAGAGTGTAACTATATGTTATGAGAAAACAATCCTGGCGAAAACTAATTTCACAAAGAAACACCTTATGCAAAAACGACCAATCAGTTTGTTCCATTTGTGACAGAGGAAGAGGTCAGGGACAAAGGGACACTTGGATGGCTGACATAACATTGACAGCAAAGTAATTTAAATGGAATTTTTAAATAACAAAGAAAACCCAATACCACCCTTTGTATTGGGTGGGAACACCATCTACTATCAACTTCTTTAGGAACTTAAGTTTTTCTTACATTGAATCTGGCTTTAGAAAGTATTTTAAAGGACTAGTAAAATCACATCCAAGAAGATAAATTAACTGCAGTTTACCATATGAAGTATTACTCATTTCTCTTTGTACCACTAGAAAACATGAACATAAGGAAGAGATTTGTGAGGCAGTGAATTTTCCTACAAAACCCAGAAGTGAAAACTCCATCCCTCATTTTTTTTTTTTTCTGGATTACACATTCTATCAGAAAAGCAGATTTCAGGCTGCATTTCAAGACTATAAAACAGAGAATTTGTAAAAAAAAGGTGCTTTTACAGTACCTCTCATCTTATGGAATATTTCCCAAATTAGCAATTTCAGAGAAATTCCAGATATATAAAGTAACTACACCGTGCAGAATTTTTACAGATCTCCAGCTAGCAATACAGTTTCACATGTTATATACTTTCTGACATTAAATTCAGAATGGTTTTCTTCTGGCATCCACAGTTCCCTGATATTATTTATGGGTACCCAGCCTCTATATGGGTGTACCCCCTCTCCTAGCAAAGAAGTTGGGGTGTGTGTGTGTGTGTTGAAATATATTTATGGCCAGCAGGTTTATAGTAGCACAATACTTTAACTTTGTTATAAAGAAAACCCACCCAAACATTCTAGATGTTGCACTAAAAAGACCTCTGCATCGTCCTAGCAGAAGACAGCACTGTTCACTTATTTGTTTGCTTTAAAACCAGATTCCTGGTGTCCACTAAAGATTCAGGCACAGTGTAGATCACAGAACAGGTATCACACATCAGCACTAACTCCTTATCAGCTTTCTATTGTGTATAACTGTTCTGATCAACATAGTAACGACATCTCTAAAACATGCTACTGTCTAGAGCTGCAAGTACAATAATGTTACTTATTAATGGTGGACATTACAATAAAAAAGTCATTTGAAGACAGCCTTTGAAGCTATTTGTGAATATTAATTCACCTTTTATCCTTGTTGAGTCCATAAAGCAAGGGTCAGAAATTTTACAAGTGGAAGGCTGGGGGTGGGGATGGGGAGACAATTCACCAACAATTTCTCATTCCATGTAAAAAATAGGCACAAAATAAGTCTTGCTTGTGGAAAACAAAATGCCACTTGAATAACTTCCATGGAGTATGAATGTAGGGAGTTTGGCTGTATTATTGCCTTGGGCTGAGAAATTTCCAGATGTCAGTTGACTGCAGGGTGTGCTAATGCTCGGTTTGCTCCTGTTCCCTGGCTGCCACGGGCAGGGAGTCTGAAAATGCTCTGCCAACAACAAGTCAGCAAAAAAGCTTGCCATGCTCTCCTCCCACTTCATGCCCTTTCCCTGGTGATAACTGAGGCAAAAACATCCAAATCAAAACAATTCAACCTACTTTATGCATTTTAAAGGAGTAGAAAATGCACAAGCCAAAATATGTATTGGTAGATCAACTTCAGATAAAACCAATTTTCTCTTTCACTCTGATCCTGAAAATGATTGGCATTGCTACCTAACTGTTTTTAATGATTTAATGCTAAAAGTTTGATCCCATAGTATGCATTTTACAGAAACAAACATGTTCTTCACAAAATAAGCCTTTTCAGTACTTTGCAACAAAAGAACATTCTAGAAGATGAAAACATACCAATGTATGAGGCAAATCAAATAAAATGTTAAGGCCATGCAATAAATTCATCAGCTTTACCAAAAGCAAGTGTAAGTGGTAATGCCTTCCCACAAATGTTGTTTGTATTTTTATTCATTAGGCAGAAGGTATTTTGAGGTAAAGAATTTGTTCAAGTGACCACTGCTCTAATCTATTTCACTGCTGAGTGAAATCAGAAATTTACCCCTTCCTGTGTCCACTCCCCAAAATACACACAACATTAAGATTTTGAAAATTTCTGGCAGAATGATAGCTTTCACTCTTTTCATGAAGGAAATTTGTTTCTAAAGCCAAATAAGGAAAAATACAGATCATGCTGAATGTTCACAGCCTGTGTTCCTTTAGCGATCATATTCTTTAGATAAAATAGGAGTTTCGATACTAGAAGAAACATATTTAACCCCCCTCCCTGCTCCCCCAATAATATAGGAAGACTGGTACAACTGGCTGAGTTTAGAAGCAAAGCCAAAAGCTTCTTTCAATCACTTGGCTTAGTGACATACATCTTTAAATACGTCAATATATTCCTCTTTTAGCTTATATTAGGTAGCCACACATTTCAGTCAATATATACTTTAAGGTTTAACACCCACACACACACTTGCTTATACTTAAACTGTATTCTTTTCTGCTTTAAAAAAACCCTAATCCTGAAAGAGAATGGGAAACTTATGAGCAAGACTGTTAATCCTATAGGTAAGAACAAGTAACTGGAAAATCCCAGCCATTGCCACACTAACTCAAAATAACTATGGCTGTGTTCAGTTTGCCAACAAAACCAGAAAGTTTCAGATTAACAACTATGCCATATAGCCAATAAGTATCTTTAGACATGTATTTAAGAAAGGCCTCTCATTCCACTCTCCCTTCTTTTTCCTGGAAAGGATTTAAACAAGTTATCACGATTAATTTAAAAGCATAGCTGCATGTTTTCTTTTGGTAAGGAAAAGCAGCAAATTAGAAGTTTATGCACAATCCTAAATTCCAGTCAATGGAACATGGGAATAGCTATTTGTGTCATTCAACTTACATGACTCCTAACCTAAAATGCTACCAGCACCTCATTTTAGTGTGTAACTCCTCTAATCTTTTCCGTTCAGTAGTACATTCAATAGGGTTTACATATATCAAAAAGCACACCAAACTTTAAATATCTTCGAAAACAGTCTGATATAACTGCTTATAATAACCTATTTCAGCTAAGCCCAAATTACACTAAAAAAACCAGCTGATAAAACTTGTAAAAAAATCTAACTTATCAAGCTTTAAAAAAACCCCAAGTAGGTATGATAAACATCTCATTAAAATGAATAATTAAAATTTATCTAAATTCAACATTAAAATTTATTTGGCAACTGTAATACATAGAAAATAGTTCTATGCCTGATAATATAATTTTAAAAGCACTTCCCACAGCTCTGCTTTTAGTTCTGGGTTGGACGCCAACCACCTACAGGAAGTCAGAGATACAAAGGAACTTTTATGCAAATAGTAATCTGCCAAATCACACAAATCAGAAATATGGTATCAATTCTGTACCTGCAATATATCATCACTTCACTACTGTATCATAAAAATTGCCAGCTGACACATTAACAAAATTATCCTATAAGCACAGGCTTCTGAAAGCTAACACATTACATTCACGTAGCTATCTACAACTCTGATTCAGATCACCTAAATTCAGTCTGGAATTGATTTCCTGCTGGAAATAAGTACCTAACTTTTACCAGAATGAGTTTCACTATTCCCCAGAATCTTCAGACTTTAGATATTTGTGCATGTATCCATGCATCAAGACTTGTAATCTTGATATAAGATTACATATAAGATATTTGTGTGTGTATTCATCCATCAAGACTCATAATCATTAAAGAAAACACCAAAAGAAACCAAATCTGAAGTGACACAGCAAAACCCTGGGCTTCCCTTGCAAAATACCTCTGAGTAGATAGGTGTGCTGTAGTTTTGTAGGTATAAAATGGAAGATTATCAGCATATTAAAATAAAAAAACCTTTCAAAATTCAAATCTTCCAAGACTTCTGAATGTCATAGTATTCAGCAATTTTACAATTAGACCTCTACGTGCTAGGGAGGAAAAAAGAAGGTATGTATTTTGCATTTCTTCTGTGATGAGAAAATAGTTGTCATGAAGTGGAAACTAAGTATATATCAGTTATTTAAAACTTAAAATACAACCAGATACAGTTTTGTGGGTTGTTTGGTATTTTTTCCTGAATAATTATTATGCTGACAGATTTTTCAGCTCAGTATATGACATTCACATAGAAACAGATAAACAACTTGGCCAATGATACACATACAGATACACACACTAACTGGAAATGCATCTGTTTTTCCTTTGGTACCCTCACAACACATACAAAACCCCCAAAATAACATTTGAAGCATGATCATCTTAACATTGCCATATAAGCTGTATGTTAAAATAAAGTAACTTACAAGTGTCTATTTGGAGAGTACTTCCCATTCAGTGTTGCAAACTAATTAAAATAGCTCAAGTTCCTGCTACATTCAATCTCTTAAGACATGCGATCTAGTTGACGAGCATGTTTGAATAAAAACCTTGGAAGTTATACACAGTTATAGTAAGAAATAAATCAGGAATCACTTAATCTCTACCTAAAATTAGGTTGCTATTTGAAATCTTAACTTGAATGCTATAAAAGTTGTATGCTACTTTGCATATATAGTGGAATACTGAATGCTGGATAAAAAGAAAAAAAAAAAAAAGGTGTTTTTCTAAAGGAGGAGGAAATGCTTTATGTGTAAAGATAAACAATTTTAAAAATGTATAATAATTACTCACCAGTCTCCAGGGAAATTCATTCTTTACCAAAAGCTTGACACACAAACAAAAACCACATAGGGATGTGAGGCACAACCCTTTTTACTTGGAAGCTGCTCCCCAGTGAGTACTGCACAACCCTGACCCACAGAAAAAGCAACTTAGCTGTGAGGATTGCTAGCCTCGGAGAAAGCTGATACCGGAGTGATGTCGCATACTTCTGAAATGTTACTGCAGTTCCAAACTATCGACTCTTCCACCAATAAAATCTCTAGCTCCAGATGATGGAAGATAACACGTTTAACAACAGGATCAAGTTTCGACAGGAGGCAACACTAAAGATTTTAAAGAGCATTTCATAGGCTTAGACAAAGCATTACAATCGGAAAAAGTGAAAAAGAACAGATGCAGGCTGTGTTACCTAAATACATTCTTCAATTTACCTTCAACCTGCAAAGCTCTTATTTGTTGCAGCAATATTCATAAAACACTTCCTGAGCTGGAGGGGAAAAGCAACGACCAGCAGAGACCACCACCGCACCTCTACAGCTGAGAAGTCTTTAAACTCCACATGGTGGCCCTCAGCTCTGCCACCTTTCTCTTTTTTGGCCCTCTGCCCCACTATCCTTTCTGTCACCCTGCACATCTGTCACAGGCACAGGGAGTACTTGGAAGCACAATGGACTCTAACCTAAGATCCTCAGAAAGCACTTGCCTAATGGCATGGGAAAGCAAAAGACCAGGAAACTAGATGAAAAGAAAAAAAAAATAAATTGCAAAATCGTAATCCTTGTGTGCTAAGATCATGAGCTTTGATACCAAAATGGATGCATTCAAACTACTAAAGGATGACGTGAATCTATACACACTATGAGGAATACCACAGAAAGGAAAGGAATGGTCATAAAAGAGGTACTGAAAGAAATTTCTATACAGGAAAGAAAAATCACATACTAATGTTCTACTTTAAAAGTATAAAGCAAAAAGATGAACAGCATGAATGCAGTATGTAAAATTCACTTTGCAGAAGTAAAAACTAGAGTTGCAGTTGCAGGGACAGCTAGCTTCTACAAATCCCAGTATTTAGACTACAGTATGGACAGAAATATTTCATATTACACCATAAACATCAAAGATTATCTTCATGAATATTTTCAAATTAATGTCACACATCTTTAAATGTGACAGCCCTGAACCAGAACTATGCTAATTTAGAGCTGGTTAGTAATCAACAGGGGCACTGTGTGGGAAAGTACAGCCTTCAGTCAACTAGACCTAGGGCAGTACAAGTCTTGCAGTACAGAAGAGGCCTGAAATTTTTTGATGTTATAATTAGTGAAATTATCTGTGACCTATGAAGAGTAGAATCTTGCAGCAAAAGGTTCAAAATTCACAAGATATATTACTACTTTTTTAAAATGAACCAGCATGTGTAAGATGAGAAATTCTACGGGAAGGATGAAGGAACAAGCAAGAAAGAATACACAGGCCTTCAAAGTAGAGAAACGGCAACTTAAGTTAGGTACTAAAAACATTCTTCTGACAGAAAGAATAAGGACTGGGAAAAAAAAAACCCCAAATTGGTATGCAGTCAGAAAGCAGTTAAAATAGGAGTTAGCTGAGGTGGGGACCAAAACCTGAGTAATATTCTTCCTCAGATATTGACAGTATCTGTCAATACGAACAGGATCAGCCACAGGAGCCAGGAGGCAGAAGGAACTAACAGAAATAAATCCATGGGAACAGGCTGCCATTGGGGCAGGGAAGAAACTGGTTAAAGAGAAGCAGCCAAATGCAAAATCAGGACGCAACGGATGCACAGAATACTACTGCCAGAATTCAATCTTGTACAGAGGACTAACCTAAAATTAGTGTTTTCATTGGTAACTAAAAAGAAAGGCATATATAATGGAGTCTGCTGGTGACAAAGCCAAGGGGCATCATCAGACATATGAGCTATATTCATTTAAAATATGAGAAACAGATGAGTTTCACGCAGAAAGAAATGGATAAGCAAGAGGAAGAAGCAATGATGGTGGAACAAAATTCAGGAGTACAATTGTAAGGTGATGTCCCTAACTACCAAAATAGCTGTTAAAAGACAAGAATGTGAACGGCATCCTATGGGCACACAGATGGTTCTAACCTGAGATCTCTACCTCTGCGTCCTGGGGCTACTTCTATGGTAAAACATGGAGAAAGTCTGCACTTCCCACTGACTGCTTTTGCCCCTTTTCTAATGGGTCCATAACCTGAGAAAGGTTGAAAAACGGAGTCAGAATATGATTAAGTAACACACCTAAATAAATTATTTATACCATTAAACTAGAACAAAGAGACAAAAAAAATATTTTACCAATATGACTGCTCATTCTAAGAGAGACTACAGGAATAAGCCTCACCTGGCCAAGCAGTATGAAGCAGGACTACACTACATAAAGGTGATTCTAAGCTGTGTAGATTACCACTAGGCAAGGTAAATAATGCTTGAGGCTAGAACAAACAGATGAAGGTTGTCCAAGATACATAATCTGGAAAAAAAAAAATCATTAAATGAGGCTGGTCTTGTTAATGGTTGAGATCATACAACTTTTCTGTGTCAGAAGGAGGTTGGCATCAAAATCCACAAGCGCTAACGCTTAAGGCAAGTGACCTATTTTGAAACAATTTCACCTGTCACGCTTAGAATGGCAAAAGTCTGGAGTGCAGAACCTGAGCAGAGGTTTTTCCAAAAAGGTATGGAATATGAGACTTGAAGCCAAAAATTAACAGTCCAGAAATTGGCTGGAAAACTGCAGTTTTACCATCAGCCATGTGTTAAGTGATCAATACTGGAGACTACACTTCCCTTTCTCGCTTGCACGTTTCATGTATAAAATTGACCCACTGCTTGAAATCAAGTTGGCAATCTTTTCCTCCTTTTTTGTTAACAAACAATAGCCTTTATAGAAGTAATTGATCTCCTGTTAGTTCCACAGGATTAATGCTGCTCCTTCTAAAGAGCTGTGCTATTTCTGGAAGCATCTGTTTCATTAATAGCCTCCATCCCTGATTTCAGAGTTAAGATTTCATAAAGCATCAGCACATGAAGTTTGAAGACAAAGACAAGCAGGACCAAGGCAGCTGGGAGAGAGAAGTATGAGGTTCAAGACATGGTAGCTTACCACCAGGTAAGGACTAATTTTGAATGGAAGAAAAACTTAGTATTAAATTACAACAACTTCCTGCTAATTTCCAGGTTTCAATGTTAGTAAAAAATGTAAATAATTACTTCAGAACTAAGAGCTAACTCCCCATTCTGAACAGCCTGCAAACTGAGAGAGCCCTCAGTGCTGAAGCATATAATTTTAAACAAACAGTTTAATATCATAAAAATGTAAGATAGCTGAGATTAATCTTGAAAATATGAATCAAAGCAGGACAACTAGTCACAGTTTGGAACTGTTGAGCATATTATCCTAGAAAGTTATGGACTGTTCCAGTAAACCTAATTTGTTGCTTTCAGGTAAGAAGAATTCCCCCCATCCTGGTCAAGCCAATATAAAGACAAAACCTAACTGGGTCAAAGGAGCAGGGGAAAATAAAATTGCTCTGGGCACATAAGCACAGATGATGACATCATAAGCTTACCTGCAATTTTACATGGAATTTAGGGTTTTATTTTCATGTTATCACTAAGGTCTTTAAATACACAGTTTAGGGAATGTGCTTGTGATGGCTGCAACAGTTTGTCTTATAGACAGTCTCAGGATAAGCGCTATACTGTATAAAAACCTTAAGCCACTCCCACAAAAACCTAAGTTGGACCAAGACCCCCGGTGGTCATCAAGTCCTGCCCCATGCTTAGAGATAATTTCAATACCATATCAGGCTGCAAAGCCTTCTGTCTAGCCGAGTCTCAAAAATCTTCAAGAATGATGATCCTATAGCCCCTCTGTGCTCAATAGCTTTGTGGTTTGTTTTTTAAGTACTACGATTTATTTTTATTTTAACCTGTTAGAATGTACTTTACTGCAATTTATGACCACTGCCTCTTGCGCTTTCTTTGGGCACTTCCGAGGAGAGTCTGTCTCCTTTATAAAACCTGTGTAGGTAATGAAAGACTGCAATTTAGGCATTTTCCAGGATACTGCTCCTCCACCTGCATGTTTGCCCTTGGTGAACTTCAACATGTTCCAGCCTCCTCACTTGTCCTGTTTCCCAAGGTCCCTGTGAATGACTGTCCTTCCCTTCGGCATACCAACCTCTCCTCCCAAGGGTGGTGTTATCATGGAACTTGCTGATGGTGCATTCCACCTCACCATCCAACTTGCTGATGAGTGTTAAAATAGTTTCACTCCATTATCAACTCTAAGACTTCTTGTAAACAGTCCCTCATTTACAACTTCAAACTATTGATTGGTACTCCTTAAGCCTGATGGTGCAATCAGTTTTTCATCCACCTTTGTAGTCCATTTGTCCAGTTCACACCCCCTCATTTGGATACAAGGATACTACATGAAAATACATCAAAAGCCCTGCTAAAAGTAGGTAGCTTCCACTGTTTTCCCCTCACTTGTGGAGGTAGTCGTAGAAGGTAGTCAGGTTGGTCAAGCAAGATTTTCCTTAACACACCCACGCTGGCTGTTTCCAATTACCTTCCAGTCCTTCATAAGCCTAGAAATAGTTTATATGAGAATTTGCTCCATAATATTGCCAGGGAAAAAAGTGAAGTTGATTAGTGTTTAGGTTCCCTGGATTCTCTTTCTTACTTTTATTTTGAAAACAGTAACGTTTGCCTTTTTCCAGTCATCATGGTTCTCCACACTGATAAAAAAGTCTCACTGTGACACCTGACAGCTTACTCAGCACCCTCAGATGTTTATGTTCTTAGAATAAGAGTCCATAGCTGTTTCAAATACCAGTCAGAAAATGACTTTTAACTGAATGTCACTTTAAAAAAGAAATATGAGGAGGAAGCAGCCTTGAGGCAGCTTATATCTGTCAAAACAAGAAAGAAGAGGTAGAACAACAAATGACCCCATAGGAAAGACATCACTGGTCCTGGTTGCAAAGAAACCCAGGTTGCTGGTATGCTCCAGGATCTACTGGCTGTCTTCCATCTTCGACTATATCCATGGAATTGCGGTAAATCTATGACCGAAAACACCAATGTGTTGTTCTAGCATTTCTTTAAGCTTGCTCTGCTTAGTTTATACACAAGCTCTATACATAATGAACCACAAAATTAATGAATTTTGAAGTAGGAATTTTGACTGCTTGCTGGTGGCAGAACAGACAGAACAAATCTTTCCAAAGGGAAAGCCCAACTTGGCTTGCAACTGGAATATATTGTTCTGCCCCAAACTAACAGGTTACAGATATGTAATAGAACTTGCATACCACATGAACATTACCAATCCAACAACCTTGGCAGGGAAAACAAGGTCTCAACAGCATGTGGGACACTTTTCCTCAATGAGTGAGATATATAAACACTGAGAAAGAACCTTAAATAAGCTTGGGAATAAATAGTCATAATTTAGAGCTGTTAAGTCTTTCTAGAATAACATGTTTGAAGTATCTTACATGCTTACAGCATTTGATTCTATGCATTTAAAATGAAAAGAAACATTGAAAATGAATGTTTCCTCCCTTCCAATGCTTTTAGAGGAAGGAAACTATCTCTAGATTTATTTCTGGAATACCAGAATTGAAGCAAATGTCTGGTTAAAGCAACACCCATGTGCTTCTTAATTTAAAAAATTACATACATTTCTCAGCTACAGCATCTTCCATTAAAGCAAAATGCACCCCAATCCAAGTGATGTAGTCACTCACATTGCACTCTCCTGCTAAGAAGGAGCATGCCATAGGCACAGCTGCAACAAATAGTTTCAGAGAATAATTTTATTGCTCTACTTAAGCCAAAACCAGCCTCGACCTACTCCTTATACTAGTATTAACATAAAGGGTATTTTCTTTCCTTTATTTTTCTAAAATACCCTTCATGTTTAAACCAATCCAAATTCAGAATGTAACTCTTCAGGAAAAAGCAATCATGAAACCTGTTTATCTAGGACTTTCATTCACTGTAAAACAGATTTTCAAGCACGTGCCAGCTGAAGGACCCACAGTCTCCCACAGCTCAGCACTGACCTGAACCTCCCTGAAGCCTCTGACAGTCTCCCGCTCCCCCCAGCGGCAAAAACAATTAATCCAGGAGGCCATGAAATAAAAGCATCGCTTGCTCATACAGTACTGTTCTTGAAGGTTCTTCAAACTGAAAGTTTCCGGTACTCAGAGGAGATTTTTATTCTACAAAAAAATGAGCAAACAGACCAAATCAAGATTCTTCTTGAGCCCATATTTATGCAAAAAAAACACGTTTTAGGAACTGATAAATATGAAGTCGTTGATAATGAAAACAGATTTAAAATTGATCTATAATCCTAAAATTGACAGCCATTTTCTCAGGTTATAATAAAAACGCCATCTTTAAACACAAAAATACTTTAGATAATAGTATTAGTAGCAGTCTTCTGTTAAAAAAAAAACTCAGAGCTGCTGCCACACAGATATCACTTGCCTACTCTTATCAGTGTTCTGATGTGTCCCTTTACAGAAGCTTCAATAAGTTTTTAAAGTGAGCATAGTAAGAACAGTGTTCTATGAAAGGTGAACCAAATGAGTATTTAAAAAAATAATTCTAACATTTAGTTTAAATTTAACAGTAAAGGCATATCTAAGGTATATCCTCAAACACAAAGCAATCTGTTATATTCAAAGACTGATTGCAAAGTTATGTTACTTCAAATACTTTTGGCTTATCTTACTGGTACCTAATACGCAATTTAGCCTCATCTAACAACTGACCTCTATTTGAAATTTGTACACTGCTTATGAAAAGCGACTTCTAATTCAAGACTCAGAAATCCCAGTTCTCCAAGAAGCCAACAGCCATGGCCAAACGTAAGGGGCACGACCTACAGTCTAGTCACTGTTTCAACAGAACTGCGACATTTAGCAACAGTGTAACAGAGGCAGCCAGCAGACATTGACATGTAACATCTAAAACTTTCTGACAGGCGAAATTGACCTGAAATTGACCCAAAAGCTTCCTGCAAAGCCTCATGTGCTGCATTGTAGCTGAGCACGCTTGTTAATAAGCAACACTGTAACTACTTTGCTGTGGCAACCCTCTGACAAATTTCTTTTCTATTTAGTAACAAAAACCTGGAAAGACTGTTGTTTTGGTCAAGATAAGGTATTGTTTGAACTACACACGCCCAGGGAAGGCTCAGCCAGCAAGCAGATGACACAAACACAGATAAATCACAGGGGATGACACCGAAGCCAACATCCAGTGCAGTGACCAAAGATTTCACTGGAGACTATGAACTGATTGGATTAATGCCAAGAGATGGACAAACAGCCTACACAGGTTGAAATACACAATAAGCAGAAGGTGAAATGGGGAACAGAGAGAACAAGAGCCTTCAAGAAAATGACAAAAGTAGGTGGATCAGACCAAGTTTGCAGATGACACCAATTTGCAGGTGGGGGCTGCCCAGTGGGACCCTGCTGGGCCAAGGGCCCAGTGTCCCTGAGCAGGGCGGAAGGCAGAGCCGAGCCGCGGGGGGACGAGCCCCCGCAGCCGCCCCGGC
>JAVJGJ010000057.1:20759384-20781286 GCA_035590215.1 Microhierax caerulescens
CGTATTAATTTGACAGTGTGAACAATGACACTCATGTGGAGTAAGTATATTCTTTGCCAATAAATCTAGACTATAGCTAGATATTTTAATCCTTTCATCACGTTTAATGAATTAACAATTTGCAGATATGTTAGCATCATGAATATATACAAATACAGACTGTTATTGCAGTCTGTCCCATCAAGGCTTATGAAATTATCAGAGACACTCTTCCTTTTAGACCTTTTTTTTCCTCCCAGCTCCAGCTTAAGTCCATTATTACTTGTTTTACCTACCAGAGACATAGAAAACCAATTACTCCCACTTTGCTGTAGCTGTTAATGTATTTCTGGAGTTCTGTTCCCTTTCAGCTTTCTCTTCTGTAGGCTAATAATCTCTACAGGTTGCATTCGCTAACTGACTCCACAACTGGCTTGCACTGTTTTCGGTATCTCAGGAAGTCTGCGCTCACTGGATGCGATTTCACATGTGAAATGGTTTATTCTTGCTTAAATATAGTGTATTTATATATGAATTTACAATAATTTCACTGTTTTCTGCAACTGGTTAGGAAAGCAGAAATCTGCACATTCTGCCTTCAACAAGGGTCTAACCACCCTGATCATGTTACATGGGTTCTACCTGCTCTAATAAACTGGACTGGTGATAACTTGCTTTAACAGTCCAAGATTCTCAGCACTGATCAAACCACTGGCATGTATCATCCTCAACAGGCACACTCTAGGCTTTTAACATTAGAGGGTTTGTTGGTTTTTTCCCAACACCCCACCCACCCCCAGTTTCAAATATACTTACAAAGCAAATCTTACAGGAACTTTATAAGCCAGGCAAGATTTAAACAGTTACAACCTTCAGCTAATATGTAACTGACATGCAACCACAGATACACATATAAACACAGGTATCTAATAAATCCTGGAAAGAGAAGCTGACTTGTGCTCAGGATCAGCTACGTACCACGGGACCTACGATGTACTCCAACCAACGATCTTACAGTGGAAACTTTCACTACACGTTACTACATGCAAAGGAATTCTGCTCTATTTTTAAGGTCATCTCCAACAAAAGGCTCTATATCTGAGGATGTACCTATGTAGTGCATTCTCAATAAGACAAATTAATTGTACAGCAACCTCGAAGATTCAGCTGCAAGTCCTATCCAGGATGATCAATTCCTGGCAAGTTAGAATACTAACAAGATTGTCCTCCAGCAAGGACATAAGAATTAGAAAATTATTATTATAAAACTGCCGCACTGCTGACAAGGAAATCAAGATACTGTCAAAAGTCAATTAATTCCAGATAGGCTTGAAAGTCTTCTTGTAACAAAGTTTACTGGACAGTATGTAGTGGGATAATCTCCTGTTGATTTTAGAACAATACCAACATTTTCTTTTAAACAAAACACGTGTCACTAAAATATACACAATTTGTCAATAAAGGTCCCTTTTGTGGGGAAATGCTTACTCTATCCTACAAGCCCCAAAATCTGCTTCAGAGTTTATTTCCAAAGCAACAATCACTGTATGCACATTCAAAACATTTTCTTGATCTGAATTACTTATGTAATTGCTCCAATTTTTCCTTGAAAGAGGCAAATGGAGGGGGTTTTCAGGTTTTCTCTTTTCTGTATTCTGAGAATGAAGAAACCTGCAGCAGCAGCAGAATCACAAACAAACCATGATGCCAGCCAGTACGATGGGTTAGGAATGGCCCATAGACAAATGTGCTTTTAACTTCCAGACAGAAGTGCTTCATAACTATCGACATGACAAAACATCATTGAATCCAATACCTAACAGTATATATCTCTTTACCCCTCCTGTATATTTTCTTATTAAGAATTTCTGTTGATTAAATACTTCATTTAAATACCAAACAACTTCCCACTGTACTTACAATCCCAGACTAAGTAACTCTAACGAGTAGTAAATTAATCAAACTTTTTCAAGATTTAATTTTTAGGTACAACATTTTTCCAAAGAAATAACAGTGGTACTAATCGATCATTCCTGAAAATAGGACAGAAGTAGACACGTAAATGTCACTGGGAGTACCAACCCCTGAAGCATTCAGAGAGCCTTTGCTGACAAAAGCACTTCAGAGAAGATTTAATGGGACCTGAGCATCAGTGGACTAGGTACCAACTTCTACAGTAACTGAGGTTGACCAGAGAGGTCAGTCTCCAGGATGCTCCTAAGAATGAGAGTGGCTTCAGCAAGGAAGCAGACTCAGAAGTCTCCCATAAGGACAAAAGCACGGCCCTACTGAAATTTAAGCAATCCATTGCATCTACAGTCTTTATTGTCCTTCTCCTGCCCAAGATGAGATGGAATGAAAGCAAGAAGAGAATAAAATGAATAGAAAAGGAGAATACTGGGTTGAGTACAAGACAGTATCAGTGGCAAGCCTGGCTTTGCCATTAATTTCAAGTTAGAAGATCAAACCTCATAACAAGAATCCACAGAGATCAAAGGAGGAAATGATCACATATGAAGATACGTAAGAAATGATGCAGTATTTATAAAGGAATAAACTTAACATGATATGGGGAAACCCCAACAAGTCATACAGGTGCACAATAAATCCGGCCAGTGCCAGTCCTTCCCTCAAATCACTGTAGTTGATTCTCTAGCTCAAGGCTACAAAGCTAAACAGAAACTATGGTACAAAAATCAAGTTTATAAGCTACCGATTAGTTCAGCCTATAGTAGACTTGAAACACTGTGGTGTACTCTAGCCAAAGTAGCCAATTATCTTATTCCTTAAGGACCTTACCAAACTTACAGACTCTCTTTTCCAGGTTTCCCCTTCCAATATTACACTAGATATCAGATATTCATCATACATATATCCTGTAAGGGCCACATCAACAGAAGAATGTTTATTCCTATCTCTCTTCTGTTTTTTTGTTTGTTTTTTTTTTTCTACTCTCAAATACTGACTTCTCACTTTACTTTCCATTTCACATACCTACAACAACTGCTTTAACTTCTCCAGGTTAGGACAACCCTTCCCGTGTCTTGCATCGATTTGCCTCTTCCTATTTCACTTCCTTGTATAGCAGATTCAGTCCTCTTGATAGCACCCTAGTATTGAACACTGAATAAGAAACCAGACAATCTCTACAGGTTTCTTGCAAGGAAAATAAAGACTGGAATGAAACACTACATTTTGAAGGTAGCTTCTTTCTTGGAGTGCATCCAAAACTGCCTTGCGTTTCACACAGATTAAGACTATTATGTCTCATACACTACTTCAGAGACCATGATTACTACTGACTTCAGAAATAAATTCTAGTTCCCTTTGTAAACACCACCCCCCACCACCTTTCTGACATTAAGGAAGATGTAGCATCTTTTTTTTGTGGGACCTCAAAAAACCCCAACCCACCCACCCACCCAACCTTAACTCATTTACTCATTTAGGTCTTTCTTCATATGGAACGAATCCAAGATGACAGCCTAAAGGCACTGGTAGCAACATCCTCAAGGCATCATTTTTATTTCAAAAGCCAGTTTGAACACATTTAGGAAATGTGGAAACAGGCTTTTGTTTATACAGAGTTACACAAGAGGGCCACGGGGATCCAAAGTGCAGATGCAAACAGAAGCCTGAAGCTGATGGTGATTCTGATGCTGATGTGAAGAGATTCCTCACCTCCTGAACTGAAAAGTTCAGTGTATTTTTAAAGCAGCGACACAATCACACAGTGCACTTAACACAGCAAATCAGTTCAGTAAAGAATACTCAATCTAATGAGGATATTACACACTCAGCTGTTAACACAATAAAATCTAGTTTCCAGACAGCTGCTATAGTGAACTCAAGGGACTTAACATGCTAGCTGACATTTCTTTAAATAAAACTACTGCCTAAGATGGTGTCACCCTGGTAGCAACTGAAAGTCTGAAAGTTTTAGGTTATGCTTCCCATCGCTGATAGCTGCTGGCAGGCAGGAACAAGAGACAAACTGAGAAATTGTCATCACAAGAAGCTGCCTGAGTAACAGCACCTTTTGGAAGCATTTTAAACTAGAGAAACCACATGGATGAGGTTATTTAATTTACAGTTCTACTTTGAAAAACACAAAGAAACCTTGCACTTCAAATTGAGCAGGAAGTAATACACAATTACATGTTGTGAATGAAGGAATGAAGGAGCTGCCAAATGTGCTTGAAACAATCAGCTTCACCACAGCAGCAGCACAGAAGAGCCATGTATGCCCCTTCCGAAACCTGACACAATAGAGGGTACTAGGAGTAACACAGGTGAAACTATGAAGACAGGAATCACTAGTGAGGGATTGCAGAGGGAGTTTTAAGGTGCAAGCAGAGCTGAGGCATTGCAAAGAAAGCCTCGAAAACATGCCAAGTTCTGTCTTTCACTACAGTTTAAATGCTTTTGGTGTGTAAGCTAACTCTTTAAAAGCCAGCCCAGAAGTCTCTTCACTACAGCTTAAGTGTCAGCACAGGCATCCCTTCCGAAATAATGTTGAGGTGCCTGAAGCTACAAGATTAAATCCCTTAAGAATTCTAACTCAAAATGCTATCCCATTTACAATAACAACTTGAGGGTTGTTGATGTGGAGGTTCCAGCAGAATTTGCTGGCAGGCAAACAATCTCAAGCATAATATACTGGTCAGCTACGTCCACCGTACTGCTCAGTTACATCACCTTAACTGAGTAAGAAGCAACTTTAGTTGTACCAAGTGCTGACAGACACAAAGACTAATCTGTAGGCATGTTTCAAAAACTCATCTGCTGTCTGAGGTGATGTGATTTACGCTTGGCTCTGAAATGAGGACCGAGCTCCTGAGCTGGTAGAACAATAGACTGAGAACTAGAACATAAACACTCTGCTTCTCATCACAACCAACTGCAGCAACATGACAGGGCCAAAAAAGCATTCCTTAGAAGGCAGTTTTCACTACTCCTTCTGACTGTTTCCCAGATAATTTCCCAGATAAATAACCCAACATGAAGAGGTCAAATATGCAAACTTTTATTGTCATGTTTTCACCTAATAAAAGGCATTTGGCCAGACAGTGGTATACAGCCCATAGCATTTCAGCTACGTGGGTGGTCTGGAGTTTTTGAGAGGAAATTGCATAAAACCTTGCTGGAACATATAAGAGTTTTCTAGCAACAGTAAATAACCACCCATTGCTCTACTGTACTTGGAAGCAGGGATAAAGCTGCAACTTAATTCCAGCTTTGCCCATTATGAAACTAAGTTGCAGGGTGCTGCTTTGAAAAGGTCAACTTTTACTGTTAAGATCATCACTGTCCTGTTACGCCTTAGCCTGAAGCTTGGAATAATGGCATTCAAACCATCTATATGCTATATTTAGTAGTAGATTGCTATATTTTCAGTGACTAAGTAGAAAAGAAAGATGATAGTTGCTTCCAAGACTGGAAAAAATACACCTGATGCAACTTTTTCTTACTTCTAGAAATAAGTAATTTCACTTCTCTACTGATGGTTCACTAATAATCACAGCAAACATTAACCTTAACTGAGCACACAGGGGTAAGACTTCAACCTACATGCTCCAATATCTTTTTCTGCAAAGATACCTTGAGTTTCAAGCAGCTAAATGATAGCAGTCAAAAAAACAAAGGTACAAATTAACTCTAAACCTGGCCACTTTGAGTTAATTGCCATGCTTGGTTCGCACAGTATTGATCATTTCAATAAACATGATGCAAGCTCTTTGAAGAAGCTAGTGCTGCAACCTGAAGTTTATGTTATGCAACTTGTGTTAATTAGCCGGTTCGCTGTACAGAATGACTCCATCAGCTGCAATCTTTGTGGGACTAGAGTAAAGGAGTAGATTTTAACTCAAGGTTTTTCAAAATTAAGTTACTGCTTTAAAATAGAAAGTATGTTATGAAAAAACAACTTCCTAAAGTTATTTATTGAGGTATTTTGACAATTTTTATACACCACGCAGTGAAAGTGTCAGAGAGAAACGCTCCGTATAAAAACTCCACATGACATTCAAGACAAATTAATTTACAGCCATCTTCTAGATTACCATTTTGGTAGTTATTACTACTTAAGTATCAGAGTCATGCAACACTCCAGAGGCTTTTGCAAGCCCTTGTTTTTTTCAAGAAAACGATAAAATGGTTATTCACTGATAGAATTCTTTGTTATTTTTATTTTGTTAAAAATCAAAGGTCTTATTCAAGCAGAACATATGAAAGGAGCTCGTTTGAAAGAAACAGAGCAAGTAAAACTAGCAAAAAAGAAGAGTCGATAACAGCAGTTTGGCTGGGAGAACAAGGAGCCGTAGTGCAGCTCAGTTCCACATGGGGGACCCAAGTCTAACACTTAACAGCTCCGGCACCGAAAATTACTGAGGCAAGATATCCAAAGCTCTGGGAGAAGTTTAAAGTCCTTCAGCAGTGGTATGTCCAGTCACACAAAGAACCTTTTCGATTATCATAGAAGAATTACAGGTATGTTAACACAACTGATGAAAGGACTGTCAGTTCAGAACTGGGGAGGAGAAGAGCAAGCACACATGAACCCAAGTGGCTGACTGACACACTGGGACAGGATGAAGTGGAGACTTATCCAGTCTAGTGACTCAGTGTTTTGACAAACCCAACTTCATGTTTGTTTCTCTGAAGAACTTACTCATTGCATAGGGCTAGGGGGGAGCTTGCAGTAACCCACCATTCTTTAGTGTTTTGCTGTTGTGTCATAAAAGCCTATAATGCCAAAATAAACAGCCCCCCAAAGAGATTCTTGAACATTAAGGAATTTTCCTGACACTTCTTCATTGGTTGTTACATGAGATATCCCAGAATAGTTTCTCATTACTTCTCCCCAGAGCCATTTCCTTCTTAAATAGTGACTACTTAAAAGCAAAGACGACACCCAAAAAGCATTTTAATATCAAGGTTGAAACACCATGGCAACTAGAAGTTGCTATGCATTTTCAGTTTATTACTTCTTCTGAATTTCCATTTATAACAAAGAGTGGTTTCTTTAACACCTAAACACATTGATAGTCCATTATGTACCTGAACAAATTTTTAGCAAAACAGATTAAGCTTTCATATATATTTTAGACTTCTGATGAGCATGAGATACTGTTCTGTTTTCATATCAGAACAGCTACTGAATCCAAATTTTTATAGGGAATACTTAAACAAAATAATTAGCAAGCACCCAGCACAAGTGAAAGGCTGGTGAAAAGGCACTATTTTGGCCATAACGTAGAAGCTTACCTTCTGGATTTATTTCAGTCCAGTTTGTCTGTTGAGGAAGTTGAAACCAGAACCACTTGCTCATTTACAAAACCAAGACTCAAGTAAATGAATAAGTATGTTCTACTGTGAAACAGACATTTCATGTGTTTGCCCCAAGAGGCGACTGTGTATTCCTCTTGCATATAAGTCTCTGAGCAATATTTAACTGACCAAGGACTCTGTGTCCAGAGTCCAAAGCATATTTCAGTTCAGTGATTCTACTTACTGTGGCATAAAGCAGATATTGCAAATTTGGATCAATATCTAACTGTGTGACATAGCTGTAACTGATGCCAGGGGCCCATGTCATACCTGAAGGGACACCTTTATCTTTATGATAATTCAGCTAAACCCTTTCTGCTTGTATTTAGTACTTCAGAGCTCAGATTAGAAACTTTTAAGGAACTGGGTTGCCAGAGCTTGTGTTTGTATCTCTGTTTAAATGCAACTCCATTGTTTGAAGTTCTTTAAAAAAAAGCTGGTTTTGTGAAAACAGTTCATATTTAACACATGACATATTTCAGCAATTTGTACTATAATGGCACATGGAAAAATATATTTCACCTTTTTGTTCTGTGTTTTTACAGCTGAATGTGGTGCAACAGTTACTTTTGCTGAAAAAGCTATAGTTAAAACTAGTTTTGGCAGACTTTACACACTTAAATATATTTAAGATAATGGCTTGCTTTTCCATTTCTACATCAAGTATTCAAACAAAGCATGTACACCCAGTTACAGGCTGTGTAAAATTTACAGATTTTGGACAGTAAGTGCTTAATATAATACTTGCATAACTGTAATATATCCTGCATAACCATCTTTGCTGAAAAAGCCTCTAGCATCCACTAAGTGAAACCATGGAAGAGGAAAAACTAGGCTTTAATGAAAATTCTTAATCAACAAGCTAAAATGTTTAACAAATTAAGAATTATTAACTTGCCACCTTAATTGCCACTGATGCTTTAAAACTATGAAATTTCTGAACAGAAAGCAGCAGCCAAAGATCACAAAAAAAGGGGAATAATGGAAGGTTCTCAAAGTCTTAAAAGACACAAGACTGTCAGATTTTTGTAAAAGAAAAGCAGATCAAATTAGCTGAAAGGTATGCTAGATTAGAAAGATTCAATAGTTAAAAAAAGGCACATAATGTTCCAAAATATTTAAAATCCTGAACAGTCTCAGTCCATGAAAACTTTTGAACAGAGGAAAGTAGCAGGGAAATACATCAGAAACTTACTATACTTGACTATTGCATATTTCCTGCTGGTATGTAAGGAACAAGGATATTTTAAAACCTTGTGTGAAATGAGTATAACATGCACATTTAGCAGTTACTGACTACAGCAGCAGAGGAAACAAATAGGAGCAGATCTCTAAAAGCAAAACCTTGGTGCCAAGGACATGGAAAGTAAAAACCACCCATTTCAGTTAGGATTGGGTTTGCTTTCAAACACTTCAGAGTAGCTACAGACCAGTTCCACAGATAGAACACCTGAAACAGAGTAACAGGAGAAGAAAATGTTAAACCTCGTTCCTTCAGTGGTCCATCCTGGCTGACAAAGTGTAGAGCTGAAGGTCTAAACTTCCTGGAGGTAACAATCTGTGCAGGAAACACACCAGGGAAAGAGCGTTCCAGCTTACAGAAACGCTCAGCCCACCACAGAACAGAAGTCATGAGTTTCCAACAGAGGGAGCTGGCCAGACGTCTACTGTTCTCAAAATAAAATTAAGAAGTAAAACAACCACACAGAATAACTTATTCACACTTTTGTAGGAAGCTGAATTTAAACATGCCAGCAGTCAGGCTATTTAAAAATGGGGAAATGTCACTTTCTGAACAGAAAGATTTCAAGGCAAGCAAGTGGCAGAATATTTAGTTTTGTTTGGGATATTTTAGTTGAATATGGTGACCACACTTGAAAAGGAAAAAAAAAAAAAAAGGTTCTTTTTTGTCTACATCCTCTTTTTTTCTGTTTTTGCCTACAAACCAGTAAAGCATGTTCTAGGAGTGACTGTCTCAAGCAGCTTTGCAAGAGGGTTGTGTTTTGTTCCAGTGACAAATGGTATGGAAGACAGTGCAAGTTTTAAGGGGTCTACAATTCTAATTCTGTAATCTTTTCCAATTAATAGGTCTGCTTAGAGGCCAATAACGGACCGTCAGATGGGGCAGCTTTATCACCCAGTGGGCAGGGAAGGCAACACTGCAAATTAATGCGTGTTCCTAATGATCTGACAAGGTAGTTTTTATTAAAAGCAATTCTTAATGTGTAACCATGACTGCAAGACAAAAAAAGAAACAAACTTTAGCAGACTTTTTGCTGGTGTAAAATCCACTAAAAATCCAAAGGACGATGGCTTAAGATATCTTCTTCTATAATTCCGTAAGAAACCTTGGTAACAATTACTCATTGGCCTAAGTGTGAAACTCAAGCAGTGACCATCCTGACTCAGCACAATTTGTGAAAGGACTCTGATGTGGATTTAAATTAAAAGGGCTCTTCCCTTTGCCCACAAAGTGCAGTAAAACTCAGATACCGACTTCAGTATTTTGGCTTCATTTATAAACTACTTTTTGACTGACAGAAGACTTCCAAGACATTCACTTTAACGTAGATGGGAAGATAAGAAGGTGGCTGTTAGTCATATCCATAACATAGACGCATATTGCAGCTACCAGACAGTCCTAAAATTACCAGGCTTTTAAATATATTTTTAGCACTTGAAATTACTGCAGGAGCAAAATTATATCCCTAACATTTCTCAGAAGAAAAAGGAAGACACTTCAGTATTTTCACATGTAAGAGGCTACTACCATTAAGAGTTGATAAGAATATTTAACTAATTAGTTAAGATGCCAGTTGATATTTATTAAAGATGAAACACAATGAGCAAAATAAACCCCTCACGTGTTATATGCACAATTGATGTGTGTGTATGTATGTATATATATATATATATATATTTATTTTAAGTAGTACTTGGAAAAAATGGAAATTAGTTCCATTAGGTTACTCAAGGATATGAGAAGACCTCCAAATACACTTGCACACACACAAATCCCCAGTCCCCCCACCCCCCAAGAATTCCTAGAAATTTATAACCTGACAGCTCACAGATGCTCTCTGGCAATTCAAGACCTAATACACGTTTAAAAGACAGCTGCCTGCCCCACCTCAATCCTAGGAGTTTACATGCCTGCAGCAGGGGAGGCAGAATCCTAAAACACAGAATAATTTTGACTGGAATGGACCTCTGGAAGCAGTTATATTGACCAGTTCCTCACTCAGAGCAGGGCCAATATGGATCAAGTTGCTCAGGGTCTTGTCCTGTTGAGTCTTGGAGGGAGATTCAACAATCTCTCAGGGCAAACTGTCCCGAGATGTGATTACCCTCATAGCATTTTTTTTCTCTTAATACTTCATAAAATTTTCCTTTGCTACAACTTGGATCTGTTGCCTTTCATCCTACCATTACATGCCTCCAAGAAGACTATGCTTACCAGCAACTCAGCATCAGTATCATGCCAATTTGTGAACTGTAAGCCATACAGTTTCTTTATGCTGTGCTATAAATAAGCAACAACTCTTGTTGCACTGCTTTTCCTATAAGTATGACATGCGAAAAAATCTTTGGTAAAAGATGAGAAGGTAACCTCTTAAACTCAACATCTACGTGAGGTAACCTTTTCAATTAAACCAACATGAAATGCAATGAGTCTGCCTTCAGACAGACTTTGAAGGGATCAGCTCAGTTTTCTTTGCCTTGCAAGTTTCCAGTCTTTATCCTGCTACAGTAGTTCTTTATCCTTATTTACCTAACAGTCCATTTTCTGCCATATCCAGATTAGAGACTTGCTTCAGAAAACCACCAAGTGTTTCAGGTTGCATCTGCCACTTTAAGCACCTTCTCACCTAAAAAGCTGTCTTAAAACTACTGCTGAACTATCTACCACCTTTAATAGCTATTCAGCTTCATTATTTCAGAAGAATGTTAATTTTGCTGATACTGGTGAATTCTAACAACTTTAGGTAAAATACCTTAAGAACAATTACAAGGAGGACTGTCTGACACCAACCTAAATATTTAAAATGCTGGAAAAATGTAACAGTTTCGTATTTATCATAAGCTGCACAGGTTTTGAATCCTTAATTCATAATTTTTAACCTTTATCTATACCCCCCCTCCCTGCAACTTAGTAAATAAAACAAAGACTGGAATGTTAAGGGGGGGGTGCTGCTGGTTGGTTGGGGTTTTTTTTAGGGGTTGAGGGTGGCACGTTTTAAGGGGTTTTTTAGGAACAGTCTAATTAACATGTATACATTTAGACTTTCAGAAAGCTACAGAAGACTGATACATACAAACTATCTTTTGTGGTATGTACCAGAAGAGAAAGCATTGCATCACCAACACTATTGCTAACACAAGCATCCAACTACAAAGTGCAAGCCAATGCAAAGCGTGCATCTTCCAAGAGTCATACTCCTGCCTGAAAATGCTTGATCCTTCCCATTCGCCCAGACAGAAAAATCCAAAAGTCTAAAAATCCTTAAAGCTGAAAAACTTTTATAAACACCATGTTGAATCAAGCATTCCTTCTACACTTGTTCTTTTCTATTTTTTATTGTTTGGTTTTACATATTGTGGTTGCTATTTTTTTTTATTTTAACTTAAGAACTGTCATGTTATAAATTCCAATTATCCTCATCTTCCTGGTAGGTACAAATGTGACACATTATTTTCCATGTTAAAAATCAAAACACACATACATTCATGAAACTACTTCTTGCCTTGAGGGATTTTTCTTGTTATTGTCTCATTGCATTTTCTTCAAAAAAGAATAAACTTTAATCTCACTAAACTAAATTGATTTAAGTATTTTGGTCTGAAAAGGTATCAATCTCAGTTATACAAAGCTGTGTTTATGAAATAATACAATTTTTACTCATTCTTCTTTCACACTGGCATAATTCATTATTTCTCAAAAAAGAAGAAAAGTCAACACTGGCATTAAAGTTTGTATAATCCCAAAAGATTTAAAAGAAAAAAAGAAAAAAAATACAAGAGCTTCACAGTAGTCATTAGGTACTTACCCTAAGGCCTGAAACAAGTTTTTCCTGTTGACCACACCAATCATAAAGTTCATCATTTAGCAAGGAAGAGCACACTCCTATTAAGTAGTGGTGTACAAAAAGGATGTTTACTTTTTCCCTCTCTGCTAGTCCTTCTCCATTTTTAGATTGAGGTAAGATAATTCATTGCCAAGACTCCTCCACCCCAGCATTACTCATGTGTTTTGAGTGAGAAGTGGAACAAAACAGTGAAATGTTTAAGACAGTTTAAATCGAAGCAACACAAACAGCAACGCTAGCATTTTATTGCTATTACCCATTTAACTACACATTACTATACACTTGAAAGACAAGGTCCTAAACTGGTTGTAAACTGCTGTAAACTAAGTTCATCACCTGCACCACCACCCGAGAAAGCTACAATCACATGTAAATGGTATTGTGCAACATACTAATAATCTTAAAACTCACTGAACATTACATTCACCACTGCTTCATTGCGTAATTTATAATAGCTACAATAGTGTTAGTCTTAAAGCAGTAACTCTGACTTAGCTGATGAATGTCCTCCATTGTCTGACTGAGTTCAGGCAAAAAAACCCAAACAAAAGCAACTATTTTTCTTGCTCCCAAAGGTGAGGGGTTTGTGTTTGATCAAATACTCATCGAAAGGGAGGCTAAGGAGCTATGGAAGAAGTTTCACAATCACTTGCTATTTTATGATGTCAAATGAGAAAAATTCCAGACACAGACTACCTAATTTTTGACAGGTATCAAAAGAAAATCATTGGGTGGATTAGCTCTAACTTTGGAAAACTGAATAGGCATGCAGATATCTTTCAGGCCATTTCAGGCCAAAAAAATCACAGTAAAGAGGAAAATATTACAAGAGAGCTTTCTGAAGCTCAAAAAAATAGACACTTTCACACATTGCCACAACAGACATAACAGGACTCCTTCTCCCACAAATGAAAACAGGTAAGTCTTGCTTTATGCTTTGAAGCATACTATTAGTCTAAAATAAGGTTTTTACTCCACTTCATCCTAAGTTTTGTTGGGCCTTATGAGAGAAAAGGTGAGGGCTACAGTTTAATATTCTGGTCAATTCAACAAGAAGCTGAAGTTCTGTTTCTCTTCTGTCTCCACTAGCCAAAAAAAGTCTCTCTCAGATTTCTGAACTACTTTCCTGGCAATTACTACCCTCTTAAGAAATCAAGCTGCAAAGTTAAGATTAATTTCTAGGCAAACAAACTCAAACCAATACAGTCTGAAACTGAATGCTTCTTTAAAACTAGGACAGCACTCCTACAAGGTATAGGTGTGCGTAATCTAATTTTACAAACTGTGCCTAAAAGTAAAGTCCTGGGCCTATTAAGCCTCCTCAATAGCCCTATCATTTACAGCCTTTAAATATAGTATTTGCAGTTCCTTGCCCTCCACTAAACTCCTGCAGTTTTTCCCTAAATAACAACATTTCTAACAGGAGAGCACTGTTTGAATACTCAAAAATAACCAACCACAAAAAACACCCACCCCAAAACCCCACAACACATGTACACTGATTTTACTTCAAAAGCCGCCATCAATGAAATTAGCACAAGTTAGATGAAAAGGTCAAAGCCTTTCATATATATGAACATGACAGAACTGCAGACATATCTTACATTCATTCAGTTTCTGAAAGAAACAGGTTTGATCAAGTGAAAAAGTTGCAGACTCAACAGGTGAGGGGTTCTCAATGTCCTGCTCCATAAATAAGCTGCTCATAGTATTTCTGTTATTCTTATAAATAGCTTGCCTTGTCCATATGAAACTATTCCATTCAAAAAGAATCATCCCACCTTCTTTTTCCTTGGAGGCTGGGGGCAGGGAAAGGGTAATTCACTTATTTCCCCCCTACGCTATTCAGAGCAGTTACTGTCACCATGGTATAGGCAGCTTACACCAAAATGTCAAACCTTACTCCACGTATCCTAAAAATTACTTGGAATTTCCTCGTCTATCCTTCACTGTATCATTTTTTCATCTATGTTTCCAATTTGGTTTCCAGAAGCATGAACTAAAGTAACTGCAGTGATGATCCCACCACCACAGATTCTCTCTAGGAGGTGCCCAAAAGTTCACACTTGCTCTATTTTCTGAATGCTGGCGAACACCACACTTTGGAAGACATCTATTAAGACAGCCATCACTCTGCTGTACTAACAAACGGTAAGAACTTTAGGACACGTTAAAGATGTGAAAACATAGTGGAAATCTCAAACAGGGGTCAAACTGGAAATACTAGTACACAGAACTATGCAGCTTTGGTCTGGAACTAGTACAGAACTATGCCAGAAATTAAAACCAAAAAACACACACATTCATATATCCTCTTTAGGCCCCAGAAAACTCACTCAGGAAGGACTTCTTGACTAAGTAGTGGATTACCTAACATGTTACACAGAAATTACTTTTTGAGGCTCTCCATAATATTTTCTCACATGTGATAGATCCTTCTACATGTTTTCACAAAACTGTTGAAATTAATCACCTTTGAGGTCTAAACAACATCGAGAATGTCTGAAATTACTTACTGCAGTTGAGTGTCATTAGATACGCATATCGTTTCTCTCTCCTTAGTCATGTCTTTGGCTGACAATTAAGACAGAGGACAACAACATGTAAGTCAACAATGCCTTAATAGTTTCAGAGTGCACTCAAGCTGATGCAGATGGCTTTGTCCAGGTGACAGTAGCTGCAATACAAAATAAGGCTGTATATATACACTGGCGAGGGGGGACATGCATGAGGGGAAGGCTGCGAGAGAATGAGACAAAGATGCCAGAGCAGCTGTATCTATACTAGTCGCTTTTCTCCCACGTAAAGAGGCAAAGTTATTTTTCTCTGAAGTGATCTGCACTTGCCACAGGGAAGTTACATTAACTGAAGTCCACAGAGAGAGCATAAAACCCTGTCACCTCAAAAAAGTGACCTCAACTGAGTTACAAGTCTGTGTGTACCAGTTACAATCAGTTACAATACAGGACCGCAGTTACAATCCCAGACTTCTCCTGCCAGTTTATTTCTTTAAGAAAAATATCCCTATGAAATAAGATCAAGAAATTTATCTATTTGCATTAAAATGAAGTAGTTACAACAAAATAGTCAAAATAGAAAAAAAAAATAAGCTCTCCAAGTAAGTGCATATGTTATTTAACTTCCATAAAAGATCCTCTACAACAAATGAAAATAAAGATGAGTCCATCAGTACACACATTTTCTACAAAAGACCCTGTTCCTCTCTTCCCACTTTAGACTCCCACACAATAAAGGTAACTGTTTAATTTTTAAATTATATCTGAAATATAAATTAAACTAGATTTACTTGTAACCAGCACTGCAAAAGACTCAAAACACCAAAAAAAAAAAAAAATCACATAGTGCAAGTAGTAATAATAGTAACCTCAAATTTAATGAAGTCCTGACTCTTTTTGCCATATTTACATGTAATATTTACAGTTACATTATATAAATAAAAGGTAAAGGAAACACATAAATAAGACCACAGTTTTCCAGCTTAATTCTAGGTCAGTACAGATGTTTGAAAAGATGTTGCTGAACAGCACAAAGAAAAATGAAAGTACCTCTGTATCACACTAGTAAATATAAAATACAATAATGCTATGAAAAGAGATGTTCTGTAGTAAAAAAAAAAAAAGAATTCACAACATAAAGTTTGTTTGAATGCACTGTATCAACAAATAGTCAACTCTAATACATAATGGTAGCTTGCATCTGCACTGTTAACACATTCCTGGAGAACTACTGTTATTTAGCACTGTTTCATGCAATTTATTTCATGTATAGTATACTGTTAGGACTCTAATCCAGCTGTATTATTAGTTACATAGGTTAAAAAAAGAAATACAGCACAATTTATCATTCCTTAACTGTGCCTTCTGTATTTATATAATAGAATAATAATATTTTAAATAAAACACAGCAAACCAGAAACACCTATGCTTACAGCTGTAAGCAAATATTCAACTACTATTGAACTAAGAACAAAACCAAAAATGAACAAAAACAACCCCACCCGACACTTCCACAAAAAAAAAAAATAAAATCCAAACACCACACACACCACAAAACAAACTGCATTTTGTCTGGGAACATCCAGAAAAGCTGTCACACTCAATCCTCTTCCAATTCCATTTTAAATTACTTAGAATCAAATGCTTCATGGACACACATGCGTATATGAAAGCATAAAAATAGATCAGAAATACAAAAATTTGCATAAAATCCAAAATTTTAACATTTGAGTTCTTCTGCTATCCATTTACATGAAAAAAACCAATGACATGAACCAAAGTGAGTAACGCTGTATCTCTATCATCCATGGTGTTGAAAACACTTCAAAAGCAAAAGATATTTTCTTACCCATGCGCTTCTCTTGTACCTACAGTTTACAGGACCAAACCAGAAATGGGGCAACTGTCGGTACTGCTCTGCAGCTTCCCTGTATGTTTCTATTTTGAAATACACTACAAAGCTCTCTCAAGAAGGTATGCAAAGTGTTGGATTTTTTTGTTTGGCTGTTGTTTTTAAATTATCAAGCTCCTTTATTACATTTACTTCTGAGTTGTCAGTTAAGCACAAGACCAGGAAAAATGCCTAGACAGGTCTGGGTCCTAAAGGAAGAGATAATATTATTAAGACTTTTTTCAACACATTTTTTTTTACAAATTTAAAAGTTGTAAGTTCCAAATTCGATAAGGTATGGGCAGGACTTATCAGTAGTTACTGTAACACTTAAAACTTATAAACAAACTATACAAACCAACATTAAGTAGAAATAATTGTTGCCTTCAAGAAAATCTATGTTCATAAACAGAAACACTAAAAATACTACACAAGGAAAAAATAAATATTTTTTTAATAAACCATAAAATTCTCTTCAGCTCACCACATTCAGGACAAGTTGGTGCCTTAACTCATTTCATTAACTTTTTACCTACATTTCAACTATTATTCATTGACCTTTCATCATATCCACTCAGATACAGAGTCTTCTCCACTAAAATATATTTTAAGTATTGTCTTAACATCATACAAAACTCCAGTGCTGCAAACAAACTCAAACTACTGCTTCTCCTAGAAGCCTGGGGAAGGTGCTTGCTTATAGCATTCACCCCAGCCCAGACTACATCATACCAGTCTGCTCTGAACTAAGTTTGAGCTAGCCACCTTAGTTTGAGTTTCAGTTCCCTCCCAGGTACACACAGACAAAACTTTTAATTTCTGCATTCAAAGTCTGTCCTGATTTTTTAGCTCAGGCAGACTAAACTGAAAATGCACCTCTCCTTGGCACTAGGATACATGAAGGTGCCCAGTTTGCATCGTTACTGAACAAAACGTGCCATTTCCGAGACATTTACAACTCTGTGTAAGCTACAACTGTACTTGCAAACACATGAGCAGCAAAAGACAATCACTTCTCAAAAGAGAAATTTGTGTATGTAGTTCAATTTTTGCTTAGTATTCCTCCTTCCACATTTCAGCCAAAAGCTGACACCCATGGGAAAAAGCAACTACAATATTATTATATACTATTAATAATGATTAATCATTAGTATGAATAATATTATGTCAATATATTATTATAAGGCACTTAGACAGTACCTCTGGAGCTCATTTAGTCTGACCCCCTGCTCCAAGCGGGGCCAGCTTCAAACCTACTTCAGGTTAATTAGAGCCTTGCGCTGTCAACTTCGGACAGTCTTCAAAGACAGAGAACTCACGGCCTTACCGGGCAAGAATTGAGATGAGGTAAATCACATATTATGGACTTCACAAGGATAATGACATTTTCTTATCACCAAAAACCACCAAAAGGCCCTACTATTTGACAAAATCATATTGCCATGTCAAATAGCACTGAAAGAGTCAGCAGCAGCTGTCCGCTCCTATAATAGTTTCTGCACTGAGAACTTGCTTCTGACAGTATTTTTCAAGGCAGAAACATTTCCTGAAGCCATCTTGCCAAAACTGACAAAACTCCTGGTATTCAGTCAGAAATACTTCCTTTATTTTTAGGCATATAGGTCCATGTTTTTAATGCTATGCCATAATCACAGGAGCAAATATGGCACATGCTCACTGCCTTTAAAACCAACAGACTCATCAAATCTGTGGAGAAAAAACTGTTTACAAACAAGTCAGACAAAATAAAGGAAAAGATCATTAACATATCATTGTGATGAATGACTTGTACTTCTGAAGTCAACTTCTGTTGAAGAAGTTTTTAAAATTAATTATAAAAATAAGCACAAAGACAACCTAAGGATTCAAATTTCTCTAGGAATTTGTAGCCAAGGTAAACATTCCTTTTGCCGTTATATTTAGCGCTTCCCTCCCCCTCTTCTATTCTACCTTCATCTGCTTTACCACAGAAATATTAGCAATGTTAATTATTTTCTGGTTTTGCTGAAAGTTTAGAGATCTCAGACATGAATCATTTTATCTAAATTGATAGATCTAAATTTTTTTTTCATAATTATTCATTAGGGATCAGTGATTAAATAAAATTATTAACCTGAAAAAAAAAATCTTTACCTGCACAGTCAGCTTGGCATTCATTTTCTTAGGTCAACTTCAACAGTTCTCTAGCTGTCATCTAGAAGTCCAAGAGAGGACCTGAATTTTTAACATAGAAACTAGCAGAAAACTAGAAAACAAATCTAAAACTTTGTTTCATATGTATACACACATGTACACATACATGATAATCAGGAAAAAGCACAACGGGGAAGTAGCCTTCCCCCATTCCCAAAGTCACTTTTAAAAGTTCATAGAAGTTTAGACTCATACCTACAAGTGTAATCAAAGGTTTTAAACTCACCTCAAATAGTTCTAGTTATTACAGATATCAACACACACTGCTAAACCAGAACACTAACACCATTTTAATCAATTCCTGTTAGTACAGCTACACTTTAACTTGACTCTTCTACCATTTCAGCTATATACAACAGCATTCTTCTTCAAATCTCTGTAAAGAGACTGGCAAGTTGTTCAATTCAATAAACAGTATTAACAATTTTGCTGGATTCTAAAGCTTCTGCTGATTTTGGATGCAGCCATAAAAGCAGACTTCAAAGAATATTTTGACACCTTTATTTCAGTGTTCCTTCTATGCTAGAAATAGCACCTACTTGCTCTTTAAGCTAATCAAAGAAAACTGTAAGCATGAATAGAAACACGAGTTGCAGGGAAACATTGAGCTGGCATTACTTAAGTATGCATGCAAGAACGCTGCATAAAAAACTACAGGCAAACCTACATAGTGGATTTTTCCCCATACAGCAGTACCACGCAGCATGCTATTTTGTGAGAAATGTTTCAGCATTAACAAAGCCTCTTAAGACAGATGGAGCAATACCAATGTCAGTGTCTTCTCTCTTAATAGCTGCTGTTGCCTGATGAACTGGTATTTGCAGAAGCACTTCTTAAAAGCAATACAGGTTCAAGTCAGCTCACATACCCAACTAAAAACTACTCCTACAATAGACAAATTTTCAGTTTGTACAACTGCATGATTGCAAAAACCATTGTAAGAGAAGGACTCCATGACTAGGAGGAAAGGAACTGTGGGACTGATGTCTTGTAGATAGTTTTGAATCCATTTAAGCCAAGATGAACCTATACTGGGAAAGTGCAACAAACAAAAACAAATTAAAAAAATCCCTTCCTCCTTGGAGCGAGCCATTAACTTTGGACGTGGCAAACTTATATCCATGCTACACAATTCTTTGATCAGTTATGAAAGAGTAACTGATTTCACGAGTGCTTCAAAGAATGTACAAAGCATGAAATAACTGTTTCACACAGCACTCCCATTCTCTTAAACTTGTTATGCTTAACCAATGGTAACTTCCATTGACAATTCCATGCGCAGAGATTTTTGCTACAGAATTCACTTGTCTGGGTTTTTTTGGTTGACATACTTCATATTGCCAGCACTTAAAGCAGCCTCAATTCATCATTGCTTCAAGCCTGCTCAAAAAGTATGTATCAGACAGTGGCAGAGAGCAACTGCTACTGTGGCAGTCTGACATAACTTATAATTCCTTGTGTTATTTCCTGTATTCCAATTCCTTCATCTATTACAAAGAGTAGCAAGATGCAAGGATTAGGTCCTACAACTTCTTTGTAGGGAATGAAAATCAGAATCAAGTGTAGCTGCACCCCAATAATCTATCATTTTTGATGTGGAAGTGCCATCACATGGATTCAAATGTAGGTATAAGTAATTACAAGAACCAATTAACCTGTAAAGAAAACAGAACCTATTTTCAGGTAAAAAATATCTTGCAAATATTATTTCACGTAGAAGAATTTTAAAGTAAATGCATAGAAAGATGAAGTCTCTTTAAAGTGAAGTCCATCTTCCATTTAGACTTCTGGAAGACTGGAGATTTTTTATTTTTTTTTTTAATTCCCTGCCCCCCTCAAAGTTCTGTTCATGCCTTTGCTGTCAGCAACCTGGCTTAAAAAGCTGAAGACAATGCCAAGACACAAGTTGCTGACTTCTCTGCCAAATAATTCTTCTATTGTTTTTGCGCATTTAAACTGACATCTTTTTGGGTAAAGTAACAGTCACAACACAGTCCAAATTAAAGAGCCTGAAAATTGGGAAAGCATGGCAAGATCTTTATCATCATTTGGAAACTCATTCAGTTATTCTTTAGTTTTGGTATTTTCTTATTCTCTCTTCAGAAATGGATAAGCCATGCAAAAGAAGTCATCATATGCCTTTAAAAGTTTGGCTAAAACCCTGGTAGGATTAAATTTAGGCAGTGCTGGTAGAATGATTCACAACCTAATTCCTGGTGATGAGTAGCTTAAATTAAGAAATTTGATTTATTAATTAACATTTTCCAATACTCTTGTTACTCAGTTCTCTCTTGTTTACTAGATAAAATAAGAATCCGGGTTTCTAGTATTATTATATACTTATTCCTAATCTTTTTCCTCCCAACTCAAATGAGAAATAATTAAATGCAAATAAATCCTAGAGTAGGAATTCAGGTGGTTTTACACTAAGCAGCTTTTACCAGCTAAAAACTCTTTATGGCATTCACTTTATATTTTAAAGATATTCCAGAGGCACATCCAGCAAATTTAGGAATTGATACCTATCCATTGAGACCATTTATATATCCAGTCCCACAAAATGCAGTATAACAGCAAAAAACTTCATTTGTGTCAGCCAAGAAGTCTGTATTTCCACTCTTCAAAATATCTGAAAAGGAATAAAACCACAGGCTTTCTCTTTTCTTTAATAACACAAGAGAATACAGATTCCAAAAAACTAAACCTTTCACAGAGTCTTCTAACAGAGAGTTCTCATACTTCAAAGCCTTTTGTTTTGTGTATACAATTTACAGTAATTTAGTATTAGCAATAGTAAGTCATATTTATGACTATTCCTGTTACTTTGGAACTCTAATTCTGACATCAGTTACGGGGTGCATTCAGGGAAACAATTTAATTTTTAGGGTTGTCAAACACTGAGATCTG
>JAVJGJ010000057.1:20781326-20802822 GCA_035590215.1 Microhierax caerulescens
AATTCCTACAGTTTCACTAATAAAAAAATAACAAAAGTCAAATGTATAACTTTGGAGAAAAGTTCCATAATTTATGCTTAAAGCTGTACTATATTTGTATCCCACTTGTTATATTTTCCAAATAATTTATTTCTTGAGAGCAATATATAAAGGATAGTTATCTCACAATAATCCAAGTACTGATTTAGAACTGAAGAAAAATCATTCTTCAAATGTCCATGTTTTTAGGTAGAACAGACATGTCTTTTGGAGAGAAAGGGAGAAAAGAGGAAAATAAATTTTATATAAATTTTATTTATTTTTTTTTCAAATAAGTAATCAGTCTGCCATTTAGGCTGTTGAGAGTATCTCATTCTACCCTCACCAAGCTTGTATCATCCAAGTTTATCTCCAACTATCTCTAAAATGATCTCTTAGGATTTCTGAAAGCAAGTAAAAGTTTAACCAATTCCATTTACAATCTGAAAAACAATTCAGCTTTAAAATCTCTTTGCCTGGTACCACCTCACTCACACAAGCACCTTCATGCAAAAAGTTAAGTCAGTTACATCAGTCTCAATTGATACTCAACTAGCAGACAGTATCTAATGATTTCATAAGTTTTATATCCCTTTCATTAAATCTCTGGATGTAGTAAAGCTTAAGTAGGAAGACAGTAGCATTTTCATGTTAACATAGTTTATTTTCAAAACAAGTTAAGACCAACACGTTAGTACAAGGAACATACTGCCACACCGCAATGTCTTGTGCACACACAGGATCCATCAAAGCTTTAGTGCCAAGATACCAGTCAGAGATACTCTTCAAGATCATTCCTAAGAATCTGCGTAACCATAATTAAAACAACATTATTCTCACTTACTACTAGTAAATGAATATTTATAAATTGGTAATTAGCGTTGTTCTTAAGAGCAGCTGAACTAGGTGAGATCAAAAGCCCACATAACACGGTGCCCTGTTCCCAGACGTGATTAGTAGCAAGTCTCTTGGAGAGCCCGTCAGTACAGGGGAGAGACACAGCAATGCCTTGCTTCAGCAATTATAACCCTCACAGGTGGGATACTACCTGACAGAGATGACCACGTATTCTTCTTCCATGAATGCAGACTTACAGCCTGCAGAATCCTGAGCTATACTTTCTGCATGTTTCCAGTCACTTTCCTCAATTACATAGGCATTTCTCTCAGATATTTTTAACATTAGCCGCAAGGGTCAATTCTTCTTGATTTGTAATTCCTCCTGCTAGTTCTTTTATTGGAAGATACAGCAAATGTGTTCTCTACTTTCCTTTCTACCATTTATAATTTTATAGACTTACACTCTCCGCATCAGCCCTCAGTGAAATATTACAGGCATTCTTCAAATGAAGAGCTTCTATCTTTGATCACCCTTGACAAACTTCTCTACCTTCTTTACTTCCATTATATCATTTTCCTGTTAAACCAGTACTACTTTAGCATAAAGCTATGCTCATATTTCCAGACACGCTTAACTAGAACAATATTATTTCAGATGTCAAGCCTTTACAGTCATGTGACTTTTTCATCTGGAGTCTGATTTTAAGAAGTCTTCTTTCTACACTGTGGATCAAGCTATCAGCTTCCATTTTTTTCTTAACTGAAAGTGACAGAATATAATCTGAATATCAATAGATCATATTTTTTATATCCTGAGGGTGTGCAACTCTGTCAATTCATAAACCTTACATCATGAAGATGTTAGATTTATAAAGTGATGCCACCTTTCAAATAGGAAATCTTGTTCAAAAGAGCTAGAAACCCTTGCATGAAGAGGTCAGTCAAAAGCAGTGGCACCATGGAGAGAAAAAAAAAAAAAAAAAAAAAAAAAAAAAAAAAAAAGCACACCTAAGAATCAAAAAGCCAAACGCTTTCCTGAAAGGCTTACAAGTCTCTCAGCACTGCCAGGAGATCATGGCAAGTGGTAACAAGTAGAAATAACCCCTGCTTGTCTCTAATAAACAAGCTATCATTGCATCTGTCTGGACAGTACCAGTCATATAGCTCATGACAACAGAATGCTAATTAGGTATAGATGCTTTATTTCCACTTGCCTGCCACTACAGTTGGAATGGTGACCATCTACTGGTAAGTTCCCCCCCCCCCTTGGGAAATTCTAGTAAGACAAAAAATATGATATAGTTGCATACAAAGCTTTCTTGAAACGCATGTAGAGCTTCCTTGCTAAAACTGCAAGAATATTAATTCTATGAACAGACATTTGCTCTAAGTTTATTTTAACAAAGGGTACATAAAAGATTCAATTAAGATATTGGCTTAAAAGGAGATATAAAGAAGAAGAAAAAAAAAAAAAAAAAGATGAACACCCCAGAACTTAGACAACTTTAGAAAGACATCACTAAAATTTAGGACCTGGTGGCTTCACAGACTGAAGTGATAAAATAGCATCTATTATCTGCAGATTGCCTGTGTAGATGTTCACATCACATCAGGGAACAAAAAAATGTTATTATTTAACTGCTTCTGGGAAAAAAGACTCATAGCTTAAATTTAGTGCCCGCTTCAAAACATCTGTACTACTATTCACAACAACTGGGATTTATATGGAAATCTTTGAAAGACAGTCTGACAAAGGGAGCTTATACTCTCCTCTGTACGACATGTTACTGCGGAATTCACTATTCAACATGGCGCATTTGTAGTGAGAGTGCAATTCTGTTCCTCGTTAAATAAGAAGCCAAGTATTACACTTTTTTAAGAAAACAGTGGTAGAATCTATCTAGAAAGGGATTTCAATTTTCAAATCATTACCTAAAGAATGAACACTACAAGTCAGCTACAAACCCTTGACCCAGTATTAACACTACACAAATGTGCTTTTTTTTGTTATTATTTTACTTCGGGAAAGTCCCTCTCCCCAGGCAAGGCAAATTAAAAAAAAAAAAAAAAAAAAAAAAGGAAAAGAAGAAAGTCAATTAAGTAGTCAAAATAAACAAGCATATAAAAAGGAAAAAACATTCACCAAAATGAGTTCTCTATAGAATGTCATTAGAGACCTCAATAGAATTTATTTTTTTAATGCTGAACCACTTATACAGGGTAAACAAGAAAATCTTTTAACTGGTCTCTAACTTCATATTCCTCCACCTATTAATCTTGTACCACAATGAAAACCTTTAATTTATTTTCATAGCAGAAAGGTCTCGTACAAGCAGATGGTTAACTTTGTTAGATAAACTTTTGATGAATTCACACTGTTCAGTTCATCTACTGCCCAGACAGGTCATATCTTGAAAACATACCTGTTTCCTTTAAGCTGAAAACAACAATAATTGTATATAAATTCCTGTCCTAAAGTCATGTAAGGTATTAGTCATTCTCTTCTCAGCTGCTGGGACTATATGCCAGTTCTATTCCTGAGTATTTGGAAAAGCACAAAGCTATCTTCCTTGCAGATGTTTTTTTTCTCCATTAAAAGTTTTTATTCTGAAGAAACATGTCCATTCAGAAGCATGCTGCCTCTCCCCACTTATCTCCCTACCTATTTATTAGTGTAATTCACAAAATATTTCTATCACTCAGTAAGTTGCTTCCAGTTACTGATGCACATCAACTAACATTGTGATACCATTATCTTTTTGGGACTTATCGCCTTAGCTTTCTGAGAACCAGTTTCTGTCAAATTATTATCTTGGCCATTGCTATGCTACCTGGTGAATCATAACAGCATAAAGTAGTAAACACTGGAACATAAGTACAGCTGATTGCTGAAAATAAAATCACAGCTTCAAAGATTGTTTCACACATAATGTTTATATACTCTTCTTTATTACACCTTGAGCAAGTAAATATATATTTATTAAATACCCAAGTATAGCTTACAGACTAGTAATGGTCTTTTATAATTTCTGATGGCCCAAAGAATTATCAAAACACCAAAGAGGTTTCTGAACATATACAGCAAAAGCTCTAAGCAATAACCCCAGAGAACTCTAGAATAAGCATTTCCATGATATTTTGTGCAGTACAAGACATGGTCTAAAAGCATGAAAAGTTGAGCTTCTTTGGAAAATGAAGAAACAACAGTGGTTTTGGATGCAAATTAAAAAAAAAAATATCAAGTACTCGAACACATAATAGAAATACAAGTTGCTAAGTTATGGAAATGTATTATGAAATTAGATTTTTCTCCTTTGCCATTTCTTTTGAGTGCTAAGTACGTACCATTATATAGAATTAAGTCAAGCAACTGTTGTTTTTTTTTTTGTTTTTACCATTTCAATACATAACTTGGAAGGCAACCAATGAAATAGCACATTTCTCTCTAAAAATAAGACCAGAGAGTTTAGTAGCTCTTTATTATGTTTTCCTTACAAGGATCCTTTACAGAAAAGTACATGTTTCAGTTTAGAACAATGATAATTAGTGCCTGTGGGAATAAAGCAAACTAATTTTTCCACAGCAATATAATTTCCTGTAACTTTAATTTTTTACATGATGATACTCTAGTAGCTGCTCAGATACAACATTTTACTGTCTACAGCGTGATCAGGATTTGAAACAATTAGCTGTTTTCAGTTTAATCCCCCTAATTTAAAAAGAGTTAGTTTTACTCATTTGTTATAAAAAAACTGTATATGAAGAAAGAGAATTTGCCAGTAAGCTCCACATATTTTTATGGATGCTAATGAATTCCTCTAACTTTGGATTAAATTATTTAAAGTGACAAAACCAAACAGATGCAACTTGTAAATGCACCTGGATTACAGGCATTGCAGCCACCCCCTTCTCGATACTGCAATGGAACTCTTTTTCAGAACTCCAGGAATCCATCTTCACTGACTAGGAAGACCAATATTTAATCTACATAAAAGGGGGCATAGTCAAAGACATAAATAAAGATATAAGAGCTGCCAGTGGTTTGCAGAGAGACAACATTACAGAAGCTACACACCAACATCTAATGCCAGTCCCAGAATACTCAGCATAGTTCAGATGTGTAGGAAACCACTGTTACCTTAGAGCCCCTGAACGACTATTTTACATTCAGCAACCGTAAGAAACACTGTTTTAAGGGGAATGTAGCTGTACAAAAGACAGCAAATGCAACCTCATTTGACAGAACCTGCACACTTTCCCAATGAAATGAAAAACAGATATCAGCATTTTTTTTTTCTTCAAGTTTTAATGGTGCACTGGGAACTATGTTTAATCATCATACCTCATGAGGAGGATTCATTAAAGACTTCAAAAGAAGCTTCTAAAAAAGGCCAATGTTCTATTTCATAGCAGAAAAAAAACTCAAACAAAAAAAAACAAACAACAAACCAATCCCTATATTCCCTTGTAGACTTCTCAGACAACAGTATTGGATCTTTCCCAAAATAAATCCCGGGGTTATAAAATTAGACCAAGAAAAGCACTGATGTAACGATGAGTTGAACGGACATCGTGTCATTCACTCAGGCAGTTCCAGAAGCCAAAACAGTCAATCCACATGGTGAAGTTATGCACGTATTAGTAGTTACGACATCCTTATTCCCTGACTTTAAGGCTCTAGAAATTCAACAGCACTATTGCAAAGTGTTGTAAAACATCAAAACCCAGCAAACCTCACAAATCCTACACAACCAGTTCCATACCAGACTTCTTGTAATCCTGCTGAGGAAATTCCCATCATTTTCAAATGGAAATCAGAAATTACTATTACGTAATTTCATAATCAACAAAACCCACATTTTTTTGATTAAGTAACAAAAAGAGCTTTGTATTTAATTTTGAAAGAAAGTATGGAACTGGTAGATTAGCTGGTCCTACTACTCCACAGCCAATAACCTGAACTTTTACTTAAATCTTTTAAGGAATGTCCTACCAGTACACAGGTATTTATGCTTGAAATTTTTAGAGAGAAATGCTATGTAAAGTTGATCTCTAAATAAATAAAATCAAGTATAGTGAAAAATGCTGTTCAATGGCACTAGACTATTAATAAAACTGTTCAAGCAACACATCTGAGTACCATTCTTCAAAGACTGCTTTATGTGCCATAACACATTTATCCTTGCTTCAGAATGAGCCATTTCTTAATGCACTAATTTGAACTTAACATTGCTTTACTTACAAGACAGCTACAAATGCTTTCCATTTTAGAATCTGTTTCATTCTCAGTTCACCACTGTACTTTTTCATTAATACCCTAACAGTTAATTTCAATATTTGCTTTAATCCACTAAGAAAATTGGATCGTAGCATTCAATAATCAAGTATTTCTTCATCTGAGTGTCATGAAAGCCTCCCACACAAAACCACAGATGTGTTGGTAAAACTTTACCAGGAACATTACAAAAGCACTGTAAAGCAGTGTGGACTTACCTAATGATATTTATCTCCTTCACAAAAATAAAACAGTTTTGATAAAAAGAAAGCAAAAATTCCCTGACAAGTCATATTTTTCTGTTGTCATTTCACAGTAACATTATTATGACATCTTAGAGACCTGGAGATAAAATGGAGAATTAATCAGTCTCATCATGGTGTGGCCAACAGAACGCACCAAAGAACAATTCAACCCGATTTGTCCATTAACATTCAGAGGTTATTTTCTTCTAGTTTCATCAGTTAGGTGGATTCCTATCACCAAAATTAATAGCAGCCAGTATTTCATACACAACAGTTCAAAAGACAAATATGCCTAAACATGCCGATCCACTGACAGTACTACAAAGACAAAAAACTCAAGTTCAATCATTGATCCATACTTTCACTCCTTGCAAAACCAGAATGGCTGCATCAAGTCCTTAGCAGCACACAGATGCAAGTAATTCAAACTATCATATGACCAATTAAAGAGCATCACTGATCTAAAGGAAAAAACACTGGGCATTTCTCCCTCAAAAGAACTAGCAGGTTCATATGAAGTACAGGAGCCCGTCATAAAAAGCAATTTGGTTTTCCTGTGCTATGCAGGTTTCACCACAGTCCTTTTTCCCCACCATTCTTTTTCAGGAAAAAAGGTAGGGAAGGAGGTGAGGGGAAACATGGAGGAACAGACGGGCTGAAGATTTTATTTGTTATCAAAACCACATTACTTCAATGCCTAAGTATCACTGTTTTAAATATGTTGAAGGTGAACATGCACACACATGTACTGCTTCCTCTGGCTTACAACCTTAAAGAAATATGCCAAATAATCCATCAGCGTGTATATATATATATATAAAGAGAGAGAGGTTTTTAAAAATCCCTATTAATTACCACACTTACAGTGAGATGTCCCTAGCACTAGTCTGCTTTTAGTTTAGGGGAAAGAAGTAAACAAAGTAAAAAATAAAACAAATCTGTAGAGCATAACATATAATTTAAAGTCTTGACTTTTCACTATTTAGCACCATATCCTAAGCAGGTTCTAATTTTGACTGAGTAGCAGAAGATCCTGCAGGTTCATTTCAGGCTGCAGGCATTTGATACTGAACTGACCTCACAGTATTTACATTGCCCTTAGGAAAATTTGGCATGCAGTCCAACTGGGGAAGATCATGTCTAACACTACTTGAGCTACCAGTGCTTGAAGCAAGCAGAACAACAGTGAAAAGAGTAGGGTGAACAATAAGGGCACATGTACAGAAATAAATTAAAAAGGAAGAAGAGAAAGAGAAGGTCAAACAGCAGAAGAAAAGAAGAATTGAATAGACAAGAGCTGGAAACAGTTGTTTTTCTGATACAAATAAGTCCCTAATTGGTTTTGGGTTGTTTGTTTGTTTTTGTTTGTTTTTTTGTTGATTTTTCTCAAAGTAGTAGTGCAGACAGGCTTTTCAACTAGTAAAAAGCAAACTACTTCAAACTCAATGAAAATAAACTAATCAGAAGACTTGAAATATTTGTCTCTGCTCAAAACAAATCAACAGCTGCCAACCACAGCTCTGCCTCTTGTGGTCACCATACCTATGTCGAATTTGGAGAGAAAAAACCCAAAACCATAAAACTCCCCCACCATAAGCTCTGCTTTTGACTATTCCCACTACAGTTGTAATAGACACCTGTCAAATCCAGCAGTCAAATCCAAAACATTCACCTCCATTCATTACAATTTAGGTCCTTCCTGCTGCAAAGAAATCAGATAGGAATACAAGTGCCAGTCAGCAAACCCTACTCCCTTTTCCCCTAAAAGTGTTTATCTCATCTTCAAACAAGTGAAAAAATATGTTTGTTCTTCGCAAATTCACTCTGTCAACTACATAATCTTCCACATGCTAGCCTGCTGAAATCCTATAAAACACAGGTTCTGAACCAACTCCAGGTTATTTCTTCACCTCCTTGAAAAATTAAATAAAAACCTTATGTTACCATAATTTCTTTGAAAACCCCATTTCCAATTGCACAAGGCAACTTTTAAACAAAGTAATAAAATAATTAAAAAGCAAAAGTTCTTGCACAAGTTAATGACTGAAATACCTGTCTAAAATGATGGTATCTTCAATCCTCATTAGAAGTTTCTGTGTGCTTTAATTACATACAAGTAGCATCACTAAAAGTCAAAAGGAAAAACCAATGCCATTACTGAACGACTATCAAAAGACTCTCTTCTCTTATTTAAAGCCAGGATGCTAATAACTCCAACTCTGCAGCCTGATGCAGTCTCTCAGGTAGCCCAAGCTCGAAATCATTAAGGGCTGTGAAACACAACCAAACCAGCTTACAAGCTAATATGACATCACTGATTTAATCAACAGATTTTTTTTTTTACTTATGTCTCAATTAAGGTAGTTCTCTTCCATCTACAAAATCGGAAGATGTTGACCCAACTTATGTATTTAAGCTTAAAAATGTTTTGAGGCAGCAAGAGATTATAATGAAGCACTGGCATTTGAATTGACTGCTGAATTTGATAGCACTATTTGTTGTTTTAAAACACAAGTGAGCAATCAGAGGTAACAAATCCTGAATTTCTTGTTAGACAGGTTTTGCACTCTCACCTGAAGTTGAACAAAAACCACAGAGTGAGCTCTGTTCTGAAGCATATTGCAAAATCTCTTTCATGTTTAGCTTAGGATACAAGAATAAACAGCACTTCAGGAAGAAGTTCAGATTTTTCCTGATGCCTAGAAATCTTTTTATATTTTGAAAGTGAAGCAAAATGCAAGTGTTCATGTAAGAAATTTGGAATGGGGGTCCTTGAAAGAGGCACAAAGAATAATGTGACCTGTATACACGTGCGTATGTGCATATACATATATATATATGAAATATACAACCACTACTGGCAATGAGAGGACCAAAAGGATAGTTTCATTTAATTTATATTTAATCAGAAGTCACTTCACACATAATACTATGTATCACTCATCTAAATAATTCCAAAACTTGGCCTTTTATGCTGTTTACAACATATTGTGGAATGTACTCAGCTGGAAAATTAAGCAGATGTAATGTGTTTGTCGTCAGTTTGTCATTTGTCTGCTCTTAAGAACAAGAAACTTTTCTTAAGCCCTATTTGCTGCTAACAGTGCAGAGAAAGTTTTAACCTCAGAACGTCTTTAATTTGATTTCCAGGGGAAAAAAAAACCCAACCCTTTAATTTAGTAATTGAATTATCAGACAGACAGGAGCTGCAGAAAAATACCAGGCTCAGTACAAAAGAAAATAAAAGTCAAACCACCTTTTCCAGCAGTGTTACCACAATCAGCACTCTACTTCCTTCTAGTCTCATCGCCACACTACTTCAAGGCAAGGTTTACTGAGGCGTTGCTGATTGCAATACTGTCAGTTCAGTTTTATCTGAAGTTGAGCAAAAGGAGGCACATACGCAGGAGACAGAGCGTATGGCAGAGATCAGAACACACTACTGTCTCAGGGTTCTTCAGCCTGGTGTAGTCCCTAGGTATGCTTGTATGAAGAGATAAGAAACCCTAAATCAGTACTTTTTACTGACCACAAACTACAGACAGATGGCCCAAGACTCCCATTGATGAATGTAAATATTTAGGTTCCTAAATACTTCAAATTCATTGTAGGACAATTTTAGTAACTACCTCCTATCTGATCAAGGATAACTTTAGCTACTTACCCCCATAAAAGTCACTATATTAGAGATATTCTTAGGTGTTTGATTCACCCAACTAAAAATGTATGGGTTCAAATGTCAAATCTATTAACTCTGCAGATATAACAAAGGTGGATTAATTAGTAAAAACTAATATGTTACTAATTGCAAAAAAGTTTAGTAACATTTGTGTGCTTTAACAACCGAAAACATTTCAGTGTTTCAGATCAGGTAAGCAGCTGATATCCACATCAAGCATGGAAGACAGAGATTGTACCATAAAAGAGATTTAAGAACAGAACAGGTAATATGAATTTCTAATTAAGTTTAACTTGCATCATTATTCTGATTAAAATTAATTGTTAAAATAAACATTTGACCTTATGAACTTGATTGCTCAAATGCATGTTTCTGTTTGTAATTTTTTTTCAATCTTTTTATCAAGTGTTATCCAAAAAGTTCAACTAAAAAGTTTTATATTTATCTAGAGGATTTTCTTTGTATATGGAAAAATAATAAAGAAGTGTTACAAATGGTGTGGCAAACATGTAAGAAGAACAAACCAACCAACCCCCACCAGCACCCCAACAGTCTTGGCCAGCTTTACTCTCTCCATCAAGAAACCAAATTACCTTTTTTGAAATTTAATCAGATTAATTTTTTTTTCTTCCCTATAGTTATTTGCAAGCACCATGTGTTTATTCTTGTTGCTCACAACATTTTATATCAACGTGAGATTTCTTTCTTATAAACCAAATTAATTGAAAAACTTTATAGATGTTAAACATTGGTCAGCAGCTGCATAGTCTGTAGGATGTAACACAAAATGAAAGAAAAAAAAGACAGAATTTTGCTAGTAGTACAGCTCAGAAAAAAGCATGAAAACCTCTATTTTTGCAGGATTTATATAATTTCAGTAGTCCTACTTACTCAGAATAGTAAAGAATATGCAAATTTCCATGAAATACGGAAATTGAAAGATAGCAGAGATGACATTTTAAATCAAAACTTTCAGCAGGTATTTTCCTTTCAAACACCTTTGTTTACTAGGATCCCTCTTACCTGGTCTGAGACACTGAAATGTTTACAGTTAATAAAACACAAAAGTAATTTTTTACGTATTTGTTTCTATTACACATGATTTATAATAGATTTAAAGAAGAAGAATACAGAGAGCTAATTTTAAAGGATAGGTTGCATGGCAATATAGCTTTCCTTACAAATAATTGTTCTTACTAAGTAACTGTGGAGAAAACCATGAAGACCTAAGTTGCTGGAGCCTCCTGAATATGGCAAGTGGTTTGGGTTTGGGTTTTTTTGTTTTGTGTTTTTTTTTTTTTTTCTTTTTTTATATAAAGCTCTGAGACCATCAAAGGCTATGCAGGCATTCAAAATGCTGTCTTTTTTTCTACTTCACAGATTTCAAATAAGTATTCAACTCAAGTTTTACAGGTCTGGAGCAGAAAGATACAACTTCACAACCAACTATTTAAGCAGACTTCCCTGTCCTACCCTGTACTGGGAAGTAAGAGTCTTTCCCACAGTTTTACTAAGTGCCTATACTATCAAGTTCCCATTCCCAAACTTCTACTTCTGAAAGTGGCTACTGATGCAACTTCTTCACCCTCAACATCACCGTTGGAGAACACCTTCCTTTCAACCAAATGCAAAAGCAAGTGAAACAAACAGAGAAAAGCTGCTGTCTTCCACGTTCAAAAGAAAGAAGGAAAGGGAAATAGAGGAGAGAATGTGGAAGTGTTTAAATTTAGGTATTTACTTACTGAAACACAGAAAAAACACATACAGGCACCACATTGGCAGAAATCCCAGCAGTCGGGGCTATGGAACTTCGCTTCCAGCCAGCATTGGCCTCAAGCTTCGCATGAGTTTTCTCTCCCTCTCATGCACACAGAACCGTACCGAAGATCACTCTAAACTGCCAACCAAAGTCTATCTCAGGTTTAATGAAAGTGTAATTCATTATAATAAGAGCCAGCGTAACATAAACATATGCTGGAAAAACAGGCTTAGCGCAGCACCACAAGATGCTAGTTTTGATTCATTACAACAAAACACTTGCAGACCACAGAAAAAAGTGGGTGCAATTCCTTTAAAGTAGAAGCAGAACATAATGTGTACCAGGTAAAATCTGGACCCGTAAAAGTTCTACCAAATACTGGCTACAGCAAGTAGACTGCTCTGTTGGCAGTGTTCACAAAGCACTTGCCTGCCAGTTCAGGTGGTTTTGGAAGTGTCCCTCAGTTCCAGGTACTGCAGGGCACGCATAACAAAACAGGGAAAATAAGAACCTGTGCAACACCCTGACACAGCAGGAAGATGGAATACTGGTAAGGACCTAAAAATAATTCTTAAGAGCACATACCAGTTATCTTTTTTTCACAAAGGGGTGAGGGTTGGGTAAAAAAAAAAAAAAAAGCATCACTATATTTACAAAAAAACACAGCAACCATCCACACAGAAGTCATGATCGATCAGTATTTCCTTTGCTTTTTACCATCCTTCACACATTGTAGATAGCAAAAACAAAAGACCACAAAAGAATTCACTACACTGTACTAACACCTTAGAAGAATGTGTAATCTTTACCTGCTACTATTACTCAATCACTAATTAAGACCATAGAGAAGAAATATGACCATTTCCAAAACAAGAATCTAAAACTAGGACAGTTAACTTACTAGTTTAACAGGTACCAAAAACCTGAGTGTTCTCAATGTCTTTCTCATGAATGTCAACATTTCATATAGCAATTTACATACAGAATTTTTTAAAAAATAATTATCCATTAATTCTTACAAGTCCGTAAAAACTAAGTAATGGTTTAAAAAAATACGTCAGTAAGCTCCTTCATGGCTTCAAGTCTGTCTTAGTAAAACTGAAACACTCAAGGTACTACTCAATTTAGAAACACTTCAGGAAAAAGACAGCTCGAAATACCAGCCACAGACATCACAGTCAAAAAGAGGCTTTAGAAACACAGTAATTCCTAACATTCACATTTGATCGTCTACCTGCCAGACTAACTTTGAAACAGGCTCATAAGCCAGGGGAAATAGGCCCTGCCAGATCCGCACGAGCCAGACAACACGTTTTCTCAGGGTGAACTTTTGCCACCCTTCCCTCTGGGAGAAATTCCGCTGAGTTTGCTCCTAGGAAATCAGCTCCCACTCCTGCTCCCTCCACGGACTTTCCACTGCCACTGCTCCGTTCTGCCTGGTTTGGCCTGCACTCCTTCCCCTTCGGCAGCTACTCCCACCCTTTTAGCCTTCTTCAGTACACCACCATCTCCCTCCTCTTCCTTTCACATCTACCCCATAAACTGCTTTTTGGGTGCAGTCCCACCTCTCCTTCTCTGACCCACACATGTTTATTCCTGTGTCTAGAACCTTTCCATCTCCACGCCCAGCTTCAGCACTGCAGTATTTTTGGTTCTTCAATATTTTCAATGGAAAAAAGAAGTAAAAGTTACAATAGATAATAAATTTGCAGACATTCCTAAAAAGTTCTCCTTTTCTTAACAGCTTTGCTCACTGCAGATATAAAAGGCACAGGTTAGGTCATTGTAATGTTATGTCCCAGGTCACCCATCCAGCCATATGACAATATTTGACCTAGAGTTCTCACCATGTAAGAATGAACCAAATGAAGGCCATGAAAAAACTTTAGTTTTTCCTTAATTTTAGTAAAATAAAGGTTAGAGTAAACAAGAACTAAATTTCTGGGAGGAACACTGTGATTCTTACTGTTGGAGGAAAACAGTCTGATCTGTTCTTTTTTTCTTTTTTTTTGTTTTTTTTTCAAATTCCATTTTTCCTTTCAAGAAAGGGCTGCTGTGCTAACATGACTAGTTGTGCTTTGATTTTTCTGGAGAAAGCCTCAGCTGAGAGGGAGAGGATGCTTAGAATGCACATAAAAGACAAAGGTTTGAATAAAAGCTGAATTCTCAACGAGCACAGGTTTATTTTAGTAAACAACAGAAACTCAAGGCTGGAAAAGATCTTATCCCTCTTAATCACTTAATAAATTTTTCTCACCTTCCCAATTTTCAAGCTACATGACTACAATAAACAAACCTGCATTGATAAAAGTTTCTATAAAAGCATACAAAGCCTTGATTTAATGCAACAGTGAACTCGCCTCACCTCAGCTCTGGCCTGGGTTTGCCAATCCCTTGCTTCAGCAAGCAAGAGGCAGAAATTGTTCTGATAAATACAGAAAAAGGTAAACTTCAACACAAAACCTTAAAAATGAAACTTCAACCTTCTTGATTGTTTAAGAACTTTTTCAGTCAGCTTTTGTACTGCCCAAAAGGTATCAGTCCTGCTTCAGAGTTAAGAAATACAAAATTCTAACACCCAAACAGTTATCTAAGAATACTTCTGTAGAACCCAAACTAGATAGGCTGATGCAAAAATCCCCAAATATCATCCTTAGATTGATTTCTGATACAACTTTATTTGGTAAATTAATAAGCTGAGTAATACAAAATCCTAACATTCAGAACTACTGAAATGAAAAAGAAAATAAGGCAAGAAAAGTAAGCAAATGCCTGAGTTTAGATATTCAGGTGGTTTTAACCAGGAATAAGGGTTTTTTAAAAACATGCATATGAATAAATACACACACATATATACAAACACAGAGAGAAGGACATATTTATGCAAATTTATAGCACTCAAAACCAGTGCCTTGGTGCCTAATGACTATGTAGTCACCATGAGGTACTAAAAGCTGAAAATTCTCCTTGATCTTAATAGATGTGGAGCCTGAAGCCCATGACCAGGTATGTCTCCTCTATTGACAGGTTTCATACTGGGCTTGTCATACACGTCCATTTCCTTATGAACTTATAAATAACATAAGGAATTTAAGCTTCCCATACTGCCATCTAGCTTAAATCTGCTTTGGGATAAATCTTTTAACTTTTCAGAGCTCAATGAGTGCTCAATACACTAAGCATAAATAACTAGTCCAGTGAAGTATTCTAAGCATAACAAAAGAAAATGTCAAATTTTTCAGCATGTGCCATCAAACTGAGGTATTTTCCCATATCTTGTTTTACACTTCATAGTATGGAAGATCCAACAGTTAACTGAAAATAAACTAATTATTAAAGGTTATATTTGAATGTATTGATTCTAGTCATACAGGCCTATATTCCAGGTAAAAGTTTAGTTACTGTATAAATAAAGATTACACCCAAACCAAGCATTACTTCAGAAAAGTTTACTGGTAGAGTTCCTTCCCATCAAGTGATGAGGAAGGGCTATCAAGGCACATTTCTAACATTAAATAAACAAAACCAGACTGTATCGCTCCCAAAGAGACAAAACACTAACAGTATAAGGACATCTCATGAGAATGTATAAAGTATATTACAGCATTATTTTTTTTTTTCTCCAAATAACAAACAACAGCTTTTGTTATTTGCATTTACATGAGATGGAGAGGAAGTGGGAGAAGGATTCCATCATTACCAAGTATTAGAACTAATTCTACTAATCCAAAAAAACTGCAACAGAAGGTCCAAGTCCTAGTTAGCATCAGCTTACTAATACAACCCTACAGAAAACCAAAACCATTTTATGCAACGGAAACAACTCCTTATCTATTCCCGTTTCAGAATATCTTTCCTTCTTAAAACTAGAACAAATTAAATGTTGGGGGGGGGGGGGCATCTGCTATTTACTTGTTCTCAAAGTGAGTGCAGACTCCCAAGAAAAATATAGCGTCCTTTAAAAATAATCACATTTCAATGCAGTCTGTATCCTGAGTCATTTGTTTGAAATGCCAGTCCAAAGAATGTTAAGATTTAGCTGACGATTATCTCCTCGACATTATCCCAATTTGATTATACAGTGTTTACTACATCAAAGCCAGAAAAAGCACAGTAATAGATTCAGTGACACACCCACTTGGAACACTGAAGACCTATTATTAAAGAACCATAAGAATGATTTCCAAAAGGTTTTTATTTTCAAACAGTCTAGCATATGATCTTACCATAAAGCAAGGTTGTTAAATATTTTTATTCAACCCACATATTTGAAGCTGTGCTTCAGAAGTTAGGTAAAATTATTTATGTGATCAGGAAACTTGACTACCCGTCTTGTCTAACTCTCTTATTGGACACATTGGAAAAATACAACAGCCAAGTTTCACACAGCTGAACACATCAGTAGCGTGCCATTAAGGTTCATTCCCTTGTAACTCTGTAACTCACACTGGAACAACACACTTCTTTCAGATCTGACCATGAACAAGTTTTTGATGTTCTAAGTTTTAACATAGTTTTATTATGCCGTAACCTATATAATAATTATTAATATTTAGCAAATCAGTACACTTAAATGAGCCGGTTACGGTTAAAAATCAGCACGTGGGGGTGCCTGTACAGCCCAAGGTCACAACAACCTGCAGTGTTTCCCGCTCATGCTGGAGTACCACAGTAGTTTAGATTCAGACAACTGGAATTATTATAATCAACACATCATCCAGAGTTACAATGTCTAGTATTTTAAGACAGCGATTATAGTGTTGTCACCCTGTCTATGTTAGTGCTCACATCTTCTCCAGCAACAGTAGGGCTGACTGCTAGACAGCTTTAAAAGGAGCGGCTATCATTGGGTAGAAGTTTAAACTCAGCCTAAGAGGCTACGCAACAAACATGTACTTAACTAAGGATGCCAAACTGGTCATACCATGTGAGCCTTTCAGCAGACCTGACAGCACCATCCCTGCTATCCTCCTACATCTACCAAATCACAGAGAAGCGTTGTTTATGTAATACGTTTTCAAACGTATTTTCAAACGTAGTTGCAGCACAACTTTTAAAAAGAGCTATTTAGCGCTGGCTATCAGCAAAACAATCAGCTTAATGCACATGGTCTAACAGTTACAAAAACACCTTGAACACGAAATATTTTAAGGACAAAAGTACCCAATTTACCACTTGGTAAGTTTATCCATAAGCACATCAGTCACTCTACAATAGCTGTCCACATGTTATTTTTTTATTATTATTCTGAGAAAACTCAGGTTGCTATTTTCCAATGATTACAGCTAACACATTCATAGTTTTATTCTATGAGAATAAGTTCCATCCAAAAGTCTACAAGGATTTCTTTTGACGTTATATACACATACAAATACAACTTGGTTAAATTTTCACTTGTTTTGATTTAATAATCTGAATAGAACAACAGAGATGAAATCCTGTCCTCAGTCTGGTCTAGTTCTTGTCAGTTGCTATACAACACTAGCGTAATGTAAATTACAAGAAGGCAGAATAGAACAGTACAACAAACATATTGCCTATTAACAAGAAGTCCCCTACTAGAAAGCGCAGCACCAGTTCAGACAGGATTTTTGGAGCATTATCCTTCAATATATTCTTTTTCCTTTTTTTTTTTTAGATCAAATCAAACACATTCCTATATAAAATAAACCATGCAACACATATATAATGCCCATCACACAATGACTACAATGCAACTTACGCTACGCAGCTACTCTTTGCTCAACACTAAGACACAGAAAAACCTACCTGCAGCCTATAACCTCTATGACAATCAGTAGCCTTTACTCATAGAAGCCATCCCACTGATTACACTATTAATTTAAAGATAGCAAATGAAACACACAGTGTAGTGAGCAAAAACTGAATGAATCGAGAAAAGCCTGCAAATTATTACAGGAACAGTAACATATTAACCAGACAAATATACATAGGTGCCACTTTAAAATTTTCCAGATAAGGATGGTCTGACTATCTAGAGAGGAAAAGCTGGTAAGTTGGTACAGATCTGATCAACACAACCTCTGGACTTCTACATAAGCGCTCTATTTTCATGCCTCTCATTCAAAAATACTACATACAGCAAGTCTACCATAGTGGATACACTCAAAGCATACTAAAACTTGAATAAAAAAAATAATAATTGAAATTGAAATAATTGAAAAAAATAAAAATTGAAAACCAATGCTAGAAGGAAGAGATTTGCAAAGAAAACAGCCACATTAAACCTTCAGGATGGCTTTAAACAATGTAATTACTAGGGAGCAGGGCTGAATCAAGACTCTTCTAGTGACCAAGTAACATCTTGCCTTTCTGAAAGCATTTATGGCATGATTATATACACACAAGTGTCAAACAGACAAACTCAAGGTATTCTCAATTTGCAAGGACATTTGTTGCTAGATGATTACATTCAGCAGAAATTTCATTTGAATCTGCATCCTTAAGCAGCTTTAATTAAAATTATTAACATAAAAACTGAAGAAATTGTTTTAGCTGTGCAGAATTCAGTAAACAAAGGATTACATACACTATGACAAGCTTGAATACTCCTTCTAGATTTATAGCATAACATTTAAATTTGGTTTGGTATACAGTCAAGATTACAGCAACATTTAGACAAACTAACTGAAAATTACAGTATTGTGACAGATAAACATTCAACTTACTTTACATAATATCTTGCACCTTCAAAAGTATAAGCTTCCTCCCAACCTGTGGGTAAGTCTGGAAAACAAGTAGCAAAACATTTCAATTAACTTTTGAAATTATGCTAGTCATACTGGTCTACTCCCTAGAAGTAAAGTAGTTAAAATACTGTGTGTCCCATATGTTGAAAACTTTAGTCCTATAAACAAGTATTTTAGAACTAACCTACAATACTAACTCAGTTTAAATTCTGTAATCCAAGAGAAGCTACAGGCATGAAAATCTGGTTTGGATTTCTCATTCTCAAATAACAAAAACAAAGGTTCAAGCATGCACTTATTTAACCATGTTCCCTCCTTTGACCAGTAACTAGAACTCACGGTTATTACCAGATCTTTCTGCCTTGAACTTCAGTAGCATCAAATTACCTGACAGGCAGAAATCTAAACAAAAATCCGTGTACTGAGTTTGCGTTACATGCCAGTCACAAGCATCTTAACTGGCATATCAACTATACCACAGAGCATTAGCATCATATTAGCATAATTCCACCACTGTTGTGACTAACAAGTGTTCCTGCAGTGTTTACAACTCTATTCAATTTTACATGAAAATAATCTTCAATGCAAATCTAGTGGAGGAATTGGGTACATCTTTTCCTTCTCTATTATCACTCTTAAAAGACCAGATATTAAAAAAAAAAACAACTACCACTAATGGTCAATTTTTTTTCAAGTAACAGCTTCCTGATGTAATGCAAGCTCTGAAGATGCCAGGCACCTCAGTACAACTCTAGGTATATCACTACCCTTAAAAATTTGCTCCAGTTAATAAAAAATGTAATTAATACATAAGACTAACTCATTGAATTATAAAAGCATGAATGCATTTCCTAACTAAAATAAAAAATATTCAGCCTTGGTCATGTGCTGGTTCCTCCCCCAGTTTACCTATTTATTCTGGCTGTTTTTTTCTTCACTCCCACCTTCTCCAGAAGAAAAATCAAGGCGTCTTTCAATAACAGCACAGGGCAAAGTATCAAACAGGAAGTTTATCTAGCAGAAGTATTTATGGCTGCAATAAGAACTTTGCAAAAAATACCTTTCCAGCACCGAACATCTCCAGGAATAAAAAGCACTTCATAATGGTGGCCAAAACCTTCCTCATCATCTAGTAAATATCTTGGAGTATTATTTAAAAGGAGCTTCACAATAATATGCACTTCCAAAGGAAGTGTTACTTGCCCAATAATAATTTCTTAAGAGAAGACATATTTTGAACAGGTTCCAAACCAGTGGTCAGGGCAAAACAAGATAAACACCAGAATTAATCGATTTGATTTTATCTGTATGTGGAGAGATTCATTAACATACACATGAATGAGGAAAACTACAAAAACAGGTTCATTTTCAGACACTTCAGTACCTGATTGATAAATAATGGTCAGTAGATCCAAGGTCATGCCCCACTCTTGCATTCAGAAACAAGTTTAATCTACCTGATAATAACTTTGCTATGCTACATATAATACTCCAGATATTCGAAAGCAAACTGCATTTCCTTTAGAAGGCATTTAATGGCAGAAACAAACGAGACACCTGGAAAATTACTGGGAAATCACCATCAGTCAACAAACACTGATAAGAGTTTGAAAAAAGAATTAATACTCAGCTAACGTTAGTGTCCAACAAGCAAAGCACTTCCCATACATCTGCCTCCATTTGTATTGCTGTAGATGAAGGCCACTTTCCTAATTAATCTGAGTACTGAAAGCAAGGGAAAGAGGAGCCTGATAGCAATCAGAAGTTCCATTTCCCGGCATTAAATGACTTCTTACAAACAATAGACTTTCATTGCAAATCGAACTGCAGAATCCAATAGCCATAAACCTGTGCTTTTCAAACTATTTCCAACTCAAAAAAAAAAAACCCAAACAAACAAACAAACAAAAAAAGGCTGCCCACAGTTTTTTACAAGGCTATTTCTGATTTCCTAATGCATAAGTATTAACCAAACATAAAAAGCAAATAATCTGATACAGTCCAATTCACTTGCAGATTTTCCTGCGATTATCCAAGTGATTACATACATAAAAACAGCTGCACTTATTACTACACTCCACCACCTCCCAGTGGCATATGCCGCCTGTGTGCAATTCCAGCAGTCAAGAGTTTGGCTCTGGGTCTCCAGAGTGTCTGCTGTAAATCCTCCTCCTCCAGCACCTCCTGCTGCTACTTCTCCAGAGTGGAACAATCAGCAGTAGCAAAGGCGACACATTAAACCCTCCAAGTTATTCCTAATGTTTCAGTCCCTTTTCCTCCTACCTATTCCACCTCTTGCAGTCACTTAAAAACCACCCACACTCTTAGCCTAGATGGAAGCGAAAGGGAGGAAAAGGGTTTCTAGGTGACTAGTGAAATCAGCCTCTACGTTTCTAGCACACCTATCGTGGTTATATCTAGGTCCTGCTGGAAACCGAAACAAGATGAGTGGTTTAATGCTAAACTGAGCAAGGATGCTACGTAGGTGAGCGACCGGGGTAGCCTGTAAGAAGCACGAGAGGAATAAGGCGGTTTCTAATGGTAACTATAAATATATATATATATATTAGAGGAGTGATACAAGGCAAGAGAAAGCGAGTAAAGAAAATTACACAGACACGGAGGGAAAACACGGGTGCAATGGACAGCGTTTTAAGAAAGAGACGAGGAGCCCACTGAGGGCAAGGCGGACGCAAGGCTGCACTGTAATGTCATCCTCGCTCAACCCGGGGCCAAACAACTGCAAGAAGTGCGGGGCGCGCGGCCGGCGCGGGGTGACGAGTTGTCCTCGGGTGGCTGCGGCGGCACGGAGGGGGCTCCCAGCACCGGGCGGCCGGGGGGCAGCGGGGCGAAGCCGGGGACGCTGCCCGCGCCCGCGGCGGGGCGAAGGGGACGGAGCCGCGGGGCCGAGCCCGTCAGGGGCCGGGGGCGCCCAGGAGGCGCCGTGCTCGGCGAGACCCCGGCCGGCGAG
>JAVJGJ010000057.1:20809446-20864147 GCA_035590215.1 Microhierax caerulescens
TTTTCTGTAATTGCCACAGTTGGTGTAATATATATGTCAGTCTTTATGGACTAGGCATAAGACTACCAGTGTAGCAGTGATATCCTTTAATAGTGTTATAACATAATAATAAGAAAAGTAATCTATTTTTAGTCTGTAATTTTCCCGGCATCATCGGCAAAACCAGGCCACCTCTTAGCTTGCTGATCTAAAGTTTCCTTGAGTATGTTTAGATACGAGATAGTAGCTGTTCCAACAGTCATTATGTTGTTAACAACACTCACCTTTTATTATTTTAGCACTCTTTCTACCCTGGCTTGTTTACTAGAAATTCTGTTCTTGTTTTGCTGTATTTTCATGTACTTCAGCTTTCCTATGCACATCTTTTTCATCTTCATGAACTCCTGTTCTTCCATAGTTTCAGCTCTCCCAATGGGAGGTAAGGCAGTTTTGTTCTTTCACATTTGTTTCCTTTACATCTGATTTATATTTTACTCACTGTAAGACTATTTTGTTCACTGCATGACTCGAGTTTTACCTACTTGTGCTGGACAGATATATAACTGAAAAAAAATGTTATTGAAACTTGCAAAATTGTGTCCAACTCATATTCGGTGTATTTCAGGTACTGGGATTGTATTTTTCTGACAAAATGAAGGTATTTCACCGGGCCACTTTTACAGCAGCAGTGGGCTAGACAATATAGTCAATATAGTCTATGGTGTAGTTCTTATTCTGATGTAGGTATGTATATCTGCTCAGTTCAATCACACCTTGAACTGTTCTGCCTACATCGACTCACACTCTGTTAACAGCAATGAGATTCTTCCCCAGGCAGAAATAGACACCTATATCATAAACTGCTGTACTCAGAGGAGACAAATCCCACCTGACACATAACTGTCATTAGAACAGTCCCCACAAAGAACCCTCCCATACAGAATATTTCTTTTAAAGACACTTGTAGTCAGTGATGAGAAGCTTTTGCAAAATGTTTTGTTAATTCTCACAGTCTTTACTAAGCTAAACCTGTGTTCTTCTGGAAGCCTTTTTCTGAGTTTTGGGTCTCTTCATCCCTATAGTGTTCTGATCTCAGACTGGATTTTGAAAATTACACAACTGACAGTACTTTGAAACCCTGTAAGTATCTTGAAAGTTTTCCTTTTTGGTTTAATTTGTACAACTACTATGTCTCAAATATTTCAGTCTTTCCAAGAGTGCAATATTTTTTCAAATCTCTATAGCACAGGATTTCTCATTTGCAATCTGGTGCTTATGGTCTTGCAGTACTCAGAAAGGGAGTTACCTTAATTCATCTTCCTTTTCATCAGTCCTATCTCCTTTTTAAAGAAAAAAATGTGTTATTTGATTGAATCTCCTTCAAAGCATAAGTATTTCTGGAGAATTTAATCTGCTCTGAATTTTTTTAGCTTCTGCTCCATAGTGTTCTCCACATACCACTTCTTCTAGTCTTTTATTTCTCTGGGCTATCTTTTGTCTTTACCTCTGCTAGTGCTCACATGTAAGGCTTTTAAATTGCATTAAAGAAAATGCTAGATTAGTGATAAAAAAGGCATCTTTAATACAAAATAAGGGTAACATGCATTAAGTAAGATACGAGAGATGAAAGAATTTGTGGAGGAGAAACTAAAAATGCCATGCTAAGCCAGTTGCTGGCACCAACTTTCAATAACAGTCACTGTATTGAAGAGCCTTCCATCCTCTAAGCCAACAGGTCACTCGGTTGCAACCAAACCCCCCCTGTCATTTGTCTTGCTAGTTCTTGCATGATTGCAGTTGCTAGTCTATACATTAAGTTTGATGCTCATATAGTTCTGCATACTCTGTATGCTCTCAAATACTATTGTCATTCAAATGGTTTTCAACCTTTTTTTGATTTGTGGAGTGCTCTTTTCCAGGTGAGGCAGGAGCCTTGTATGGCAGGGCTACATATTCACTGAAAATAGGGTTATTTTCCTTTAAACACTTAGTAATTCTCGGGTCACACACAGTCTGTAGCTCCCTGGTTAAATATTGCTGTTAATACATCTCTTTTTTTTCCCCAGTTATTCCATTTGTACTGGCTTGTATCAAAGGTTAACCCAGCTTCATTTCTAGTAGTTTCCTTTTATTCTTATACTTCCAGATTTCTGAAATTAAATTTTGATTATTGAGCAATATTAATGTCTTTTTTTTTAACAGATTTCTGCATATTTAAAATATCGTTTGATGTACTTATTAACTTAGAGTTATCATCCCTGCTGTCCCTGTAGGTTGCCCCCCCACCTCCCCCTTCGTTATTTGGCATTAAATACCCAAAAGCTTCTGGGATTTTTTGACATAAGAATTGCTGTTGTGTCCTGCATCAAGTTTCCTAAACTTTTTAATTTGATAACCTCACCAGTCAAATCCCTTACCACCAGAAGATTTTTTCAGTAAAATAGCATTCTGTTGTTTGTTCAGTATTTTAAATACAGCTTTTGACTAGCACATCAATTTTCTTTTGCAGTAGCAGGTTGTCCCCATGTGCCAAAAGACAAGCTGGCAAGGAAGAAGACCAGCCTAGCTGAACAGAGCTTTCGGCTGGAACTCAGGAAAAAGAGGAGATTCCACAACCTTTGGAAGAAGGGGCAGTCAGTGTGTAGGCAGTGCCCAGGTAGCCAAGGTGGCCAACAGCATCCTGACTTGCACCAGAAATAGTGTGGCCAGCATGACTAGGGAAGTGATTGTCCCCCTGTACTTGGCACTGGTGAGGTGGCCTGCAGAATACTGTGTTTGGTCCCCTCACTACAAGAAAGACGTTGAGATGCTGGAGCTTGTCCAAAGAAGAGCAATGAAACTGGTGAAGGGTTTAGAGAACAACCCTTGCAAGGAGCAGCTGAGGGAGCTGGGGTCGTTTAGCCTGGAGAAAAGGAGGCTCAGGGCAAACCTTACCGCTCTCTACAACTACCTGAAAGGGGGCTGCATTGAGGTGGGCGTCAGTCTCTTCCCCCACATAACAAGCTACAGGACTAGGGGAAATGGCCTCAAGTTGTGCCAGGGAAGGTTTAGATTTAATTTTAGGAAAAATTTCTTCACTGAAGGGGTGGCCAAGCATTTGAACAGGCTTCCCAGGGAAGTGGTTGAGTCACCATCCCTGGAGGTATTTAAAAGACCTGTAGATGTGGTACTTAGGTTGTTTAGTGATAGACTTGGCAGTGCTAGATTAACTGTCAGACTCGATGATATTAAAGTTCTTTTCCAGCCTAAATGATCCTGTGATTCTGTGATTCTCTTTCCTTTCTTTCTTGCTGCTCCCACTAGCTTTTACTTTCTCATTTTGCCTTCCAGTCTCAACTTCCTTTTTCTACCTCTGAAATGGCTGATACCCATTCTGCCTTGAACCCTACTTCCTTATCATCATCTTTGCCTCTCCCAGTATTCCCCTTTGACTCTATCACTCTCCTTCCATTTACACTTCTGCTCCTTCTAAAAAGAACCAGCATAGCACAGAAATAGGTAAAAACTGTGACAAAATGACCTTTCCTCTGCTTTCCATTTTCAACAAAGGCTGCATCTTCTCTCCAACACTGGCTGTGCACCTGCCCTCTCTTGTGATAATTTCTGCAAAACTCTGCACCTCCAGCTGGTCCCTAGAAGAGTCACATTGGTGCTGTGGATAACGAGGCTTCCCTCCCTCCAGTCTGTTCTGGCTATCACTTTTTTTTCTACCTGCCTACTAACTTTTTATATTCATTGTCCATGTGACACCATTTTTCTCTCTCTCCTGTACTAAAACTTCCATTACAACTGGGTTCTGGCTTTCTGTTTTGCTCTTTCTGTAGCTGATTATTTCATTTTTTTTACACTGAGATCTGTGCTTCTTTGTAAGTCTAGATCAGCTGCTTTATTTCTCCAGATAAGTACTGTGCTTGTCTTGCTTGCCTCATGCCACTTCAGCGTGCTCTTGTTCCTTCCATCAACCAAGATATTTCAGGTTTTAGAGAGGGCAAGAAGGTATATGGCAGACTTGCAAACTGAAGAGATAAGTTCTCAAAGCTTTGCCACCATGCATTATTATTCTGAAAACATCAGGAATTTTAAAAAAGGATACTATTATCAAATCAGGAAAACCACAAGAAAATCTCAGTGAGATCAGGCTGCTGGGAAAAGCTTGAAAGAAAGGGAACTCTGGAATGGAAAGAAATTTAAGTAATCCTGATTCTTAGGAAATGATAGAAAAAGAAAATCAGAATTCCTGAGTAAGGGCAGGGGGAAGGGCATTTAAATAGATCCTGTAACAAAGACAACTGCAGAGGGAATTGCAAAAGCACAGAGAAATGAAGCAACCCTGCTCAATAAAAAACAGGAGTCAGCAGCAGTATGCCGGAGGCCCTGAAGATTGCTAGTCTTTCACAGCAAGTTGCAACAACGGAGCTCCCTGCCACATGGCCACCAGGCTAGAGAAGCTATGTAAACCCTGGTGGGTGTATTAGACTACATCCAGAGAAGCCACAAGAGTATCAGATAAATGACCTAATACTTGTTGTAGGAGATGGGACAATAGTTGTTATCATCTGTGTGTCCCTTTACTAATGTGGAAAGGGAAGGAGAAAGTTTGCAGTGGAAAAGACATGCTTGATTCCTGATTGATGACAGACAGATTTTGTTTCTAGTGACACTAAGATTGCAAAAAAAAAAAAGCAGAGAAATAATATACTTTTTAAACAAGGGTTGTTCAGTGCTATTTACATGATTGTGGGAGGAAAAAATGTTTTACCAGGTCAGCTATCCCAGGGAACAATGTCTTAAATTTTTTTGACCACTAGTGAAAAGATCATGTAATCCAGCAGCATTGTTTATGCCACCAGCAGAATATACAACATTTCCAGTAACACTATGAGGTCAAAAAAGGAAGTATGAGAGAAATGAGAAAGCCAGATTTCCAACATAGTAGTGTTAGTGCCATAGACTTGCTCACACCAGAACACCTTTATAAAAGCAGAATAACAATAAACTCTAGAAGAGGCCAGGCTTCTGGGCTGCATCCAGCATAAGTGACAAGAAGGAAGGAAGGCAGCAGTATATAACCACGTCACAGCGGGATGCAAATAGCTAAAAATATTGGAAACCACCCAGAGGATTAAGATCAGAAGATGCTTCCACATTCCCACAGGAAATAACATAATGAGCTAGACAACACCAGATTACACAAAAAATAAATCAAAATAGCTGAGAATTCAAATTGATTCTAGAATAGTTGTGCAAGGGAAAATTGTGCCAAAAGAGTGCAAGTGTTTCAGCCATGTGTCTGAAAAGACTGTAGACTCAATGTTCACCCAGGAAAGCTGTGTTAGATATTGATTGACAGTTCCTAGGGAACCGCTGAACCACAATAGAGAAGAATGAGTGTAAGTGGAAGAAAGATAAAATTGTTTTTGGAGCAGTTGTCACTGTGAAAAAACCAAAAACCTGAACCCTGTTCAGTTGCAGACCTGGAAGAGACCTGGTGCAATTCTGGACATGTGCAGTATTACTATACAGCATAATATATATAGGCAGTTTATAGCCAGTTCCTAAGGAAACTAGAGAAAGGGAAGAAAATGTTCCAAGAAAAATGCGAGAAATTATCAGCTACTTTCACTGTGATTGCCAGGAATGAAAGAGTTAGCTGCAGAATGAGAGCTTGGTTACACTGGTGATAAAGAGTAATCTATAAATAAATGCATTTCACAGGTCTTCACAGGATTAGAAAAAATGAACAAAATAAGATTGAGATAGTTTGCCACTTCCTTTGGTGTCATAGTTCTTCATTGCTTTTCAGTATCAAGGCACTGGAGTTATTTCCAAGACAGGAAGTACTGGGTAAGTACTTTTTAAGTAAAAACCCAATTACTTCCATAGGCGTCGCAGAACTTAATGCAAGTTTTTGGAATAATACTTGCTTCATTCAGCACATCAGATATTTGTTAGGTTATCCAAAGCCAAAATACTATGAGAAATAGGTGATAGAAGAAGCTTTTGGCACATGCTTTCCTGTGAAAGAATCAGCTTAACTATAGCCCCTGTGTTTACATTCGTATCCCTTAAACATTTCCTTAGTACTCTGTTAGTCTTCAGAAAGAATCAGCCTTATGGGGACCAGATTACTAGTGTGATATCTGACTGGTAAAGCTGACAGAGAACACAAAGCTGAACAAAATGTATACCATATGTAGGTCTAACAAGACAACCAGCCAACCTTGCCTTGCATGGAAGGAAACATAAAACTCTAGAAAATCTGAAGAGGAAACGAGAAGTGCTTTAAGCCTTAACATAAACAACTTGTAAACAGAATCATAAGAATTACTTTTTTTTTTTTTTAAAAAAAAATAATTTAAAAGATTATGTATGTACCAAAATCTGTAGGCAATCTCAAATGAAGATAATGCATGGAATCTAATTTGCTTACCAAAAAGGTCTTTTCACTGTGTGCTTCAGCAACTGTAGAAAATGGTGCATCTTTGTAACATTTAACAACCGTGTTTAAAAAATAAGAACAAATGAAGAGGAAAACCAGAAGCCTGTCACATACTTCAAGCATTGCAAACATACAAACAAATCCAACCCAGCATTATGTCCCAGTGGAAATGAAAGTCTTAGTAATGACACAAACATTTGAACAGCTTACTGAGTCTTTGGTTTGGTTTGTTTCTGTTGTAAAAATGCCTCCTTAAGCCTTTAGTGGCACGGCTGAATCCAAACCCGTTGAACAATTTTTTGCCTAGAATACAAATACTGTTACTGCAACATGGGAACTTTAACTGAGCACTTCCCAGAGTGCAGTCTTAGGGACACATGTTTTGTCAAGAGCTCCAGTTACGCAATAACGCAACAGGAAAGAGCTTAGAATCAAGGGAAAAAAAACAACAAACAAACCCCTAGGCTTTTGCTGACCTTACAACAACAGCAATTTCAGCATCAGCCAGCTGACTGGAGCCAGAGATGCACCATTAAAAAGCCTGCTGGAAACTTGCGCAAAGCTGGGTGGAGCTGAAGGAACAAGCCTCTGCCAGGTTTGCTCTCATCTTGGCAATGACCTCTGTATCACTGACAAAGTGTTTCTGAAAGAACAGCATATTTTTATGATTTCACTTCTTTGAAAATAAGTGCTTTACGATATCCCCAAGGGATGCTGATATAAACAAATTTAGGACAAAAATACAGCAGTCAGGTGGATGGCCTTGACCACACAGACTCATACTCTATCAAACAGATGTAAAATATATAACCTAAACACGAAACCCAACCTCTTTTCCCACCCTGCAGAGACACTTAATGGATTTCAGCAGCAAGTAGGCCACAGAGCTGTTTTTGTGGAATGGAAATGTTGTATTTATTTCCTTCTCTAAACATACAGAGCAGGCAATAATGCTTAAAGAATCTTATCCATAAATAGAAATCAATATTGCAATACATGATACTCATGAAGTCCTGATTTGGCTAAAACCTCTTAATTTCTGGTATAGCCCTTCATGGCATTTGTGCTGCTGGCAGGAAGCTGCCCAGCAGTGATTTATCAACAAGGAAAATAAGTATCTGAAGCTGGGCTCCTGTGTCCATATTTAGTTACCAAAATAAATTGCCTGATTTTCAAGCTTGCCAAGAACCAGAAGCTCCCAGGAGCACATGTGTGATAGAGAAGGAACAATTACATAGCAGATCAAAGCTAAAGCAGGCTAACCAGAGTCCACGAAATTACAGAGGAATTCAAGCCTTTAGTGCCAAATGGAACATATTTTATTTCTTTTTGCTTTTCAGTTCCAGGTCTCCAGTCTGTGACCCACTGAGAAAGCTACTAACTCCAGAATTTCCTGTTGGTGACCAAATTTGACAAACTGCAGACCAATTTAGGGAGTTTTTACCTGACATTTTAGGACAGGTTCCTAAAGCTGTGCCAGATCACTTACATGTCCAGATATCTTCTAATCCAAGATAATGTAATGAATTTTAAATTACTGTCTCCAGATGTCTAATACAGAATAGTTTAAGAGAGCTTAAACTTAAGTCAGCTGTTTGTGGAAAAGAGCATAACATTTTGATATTCATGTATTACCTACAATGTTTCCTGATTGATGCAAGTATAAAATTAAAGGCCCGTCTTCAGAAAGTGTCTGATACTGTCAGAGCTCCATGTTACTTCTTATAGCTCCAAGTGGCCAGAACTGAAATCAGACTACCTTGGGCAGATGATGACCCTAATTGGTATCACTCAGACAGAAAAAAATGTCCCCACAACACCACAATAACTCAGGATATTATAAATAATTTATTCACAAGTAAAGCTTCAGGCTCCTGTGGACTACAAAAAAATTCATATTTCAAGACATAAATGAGAAAAAAATGGCCAATAAATTCAGAGCTGGTTTGTTGCAAAATAAATAAAAATAAATATTTTTTTTCAGTTTGGTTCAAATAAATCCAGTTGGACATGACTTAGTGAATGTCCAGGAAACAAATCCCAAACATTTCATCTCTATCACATATCACCAGCTACATATAATCATAATGAAGTCAGTGAGGGCCCAGTGTCATAAGAGGGTATGGATGGTGGGTATGGATGCTACTAGAATAAAAATAACCTCAGTAATATTTCCCACACTAGAACCAAGAGGCAATTTAACCTCAGAATAATAAGCCTAGTGTTCTGTGTTTACTCTGACATATTAGAAAAAAATTTACTGTTGCCAGTTTCAGCTATATCTGATCCAACATTGCTTTAAAGCTGTGTTAGAAGCACATGTGTGTCATTTTAGAGCAAACTATGTGCTAGTTAGAGTCATGGAAGGTTATTCATAAGAAAATTACATAGTAAATATGTTTCAGTAGGAGAGAAAAAAAAATTCTTCTCATTATATCCCATATTTGTTATGTATTAAGCTTAGCTCTCCTCTTCCACTATAATTTTTTCATCTTGACCCAAATACGACTGATTTTAGGAAGACAAGAAGTTAAAATGCTCAGTCTCAAATGGACCTACACTACCTTGTAGCATACAGGTTAAATGCTATTCAACTCATATTACAGGAAGGTGAATTAGACCTGTAGGTCTTGTAATACTGACTATAGCTGGCATGACTGGACTACATTTTCAGTTTAAAGTAGTGGTGAGGAGCATGCAAAGTTCCTTCAGTGAGAGATTTGCTATTGAAGAATGACCTAGAATTTTTACATGTAAATCTATTTATTACCATAAGCTTATGATTTTTTTGGGTGGTTCTCTTTAAATTTGCGTATCTGTATGTAGGGCTCAGGCATAGTCTTATCTGTCTGCTCTCCCATTCCTTGCACACAGTTGACAGTGTGAGGTTCTCAGCTTTTACAAAAACATGACTCATAGAAAAAAGTTTCCTTTTGGGAAGCTCCACTTCATTAGGTTTTGTGTGAGCCAGCCTCTTCTGACAGTTCCAGCTCAAATATTAGGACATCTTTCTGTTCAGCTCTCTAATTCTCTGCCAACTCCTTCTCACAAAGAAAACTAACCTTATAGTTTCAATATGAAGCCTCAGCCACAGCCTTCTGCTTCTCTCTCTAATTCCTGGACTCACAACTTTTATTTTGTTTAGGGACTCTGCCACCACCCTCTTGTATTAGTTTCTTCAGAACACAGACAGCGTTCTTGAAGGTCATGGGTGCCCAAGTCCTCGTCCATGGCCTCACAGACTGAGTGGGTCCACCTGGGCCCCATCTGAGCCCTTTCTCCTTGCTCTGGGCCTATCATATTTGGACCAAGCACCTAATGCCCATTCTCACTTTGCCCAACCATTAAAAAAAATCTGTGGCCAAATCCTGCACCAAAGGTCTGTATTTTACTAATGCTCAGGTGCTCATCTGATTACTCAAGTTCAGAATGTTAGCATTTGCACATCACAGATTTCTGTGTGAAACTCACAGGCTTCCAGTGAAAGTCCTCAAATCCATTCTGCACTTTTTTACTTCCCAGAAATCTGTGCTGAACATGCAGACCACGTGTTCTAACATACTTGCAAAAATGCACAATGAAACAATACATTTGAATCTAAAACATGTTCCTGGAATTACTGCTTGTTTTATTTTAATGAACAACTGAGTTTTAAACATGTTGAAAAATAGGAATCATGAGTTTATTTTGCTATTTGTGCAGCCCCGATATTTGCTGTCTGACTATCTGTGAGCAAGGTTTGAATGTTCTTGAAAATGATCACACGTCTTAAGGTTCTTAAATTTTTTCCTCAGTTCTATTCATTAGCACCACTTTCTGATTGTTAGATATAAATTCTTTCTCTGCTTTTGTGCCATCCATTGTATGGGCAAAACCAAAAAAGGTGACCCTGTGCATATCCAACTTCAGTGTTTCCAGAAAATACAAATGCTTAGGTTAATTCTCACAAATTACTTGAAAGACATTTATATTGAGTTTAATATTAACCTAGAGAAGCCCAAATAAAAACTCCAGCACTTACTGAGAGATAGTTTAAGAGACCACAATTTTTAAAAAAACACACCAGAAACAGAAACAGACAAAAACCTCAGCAACCTTACAGTACAATATTTTGGTATAACAAGACAGCAGAGGGAGATGGGTCAGATTTTCTCTTTCCTGTGCACATAACTCATAATGATTCGTGCTTCTTAGCAATGTTGCTGTAAAGATATACCCTGTAGCATATCAACAAGTGTACTTGCAGAAATCAGGATCAGTTTAAGAAATGATTCATGAACATGAAGAAGGGCTGCATGTATAACAAATATTCAGCCATCTGCACGTTTTGTCTTCTCACCTCCTGCTTACCAAGTAGCTTCTGTTTGAGAGTTTGCAGTATTCCCTGTCAAAATGGAAGTGCTAGTCCGGCCACCAGCCACACCTTTTTATGTTTAAGTACATATATTTGCACCAGGTGACTAAGGCTTTTCTTTCCAAGTTAAACAAAGTTCTTTCCTACATGGTGACTACCCTGTATTTTTGTTCCTCACTTTAAAGCTTTGTGGAGGCAAAAAAAAAATATTTTACTGTGAAGCATAGCAGGTGGAGTCACTTACAGGCACATGATGTAGCATTGACCTTACTTTGCTACCTCTCAGTGGAAGTACAAGGGTTTCTCACCATTGGGATTTTAAAGCAAGATAACCACCGTGACATATTTATCTCCCTGTATAAGATACAGCAGTGGAGAATAAGTTTGAAGTGTGAATTAATTTCTTACTTATCAGCAAGTATGTAGAGCCTCTAGACCCTGTCATGTAGAGTTGCTGAACATGTTGCACAACAGAGCCACAGTAACTCGTACACCTATTATGAGGGAGTCTTGTCTCTCTGAATGTTTCCACAATGTCATCAGTGTTAGAGCTGAAGAGGAGGTGTCAGAAAAAAGATTTGAATTTTTTTTGTAACAAAACCAATGAGGGTAGGCAAGTCATAGACTGAGGTAGGATGTGTGGTTGTGACTTGCTGAGATCAGATCCTTGGAGCATATTAAGCCAATGATACAGTAACACTTTATTTCAACAGCTGAAAGCACCCCTAAGTTATAATCTAATTAGAGACATTAAGATTCATTTACATGTTATGGGACAAGCTTCTTTGATCTTTAAAAAAAGACTGATAAATGGCTGTCCTCTACTGTATCTAAATCAGGTAACTTGAAGTTAATATGAACTGAGGTTCAGTACGCTAGAATTTACATAGACTTGATTAACATTTCAAATGGAATGGAGCAAACATTAAGTGCAGACATGTTATGTGTTTATGACTGTCAGGAGGGTTGGTTTATTGCTGTCCTAGGAGATAAGCCCTAGGTGACTTCATAATCTTTCAAACAGGGTAGACAATATTCAATTGGATTCAAGTACCCCAAAAGTCGGTTATAAAAAGCACTGTATGCTGGATATAAGTACTCGAGACAGGGGGAGAGGGAGAGACATTTTACTCTCTAATGGAGACTATTTTCCTGAAATATGATCATGGATTTTATTCAACTCTTTCCCTAGGTTAATATAATCAGGTAATTCTTCTAATCTGTATTCAGGACATTTGAGCCAGTAATAATTTAGGCATGAGAAAAAATATTCAGGTCTCTCTTCACCTTTGCAGAGTCTGGAAATTGACTGCAGACTGTGGGCTCAAAAGCTTCATGTTTTACCTGGGAACAAGTTACAATTAATCCTCTGGTTTAGTGTACATATTTATGTGAATAAGATTATTAAAGATCATATATAACAGGGCAGCCTGTTTGTGACTGTGAAGCACAAGTAAAAATAAAAGGGGTGTATGGCATACAGAGCTCTCCTCTACAGCTGCAGTTAAGAGGGGAGAAATTCCCCTTTTTCTGTTTATCTTGCTGAACACTTTCCACACTAAGCTCTGCTCCTGTCTTGGCTGGTGCACCGATGTTTCTTTTTCCTGTTTATATACATACCTTCTGTATATCAGCGGCAGTCTGGGGCTCTCACTCTTGACATCCCAAGTTATTTTCCTATTAGTCATTTATTTTTCAACTGTGCCGTCCGCCTGCCTGCTTCTGATGCCATTAGCTGTCACTGCATCTGCAGTACGCATAACAGGCTTTTCATATAGGAGCCAGTTGCTGCACTAACATAGAAACTGTGCTATGCTGGAGATTAAAGTGCTTTGGGGTAAATGTGGGCTTTTTCTTATATGGAAAACCTACTCCTAGCTGTCCTTCACTGCTGCTCACATTTTGTACTTGCATTCAGAGAGCTGGGTAAGATAATGCAGAATAATACCAACATCTTTTCTCATGCATGTTTACTTTCTCCAAAGATTTAATAGATTCCTTGTGTATTGAGAAAGCCTCTGTGTATAAACACATAAGGGAGATGGGCAGAGAAAATAGAAAGAAAGGAAAGATTATAGTAGAAAATACAAGTAAAATCTAGTCACATATTATATATATATATATATATATATATATATATATTACTGCATTAGCTATTCAGCATCTAAAGCCCGCTGTCACAATTGCTAATTGCTTCATAAGATTATCATGATTCAGGAAGTCTGTTACCTTTTGACACTCCACTGCACTAGTGGCCTTCTTTATTGTTTTTAGCTTTGTACATGGGCAACAAGTCCTTTGAGCCTCCCTAGCCTTTTTTGAATTCCTACAGCTATTAATAATGATGGATAAATTATATGGGCCATAACATGTGAAAGGCCAACTGTCTTCATGATTCACCAATCATGAAGAGGTGAAAACCTGGTCACTGCTAAGCTTATCTTTTTCTCGAGAATGCACAGATTTAGATAGTGTTATATGGCTTTGAGAAGGTGTTTAGCTGTCTCTTATCTTAACTTGTATCTGTACACACAATAATAATTAATAACAATACTATAAGAATATTGCAAATATTAACTGCTTTGGGAGCCTCAAATGAACAGTGTTAGGTAAGGACACAACATTGTTATTAAATACAAGTATTGCCTACAGCACTAAATATGCATTCATACATTCATTCATTCATTCTATTTGCACCCAGAAAACATACTGGGGCAAAGCCTGAGGTCTCAATCCAGGTTTTAACCTAAGCTTTACTTGGACTAGCCTTATGTAAAAAACAAGGTAAACAACAATTATTAATAGTGCTAACTGAATGAGTAAAGAGATGCTTCTTGGCTGTGCTGGCCTGTTCATTACAATGGTGGTCAGAAAAGGAAAACAAATAGCACCTCCTCACACTGTTTTATTCCTTAATGAAAAGTAAGGGGGGTCTGAAACAACTTTTTTTTTTGTTTCTTTTTCTGCTGTGCATTTAACATCAGAAATTCATATTCCTTTTACACTGCCAGACCAGTGAAAAAAAAAACAAGACTATAATAAAAGGCCTGGGAATGAGGGTAAATGTTTTCAGTCAAAATTATATTGAAATCCTTTTGCCAGATACCCTTGCCTATTGCAGACTTTATGCTGTTTAAGTTATTCGAAGGAGCTAAAAAAGTTCCTGGCTCTAGCAAGGTGGCAAGGCAATTCTCCTTGTACATGACTGGTTTCAGCAGTCGCAGCATTCCCATCTCTGTGTCGCACTGTCCCCCCTCGTAGCTCCCCAAGGAGGAAGGACAGAGGCTCACCATCGGAGCACATACGCCTCTCCCCAGTTGGTGTACTTTCCCTCTGGGAGCATTGCCAGTTGGTGGAGGTTAGAACAGCCCTTGGGCCTCTTACCGGCTGCTTTCCCTTCACTGAACTGACTGAAAAATCTGCCAGTGTGTGGTTCCATTTTGGGCATAGGTATGTGTGACAAGCGTGAGGGTGATTCTGGGTGATTAAAGGCTGTCACTTGCGTGGCATGTTTGCATTATGAGCAGGATAACTATTTTACTCTGAGAGGTCTGCCTAGTTAGCAGAACTCCAGATCTAGGCAGAAGCAAATTGCCCTTTTATCCGAATGCAAGAAGGGTCTTCAAGGTACAGAGCCAGAGCAAATAGCAAAAGGAATGCGGGGGAGGGAGCCACAGCAGGCAGGTGCAAGCAGGTTGGTTAGTGGGATGCGTGCTTGGGTCCATCCCTGTGCTTTGCTTGGAAAGCCAGGTGGGCAGAATTTTCAGGCATGTGTAAGACTGGATGAGCTTAAACATGCTTGAAATGTGGCTGCTAATTCTGAATCTTTCTTTCTTTAATGCATTATTCCAACTCCTAAGTAAAAATGATTCATTATAATAATGTGTTGGCCAGTATGCGTATGCCTATGTCACATTATATGTGCTCCAATGCCAGCCTGAGATTCGGGAGCCCAGTGTGACCAATTGCACCTGTGCAGACAGCGAGGTAGAGCATGAATGTGGGCTGCTGCCTGTACCTTCCATGGCAGGACAACAAAAATAACTTGCATCACTGTGCCCTGTCCTGGAGAACAGACAAAGGTGCCCTCCAGAGGAAGGGGTGGACTATCAAGTGTAAAAGGTAAGGACAAATGCAAAACTTTCAGGATAAGAATGGAAGAATGACAGGATTATACCTGGGGTGCATGGGTGCCCATAGCCTAAAAGAAGGCAGAAGCATCACGGAGCAGAGCTGCATGTTACCATGACAATAGGAAACAACGTATCTGTGTGCGGAACAAAAGGATTAGCAGTCATCCAGGAAAGATTCTCATCAAACCCCTATCTTTCCTACAGTCTAATGAACGGAAATTTAACCTTTCATTTGAAAGACTGTCAACTCATTGGAGTCTTGCCTTCCTATCCCACCAGCAACTAATACATCCTGTAGCAATTACAAATTTTGTGTATTGTAACATTTTCCACATCCTTCTGAAGGCATATTAGAATTGGATGATAGCCCTAAATGTGATGTGAATGCGAGGAAGAACTTTTCTGGGGAAAAGAGTCTCTCTGCAGTTTAAAATTTTGCTCTATCACTCTAGTGAATCCTAAATAAATTTCTATTTTTACTCTCGATGCTACTATGTGGTTGGTCCATTGATTCATTATTGCCTCTCCCATATGCAATCATTTGCATGAGTATGAAATGGTTGTAAAATACTATTATACTGATGAGGTGATATTTTACCTCCGCTTTGCATTGTTACAGTAATGATTCCTGGTTCAGAGCCCTGGTTAATAAAATTTAATAGCTTTTTCCACTGGAGCTGTTTTTGTGATCTTTCAGCTATCTCTGCTCTCACGGGGTGAAGAGAATGATGTATCCAAAACTGGATTGTTCTGAGACCTCAAACTGTCTACCATATGCTTAACAAGAAACGTGAGCTTGAAGTTAAGCAAATAGTAGAGCAACTTGGGTGATGGGTTAAGGTAGATAAAGGGACCAGCTAATTAAAAAAATCTGAAGGTGAACAAATTACTCTTAAACTATAATGTTTTACTGGGTATTAATGCTATATAGTGTGAATTAATTGTTTATTCTTATGTTATCATGTAATTTTGTTTAATTCATGTTTGTCCAGCACACAGATCTATATGCATGTTACAAAACAAATAAAAGGAATGAAAATGAACTGATCTAGATGTACAGACACACACAAAAGAGCAGGTTAATTTGAGTGGCTTTATACAAATACCTAGGAAGGCTTGTTTGGAATATTTATGCTAAGCTATTAGTCATCTTCCCAAATATTCATTTAGATTTTCTTAGGCTCTTAGAGGAGATATAATCAAATATTTGTGAAGGCTGCATGCAGCACTGCTGGTGGAATTGTGTTTTGGATTCTGTAACATGGGGGCAGAGTTATGTGGATTGCTGCTGTGCACTCTCTAACAGGCTCTGCGAAGCCTTCTAATTTGAAAGACAGCTATTATTTCCCCAAAGCCTGACACAGTGAGTGTTCACGTCCTGATTTTCATTACTTTCATTTTCAGTGACTGAAAGCCTCAGTCTGTGTGCTGCAGAGGTTTCGCTCTAATCAGACTTCCTTTTTTAAAACTTTACTCAGCTACTGTTTGCATTAGGAGCAAAAGAAAGGCATAAGGATTGTACTTTCCAGTTGGGTTCCTTTTACATACATAGCACATCCTAGTCTCATTACTTTCTCTTCATACATGACGTCATTTATAAGACACATTTTTTGACAACTCCTAGGAAGTTACCTAGTAGTTTTAGAAAGATACTGTTTGGCCTCAATCACAGTCTGTTTTTTTAATCATTATATGTATAGACAGACTATTTCTTTGAGTTCAGACAATGTTCTATTGTAATAATCATTGTAAATTGACATTTTATTTCACAGTGCTCTGCTGACACTGGATACAATGTAATAATTACAACCTTAAATATTAGTGTATATATATCCTGTATAAAAATCTATAAAACATATCAATTATCATAAGAAAGAAGAAATTGTTCAGTTTCTCAAACATAATAATCTTCAAATACCAGTAGGAGGACTGTAGACTACATATAAGGGGTAATTTCTGTGGTGTATAAATTGACAGATACAAAATTTACCTAGAGATAATTCACCAGTTATGATCCATGTGGTGTTCTGCAGCTGATTCTTTGCACACTGAAGTGAAGAGAGGTCTTTGCGCAATAATGGTGGTTATTGTACAAGGCTCAATGAGTATGCATGTAAACAAACGCTTCTGTATGTCCTGGAAATTTAAAGTGCATTGGCATGAAAATCAACAGTGTAGGAATTCAGAATCTCAACCCAGTCAAACACAAAATCAATTAATTTTTGGTTTAAGAACTTGATGTGGTTTTGAATATTGGACTCTACTTGAACTAAGTTCAAAGCTGAGTATTGAAATCCATACAAGAAAACCATCAAAAATTTTGTCAATATTTTAAAAGTCTTCTTTCTGATGCTAATCCATAATTCAGAATGCAGAAATGTGGAAGGAGAATTCAAAAATCACAACCCCCAACTTTTAAGTCACTGACTTAACTCCCATTTACTTAAACAGTGTATGTGGGTTCTGTGGCTCCATGAATGTTCTTAAGACCTCAGGCCCAGGTGTATATCCAGTTATGCCAAATTTCTCTTCAGGATGAGACCTGAGTGTGCACCTATGAGACCTGGATGGATGGGCTAGGAAACAGTGGCAGGGCTCTGGAAAACTTCAAGGTAACTGGTGGACCAGGAGTGTAAAACACGACATGAAGTGTAACTACCCCATGGTGTAGAAAATGTCATTAAGAATTAGGTGCTTGACTTCTCTAATTTCCCTTGAAATTGCTTAGCTGTTGGCTAGAAGAAGGAAACCCCAGATCTCAGGGGTTTTCAAGGTTTTGTTTCTGGTGGCATTTACATTGTCTTTGATAGGGAGCTTTAAAAGCAAATTATTGCAAAAAGGCAATAATTAAACCCACTTGCAAAATTAATATTTAATTTTAAGATATCTAAATCACTTTTATTCAAAACATTCAAATATGTAAAACACTACTGATGTGTGAACTGCACAAATGTGCCCTGTTGCTCCAGGATTAACCGGTGCTTGTGTTGAAACCCTGCTCAAATGAGCTATGCTTGTAGTTCAGGATAGAAAATGTAAAAAGTAATCAGCTGGGATCCTGATTACCTTTGCCTATGCTGTAATAAGACTTTTGTGATAAAACAAAAAATTCTGAACAATAGCATCTGCATCATCATTAAAAGCCAATATTAAAATAAATGTTCAGTTATGTTTGAGAAAGTCTGATGACCAGTTTTTCCAAAATGATGTGTTTCTGGAAGAAACCTTTTCATTCCAGGTGCAAATGATAGAGAAAGATAAAAGTAAAGTATTTACTTTTAAAGAGTAATCAAATTGGAAAAAGTTATAAATCTACTTTTACAAAATGAGTCCTTCAATAAGCCATGGTCAATAACAATTTTAGCAGAAGGGAGTCTAAATTTACTAGCATATATGGAATGAGTGATTTAATCTGTCACTGAATGACTGCCAATGCTGGGGTGGAATACAGCAGATGTTTTTCATGGAACCTTTAAACATAATTTTCCAATAGCAAGTAAAGCATAATATTGTGTCTAATTGAAATAGTAGGAAAAACTTCAGTACATCCAGTGACTACTGTCTTCCTCCTAGCCATTTCATTTATAGCCTTCTTTCTCATTTCAATTTTAATCATTTTTCTGCTAAAGAATCAAGATATTTATAAATAAGCAAACTGTCATAGTAAGCTGAAGTGGAATTAATTCTGCAGAGTAGCAACAGAATTAGCTAGCCAGAATTAGTAGGTAAGCTTGTGTACTATGCAAAGCCTACGTATTTAGTCCTTGTTACTTGTCTCAGCTGGTACCTAGATGGAAGAACAAACACTTGAAAAAGCCACTCCACAATTGCAGCACCAGGTATTAGAGGCAAAACAACAGCGCACAATTTAGGTAATCATCAAATGTAAGACTTTACATTTGATAAGGACACAGAAATGCCAAATGAGGCGCTGGAAGTTGTGACCTGCAATGCAGCTGTTCTCATCACTTCTGCAGAGATATATCCAAGATGAGCTCTGTCCCTAGGGCTGTGCACTGTCAACTCAAATCCTCTGAAATACTCAGTTTATAACTTAGAAATGTCTATGCAAAGATGCACCATAAGAAAATACAAAGGATCTTGACCCATAAAGGTCTTGGTTTTCCTAATTTTTCCTGGGATTAGACAAGGGAAGGTACATTTAGTACTATGAAATGTTATGGGGAAAATTTTCAGCAGATATGTGTGTGCAAGGGGAATCCACATCATGAAATGCTTTTGAGAGTGAGCCAAAAGTTTTAAATTAACATTTATATTGAACTATCACAGGAAACAGAAGAATGACAAACACAGTACATTAATCCTGTGGGTCATCAATTTATTTGGGATAAGTATGTATACAGGTTTTAAAAGTCTGCTACATTAATATGTTGATATGGATTATCCCACAGTTCATGCCACGGAGATACAAAGGGAGTGTGCTTGATTAGAAAGAGAGAGGAGGGGAACCATAAGCCAGTTCACAGCCCCCACACTGTTGCTCACTGTAGAGCTATTCCAGCTTGTTTAAAATGGCTCAGTGATGAGGTTTTCATGACTTCCTCTGGGAGATTATTCTACAGAATTGCAAATCTCAGAAATGGGAAGTGTAAATATTCTCTCAGTTAATTTAATTAAACTACTCTCCATTCTTGCCCTTTCACAACCTAGTAATTTCTGTCTTTTCTTACTATATGCTTGAATGGCCACTAATCTGACTGGGGATAGGGAGAAATCCTTCTTTCTCTTGTTTTTCCATGTTTGATCTGCTGCTTGACTTGTGCTTGAAGGAAGGGAGAAAGTCACACAGGACATTGGGAGGCCAGAGTGATGCATGTGTCTACTGGGGGCCAGCTCAACTTGCACTGCCTACAGAAGGACTCCGGTGGAGTTCCACATGGCTTCTTTTACCATGCTGAGTACTTCAGTGGTATGTGTGACTTTATCCCTGTAGCACTCCTGTAAGGAAGCAGAATAACCCCATTTTAAGATACTGGAAGTAGAAACCAAGGCATCCGCATGAGTTGTTAAGCAGTGATCATGTCTCCACCACACAGTGCAGTACCAAGCTGAGGTACTCAAGATACTTCTAACAGATTAGGTGGGTTGCCCGAAGCAATGTGCTGGTGTGCTCTGCACAGAATAATTTACTCTGCAAAGTAGCTAACGGATATCTCTACACTGCACTGAGGAGTGTAAGCATAGTATCTGTGACAGGTGTTAAATGCGCTCATCTCTGTTAGGCAGCTAAGAAAGGAAAGGCTAAGGGGCTCTGATGGAGTCCGAGTGGGAAGGCTGCTGACTGGCGTGAAAATCACAAAAGATGGTAGCGATACAGGAGCTTTCCTGTCAAAAGCCTGGGATAATGTCATCTCAGCTCTGTAAACTTTGGGTAAAAGTGAATATTCAAGCTAAGGTTTTCATAGCAATAACGTCTTGCCTCTGCTGCTCGGTTACTTATTAGGCTGCTAATTTTCTACTTTTTAATATTCAATAGGCTACAGCTTTCATAATAATTGGAATCAGATCACCTCCTTGATCCATAGACCTATTGAAATGTTACTCCAGTTTCACTGAAAGTGGGGTTTAGTCACAGTTTCATTTGTAAGAGGGAATTAGTGTTTACTGGCTCTGTTCACATATGAATAAGAATGGTTATGCTCAGCTATCCCTGTGGCACTAGTGTTGAGAAAATGGTATGAAACTAACAGGATAGGAACATGTGAAGACATTCAACCCTCTCTGTCTTCACTCAGAGCAGTCAAGATTAATAGATGTCCAATATCCTTTGCCCTAAATGTTATATTATTATTATTATTATTATTGTTGTTGTTGTTGTTGTTGTTGTTGTTGTTGTTGTTGTTGTTATTATTATTATTATTATTATTATTATTAAAAGAAATGTTCTTTTGCACTTCCTGACTTCTTGCTTATGGCTAAAATCCAATTCAGAGTATCAGTAGATCTGATGTGATGGTTTGAAATATAGGAATCACTGGCTCTACTGAAAAAATAGAGATCAAGGTCAGATGGTGAAGGTTGCTATAGTTGAGTTGAAAGAGTTACATCGATGTTAAGCAATTATAAAGGATATATAAACCAAACTTTAAATACACTCTGTAGGATTTGACCTTTAATGAACAGCTGTTAATACTTCAGCTCAATTCTTTCTACTTCTCCTCAGATCTCCATTCATGCCTGTTGTCTCCAGTTCCTTTTTCTACCTGCCCCCAACATTTTTAAATCTTAGTGTATGCCCAATGACCTTCCCTATCCACAAATGTTTTTTTCCTTTTTCTTTCTATTATAAACTTTCTCTTAAATTTGCTAGATGTCAAAAGCTTGTAAAACATTCATTACCTTCAAACCTCCTCCCCACTCTCTTTAAAACCCTATTGTTCATCTTTGCCTGTACTGTGCTGGCACTGGTACATGCACTTAGTAACTTAGAGGAAGCAGTTCTGCTCCTTCAAGTTCAATAAGTGGATCAGCTCAGCACAGGAGGTCAGGAGGATAGCATGGCAGTGACAAGGATATGCTGTTAAAATTGTCCAGTAAGAAATGGAAGAATGAGCATCTAATGGTCAAGCAAGAGGGTAAAATCAGGTGGCGTATCTCTCCTGGATTTGCTTTATTATGTTAAGAATACATCCTTGTGATAAGTGATGTGCAATATTTTATAATAAGCTACATCTCATGTTCAGCATTTTACCCTTCATGTCTGCGAGGCATGTTTTTTAAAACTTAGCTTGTGACCTTTCTGGTTCATGACATATAAAAATAGAAAGTTCTTATTGAGTTTATTTTTCTCGCAGTGTTGAATTTTGAAAGTGTATTAGTAGTACAAAGATTTTTATTTCAAGAGCTACAACCAGCATTTACTCTGACACTTTGTGCAGGGGTGTTCTATTCTCATAATAGCCTTTTCTCCAAAATGTTAAGTAACCACAGAAATTTAAAAAATTACAGCAAGTGCCAACTCTGTGTTTAAATACTTGTTCAGATTTTGATTTTGCTGTGATGCTCACCATTTCATTAATTGTTTTAGTTTTTTCCATGTATGGGTCATCTTTACAAAGAATGTGGTTTTGTGAAGAATGTGGTTTTGCAAAGAATGACCTTTACCAACACTGTTCAGGTTTGTAGAAAATGCCATTTTGCTCTCAAGTGAGGTGAGATTTATGTGGGAAATACTGTTGCTCTTCAATACTGAAAGCAATTGGACACTTCTTTCCTCTAAGACAGGATAAGCAGATGCTTTCTGCAGGCCTGCCTAGAAGAAAGTGTGGCTATGCACTCTTAGTCAAGACTACTGTTGGCATGCCAGTCAGTCCTTTTCACAAAAACATACTGCATACTAGAGTAGTGGTGTTAAACAAAATGCTCTTGCGTCTTTACATAGTTTGCAATATTGCCCTCATAATTTTATACTTAACTTCCTGATAGACTTTAATAAATTTATCTTCACTATGTCTCTAAGGTATACAAAAGTAGAAATTACAGAGGTTCCCCAGAGGGCAGAGATTCATCCTAACATGTGCAAACCCTGTACATGTACTGTACATGTACATTCATCCTAACATGTACAAAACCTGTAACAAAAAGGGTGTATAATATCATCAAGTCATTGACTACTCTCTATTCTAAACTTTTTGGAGAAAATCTCTATCCAAAACACTCGTAAGATTGAATAGGAATTTCAAAGAAGAAATTGCTATAAGCCTTCTAACATGTTTGCCATCAAGTTTCTGAGCAAAGTGTAGAGGCTCTGTCACCTCTTCTTCTCGCTGCTCATGTTTACTGGTCACATTCTGGGCTTTCACTGATCTTTCATTGCCCATGTTCAAAGCCAGCGCCGGTACGGGGCAGCAGTGACTTTGGGTGAGACCGCTGGGCAAAGAACTGGGTGAACAAGAGCTGGGAGAAACCTGGCTGAGAGATTCCCCTGTTTTTGCTGGAGCTACAAGTAAGCCCAGGCCCTCTTCCTTGGTCCTCACCTGACCCACGCCACAGCCTTGCCCATCCCAGATGCAGATGAAGATTAAAGCTACATTTATTCCTCAAGACATTATCTATGGGTGGCTTTCTTTCATGAGATACACACAACTTCTTCAGAGATACAAAGACTTTCACTATCAACTTCTTTTAACCTGCTGACATCACCTCTCCAATGTGCTCCCTTCCTGAAAAGTGTGATGGGTGGAAAGAACCAGGGAAGAACCTACTCAGCACCTGCACTCTGAAAGTGGATGTGGGTAAGGGGACAGAGTATGTTGGAAAGCACCTAAAAAAGTAAGGTGTTGCAAAGGAGTAATTTCTGTCCTCTGCAGTAAGCAAAAGGATCCCCTTTAGAATATTTAGCTGTCATTTGATTTGCAGGTGGAAGTTTGATTTTACAGATGGAAGTAATTTTTTTCACCTTAATGAAAAAAGATAAGATCTTAAACCCATTCTTCCTAATTCAAACATTTAATTTCAGTGCCATGATAAAAACCTAGAGAATAGTTAATATGTGGGTAAAAAACCATTTAGTTAGTTACACACTCTTATTAGCATGGTTGTGAATAGGTAATTTGTTTGTGAATAACATATTTCAATCATTTATATATATATGAATCAGTTATTTACAAGGGTTTGGTTACAAAATTACAAAAATATAGTCTGATTTTATTTGCCAAGTTTTTCTTAAATTGTCAGATTACTTCTAAAACTTGCACGTTTTCCTGCATTTAGTCAGAGGTAACCAGTGCTGGTACAGTCCCTGATCTGTGAGAGATTTAACATATGCTTAAGTTTTTACAATGCGAGTATTCCTGTTAGCTTTGATAGGGCTAGTCATTGGGCATAAACATGTGTAAAAGACATAGTGAGAGCTGATGCCAAGTCCTTTGCTGTCTAACTCTTGGCAGGAGAATGACCTCAGGCTGGATTGGAATACTGGGGGCGAGGGGCAGGGGAAATAAGAAGTTACTATTCTCCCTGAGTCATACAGACTCTCAAAATATTTTAAAACCTGTACACTTCAAAATTAAAGAGTGCTTAGAAGCCTTCAAATTATTTGTTTTAATAGAGTGTGTATGAATATACACCTCTAACTTTGTTTTTCTGAAAAGTATTGTTCTTTGAATTAAAGACATTTTTGTGGTTAACCTTAAGGGATAATATCTGTTTATTAACTCATAGAAAAACTGTGGTGCTTGATGGCAGCAGGAACAGCATCGTATTTCAGTTTGAACAGCTGCTATCACCACAACCAGACCTGGCAATCCTTTTTGAATGTACACACAGAATAGGCGCACAGAAAAGATGATGTGATTCAGCAGTGTCCCTAGAAAGACTTTTATGACCTATACTGTAGCCACACCTATGTGGTTACATGAGTCAGCAAAGCAGAAATTAAATTTTCAATGTGTCTAGTGAATTCAGCAAGCAAATAGAACTCATCATTTCCTGGTAATTCAGCTCCCTGTTGTGTCACTGACCTTGGGCAAGTTATTCAGCTTTCCAGTATTTCATCTTCTATGTAAAATGACTTTAAGAAGACCTAATCATCACACGATGTTCTGTAGACCTCAGTGGAACTGCAGCCATATAAATGAAGGCAGAATTTAACACCCAGCTCTGCCACAGTATTTTGGGGTTCTCAGACGACTTTTGACCAAAATGAAATATAAATTATGCAGGAACCAGCTAACATTTAATTAAGTGAAGCTTCTTGCTATTTCAAGAACAGTTTCTTAACAAGCAGAATTAACAGAAATATTCTGCTGATAGAAGCCAATAGCTTCTCCAAGCAGAGCTGGTCTCTTCCTATCCTGGTAAGGCTGTAAACTCCTTCTGTGTTTTCAGAATCATGTTTCTTCAAATTTATGATATTATGGGTGCAATTTTTCCTTTGCTTAGCACTGAAGAACCAGTGCAGCTAACACACAGTAAGGTGACAGCTGTTATTTTTTGTACACCCATGAGCAGAATTGCATAGTAGTTTAAGCCACTTTGCAACTGTACAAACACACTGTGAGCAGGAGGAATGCAGTTATGTCCCCAAGGACCTAATCTGGCTTGCAAAACTTCCACTAGTGGCACAGATGTGCAAAAAGCAAAAACACAGCTTCACTCTCTGGTTGCATGTGCAGAATGTGGATGCAGCTACAAAATAATATATTAGCATTTCTATACTGATTTGTATTCATATTCGTGAAGCGTTTTATTTACATTGAGTGGTAAGAGTCATACAGTTTATATTTCATATTTGGAAACTAAGACAAAATGTGTCAAAGTGATTCCTTCAAAATCATCCAGCAAGTCACTCTTGGAGAGAAATGTGCCTGTTTCATTGGTCTGTATATATATTGTTATTTATGAACAGCTGTGACTATTAGAATCTATTATTTATATTTCCACTAAGCTTATTTCCCCCCTGCAGTAGATATTCTACAAAGGCAGAACTGATGTCATTTTTCTGCAGGTACTGTGATTCACTGGATTATTATGGACAATAACGAAGCAGGACTGCAGGTACTGTTAAGCAAGAGTCTTTGTAAAGCCATTTGAAATGTGTTACCTAAAACCAATATAGCACCTTAAAAAAGAATTAAAAAAAATATGTGTGGGTTGTGGATTTTCAATGACAAAGTAACTCAGGAAAGGTTTGTTCTGCCTGCATCATTGACCCCACACCATCAGACATTTTCAAGCAGTGCCAGTGTTTATCCTCAATGCTAGCAGTTTGATTTACATGTGTACACTGTACTAACACCATACACTGAGAGCTGGTTAACAACCTTAAGTAGGGAGAATTTGTCACCTGTCCACAGGAGTGGCCTGAGGTTTACACTGGTGATAAGCAAATTCCAAAAAGCCTAAAGGATTGGCTTCAGGCCCAGAATTAGAAATCATCAGAGGCTGGCACCCACGAAAGAAAACAATAATATAATAATAGAAATGGTCACTGCCAAGCTACAGAGATCCTTAGCACAGAAGAGGTGTGTATAAGGCACTAGTGATGGAGGGAGGTGTGCTGCGTGCCCTGCGAGGTGCTGGGGCTGTGCTTTAGAAGGGTGTGGGTGTGGGGAAATGGTAAAACAGGGTGTGTGAGGAGTCAGTGCCTGAACTAACTCACGTTGACTGAAGATGCAGACCTCTGCTTTTAATTTGCATGAAGCTGCTGATTTTTAAAGGACAAATTTGCATATCTCTAATTTTAACTAGGGGGTTGTAATTGGTATTTTCAGAAAATGTGGTGGTTGCTGCAGGCTTTGCCAGAGCAAAAGCCATGTTCCAATTCTGCACTGGTCACCTGGAGGAATAAGACCCTTTGGCCAGTAGGAATAGGCAAGACATAGGGACCATAACATATTTTATTCAGTAGGAAAAACTTTGAAACACAGTTCCTCTTTTCCTCCCTCTCTCACAAAACAACTTGATTTTCTCGTGGGGATTGCAGCATTCTGATTTTTCCCCTGAGTGACAACAGATGGATTTGAAAGTTTCCACTACAATAGTATTTCAGTCCCTCAATTGTTTCCTCCCCTTTAAAAAACTAGTAAATGATTTTATCCAAGGCAGTTTATCCTTCATACTCCTTTACAGCCTTAGAACCTATATCCTGTTAAATGAACAACTCTGGTTTATCGTCAAGTTTTCTCAGCTTGCAGCATCCTGTACCTCACTGTAGTGTCACCTCACAGCTATCTGACAGTGGCCGTCCTGGTCACACCCCAAGAGCTGGGGAACTCTTTCTCTGGTCTCCAGGGGCTGTAGGAGCAGGTCTGGAAGGCAGTTCTTCCTTGTGATGTTGGAACATGAAATAACAACAGTGTAGTGCATTATCCACCCCTGACAAACACTTGGAATACCTTCCTTAGGCTCTGGCAAGATGCGTCTAGCTTGTCTTGCCAGTAAACATTTTTTGACTGAATTGGAATTGAAACATTAACTCAGTTCCCAGAGGGGACATTTTAGTCATCTAAGCATCACATTTAAAACACCCAAATGCTTTCAGTCTTGCAAGACCCACTGAGCCATTCACTATTCTGAGATTCAGATGAGATACATTACTTGGTATGTTTTCACATGAGTTCTGGAAAACCAAGTAACGCACCTTGTGGTACTCTTTGGATAAAGATTTCTCCTTTTTAGCTATATACAGAATGACCTTTAAAAATTAAAATTATTTTCTCTGGTCACTTCTACATTGTTATTGGGTCACACCATGCGGTGATAAGGGCTTTTTAAGTGGCAACCTGTCAGCATTACATAGACTAGCAAACTGAACCTTGGTCACTTAAGACATAGCCTCAGTTTTCTAGCAGTTACATTTCCTCTGACAGCTCTTGATGCTGGTTGAACTTGTCCCTATCAGCAATTGCTGTTATGTGGTTAGGCAGGCTGTGTATATTATTTGTAAAATAATTTGTAATTCTTTGGAATGAAAAATATAATGTAATACCATGAGCCAGACACTCAGCATACTTCTACTGACTTGAGACCTGTTCCAGATGAGGATGTGGAGTATTAAATATGTTCCTATGACAACCTATGACATGCTTGTCAAAATTGAATTCATCCTGGTTTACAGGATTTTTTTATTTGTGAAGTTCCAAAGCCTCACTCAACTAAATGGAGCAGCTCTTTCTCCCATGGATGGCTCTGCTAATGCTGTGATATAAACAAGGGTGGTACTTCCAAAAGAACAGTAGATTCTTGTATCTCGTATTGTATTGCTATACAATATCTGTATAGCACCAGACAGATACCAACCTCTATCTCTGCGTCAGGGTATCTGCATTCATCACACTGTTGTTTGGTTATAAAGGAATAAAGGCAACTTAGAAGTCCTGATGGAAGGAAACGTGTGATATAAATGTTGATTTAATGGCCAGATTGTGGCCTTTTTGATGAAAAACATGGGAAGGAATATTCTTAGAGATGCCTTTAAATACTTGGAGAGAGAGACCAAGGCCAAGCTGTGTGCCTAGCTCTGAAAAACCAGGGCCTCCTTCTCTGCCTGCTTGATATCCTGGAGATCTGCTGGAAGGCAGAGCACCTGCTGTATTTCCCCACCTTCTAGCCATATGGTTCCTTGAGAGCTAGGTGAGTTAGCTAAGGGTCTTTTCCTGGGTATACTGCTGACATTGCATCTCTTTTCCGGTGCAGTTCTTCCGAGTTACCAAGCCTTTCCACTCTTTCTGCTCTGGAGGTTGAATCATAGATCACAGGGGCTGATGGGGAGGAGGAACAGGAGCTGCACAGAGGTATCTGATATTCTGCCAGAAGAACAACAACTGTTCTCATGGGGATCTCTGTGTACTGAACTCAGACAAAATGTCTGTATTCCATTTTTAAACAACCCCCCCCAAACAAAACAAAACAACAACAACAAAAATGCAGTTTTGAGTTGGTTTGCTTTCACCTGCTACCTTTACCTGTGATTCCCTCCTTCTCTTCATAGCCTCAACTATCATGGCCTCCTTAGTCAGATTTTTTTTTTATAAAATGTAATCTGCAAGTTGCAGGTTGAAATCAATAATATCAGAATCCAGCCAGAGTGGTAATGGGAGATGCAATCCACTACATAATGCCACTTTAAAAATGTTGGCTGCATTTTTTAGGAACAGCCTGGAATTTTCTATAATTGTTTATTCTCAAAAAAAGAAGGAAAACTCATCTTGTGTTGTATTTGCTATATTTTCTTTTCCTCCAACCTTTTACATTAGTCCTATATGTGTAGGAAGCATGATTTTTTTTTTTTCTAAACATCTATAGCACATCAATTAGGTGAACAACAGAGTAATATCTTCCAGTATCTTGATTTTAATGGTATGTGTATATATAATAAAGCAACTCATATGGATAGTTAAGCTTTCATGACATCTGAATTTTGCAGTTGGCAAATGTTTCTATGTTTGACTGCCTGGCTCCATAGCAAAGTGACAATGAAAAAACAAAAAGAATGAAGAAAAAAATCTGGTTTAAACATTTCTCCTTTTTTTTTATTTTTTGTTGTTGTCAGACAAGACAAGCATGATAGTTATACAACAGTCTCAGAGCATAATGAACTAATACTCTGAAACCAAAGCTCCAAAGGCACTATGATTATTTTTAAACTGCCTGCCAAGATCCTAAAATATGATAATTAATGAACTTTAAAATATGTGACAAAAATCCTAATTAAAGTAGGAGGGGTGCAGTGAGCAGTAATGAAATGAAACTGATTTTTTTAATCATCAGTTCTGACCAATTACATTTTAACTTTAATTATTAGATTTAGGGGATAGCCTTGAGACCTTCAGTGATGTTCATGGTACAGTCAGAAGCATTGTGGAGAACTGTGGCCAAAACCAGTACCTCCTTAAGACAGTTTTCAATGAAGTCACCAATCTTGCAAGTCTTGTCTATGTATTTTGTAGACTCAGGGCCTAGGAAAAAAGATGTGGTGCAAAGCACAGGGAGATGAAAAAGCTTAGGTGTACTTCACAGAGTAGGCAGGAGAGGCAGGAGTAGGATACAGCTGTTCTGATGCCTAACCCCAAGGCGTTACCCTCCAGACCTTACTGACTCTTACCCTTTCAGCACTCCAATTCATATTTACAATGGAAATGTGATTGCAACAGTAATTAAACCCAGGTTATCTTGGGTGAGTTAGAAAAAGACTAATGACAGAAATAAATGATAAAGTATAGTTCTTTCATCAGTGTGGCTGGGACTTCCTTTTCTTCTCTTTTCTCCTCTTTTCCTTTTTCTTTTTAACGTAGTCCAAATGTACAAAAGAATCTTATAGAAGGAAAAGCCCACTACTGATATGGCAAAAGAGAGTAGTGATCTTCTACAAACCTTTATCTGCTTGAATTGTTGGTTATTTTGCACACCTGTCTGCTACCTAGCTAATGAAAATTATGTCACCCAGCAAAATAGATTTTAGATTGTCTAGTGTATGGAGCGTGCATGAGGATGATGATGCAGGAGTGAAGTAGGGGCCTGGTGAGGTTGTGGAGCTTCCATCCTTGGAGGCCTTCACAATTTGGTTGCAACCTGACTTACTTTGAAAGCTGACACCACTTTGAGTGGAAGGTGGGAGCAGAGCACCTCCAGAGGTCCCATTCAACATGCCTTGTTCAGTGGGTTCACTCTGTGGAACTGGTGCTGCTGTGTGCACTGTGAATCTGGTTGCAGTTCCTCTTGAGGGAAGTGGAATCCCTTACGCAGCATTTCATGTTAGCAGGAGCAGAACTGGCTCAGTGTTTATGCTTGAGTCAGGAAACTGAAAAGTAAGTTTGACACAAAGCCTCACAGTTTCCTAGTCACTTTTCCCTTTTGCCTATTTGCTTAAATAAAATCTGAAGAAAAAAATGACCTTTACTGCTGTTCTTTGTTTGCTTTCAATTAGAACATGCAATCCTTCCAGCATGTAGAATTTGCTAATGTTTAAAAGGATTCTAGACACGGTCCCTTAACTGAAGGAAAAAATAGTACAGTTTTTAAACTAGTCTGGATAAAAATTCATTTTCTGGTGCCCTCATATTATTTTATAAATCCTTAAGACCAGGAGGAAAATTTCCCTCAGAACCATTGCATATATGAAAGATGAGAACATCGCAAATATTTTGTTGTATGTCCTATCATTTGTTTGAGGCTAAAAATTAAGAATGCTGTTTGCCTCTGAAAATATGGATTTTAAATGATACTTGATAACATTTTTGTTTTCAAGACTAAAGATTCTCAGGTTCCTTCAGATTGTTTTAGAGAATCAGAAAACATGAAAGCTAAAAGAAAAAGAAAAATGCAATTATACACTAATAGACATATTCCTTGGAAAAGAAATATATGCTGCTATTGAAGAAAAAATAAAAAGAAAGGCAGAAACCAAGCCCAATTCTTTGACATTCTTTGCCTGCCGTCACTCACATTTTCTCCAGTGAGACACTTGAATCCTCTAAGAGTATACAATTACTACTGCCATTTGTACTCTTCTGGTGCCTGGAGGTCTCAGCCAGGGACCGGGCCCTATTGTGTATGTGCTGTACAAACACATTGCAGAGCTCGTTGTAAAACCCTTCTAAAGCAATAGCTAAGCAGAACATGAGAAACAACTGAAGAGCAGACGAGGGGTGGTACACAGTCGGAGGGAGGTGATTATGATCACAGTTGAAACAGCAGTCAGGGCAGCCACAGACTAATCATTGCTGAAGGGCTTTTTGGCATTTAATCTATGCAGCCATCGTTGGCTTATGTAGCCGCCAGCGCTGCAGTAAGTGAACATCTTTAATATGTTTATCTTCACTCTCCCTCCCTTCGATAGGAAAGCATTAGCCTCATTTAACACGGCGTTGGTGTTCCTTCGCACACAGCTTGGTTGGGGCACTCCACCCGAGGAGCACCGCAGGCAAGTTCCCTCCCGCTTCCCCTTGCCCGGCCCTGCAGGGCACTGGGGTGTCCCGCAGCTCCCGGCCCACCTGCCAGAGGGGAGCATCTGCGTGACCCCAGGTGCCAAACCAACTGTTTCAACCCCAGATCTCCCCACCCCACCAGGACCTCTCCCCCAGGGTTGAGGAGGAGGGACCCTACGTGGATCTGGGCCTCGGTGCTCTGGCTCTGGCACCTGGCACTGCAGGCACTGGCTGTGGCACCACCAGGGCAGCCATCACAGCACGCCAGGGCAGCCATCACAGCATGCCAGGGCAGCCATCACAGCACACAAGGGCAGCCATCGCACCATGCCAGGGCAGCCATCACACCATGCCAGGGCAGCCATCACAGCATGCCAGGGCAGCCATCACACCACGCCAGGGCAGCCATCACACCACGCCAGGGCAGCCATCACAGCACCAGCAATGCTGACAGCTCAGCCCAGCTGAGCCCATCTATTTGCATGTTCTTAGGTAATTAGATAGCAAAAGTAGTGGCAAAATGTTATGACTGCCTGTATCTTCCCCTTCCCTTCTTGTATCTCAGACTGCATTTGAGAAAATTAAGTATATATACATTCATATCAACAGCTCCAAGTGTTGTGCTTTTTTATTGTTTTGGGTTTGCTTTTTTTTTTTGGTTTTAAATAAATGGTAAAACCCTGGAAAGCTTGATAAACCATTTATTAGGCTGGTTTGCAAGGCAGGTAAAACATGAAACCGGCACCCTGTCAAGGCTTCCAGTAATTCCCAGTGCTTACTATTTTGAACCACAACTGTATGAAAATCTTGTGAATAAACACTAGATGTAAACTCATTTGCTGAATACTCTTCAGTTTAATTTTGCCTGCCTCCTTTCAATTTTAATAAGTGATTATCTTCCTACATATACAATGCAGATTAATTGACTCTATGGTTTAAGTACAAAAAACAGAGGCATAATCAATACCCTTTATCCAATTTATTAGGCCTGCATGACATTTAGGTAATTAGAAAGCAAAACACAAGGATCAAGAGCAGAATAATATATTACTAACAGTAAAAGGGACTTTGTTTTCTTTCCCAAGTGATGTGGTATTAAAATAGCTTAAAAGAGGTAAAAATAGAAAATTTGGCAGATGCATTTTGCCCTGTGTTCACTGTTGAATCCCTGTGCTTTCAAGGCCATTTAAAAGCTTTAATATCATAATTTAAGGCTCTGATTCCATGCTGAATAGAAAACCAAACACAATGGAAAACTTCATGCTAATAAATAAGACAAAGGACTCTTGCTCCTGCAGTTAGCAGCTGGACAATATTCCCATTGAAACTGAAAGTCCAAGTGCATGCATTTTGGAATTTTTGCCTTCCCCTCAAACTCCTGGCTGTCCACTTAAGACTATTTTAACACCCATTCTGCACACACAAGTACATTGAAAACCTTCTGCTGCAATTGGCTCTTATTGTGCTCCTTTTTTATTATTCACTGCCAACATTTATCACAAACAAAATTACCAGCTATCACTGCTGAAGGTGGGTTGATGATTTGTTGCACTGCTCTGACAGCTCCTTGTGCGACTCGGCCACCCAGTCCTGGTGCTAATAAGTAAAATACCACTAAGTGACAAAATAAAGGAAACTGTGCCCCTTAACTGGGCCTCCTTGTTTTTTCCATTTTGTCTTCCCATGACCCTTTCCCAAGTAGCCTGCTGTACAGAAGATTATTTTGTGCAAAATAGAGCACAGCAGTCTGATTATATAAAACTACATGTGCCTGTCACCAGCTTTGTCACTGGCATGTAGCACCCCCCAGTCTTTTAATTAGGGTTAGTGCAAATATAGTGCGTCCCACTCTTCAGGAAGACCAGGCATTTCACCCAGTCACTCACGTTCAATGCTTGCACCTGGCACCCTGACCCTCAGCAATCAGCTCTGGAAAGCTGTTATTGCTGCATGCAGTTAGGCGAGGTTCTACTCAGGGTTTGCCTATTAGCAAACATAATATTGAGCACTGCATTGCGTTTTATATTCTGGAAGACTACCAAAACTTTCTGCTTTATGCTGGCCAGAGAACAGGAGGCCAAGACACAAGTGTTGCTCTGTTCCACGTTGGCTCGATCTCTAGGAGTGATGTTTGTATAAGGAAATACAGTGAAAAGAATGAGTATTTCACTGGAGAAGCATGGAACTACATTTTGGTTTCACTTTCTGTGCTCTATTCAACAAATTGGGAGTTTGGTTTGGACTTGCTTAAATCAGGAGTAAATACTCCTCTGCTTGTTGCTCCAGCTTGTGTTTGCCAGAGAGGAAATATCCTTAACATCTAGCGTTTGTGTGTGCCAGCCTTCACATTGGCCCTAAGCATCTTGGCAGAGATACTACCAGCTTATGTCTGTGATATTTCTGCAAACACATAACCTTCAAAAGCTGCCACATATTCATTTGGATTTACTACCTTCATGGACGTGTAGTAAACTGGCTTTCTCTATTTCACGCACTGCACTTTGCACTCAAAACACTAGGTAAGAGTAGCAGTTAAGAGTAGTTCCCTCCTCACAATCACACATGCACATTTGCATTTACTGAGGCAGATTTATGCCGGGATATCAGACAGATTACTAAAAGCAGGTAAACAAGCAGGGCAAACATAAGTGCAGTCCTAGGTTTGCTTGATGATTGAATACCTTTCTAATTGCCCAGCCTTTAAAATTGGAGGTTTACAGTATCTAGAGTATCTAGCCAGAGATTGTTCAATCTGAAAGACCTTCTTTGTGCCCTACTGGAATATCTTTGGAGTTTGAATTTCAGGTGTCACTGTGGTTGTTCCTGACGGTTCTCTGGAAAAGGCTCACCACCCCTCTGGGGTACTGAACGGTGACTTCCTCTTTGACTCGTTTGGGCAGATGTGGGTTGTGCAAGTTGTTACTAACGAGTCTGAGAGCATGAAAGTTGAAAAGCTTTAGCTGCTTTGTTTCTAGCTTGCTGAATTTATGACTGCTTCCCATCTCCACCTGGGTATAGCCTTTTGTCTGGTTTATTGATACATTCATGGTAAGTAGATCAGGCACTGTTTACAGGGACTCACTGCAAAGGGTGAGACTGGCTATGCTGCAAATTTTTTTACAAAGAAAATGTGATGCGAAAAAGCCTTGTGACAGACTGAGGCCTAGTATGAGCTTTAGGGTGCAAAGCCCTCTATAATATGGAGACTAATGTGTTTGTGTATTTTGAAAAATTCTGTTTTGCTTCTCCAGTCTTTTTTAGCTCTGTCACATTGCCATCAGTGACCAAAATTAGTTGTGTAACTACTGACTCATTTCTTTCAGGTTACTCTTTAATGTCTCTATTTTTCATCTGGTACTATCCTAGGAGTAAAATGCTGTCTACTAGTTCAGAAGAAAAAAATTCCCAAGATTTGCAGATGAGTGACAGATGAATAAACTTTTAAATTCTTGACTTAGAAGTGTAAATGATTTTTAAATAGGTCCAAATAAATTTTTCCTCTTCTTTCCATTCACTCTTTTTAGAATCAACCAGTTGCCCACATCATGTTCCTTGTCATTTTTTGTGTCTGTTTACAAAGCTACAAATTTGAGGGCTGGTTGTATTACAAATACCTTAGGAATTACAGAGAGCAAAAGAAAAATGGCCTGGTGAGCATGTTTAGTGGAGTTTAGAAGAAGTTTTGGTACTACCTGCTGTAGTTAACATCCAGAGGCTACATATCTGATCAATTCATTAGTCATACTGAAATCTAACTGTACTGTAATTTGCAGGTGCAAGTCATTTGATACTATACAAGATTATAGATCTTTCACTGCAGGGCCTTGTCCAATCAAGTTGGATATGGTAGTCAAATTATGGGAGTACCAAGGCATTTCATCCAGTATAACATTAATGTTGGGGGTAGGCAGAATTCTGACAATTTAGTGTTAAAAAAATATTTAATCACAATAAATATTCCTGCTTGTGATTCGTAACCAAGTCTTTCCTCTTCCCTCAAAACCTCCAGTGTAAGACAGAGGTAATATTAACTGAAGTACCGATGTGGGGTATGGGTGGGTCTTGTGCTTTTTCAAACACCTGTTCAAATGTGGTGAAAGCTCCCCACACTACAAAGCGGTTCAAAAGCCTTTTCCCTTTCAAGTTAAAGATACTGTCATTCTTTTTCTGACCAGAAAACAAGTGCCGTTTCTGGCTGATGGCACTGGAAACTAAAGCATTTAGCGAGTTTCCTGTAGCAGAAAGTGATAGGCTGTGTCAATATAACACACCTGACCAGTCTTGGCAACCTCAGCTGCTTATTGTTCTATCTCTATTGTTAGTTAATGAAGGTTAAACTTGGCTGTGAAATACTGTGATGTTATACTCTGAGAGCACTGCTGGATTGTAATTCAGGTACTTATCTTCTGAGAAATACAGAACTTTAAAATAATTAAGTCTTCTCTTGTGGGAAAGAAAACCACATTTTGCTACTTCCCACTGGAACCAGTCTATACATTCATTCTCCTACTCAGCTTGACAGTGACAATAACTGGTTTTCTAAGACACAGAAAATTCAGTTAATTTCATTTTAAGCATTAATACAATTCACTCCTGTTCTTTCTGGATTTTGCAATGGATTCTTTAAGGTTGTCAGTGAAACAAAATGTTCAGGCATGTCATAACAAGGCTTTTATGTTATTTAAGAGGCAGCACAGTCTTTGTCATCTCTTTCATTCAAATATGTTATCAAGATATAATATTTATAAGCTATTATATAGCTCAGCAAAAATAAAAAGGAAAAAATTGCCAGTCACCTGATCTCAGTTTAGCCTTAATTACGTAGCCATCCCTTATAACAGTTACTCTCTAAAATAGGTTGCTGCTTAACGTGTATCAGATACTCAGGATGAAACATCACTGGTATTCACAAAAAAGGTTTACTTGCATTTCACGGTCTGCAATGTCCTTTCCACATAGCAGTCATACAGGAACTTTTACTATGTGTAGGTATTTTGAAGGATCATGTTGATATTGAGATTATGCTATGTCTGTTAATCACCTGTCCCAGTTTTTTAACATTGTTTGCAGTGTGTCTTTTAAATACATGGCTCAAACCTTCTGATACAAGTTGGTGTTAAAGTGCTAGATCCTAATTTCAAAATTAAAAAAGCTGAACAAGATAAGTCTCCTGTACAATCTAAGTACTTTCCGTGGCACACTGAAGTTTAAACTTCAGCTGCTTTTAGCTATCATGATTTTTTCCTTTTATTTCTAAGAGTCTGTAGGTATGCAGAAAACAGTGATTTTATGCTAGGATTTGCTTTTGTTTCTTAACAGATTGGGAAATACACCGTGACTTCAGGTAGAAAACTTATTCTTCCTTATTTTTTGTTTTGTTTAAACTAAAAAGCTATTAGCATTTTCAGCTACTCCAAACCATTCCTTTGTTTGAAGATGTGTACAGCAGTTTTAACAGTTACACCTTTTCATTCCATAGCCTGGATGACACTGAGTTACTGAAACTGGAGAATCTCTCTGGGATATTTTCACAGTCTACCCTGGTTTTCTGTTGATTTTACAAAAAAGTGTTCTGACCCTTTTTGGAAACAAAACAAACAAAAAAAAACAACCCCAAATTTTAACTTGAGATGACAAGAATAATATTCTGTTCACTTAAATGTATGGGCATCCTGAGAGGGAACTTTGGATTTCCCAGCCCACACCAAACAGGACTGTCATCTGATTTTGTAATGGTAGGTTTGCTTTGACTGTAGTTTTCAGGCACTCAAAATCTCTTTGTTTCACAGAAAGTGTGTCATCCTTGGTAAGCAAAGAAGAAAGGCAGTGCTCAAGCTTTGTGGCTGCTTGTTTGGTTTTGCATATGCCTGTAGCTTGTTGTTTTGTTGGCTTTGCTTAGAGAAGCACAGTTGGAACCCCCCCCTAACTTTATAAAGCAGGATCTCTGTTTTATGGGACTTCCATGTAAACTCTGTAGGAATATCCTAAATGGTCTCTGACTTTCCAAGTCAAATGGAAGGTTCAAAAGAATGGCTTACATCCCAACAACTTTCCCCCTGCCCCGGTCTGTATTCTTCTGTATTTGTGCAGAATTATCTCCTTTCATTTACAAATGATGAGCAAGTCAGTATCCAGAGGTGGTGCCTTTTGATACACTTGCAGAACAATTTACTTTACATAGGTGACTCTTACACTCTAATAAAAGTTTTTAATTTTTCTGTTATCTTTCCTTAGAACTTTTTCCTGCTTTTCTTTCTATGCTGTCTTTTTATTTCCTTCTAATGGTAAAAATCTGTTTTCTTCTGGATTGGAGACATCCTTGGTATGTCAAGTCTTTAAGGCAAGTGTTATGCTGAGCAGGGAAATCATAGTGTGAGGGTAGTGTAAGGTGAAGTGTTCAACACAGAGCACAGAAAAGTCTTACTTTTTAAAGGAAAAGTGTTAGATCAGCCCTTGTGCTGGACAAAGTCATTGTAGGCTCCTGACCAGGGAACTGTGGCTGTGAAATGGTGGCTGGGTGGCTGTAGTGCAGTGTCTCTGGTCATTCCAGGGGTTACTAAGTAATGGGGAGTAATAAGCATGTCAGAGCCATAGCACTGGTTTGCAACCACTTTGCTCATTTAGCACTCTGGTCTTGTGTTGATTGTAGCACAAGAGGAATAGACTCTACCTCTAACTCTGTTTCTCTAGACATTATCAGATGGTCTGTCAATTTGAAGAGAAACTAAACAATCTCTTTTTTACATAAGCTTGTGCAGGATGAAAATTTTTTCCCTAATATGAAATAATTTAATTCAGCCATCTCTGGCTTCACTTAAAATACCAATTTCTGTAACTTACTCTTCACAAAAAAAAACCAACCCAAACAGCTCTTGGTGACTAATATTGATTGTACTGTGAGATTCTCAGCATATAATTTTATTTAAATATGTGGGTTTAAGAATAAATAATTGTAGCAAATGAATGCAAACTAATAAAGTTGTTTCTAGACGGAAGTAGTTCCTTGAGGGAAGTACTGTGGCAGATGTTTCTTTGATTGTTTTTATTCTCTGCCCGAGAACGTGTTTTAAATTGTGACACAAAGTAAAAGTAAATTATAGAAAATGGGTGCAAAATTAAGATAAAGCTTATGTTTTGGAATTCAAGTGCAGGCTTCGCCAGACTTACTTTAAAGTAGTCCAGAAGAAGAATCAGGCCTTTTGTCTTCACATCAAAGCAGACTTTGAACCTGATTTTTCATTTTACGAAGGAGGTTTTGATATACCATGTGGGATTACAAATAGCAAAGATGAGTAGGTGTGCATCTAAGTCGCTATAATTGCTGTCTATGAATCGATGCATATTCTGGAACTGTAGCGTTTTGGATGGTGACCATATTAAACTTCTCCTCTCAGATTAGCTCCTAGAAGAATGTAAATAACAAGTCAGGTATTGTGGAGTGATTAGGGCCATGCATGGCAGGATATATATAAAATATGTTCAGCGCCCACCTTGAGTCAGCAGTTCTGCTGTTTTCTTCAGAGTTTTATGACAGTTTGACTGCATCTGAAAATGATGCAGAATGAATATAATGAAGAACAGAAGAAATACGCTCTCCTTGTGCTAAGGCGTAGCAGCAAATGGTAGGGAATGCTCTGCCTTGTTTTAGCTGTCAGCAAAAATGGGCTCCTGATAGATCCTTCTCCAGAGGAATAAGGGAGAAAAGAATTGTTCAAGAAATTCAGAAAACTCTCCATGATTATTATTTTTTTGTTGTGTGTTCTTGGTTATTCTTTGTCCTTCTTGTATGCCTGAAGATACTCAACCCCAAACCTAAGAAAATCCTAACAAAGTGCTCGTGCTGTTTGGATTTGAAAAATGTGTACAATGTGTGTAAGACAGCAACTTAACCCATGGAAGATCATACATTTTAAGTTGTTCAGACTAATTATCTTTTCACAATGTCTTTGCTTTGATAGCTGTGAACAGTTTGGTGAACCAAATAAGAACATTTATGATACTAATAAACAGTGAAACTGAAAAGGAAAAAGCATCCAGAAGTCAATAAAAGAAAGTGTGAGGTAGATTGACAGATCTTTTTTTGTACAACGAACTTGCAAATATAATGCTCTGTGGTCACATTGGAAGAACAACAACAACAAAAAAGACCAAAATTGTTAAAGCAAAACAAAAGCTTACAGAATTAATGCAATTATGCCCAGAGTTAAGTAAAATGAAAGTCTTAGGCAATCTAGGCTAACAAACACTGAGGAGTCATGAATGTCAGTCAGTCATTATGTATTAGATCCAGTACATCTGCTGCAAGAGATGCATCCATCCAGACACTCTTCAAAAAGTGAGTGAAGATTTTAAGTTTTCCCTTCCACAAAGAGAATGGAAAGGTGGGTGTTTGTTTTTTTTGTTTGTTTTTTTGTTTTTGATTTTCTCTTCTAAAGGTTTCTAAGTTTCTAAAGATCCAAATAGCTTTACAATCATTAACTCTCACAAGATTCGATGGAGGCAGGCAGTATTATACAAAGTGTATAGAGAAATTGTGGCATGCACTTACAGGCTAAATTGTGGAATGGTTTGAACTTGTGACACTCTGCCTGTGTCTATACTAGTCCCATTAAAGTGCTTCTGGGAGGCTTGTCTTGAACTTGCATTTCCCAGGACTCAGGAATCTTATCTGTGAGGCAGGTGCCATTAGGACTCTTTTACAAAGAAAACCAGAGTTCAGAAGGTAGATGGGACAGCTTGAGGTCCAGAGCCCTTTCACGCTGCATGCAACTGCTTTGTTTTGAATATTGCTGAAGAGTGCTGTTTATGTCAAGGTTTTCCCTAATAATTACAGGAAATCCTCTCCAAAACTGGCCCTGGAAGTACTCTAGATCTCATCTCCTGTAGTCAGGTACCAATTTTGGCTTTGACAGCATTCTTGGGGCATTACCTGCAACAATGCAGATGTATCCATAATGCTAGATTTTCAGGGAGAGTGAGCACAAAACATGTCAGGCACATGCAAAAGATTGGGGTAAAAATATACGCTCCTGTCCAAACTGCTAGAAGACATCAAAGATATAAAACAAAAAGCTCTGTTTTGTCACATTTCTTAGAAAATGTGGTAATAAGAAATATAGCTAATAATTCTGCATTAATGGAAGTCCAATAGTTTTTTAGAATTTTGGTTGCACCAAAGAGATTTTCTGTGTTGCTGCCCTTAGCAAACTTAAAGCAGTGACTAGTATGTAAATGAAGAAGTGAGGAGTTTAGTAAAAAGAAAGCATTATATTCTGTGTGGAATAAAGGCTCATAATATTTTGTATTCATCGCATTTTTTGCTTCTGCTCCTTATGGACATATAATTAACCTTACAGTTTTGTGGGTTTTTTTTTTTTTTAGTACCTCTTTGAATAGTAAATCTTTTCAAATGTGAGCTGTGAGACTGAGACAGACATCCTCTGCATAAAAGCACAGTCCTGATAGTTTTAATGTTGCATGGTAAAATATTACAGGTTAGAGCAGGTTTATTATTCACTTTGGAAGGCAAATACACAGGTGTATCCAGTTCTACTATTTTTTTTCTTTTCATTTTACCAGTCTTCATTTTTTTTTTATAAATGTTAAAACTTTGTTTTTTAAATAGTTGTCCTCATGGAGCAGGCTTCAGACTGGTGACAAAATTCAGGTAGCAGAAAATTTCTTTAACATGCAGTGTACAGGCACTAGTTAAACTTTGTGGGGGTGAAAAGATATGGCAATTCCTGAAAAATCTTCAAGCAGGAAATCTTTCCCCTGAGTGGATAGTGTGAAAGGTCAAAAGAGGAAGATATTTTAACTGTGTATAAAATCGGATATTTAAAGCCTAAATATTTTTTTTTAAATTACGCTTGGTTGAGTTTAGCATAGAGAATGGCTTTTTTTGAAATGCGATTTGTCTGAAATAGGCCATGTCTGAGAATGTAACTGAGCAATGACATCATTGTCTAAAAGCTTTTTTGAGTGATGCTCAGATTACTGTAAGCTTACTTAAAACTGTCCATGGTGAGTGTTTTAAAATGGAAAGCGAAAACCCTCATTTGTCTAACTAGTCCTTGAAAGAAGATTCTTCAAGATTTTGGACACAGTAAAAGTTTACCAGTGCATCCCCAAACCAAGGCTAGCTATAACCATTGGTCAAATAATCTGAATACCCTTGTCCTCTGATAAACAGGCCATGGAAACTAAATAATTTCCTCTGCCTACTCTGACCTACATCTGGTCACGTTAATTTATTTTCCTTTGGACCTTTGTTTCTTTTGCTTGAGTTTCCAACTTTTTTTAGTAACAATGGAGGAGGAATGCCCAATATTTAAGGTAATAGGTCAGTTGTAATTGGTTGAACAGTTCTCACAACATATTTGAGAGTTTAGGGAGATTTCATGTTGCCACCGTGACTTGCTGGCTTACAGTTTTTAGCAGTGCAGCAGGATTCTGTTGTGACAAGTGAGGTCGGAAACCATCTTGACATATGGGTGTTTCCTAATCAAATTTCTGCTGACTTCCAAGTACCTGCGTCAGGGGTGGATAAATCCCAGCTACTGCTACTCCCTCCTGAGCAAAGGGATGGAGGAGTAAATGTTGTGGGCAAGGCTAGATATGGATGAGTACAGGTTGTCCACTTCTGACTGGGCAAGACCTATGTGTAGCCTTTTCTCAGGTGCAAGCACCTTCCTTCAGCATTGGTTTATATTCTCTGCTGTACCAGGTGTAAGAGATGTTTCTGGCAACAATGTTTTCTAACATTTAGTCTTCTAACATACAATAGGGTGAATCTGCTGACAGACACAACTGTCTCTTCTCTCTCTTTCTTCATGAAATATGGGAAGACTGCAGATGAGCAGCTATGAGGTAAAGCCTCCCTTGAAAATCCACAGTAGGATCTGAAAAGTGGATCAAAACTGCTTCATTCTCCTCAGGTAATGTTTCAGAAAGAAAAAAAAAAAAAGAAAAGAAAAAAAAAAAAAAAGAAAAAAAGGTAGTCCTTGAAAAGAAATAATCTACTTCCAAACACCTCCAAGCACCAAGGTGTTTTCCTACTGTGTGGCATTATCTTGTGGCTTGTTACATGTACTGGTTTTAGACATGCTGCTGGTTTTTTTGAATACTAGTTCTTCTAAATCTTATTATGAAATGCTTCATGTTCTCTGTGCAACATACTGACAACTAGTATGCCTAACACAGTTTAGGGAGGAGAAGGTGCTTAGAAGTTACAGATCTTTACTTCTGGACAACCGAGTGCTGTATTTGATAGGAATCCTTAATTTTAACTGAACCTCAGCTCCCAACTCTGTAAAGAAAGAATAAAACCGGCATGTTAATACATGCTCACTAATATATGCAAACAATACCTTTTTGAATCCTTCTTGAGACAAAGCTCCCCAAGAAAAATCACCACTGGTTTTGGAAGGTTAAATTATAGCTCTCACCGTAAGCATCTATTATTGAACCAATGATTATGCTAGTAGTAGTCATAACCATTTAGGTATGAAGGCCTGTAGCCAAAATGTTGATGCTACTCTTATTGCTGTAAGACCTTTCCCGTGTTTCCAAGAAAGCTTTGCTGTGCAGAGAAGAATCTCCTGACCTAAGCTTTTAAAAAGATTGGCAGACTGTGCTGAGTGGGAGGCTGCATGAGAGCAAAGGATAAATATTTGCAATACAATGGAGATAAAGAGGAGGCTGGAAATGTTACTGCAGCATCAAGGCTTTATTTTACTTTTGAATTTGGGTAAGTGCCAAAAGGACTAAATCAGCACACTGGAAAATGTAAGAATGAACTTCCTTAGAAAAAAAAGATAAGTTACTAGCATCAGGAGTACAAATTTTATTCTGAATGTGACTCTTGGAATTTTTTCTCTTCTGAACCTGAAGTAATACTAAAGGAAAAAAATATTGTGTTTTGATTTCTAGCCCATATATATCTGCCTTTATAATTTACATAAGTATTGTAGTGGAATATTAACTTCCATTATTTATGAATCTATTGAACTTTGCAAGGATGTGCTGACAGTTGAAGGATTATAATTGTAAAGGCAGTTTGGTTCACATCATAAATATCCTAAAAGGTCACATACTCCCTTACAGTAACATCTGAAGGAGAAGGAGCTTAAAGTCAGAGTTGTTTCTGTCAATTCAGTAGAAGTTTCACCAGCATTATCACTCTAGAAATCAAAAAGTACCAATTCATCACCCTGTGGGAATATTTTTATACATGGTTTTTGTGAAGTGTTGTGCTCCCACGAATATTGTGTTACTATGTGGAGTCCCTCCTTTTTGTTCCTACAGGACCACTTCACTCCAGGGTTACCAAAGAACAGAACTGTGATCACAGCATTCAGGCTACCTTTATACAGCAGGCACTCTGCAATATCAAAATCAATTAGATTTTTAACATCTTTGTTCTGAAGTCTACCTACCCTTGAAGTACCATAAATAAAGAAAGGTACTCAGTGTTTTCTGGCAATTAGGTCAGCTTTACATTGTGTAAGGTGAGAAGTCTGAAATATGGAAGCAAGGAAACTTACTGTTTACCTGAAAACCTTATGCTGTGTCAACAATGCCAAGCCTGTACAGCAGTTCAGTATAACTAGTTTAGATGTGAGTTGTTTCCATTTAAGAGACAACACACCAGTAGCATCACATGATTGTATCATTGAAAAAACTTTTACTAGGCCATGGGTAAAACATTCACAAGTAAAACTTGAAAGAGTTAGTACAAGTGCACTGACTATAGTAATTAATATTAATTCATTTGTAGTAACTCTTCAATATTTTTTCTTGATAATCCAAGGGAAATAGTAAATTATCGTTTCCATTCCCCTGTTTGCAACAGAGAGGGAATAATAAGGCATTTATTAATTTGGTGTATTAAAATGGATGGATAGTTGATACTGAAAAAATTAGAATATTTCTTTGCATTAAAAAAGGGTGCCTGTAAAATTTCTTGCAAGCTCAGTTTTCCATGCTGTGTTGTCTTCCATAATAAAAACTACTAGCACAGATTTATAAGGACCTTCCATTATAAAGGTAGGAAGGAGATTGACAAATGTAAACTGATGCATTTTGGTCGGACTATTGAGTTTACCTGAGGGAGTTTGAAACAGCATGCTACACTGCCATTCATTGCCAGCAACTAAGGATATAGGCCCCGTGTCTATACGAATCATATGCAGACATATTTTTGTTTACCATTTGTTGGAATGAAAGTCAGAAACACACTATTTTTTAGTTAAGCATTTCCTAACTGTAAGGCTTTCACACTGTATGACTATTTCCTATAATTTAAAGGGCCAGTCTGCTGCTGCAGAGCAAAGCAGTTGGTCTTTAGTAGCTGCTAACAGTCTGTATGCTGCTGTGTAAGGTGTCTAACAGAGAAGGGTCAAGTTGAGAGCCTGTATTTCACTGCCTGGCTTTGAACAAACTCACCTATTCACATATGGGGAGCTGAAGTATCCCTATTCATGAAAAAACTTGGCGATATTATTTTTTAAATACATAAATTCTCTTGTGGTTTTGGCACTTCCATTATCATGCCAAAGACAATTTCTTTTTGCTTTTTAGCAGAAGAACACATGCAGATCAGTTGAAAATTGCAAGATTTCAGGTTTTGGATTAATGCTGCAAAGTTACCAGGGGAAAACAACAAAAATCTAGAATATCTGTGTTTCTCTCTTTTTTTTTTTTTTTTCCCCCTCATAATTGAAAATAAGGCCAAGTAACCAGTGGGTTCTCAGAGGTGATGGTGTAAACTACTTGGGCTAAGGGGACAGCAAAGAGAAATACAGGGCTGTCCAAGTGAAACTTTAAAGAAATTTAGATAAATAAGATCAAGAAATCAAGGTGGAGCCACAACATCAGATTACTATACTTAAACACTTTATTTCCTTAGGAAACAGTTTGTGATACAAACCCACAGTTCTTAGTGAAAATGTGTGCTTATTGATTCCTCTTAACTATTTCAGAATCAGGATTACACCCACTAACTTCAGTGGGACTACTTGTTAGATAAAGGATGACAAATCTGGTCCTAAAGTGGTAGACTCCCTTGATGAATGTGCATCCTAATTCTCAATGACATTTAAGTGACTGAAACATATGTACAGAGAGAATAAAGTGCCAAAATGTGTTGCTTTGCCAAGTTGCCACAGTTGGAAGCTTTCAGTATATTTCCATGTGTTTGTTGATAAATCCTCCATTTTGAATAAAACATTATTTCACTTTTAGAGTAGATTTACAGTGAGAAGCCCTTAAGGCTTTTTTTTTTGAAACACCTGTGAAAGAAAATTAGTTCACTTTTGTCCTGGTATCTGCAAGAAATCTGATTTTTCTGGTAGCTAACTTATTTGCTATACAAATGTATATGTTTAAAAGCTCAGAGACAAATATCAGTTCAAAGGTCTTAAATGTTTATTGCTAGAATTAGAAATGAGCTTGGTTAATTGTTAAACAACATACAATTTCCTGGGTGATTCAGTACACCACAGGAGATAAGTAACCCTGATTAGCAACTCGGAAATAATTGAACAGGATAGATTACAAAAGCAAGCTTAAAATGCAAAGAACATAAGAGGCATTAACTCTAACATAAAAACTATTATCTTTACATTTCATTAGAACATTTTTTTAAAGTGTCATTCAACAGTGTGTTTCAAAGCTTGCTGAGGTTATTGAAAATACACTGGGATGGCAGCTAATATCTGGAATTAAAACATAATTTAATTATTTAACTTTACAGTAGTCAAGAGAGAGATCTATGTGCTCTAATTAAAATTTAATACTGTGAAACAATAACAAACAATTATAATTACTATCAGATTGCTCAATAACACTAGTTAACATCACACCAGCTCCTTCACATCCTTAAACAAGTGATTCTGTGATGCAGTTCACATAGCACAGCAAGTCCTGAACTAACAATGCTGTAGCTGTTTCATCTGTCAGAAACCTTGTGTAAAGCAGGTGTCTCCATAATGGCTATACAAAGAAGCTTCACAACATTTGGAAACCAACAGTATATTTTCTCAGTTAAAAAATCCATTCCCATGTGCATCTATTAACCTCTCACCCTCTAAATCTGTGTCTTCTATCAACTCAACCTGCAAAATCAATCAGACGTATACCTAGGATGGTAAGGAGAGCCACAACAGCTCTCAGCAAGGGGCTGTGCTCTCTGACTGCAGCTACTAGCAGATGCCCAGAGAAGATGTAAAGACATGGTAAATATGCAGTTTATACCTCCAGAATATTCTCTCAGCATTCGCCGCTGTGACTCAAGAGCTTCTTATTTATTAAAGTAAGCAGAATCCAAGTTCATGCCTGGATGTTGGCAGAATTATATAGCAGTTTTTGGAAACATTCTTAATGTACTGCCTCTTTTGAATAGTGAGCAGTGGACCTCTTGGTGCTCTGAGGGGAACCTCGTTGCCTCTGTGAACCTTTCTTTCTGTCACTGTGTTCTTAAGGTCACTCCCTTTTTTGCTTTTATGGACCAGTATGAATTGTTTGTGACTACTGACTTCGAACGACAGATTGGTTCCTTCTCCTTTTCATTAATAACATCTGTAACAATAAGCAGCTGTATTTTCTGTCCTCGAGGTACCTCTATAGCATTTCAGTGTAGACATTGCCTCTGCTACTTGATGCAAAAACTTGAAGTTGCAAGGAAAATAACTAAAATATTGGAAGGTTAGATTGGTTTGCTTACAGTTGTTTTATGAAGTTTGAAAATCTGCATCATCTTAGACCAAGGGAAGGTTCAGTCTGAGAGAAAGCTGGGTATTTTTCTGCAGAAGTTTATAGAAATTAATTGTAGGCAATTTAGTTACAGAAAGAAAATCAAAGCTTTTGAAATGTCATGCTGGCCAAGCTTATTTATGTATTAAGGCTACTATAGTTAATATGTTATACCTAGATAGGTAGAGAATATAGGTCTATATATATGTATCTGTCTAGTCAGCCCTACAGCTAATATCTATCTGTATGATATAATAGAAAATATTAAGAAAACAAGGAAATATTTGTGCTGCTCATGATTATTATCTGTCAATGAGTATATTAGCAAATCTCATTTACTAAGAAAGGAAGAGGTGCCTCGTCCAAAAATCATGGATTCTGCAGTGTTATTAGTCTGATGGCATGTATGGTCCTCACCTCCTGCTAAATCCTCTGTATCTTATCAGCAACAGTTACCTGCCTTCTGACTTACTGGAGTTATCAGTCTTCTTACCTGTTCCCTTCTAACATTTCATCTTGCTCCTTACATTCCAACCACCTTTTCCCCCTCAAATTGCACTCAGTCTGATTTGTCTCAGTCTGACCAATAGAGCCATTATAACTCACAGCAACAGTTCTTGAACTGTACTTAGATTGAGATCAGCGGCTTCTGAATGAGAACTTGGATTCGTCAGAGATGGTATATCCAGCTGTATCACCGTGTATGAATGTATTACTGTCTCTTCTGAGCCTTGTTCTTATCTATTAATAAATCATTAAGGTAATTTTGTAGGGTATTTCAAAGTCTCTTGTAAACTGGAAAACTTCTAAAATGTAAATAGATTAATCACAATTTCCAATTTGTCCAAATATTCCATTAAAGATGTGTTAAACAGATGTGGTCACTTCCCTGTTCCACATATATTTTCTTTTTGATATTTTTGCCAATATCAATCCTATTAGCATTTAATTCACCAATATGACTGCAAAAAGCTGGATATTTGCATTACTGAAGGAGAAGTTAGTACATGTAGTGGATCCAGAAGCTCCTTGTAAAATCTATGTAGTCAATGAGCAGATGAAAGACAATTTTGCCAAATACACATCAAGTCATTAATTAAAGTTAAAAATACATGCCAACTTCTGATGTACGTAATGAGTGAAGAGTGATGGTGTTTTAGAAACCTCTTTTAAAATTTTTTCAAATTAAAAGTTTCAATGTACTTATATGGGAAATAGTATTACTTCTTGCTTGCATCTTGCTTTTGTTAGTTGGTTCAGCATCTAATTTTCAGCACACACAGTGCTAACCATGCTACTTAACTGTTCATACCAGCCTCTCTGCCTTGGGGAAGGGCACCCTGTTGTCTTGGCTGACAGTCTCATACGGCAGCCTGAGCCAAGAAGACTGCAGCACTAGGGATGTCATCTGCAGAGGAACCAGCTAATGTCCCAGGAAGGACACTGCCCTCTCACTGTATAGACTAATCATAGCAAACACACACCCCTGCGGATACACCTCCTTCAAGAAGCCTGGCCGTGGCAACTGACACAAGGCTACACATGGGATTGACTGGGATTGACTGATTAGGGATTAAATATTTTTTTTTTCCCTGTTTTGCTCCTAAGCAGAGATGAAGCTACTTCAGAGTAACCTACTCTGAAATAAAACACCTAATATAATATTGAGTGTTTTGTTTTACTACACAGTAGTGCCATTTCTGTGCATTTCATAGTATCATGCTAGTTTTTAATTAATTTAAGGCTTAATTTGTAAAACATTAACACATGAAGAAATCTTTATATATTTATTATTTGAAATGATCCCAGGTGTCAAAGAAATTCTGATTTCAAACAAAGACTTTCACAACACTCAGGTTATCAGAATCAAGAGTTTTGGTTTAAGCCATTCTAATAATGGCTATTTACAGAAGAGAGAGTGATTCACAAAAAGAGCTTTCAAGCCAAACTGTAGCAATATATTTCTAGAAAGTAGCTAGTTTCTTTTCAGTTGTCAGCTTCTCACTATGATCAAAAAGAGTTCAACAGCAGTGATTTGTAGCACTCTACATTTTCATCAATGCTTCATAATTCATCAGTTTCAAACCTAAATAATACTGTATCCCACTGCAAATGTTCCTATAATCCTTTCCGCCTTCAGTGACCTGATCTGCAGAACCACAGGGGAAAAATCCCCACTGTTCAACACTAAATATAAATCCTGCATGAAACAGATGTCTTCCCTTTATCTTTTCCATTGCTTTGTTATTGCATTTAATGATCTATGATTTCCCTTATTCTATTTCTTTTAATAACCAAGGAAGTCCAGACAAATCCACTGTAATACACTCATCTCTTTGAAGTCTCCCACTTGATAATTATAGATAAAATGATGCTAAAGAATATTAAAAAAACCCCACCAAGTTAAGGGAGCAAATATACAATATATTTGTGATATTATACTCCACTGTACCTAGCTGTTTATTATAATCCTCCCTCTTTGAGTGTCATACAAGAGCACCAATTGGTGTCAAATATTGTTATTATAATTTTATGGTGTCATTTATCATATTGCTGGAGATATTTTAAATATTGAATATTTTTGTTTAAAAAATGTTATTCAAAGAAAAAAAGAGATATATTCAGGATGTGTATCTCCTTTCCCAGTGCTCCTCTCTTTAATACTTGATTGATATACTCACTAGGTCTGATTTTCAAAAGAAATGAAAAAGTAAGGCAGGAACCTAAATGTCCTACTTTCCTGAAATCCCTGTTATTTCCTTAGTTTTGTTGAAATTCTCAGCATATCCTGCAGAGTCTTTCAAGGTGTTGGCTTCCTTATCAATGTCAGAATTCACCATGTATCAGAATTATCTCTTACCTCTCCTTGTTCTATGTGGCGGTGGATTCCACAATACCCTATCAGTCTTCATCCTTCAGAAAGACCCTCAGCATGTGTTACAGCTGGATTTGAAATGTTTTTATTTCCTGCACAGAATTATGGCCAAGTAATGAGCTGGAGTCCTCAATTCTGTAAGGCGTGGATAAGCTGAGAGGGCACTGAATTCAAAGGAGATGTGTGAAGTCTGTCTGGAATGGAAATAGGGTCCCACAGAAACCCCGTGGATACAGAGGGCACCTCATCACCCTCCCTAATCTCTCCTCTTGTTAAGAGAACAAGGCTACTGTAGCAAGTCATTTGTAGGTCTTTGAACTTGTGCAGCTTGGTATAATCAAGATATTAATTTAATATCTATATAATTTAGAGAAACAAGTCTCTAAAGAAGATCCTTTAGGGACCCCATTGTGAGGCTCAAAGACACTAAGTCTGTTCTAGTTAGTACCAGAGGCCAGAGCCCACTGTCTGGCCCCACATCAGCTGATGTGGCCAATTTGCGCTGACATGTCCTATATTTCTTCTGCCCAGAACAGGATGGTCACGTCCAAAATCTTGTTCTGAACAATTTTTGGCATATAGCATCCCCTGAAATGCGACCAGCAGAAGGAGAGAGGGTTGGCAATTAGCATATCTAACAGAAGTTAGACAAGTAGTGTAAATTAAGTCAGAAGAATTGCATTGTCTCTGCGATAGTTTTCCAGGTGCAGGGCAAATTATGCAGGGATGTTTGAAATGTCTTAAAAATAAGAATTTCTCAAGTATTAACGAGATGGGAGATAGATAGATCAAAGGATAATTTCTGTTGAAAGGGACCACAGAAGGCCATGTCTCCAACCTCCTGCTGGAAGCAGGGTAAGCTTTTGGATCAGACTGGGCTGCTCAGAGTTGTGTTTTCAGTCCGGTTGCATTCTGACTGCCCCCAGGGATGAAGAGTGCGCAGGACCCCTGGGCAGGCTGCTCCACTGCCTGGCTTCCTCATGGGGAAAAAGATTTTCCTTATGGCCAGTCTGACCCTCTCTTGTTTCCGTTTAAGCACCTCGTCTCTCTTACTCAGACCACTGTGAAGAGCTTGCCTCTGGTTTCTTGATACCCTCCCTGCAGGGCTGGGCAGGCTTTGCTCCAGGACCACTGAAGTCATCTCTTCTCCAGACTCTCAGTACGTCCCCTCAGGGCGGGTGCTCCAGCCCCTGGCCATCTTGGTGGCCCTCTGCTGAACTTGTGGCAGTTTGTCGATCTCTCTCTTCTTTTGAGGGGGAACAAAACCGGACACGGTCTTCCAGACACGGCCTAACAAGTGCAGAGGGGACGATCCCCCCTCCCCACGAGCTCCGGGCCGTGTCCCTGCTGGCTGTCCCTGCTGCCGGGGCAGGGCTGGCTGGTGCCCAGCTCGCTGCCCACCGGGCCCCGGGGCCGCTCGGCAGAGCTGCTCCCCAGGCCGGGCCCAGCCGGGGCGGCTGCGGGGGCTCGTCCCCCCGCGGCTCGGCTCTGCCTTCCACCCTGCTCAGGGTCATGAGGCTCTTGTGGCCCATTCCTCCAGCCTGTCTGGGTCTCTGACCTAAATGGACAGTGTATGCCCTTTGTCTAGTGTTTCAGTTAATCCTGTTATTTTTTTTTCCATTTTCTCCTTTAGATTCGTCTATCAATCTTCTCGTGTCCTTCTTCCCTCTTGCAAGCCTCTGTCATTCATGATGTAAATCCAATACATGACCACTGAACTCCTCCAGATACTTTCCAGCTTTTGCTAGGCTTCATTGCCTCTGAGTCTATGTCTCCTGATGTCTCTGAGGGCATGAAGTATCTTCTGCTGTTTCAAATTGCTGTGTGAGCTAGTTATTATGATATGAAGGGGGATTCATTGGCATGATTTAATGGTTATTTAGATAAGAGGTTTAAAAAAAAAAAAAAAAAAAGTCTTAAAACCTTTGGAAAACAGCCACCCCACTTTCAAAGGAAATTTTAGAAAGAGCAAACATGGTCCTTTTACCTAACCGGAACATGCTTTTGCCATACCACAAGCCATTCCTCGCTATTGGCAATATCTGCTCCAACAAGATCTGAAATAAGTGATGTCTTTCTAGCTGGAAAACATAGATTGGATTGGCAGCTTGTGAAAGCACAACATACAGAAGAAGGCAAGAGTTTGATATATTTGCTGACATTTCATCTTTTTCTTGTATTTCTTAGACAGACAAATAACTGTGGCATGCAGATGCATAAGGAAACCTTTTTAAAAAGAGCAGTAAATCAGTGCTCGAGACTGATGTTACATATGATGACAATGTCTTGGTTCTTTACAGTATTTCTTCTGTCTGAAACACTGTTCTGTATGTCATTTCCCATAGCTTGTTTACCTCAAGTCCCCTTTTCTCTAGTTTTCTTATGTAACAAAGCACTCTAAAATATACTGCTTATACTGTTCTCTTCTGTTCTGTTTTCTTACACTGTCACTAGTGTCCTCCCTCCCACACATATGCATCTTTAACACACAAAATTTTAAAAGTGGGAGCAGTAGCTTGGAGGTCAACATCAAGCCATTCAATTTGCTTCCCTAAGGAGAGTCACTGTTAGCTGCACAAATATAGATGCATGTGAATAAAGACGCTAATGCTTCATTACCACCTCAACAGAATAATTGGTACTCTAATTTACATCCTCCCAACACTATCTATCTATCAAGGTGTAATGAGATATTTAACATGTTGTTACTCTATGTATGCACATGTTTTATACATAACAACCTGTTATCTGTCAGCTTAAACCAGCACTGTACACTACAATTAGATTCTTTCCCCTGTAATTATCCTAACATATGTCTGGGCAACCCCAGTAAAGTCAAATAATATGCACTGGATATAAATCATGACAGAATAAGGCCATGAACTCTTTTAGTTTGGTATTTTATATTATTCCACTTTCTTGAAATTCCAGATACTTAAGACAAATGGATTTTTAAAATGAAAAATCTATTCATTCTTCTAAGCAGATGGCATAATACTCATAAGTGCCTTCTTTACATTCTTATTCAGCAGAAATAAAATAAGCCATCCAGCAGAGTAGAACATGGATGAATATGTATTTTCAATGGCTCCCAATTTTATTTCTGCTGAAGTTAGTAGGTGTTTTGCTACTCATTTACCACTAGAATTCATATCCACCCTGTCTATCTTTGTTTTAGGTGCACAAATACTACAAAAATCTTGAAATTCCATTGCCTGTGAGTAAACTGTACTCAGAAACATGGAGTTCCTCCATACTCTGAAAGTTCTGCCGTCACACAAAATCTTTTCAGTTCTTCCGTTTGAAAGGCTGCTCTTGCAAATAATCTTTCTCAGTAAAATTAAAGCAGTAACTTTTTCCTTGACCCAATGACATTAGCATCTACTTTTTCATGGTCACATACAGTAAGATTTTCTGCCTTCTGTGTCTCTTTTGTACAAAGAACTGCAGTGAACAAAGTATTTGTATACTTGGTAGAGATGATGCCTGATAACATCATGGATAAATTATAATAGGTTTTCTCCACCTTTCCTGGCACCTTCTGTGTGAGCAGAAGGTATTTTTTTCCAACAAAGCACATCAATTTTCCAAAATGCTCTGTTACTTAGAATTCAAGAAACAGAAAAACAAAATTATTCAGATTAAAAGAGAGTGATTAATTAAAAAGAATGAAGAATGTGCACTATTTTGAAAAACACTAGGTGGAAACAACCCCAATTACACTGAGGCTGATGGGATTGTTCTGTTCCACAGGCATGATGTAATATATTGACAAAGTGATTTTAACCGTCACTTTAACATTTCTTTTCCTTTAAAAGCAATCCCTCTCCTGCAAGGAATGTATGATTTTTTTTTTATTATTATTATTATTTTTAATTACATCAACTTACTTGTAGTTTAACTGGAGTGAAGGCAACCTAGTGCATCCACTTCTTTTGGATCTCTCATAATATCCTTGTCTGTTAGCAGCAAGTAGCAAACTGTTACACAATTTTATTTTCTTGAAGAAAACTCTTACTTTAATAATAAATGTGATCTTCAGAAAAATATTGCTTCAGGATTTTTAGGGACTTTAGAGATCAAGTATGTTATAAAATCAGATTTGTTCACCGTTTTCAGCTACTTTTGCTTTGCAGGCAATAATAGTTGATACAACCATGGATACAGCATGGATACAGCATTGAGGTATGATTAGGTGAATGCTCTAGAAATTAGTGCACATCCCTTTGGCATTCCAGATTTACATCTTAATTTCCCCTCCCTTCAGAAAATGTTAAATATATTTCCATGTTTTTTTTTCTAGTTAGCATAATGTGCTAGGGAGTATTTTACATGTACAGAAATTTTGCTGAGACATAGCAATCTGTAGCTATTTGATAAATAGGTCTGAACACTTTCTTGTAAAAACATTTCACTTTCATTTCCAATTTCAGATCACCTTACTGGGACTAAATTTATTTTCCTGCAGACAAGAATGTTAGACAGATCAGTCCTTTCTTCTATACAGTAAATAATTTAGAACAGGGGCTATCATTTACTCTATTTATATCATTCTCAAAATAATGTATTCTCAAATTTATTGACTTATTGCTACCACAATATGAACAATGAATGTTAAAACAGGGCTACGTTTCATATTAAGGCAGATATTAGCCAGTACTGATGGAAAGCAAATTTAATACTGGATTGAATGAGTTTCTACCCTACACAGTGCAAAGTTACAGTCATCAAATATCTGAAAGGATCAAATACCTAACTGGGCAGTCAAAACAGCTCAAAT
>JAVJGJ010000057.1:20869346-20895623 GCA_035590215.1 Microhierax caerulescens
CAACTCCTACTCCCCATCCCCCTGCACTGATGTGAGGGAGGAGGTAGAGAACTTGGGAGTAAAGTTAAGCCCTGGAAAAAGGGAGGGGTGGAAAGAAGGTATTTTCTGATTTGGTTTTATTTCTCATTATCCTACAGTGGTTTGATTGGCAACAAATTAAATTCTTTTTTCCCAAATCAAGTTTGTTTTGCCTGTGATGGTAATTGGTGAATGATCTCTCCCTGTCCTTATTTTGACCCATGACCCTTTCATTATATTTTCTCTCCCCTGTCCATTTGACGAGGGGAATGATAGAACAGCTTGGGTGGGCACCTGGAGTCCAGGCAGGGTCAACCCATCACACCACCTGAGTAAGTCTCTTCCTTTCATGTAAATAATCCTTCAATGCCATTGATTTTAATGTGACATGAAGAGTTGTTTATATTTTCATGTTACCAGATTTAGAAAGTAGCACAATGATATAATTTTTATACTAATATACCTTCTGGCATTGCAGAGCTTGGAGTGTCAAATGCCATTTATGATGACTCATGCACATAACTCTAGTCCTTTTGCCTTGCTTTTCCTTTGATACTCTGGTCTTTCAGCTTTGTGATTTCTCTGCTCCTCTGATCCACTTTGAGTCCCTATCTGATCCTCATATTAGGCAACCTGCTCCCTATCACCTTAATTTTTAACGTTTCTTTATTTCTGCTTCTATTCATCCATGGAGCTTATCATACATCTTTGGGGCAAGGGGGGAAATTTGCTCTCTGACAGGCAGCACAGTTTTAGAGCTGTGGATACCACGGTATTCATGAATGCTGAACAAAAAAATAATACAAAGGACCATAATATGTGAATGAAGGACACGCTACCTAATGTCAAGTACAATGAGTGTCAAGGAAGGGAAAGAAACTCTATGGAATTTGCACACACACACACACACACACACACACATACACACACACACACCTTTTTTATTTAAATAAACTGGAAAAAGGGAATTCCACTTAATTGAATACTGGCATCACAGTCAACAAAAAGTGATACACTCCAGCACCGTCTACAGAGCTGCTCTGTAGAAGAATGGGTCACTGCATTTTATCTGCTGATGACAGAAAAATGGGAAGACTGAGAAACAGCCCTATTTGGGCTCAGCTCTTTCTCTGGGCTCCTTGCCTGGCCAACCTCCAGTTCATTGCCCCCAGCTTCTTGTCCAGCTTGTTTCTCTCTTGTTCCCGTGCTCTCCACACTGTGTTGTTCCCAGCTGCATAGCTGGGAGGTTCCTTCCTTGTGTTCTGCCCCATGTCTTTTTTCTTTTCCCTGTTAAATGGGACAAGATCTCTGGAATCCAGTGCTATATCAGATTGAGATAACTCACTGCAGCTCCCTTTTCCTGCATCACTTTTCAGTCTCCCCATCTAGTGAATCTTCCCTCATGGCTGAACTACCCTTCACTGACAGTTGCACTAATAAATTTCATTTTCCCAATGAGCATAACTCGAAAAAGAAATTTTTCATTATCCATATTCACTGATACAGTTGGACCATGTGGCTCAGGCTGTACTTAACTTCTGGACTGAGGCAGATATCCTGTACGGCAAATTTTACCCCTTTCAGTAAAAATGCCAGATTAAACCTCTTGTACTAATAAGCATAACTATAATGATAATAATGATAATAATGATAATGATGATAATGATAATAACGATAACGATAATAATAACGATAATAACAATAATAACAATAATAATAATAATAATAATAATAATAATACCACCAGCAGTCACTTATATATGTTTTTGCTTGATTGTTATGGAAGATTTCCGTGTAATATTCTTTTGAAATTATTTTATCTTTTCTCTCTGAAAGTAAATTATAATTGACGCTACAATTTATCATTTCAGAATAGCACCGTGACATTACATTTTTAAAGGCTGCTTTTATTCATATCACACAATGGGACAGAACCTCCACAATAGTAAAGATTATGTAGTTTGTCTTTCAAGGTCAGCAAGATTACAGTGAAACAAGAAAATTCGGTCTAACATTGAGAGACTTATTACAGCTGTATGCCATAACTCTGATTAAAGATCTTCATTACATTTTTAAATAAATGCTGTCTCAACCAGCATCTCCTCTCTCTGTCCCACTTCTTTCCAAGTCAAACAGCTATTAGGAGAGGAAAATGGTTTGCAACTGTTATTCACCATCTCAGAGAAAAAAGTGGAGACAGAATGTAAAATTTAAAAAGGTACTGCATTCAGTACTAAAATTAAATATAGGTGGATCTTGGCTTTATGTTTTTGAGGGATTGACAAGAAAAGTGTTAGTGAGCAATCCAGGATATTAATGTTGAGATAATAAATCGCAGTATTTCTTACAATTTAGGAAACAGTTTTCCAGCAGTGTGCAGGAATTTAGGGGCTGTGTTTACACTGTGAAGGACCTCATTGCTTAGGTTACTGGAAAGGAAATATAGAGAGCTTCAACACTAGCAGTATAATTTAGGTAATTTTTTTTTATCTTCAGTTTACCCACAAGGTACATAGATGATGGCAAAAAATCTACATAATAGAGGTATTGTAAAGCTTTTCTAATGTGTAATCAAAACCTTAGAGAATATATATGAAATGCTATAATGATTTTCCTTTCTTTTCTTCAGACATTTTTAGTCATAAAATCTTTTACATAGTTTCCCAAATCAAATTAATACCCCACAGTAATACTGAGCATGACATATATGTTTTCCCTAAGTAAGTCTAATTTAGCACATAATGTGCAGAAAAGTTTTGCACTTTTCCTATAGGATATTTTGCTGAAATTACTCCACATAAATCAACTAGAAGGTACCAGAATAACTTCAATGAGTCTCCTGTTTGCTTAATGTTTGCATGTAGGGCATAACTGATTCACTCTCTAGTGCGCCCTGGAGAGTTGTGAAATCCAAAATAGGAAGCGTTCTCTGTTGAAACAGCATAGTATTATTCATGAAAATAAAACTGCTTCAGGGGAAAAAAAAAAAAAAAAGCCTGCTAATTAACATGGGGCTACTGCAAGCAGATCTATTTCCCAATATTAAATAATTAGCATTTTTATTACTGTACCATTATATACATCATTGGTTTATTTATTAAAGAGATGTAAGGGTTCTTAAACTTTCATGAATATTGTTTGATGCAGTAGGGAATTGCTTTACTGAAACAGGCTACTCTTCCTCATTTTTATCACCCATTCTTGAAGGAATGAAAGGTGATGAGCCAAATAAAGCTGAACTTACTGTATCTTTCCATATCCACATGTATCATTACAATGATATTACAGTGAGGTGCTCCTGTCATTTTTTCACATTTATAGTTAATACAATAAAAAAAAAAAAAAGCTAATTCATTAGTTCTATTTCCCTAAAAGAGTTTCTGGAGTTCTTGGAAGTTTCATTTGGAAACCTTTCTTCAAAAGATGCTCAATAGGAATCATACGTTCTCTAGTACCCTCATCCATTGACACAAACCCGTGCCCTGTGAAAATGTTCTAAAAAAGGGAACATGACCAAGCATACACATATTTCACTGCAGTCTGAGAGAGATACAAAGTTCTTTAGGACTCTGTTTGACTGTCCTCTGGTGACAAAGAGGAATGCTGCCGTTGTGCATTCTGTTTCTTGCTTGGCAAATATTTGATCGGTTTTAATAACTGTGTGTCAGCTCTCATTGAATAAAAAATGTCAGAACAATTGCATGAACTACGGTTGGTGTCCAAATAGCATTTGGCAATCATGATGTTATTTTGCCCACAATTGTTTTTGCTGATCAAACTAACAGCTACTTATTTATTAGTGGGATAAAATTGTATTTATAAGCTATGGAATATTTCTGAATTATGGAACTGCACAATCACGACAGCAGCATCAGCTAACATCTACATTTGATTTTTATTGTTGTTCTTGGGTTACCTTTGCAGGGCTAATGCAGCGACAAAGTTGAACTATTCACTGTTCTGTATAGTTATGTCCAGGCATGCTAAAGCACTCAATTGTCTTCCAGGCCCCTTTACAAGGGGATGGAGTTGTAAAGATTGTTATAGCTTTAGCCTAACTTATTTAGACATAAATATCCTTGAGAAAGAACATTCGCTTTCAAAATGGAAGTACAACCCTCATCTCACAGATAGGGCATATAATTACAGAATCCACCCACAGGGGACAACCTCCCTTCCAATATTTAAATATTGACCTGATTTGCAAGTCATCATAAAACTATAATTCATCATTATTTATGATCTCAAATAATAGATACATATTCAGGTCTTTCTGAAGATCCTTATCTGGATTAAAAATGATAGAGCAGTTTGCAATAACAGAAAGTTATAGTCAAACTCTGAAATACAGAGCTATTCATCGCTTTGTCTTTGATGTTTACTTAAAACTTTTTATTATAAGTAGATGGTATAAGGCAGATTTTGGTTTGTGTAGATCAGAATACATGTGTAATTTTGTGGGAGAGTTTTTTTCTTTTCTTTTTTTCCCCTGGTGTTTTTAAAAATCTGACCTAAAATTAATGAGTAACCATATAAAAATAATAAAGGCAACTAACCTAATACAGCTATTAGGTTTTGAATAGAGTGCTAGAGTTCCATGTGCTGGGAAAGATTTTAGAGATTATGGGCTGAAGATAAGTCCCCATCTGACAGATCCCTCTGGAGTTCAGGCAAGGAAAACAAACAAGAAGCCATGTGGCCTAAAGATGATCCCCTAACAAACAATTAAAGGATATATGAGTCAGAAAAGGAGGAGAGAAGGGAGGCAAAACTGGAAATACTCAGTTTAGAAGATTATTGAGATGTCGATGGAAGCAAGTGGAAACAAGTATCACATCCCTTCATGTGGCTAATGTCCCAGGTCTTCAGCTGTTAAAATGCTGTGTATTTTTTAAAGGCAGTTGTACCCTGGTCTGGTTGAACATTTGCCAGAGGTTCCCTCTGTGGCACATTTATAGCTGATGTGCAGTAACTCTTTCATGTGCTGCATCAGTGGTGCCCAGTTCTCCAGGTTAGACTGCTCAAGCTACTGCAAAGGTGGGAGCAATACCATATGTACTAACCCTCCTCCTCCATCCTCCCTGTGAGATCATGCTGGCCACAGGATAGTCCAGCTCTATGTGAGCAGCAGCCTTGGTGCTTCCCCAGATAGTGGGCAGGCTATATGTGTGATGCATGCACATGCACAGGCGGTTCCCAGAAAGGTGGTACCTGGCAGGTGCTAGGCATGGACAGGGACCGAATGAGTTTTCTGTTGGCCACATCCAGTTCTGTCTGATTTCTGTTTCCAGAAGCCTCGGGGATCTCTCTTCCTGTATGTCCAGCAAATGCTGAGAATTAGACTGCAGAAATGATCCCTTTGGTACCCAGGGTGTATTGCACATGCCTCAGCCTGAGTGGAGGAACTGAGTGGTTTCGCTCCATATCAGATGCTAAGCCACATAAGAAGAACAGTTACGTGCTGGAGTAATTATCCTAGAAATCATATTTTTTAACAAAAGTTCCAAGCTAATGTTAGTGCTCTGACACTTTCATGAAGAAGGAACTGGCTCAGGAGGAAAAATGTCATTGGAAGGAGAAGTATCGGCATTATAGCTTTGGAGAGAGGCTGTTGATATGGGACAGAGTGACTAAGGCAAGGGTCCTCAAACTACGGCCCATGGGCCAGATACAGCCCCCCGGGTCCCCAACCCAGCCGCCCGCGGTTTACAGACACCCCCCCCCCCCCCCCGCCAGGGGTTGGGGGGGAAACCAAGCAGCTGCAGATGACTGCCTGACACTTCATCCGTGGGCCGGCCCCCTGGTTAAAGAGTTTGAGGACCCCCTGGCCTGAGGTTTGCTTGAACAGGGCAGATTTGTATGGTACAGAAAGAAACAACATTTGCTACTGAAGTAATGAGCTTATAGGAAAAGAATTTCACAGTCTCCAGCTCTTGAGATTGTAACAAATGTGAACGCTGTCTGAAGACCTCAAATGCATTTAAATTATTGCTAAAATAATTCTGTGAACAACCCCAGCTGAAGGTAGGAGGCTGGAGAGAATGAAAATGTTTTGGGTGTGGTTTGTTTGTGTTTTTTTTTCCCCACTTGCTGTGAAAGTACACTTGCTGAATTGGAACAATTCAAGTAAGATGGATTCCACAGAATAAATAAGCAGTGTGCTGGATTGGAGAGTGCTTGCTGGCTGAAAGGGACTCAGAAACCAGCAACATTTATTTACAGAAGAGGAGTTTGCAAACAGAAAAAGAAAATAGTTAAGGAAAGGATACAACTGGTGTGAAGTGAACTGATATATCAAAGATTATTTACTACTTAAGTAACCTATATGCTTTTGTGATATTTTCTGTTTCTCCAGATTTTTATTTCTTTACCACAATTTCTTTTTTTTTGTTTTGGTCTAGGGTTTTTTTCCTCACCCTGCAACAATTTGGTCAGCTGTCCTATATGTAAATGATGCTTTGGCCATCATTTCTAGCACTACGTTACTCAGAAGAAAAGATAACTGGAGAAGTGTTTATTTCTAAACTTGCCAAGTAATCCTACACTAGTCTGTAAGAAAAAAGATACTCTGAAAAGTGGGTTGGGAGTGAAAGCAGAAAAGTAAAAAGAGAAAGGAATACTTAAACCACTGAGACCATCTTAGCTTTTCTGGTAAATGCACAGGATTTTTGTCCAAACCTAAAGGATCATTGGCTATTCAAGATATAACAACTCAAGAACCACAGAGGATATTGATAAATATAATCAGAAACACAGAATGTTGGTTGTTTATGGCTTTTTCCTACTCAGAATGATGTTCAAAACCACTGGACTACTGACTAATCTGCCCTTTTTTACCTACACTTCATTTCATTTTCATTTGTTGTCACGCTGAGATCTATTTAGGGTTTAATGCAAAGCTAAACCGGATCCTATCAAAGCTATTTTTTTGTGCAAATAAATTGTACAGAAAAACTGAAACCTTATTGTTTCTGCTATTATAAAAGGAATAAAGTTATTATTATTTTTTAAAGATATTTTTCTCTGACACCCAAAATGTTATTCATACTGGGAAATAAGACTTTTCTAACCATAATCCCCAAATCAACTCTTTAAATACTAATGAAATAATTACACTAAATGTAGATTGAATATTTCATAAGCTACTGTAGGTTTTCAGAACTGTTATAATTTTACATGCTAAGTATATGTAATATGTCACCAGTTTTGCAAAACTTCATTTGTCTCTAAGTTGTTTCCCTTTTGCAAAGCCCCTGCTAATGCAAGAGTTGATAATTCACATTCCTAACTCATCCAGCAAGACTGGCTACAACACCTCTGAAATTCAGTGGAGATAGTAATGGATCTGTGTAAAAGGAAGGTGGGTATATAACCTGGGTGCTTATACCCACTCAGGATTTAGAACACTTTGCATGACTACCTCAGTTATCCATCCTGGAAATGGAAGTGGTGTGTTTACACCATTGGTTACAAACACCCCATGTAGCTGTGAATAGCAAGTGGGAAAACTGGTCTAAATGAAACTCCATTCTGTCACAGCTGGACTGTTTCTATTCTTGAGCTAGCTTCTTTACAGCTGAGCTGGGAAAAATGTCCATACCCAAAAGAAAAACGGCTATCTTAAATGCGTCCCTGTGTAGCTAACGAAGGATCTTATTGACAGAGAATTGCATCATTCTTCACATAGTTTTGTGCCTGAGCTCTTACACGGAGGAGGCGAGGGTGTCTCCACCCTGGGAATTTTCATCAGTGCAATTCACTGGAGCAGCTCCACTTAGCCCACATAGGCAAATCTTACAAAACTTTCTTAATTAGTCTAGGTTTCATAACACAGTTCCTAGTGTGGCCTAATTAGAAGGACTGCTGGACAATAGGTACGTGACATAAATCACTGGGTCAGGTCCCCAAGCATGGAAAACTATTCACAACCTGGAAATATAAGAAGAAAAGAAAGAGTACTACAAGGAAAATGCATTTATATTCTGAATGCACAGTCAGGATGCAGTAAGGCAGAGTAGATCAGAAAATGACCATGCAGAAGAAAAGCATCACTGAAGGAAAACGGAAGTTAGCAGATTGTCATGATGGAACTGGAAGAGACAGCTTTCTCAAGGGCTGTGGGTAATAAGTTTGTGAAAAAGCAGGAAGCATAAAAATGCAATGCTGTGGAAAAGAAGTTAGATGAGAAGTGAAGAGACAGTGACAGGAAGATATGAGACTGAAAGTAGCTGTAAACTGAAAGAGAAGTAATGGTAAAGAAAAAAAAAAAGTATTGAAAGAAAGAGTAGAATTTGTGACTCAGCTGTTGCACACACTCTACCTAAACTCATAGGTACTGGAGAGATGATAAAACCATTTTATGCCAGGCTTTTTTTTTTGACCGAAAGGAGGATTTGTCTCATGGAAAGGGCAGCAGGTGAAGTACTCCAGTGCTGATCCCCAGTTGCTGAAATGACTCATTCAAGCCATAGGCAGCTACACATAATTAGGGGTGACTGAGGATGCTCTAATCTATGACCTAAGGGTGTTCAGCCAGTTTATTGCTACCTCTTCACTTTCTTTTGAGCTGTTCTACGTACAGCTCTTGTTTGGCATAGCTCTTGTTCCTCAGTGAGCATAAGAAGTTCCCTAAAAGAGAAAAAAATTGAACTACTGTTTAGGGAAATTTGGTTAAGACAGAAAACAAAGAAATGCCTTTTCATCTAACACGCAGACGCCAGCAAGGTCTTCATGGTAGAACAGGTGGGACCAATTTGCAAAATGCTTTTGAGATTACTTAGTGTATTGGAAAATGTTACTGGCATCAGGACTCTTCACTAGAAACTTTGAAGTACATACCTATGAAAATAATTTGTGTCATACCTTATACAAACACACACATATATATATGAGAATGACAAACAGTATTTTATGTGGAACAGTAAAAGGGGGGGGGAATAAATCAAGAAAGATCAGGATTCTCTAGAAGACATAAAAAACACCAGTTTTGTGCTTGCTGACTACAAGGCACCAAGGAGAGGATGTAATAAGGTGCACTGCTAAAACTCATAATCTAGAAGCTTCAGTAGCTAGAGTGTGGAAAAGGTTAGTTTGATCATGCTGGTATTAAGGCAACATTGATGATATATTTTTGCCTATATCAAGATTCATTCAATGTAATGCTGGTACGTCTGTACAAATTGTAAAGTGTCATAGGTGTCTTCAAATACAGCAGGGACTGTGCTCTAAAAAATGTGGCTGGAGACAATAAGCACATACACTAAATGAAGGGGTTTCGTTCCTGCATGTCTGACATTTCAGCCAGAAAGAGCATGGGAAAAAAAATGTGAGGAAGATGTAATTTCTCTTTTTCTCTGTAGTAAGAAATTGTTCTCATCAGTTTCTGAAACACATTACATACATTCTCTACGTTAGAGGCTGTCATTTTCACCATCTACCTGTGAAGAAAACAGAAAAATTTACTTCTCAGTGAAGAAGGAAAGAATCTTCCGCTGCCTTTTTAGGGTATCTGCACAACAGAGGTGTCCTTTATCTAACAGCTGACACTGAAAAAATACATTGCTTAAATTCCTGTTGAACAGAGCTGTCTGCACATATAGCTACAAGCTCAGTGATAGCTCTCCCAGTCAGAATAGTACTCCAGAAAATACGTGACATGAGCAGGAATATGCAATACAATTTCCAATAGTATGGGTCAAGAGAAAGCCTAGGTATATTTACCCTAGGTAAATGGTGGTTTCTAATGCAGGAAAGGCTTGTTTCAGTTCTCACATCATCCCTGTAAACACAGGCAGTGTAGCCTTGTGGAACTGTAAACCTACAGCTAAATCTCAGACACTGAAATAAGTGGTGCAGATAAAAAATAAAAAGAATCAGCTGTCAGAACATGATTAGAATTGTGTCTAGTTTGCTTTGTTCATTTTTTGCTTTAGTAGTTTAAATCACAGTTCTTAGTATTAAAACATATCAGTTCAGGCAGCTATTAATATCATCTGAGATTTAGAAGCAATTACATTTAAAAATGGAATTGCAGAAGATGTATAAACAGGAATGATGTTTTAAAGTAATTAAACAAAGACCTTAATTGCAAATCCAGTCATATGGCTGAGAACTGGAATAAACCTTTGTTAAATAAAGACTCAGTGACATGAAGAAGTAATAATCTGACATTTTATTGCATGAATAGGTGTTTCTTTCTAGCTGCTAAATACTTGCCTGATGATCTCTTGCTGCCACATTTAGAACATTTCTTTTTCACCAGAAAAATTGAGTGTGTCCAACGAGATGCATTACTTGCTATGTATCTAGGACGACAGCACCAGGGACCAAGACAGACTGAGGTCCTAACACAGACTGTGGCCGTGTCATGTTAGATTCCCTTCAGTAATTTCATGGTAATAAATAATTACAATAAACATTTGTTATTCTAAATGAGGCTGAGACCAGTCTTGGTCTCTTTTTTGATCAAGTATTCTTCCATAGCAGTCAATGGTAGGAAAGATGTATCTCACCCACTGCGAATGAAACTGCCCACATTTTTTTGCTTTTATACCCTAGATTAAAATTGAATCCTTTTCAGTTCTGTTCTGCTCTTTCTTTATAAATTCCTAAATGATACAAAACTTACTTGGGTTCAGATTTTGTTACAGTCCCCAAATTAAATCCATGTTCATTTTCGTAAGCTTAGCCAGAATTTTCAAGGAGGTGTGGGTGTAGTGTAGAACTTGAATTACATGTGGAGAAAAATTGGCTGATTGATTGGGTTGGCATTACAGAATGCTGATTTTACAGCACAATGACAGCTTGGCAGATACCACAGTATTTTTTCTATCAATATTTATCTTAATTTTTTATGAGACTTCTCATCAGTTGAATTTTCCCAATCATTATATCTATGTTTGAGAATTCTGTAGGTCTTATTTAAGATGATGTAATAGTCTGCAGAAAAACGCAAGTGCAAAGATCTGCTGAAGCAAATGATGCAAATGATGGGGATCATATGGCAAAATGTCACTGAAAACATGAACAGTTATATCATATGCATACATACTTTCCTGATCTTAATCCTTAAAGGGTGACTTCACTTTTTGACATGTTACAGCAATTCTTTAGTCTGTAATTCAGGAAGCTCATGCAAAATTGAGAAGGACCAGAGAGAGGATCATTATAGGTAGCCTTTGTGTATAGTAACAAGCAAAATAGCTCAAAAAATTAACAACCACTCAAAATAAATATTTGAAAACACTGCTGTGAAATGATGACTGACTTTCAAGAAGAATGTTAGCCAGTCACATACAATTTCTAATGTGAAAAACATGGAATTAGATAAAGAAGTTAACCTGATTTGTTTTCTCAGCTCGAACTGTAATGCAATATCAAAAGAACCGTACGGCTGTTCTCTTTCTGAGCTGAGTTAGCCAGGACTGAAGCTGAAATTACAGCTTCAATGGAGTCATGTTTCCAGTCCTGTAAGAAGAGAAAAAGGTGACCAGGAAAATGCAGAGCAGACATAATCAGTGTTCTCTGTATTTAAAGCCATCAGAAGAAAAAGGAATCTTTAAAATTAATGAGTTATTTTTGTCTGTAATAATGATACACATCAACAAACATCTCTTTACATGCTCTGCATTTCACTTCTGAGCAGGTAGGATTGGACCCCCTGCTCCCACTCCCTCAGGATAGCTGTACATGTTCTGTCAACATTATGACAGTACTTTGGGTATTTTGGAACGTTTACTTTTACTGTCAAGCCTGTTGAATTTACACTATGTAGTATCAGCACAGATGTTTCGTCCCAGCAGCTTTTGAAGAGGAATGTTGTCGAGGCTTGTGCATGGGCATGAACAGCAGGATCAGAGCTCTAGGAAATACAGGGAAGCATGAAACTGCCTGAAAACTAGGCATAAAATGAGCATTAATGGATGAGAAGCGACAAATGCTTGTTGCTTACTGAATACATAACTCTGGGGTATTTCACAATGCAATTTAATAGAACAAAAGCCTACTAGAAGATAAGGAAAATGTACTAATTTTTGATACCAATATAGGTACAGGCTCCCCTATGAAAATACCTGTATGTGTGTGTTTGCTTATTTTATCTGCAAAGGCAAATTCATGACTACTTTGTCAACAGGATGAGCTATGTGTTGCAGTATATCCTAGGACAGGTAAACTATGAATGGTGCTTGAAAGCTCAGTTGTACTCTGATATCACAAAGTTCTGAGCCTGAATGGAACTTTCAGATGGGAGGTCAATATAACTGACAATAAATCTGAACGATTATCCTCCTGTACAGCCACAACACAACTAATTCCTAGTAATCCACAGATTTTAATTCTGCTGAAACCAATTTAAGGTGTAACAGTGTTGTAAGGCAATAGCCTAACATAGTGATGTTTGCAATAGAGACGTGCCCTACCTGGTGAACTAGAAATAATTCATGACTTCTGCACACAGTGTCAGGAATTTCAGAGTTTAAGCATATACTTAAGAGAGTTAGGAGCTTGGCAGATAAGGTGAAAGATTCTGACTATGGTTTTTTTTGTTTAAATGACCAAGAAGATCTTTTTGATTGAAAGATGGCTGAACTATTGTAGAATAGCAAATGGGCAATTACATTCTTTGTTGCAGATTTTAGATTAATGTTTAATAACATGGAATAAAATCAGCTAACAGTACTGCACTTCAATTTTCCTTTATACCGTATATCACATAGAAGAAAACCACAGTGAATGAAAATAAAGGCTGCAAAATTAACTACAGGAAAAAAATGGTATTAAGATTACCTGTATTTGAAGTTATCCTTCCCTTGTGTATATTAATTATTCTACAGCCTAATTACATTATCACATATTAATTTTTTTTTCTAGACTCCAGACTCAGTCATGCACAGAATGGATGGTGCTTGCTGCCTAAGGATTTTTCAACATTTGGTTCAGTGTGAAACCCCAGGCTCTACATAGATCCAAACCACATTTTGAAAACAATTTTTTTTCATTTCCATGTGGACTTTTCTACTTACATTTACAATATCTAAGTGCTTAACCAATATTAATAAAACTAGTTCCTAACACTTTTCTGAGCTAAAGGGCCTTATGGCTTCTTCTTTCCTAAGAGAAAATGAGCCACAGCAACGTCTGCCTGTGGCAAGTAGCGCAGAAAATGTCAGCCAAAATGGTTAAGGTCTGGTGATGTCATGAGTTGCTAATTAGATGATCCAGTCATAGAAAGCATCAAAACAGTCTGCAAATTAAATTGTGCTCTATACTCTCTCTAATATTTTTCAGCATTTTTTATAGTTACTTCCAGCATTCTAGGGTATGTTAGTAGTAATAATGCTTTAGCCAAGCATTTCAAGCATAATTGTATAGTGCCTTCTTATAAAGTACTGGAGTAATAGGATCAATGCCTAAAGCTGCTATAGCTTGCTTATTTTTGAGCTGTGATCTCGCAAACAGAACAGGGTCATGTTAGGCAAATACTTCAGAGTAACTTCAGGAGATGTTTCCAGAGAAAATTTAAATGCCACAGGGGACTGTAGGAACTTGCTTATTCTTCAGTGAGTACTGCATAAAGCTATACTTTCAATATGCTGAGTATCTCCACCTTGCTGTGAATTTTCCAAGAGAGGAAATTATCGTATCATGACTTTTATAATGGGCTTGTGGTAACATCTCTATGCAGATCACAAGGACCCCAAGTCACTGTGCCACAAACCATGCCATGTGTTACAACAACCAAAATAAATGAAAAATATATTCAGGTTTCTGGCATACTTTGTCAAATAGCCATTTTCCTGTAATTTAAGTGTGTGCTAATGTAAGTGTGGAAGAGACATACTGCTGCAGGCTGGAGCTGACAGAGAAAACTTGGTGATCATAGTTGTTTTCTCTTAGAATAAATTTAAATAAATTCAGAGTAAAGGGATAAACCCCCATGTTTGATCAAACACTTCCAGAACTCAGTAAGTGTGTGAGAGCTGGTGCAAGAAGGTAGGAGTCAGTTGTATTCTGAGTGTGGCACTTACTCTTTAGGTGTCAGTTACTGTTACCTTTGCATTTCCATCACCTAGATGAGGATAATATTATTGCACAAGGCTTCTGTGAAACTAAATGTAACAAGACACTTAGAAATGGCAGAGGGAAAGGTATTATATAAATATCATAAATACTGAAAACTATAAGACACTATTGATGATTGCGTACTTATTCCTGAGAAAGAATTATTAGTTTGTTCCTTTTTCTCTTATTGTTTATATTTCTCACAATATGTAAGAGACACACATTTTACCCATGAAAGATCTTGAATTTTTATTTATTGTTTGACATTTTATTTCTTTGTTTTAAAGGAACGTTGCATGTCTTTATCTGCATGCAAATTTCTTATTCTATTCAGGTGCCTAAAGCCTTCAGTAATTGAAGCCACAGTGTAAAATTTATGGTGTTATTTGTAAAGTAGCTTACTGGAAAGTAAATCAAAAAAATCTAGTATTCTCTGCCCTGAAGCTGGAGCAAACAAATTCTAGTCTTCTGGCTGTTAAACTTAACTCTGCCTCCTTGGGTCTTACTGTAAATCTCATGCACCTATTTAATAACACTGGCCTGAATCAGTAGGATAAAGACTGTTGTAAAGCTTATCTCCGGCTCCGCAGTTGTTAAATTGTCAAATCAGGGCACTTAGGTTAAGATTAATTCTACTAAAATGCCTACTCCAGTTCATTCCCAGAAACATTCTGCTATAGGACATTCCAGACCAAATATCATAAATAGTTGCAGCAAAATATGACTTTAAGGTAAGATGTATGTGCTGCTCAGTTTTTGGCTGGCTTTATTTGAACCGAGTTAGAAGAACAAGGAATTTATGCCCCTGACACCTCTCCCCAATGTCTAGGTGTTGCAGTTGTACCATTTAAAGTGTATATACACTCAGAGGCTGCAAGAGCCATGAATAGCTCCCTACACCTGAAAAAAACCCTACAATTCCTGCAATGGCCTAATGATACAGATGATCTTCTGATGGTGTATTAAAACAAAAGTATTTGAGAATTACAAGATGAAAATTAAAGATGTCTAAACTGCCCCTGAAGTCCTCTTATCTCCAAAAAGAGATTAACCTCTACCTCTGAGCTTTTGACTAAAATTAATTCTCTGGCAAAGTCTTTGGCATCAAAGATAACTTACGGAGTTTCTGGCCTCTCTTTGGGAAGGTATTTCTCAAATTTCATCCAGCAAATTTCAATGGATGGCTTTGAACTGCCTTTATCAAGAAACATTCAAAAATCTTTCTGAGATGAGACATAAACCAGCCAACAAAGGTTAGAGCATGGAATTAGGGAAGTTGGTTTCTGGTAACTACTGTTATACAGTTATTGTACATAATTTAGATAAATAAATAAATTTAGATAAATGATGAGCTGAGCAGGAGCCACTCTGCTCACACTTGTCTTTGGATCAGTCTGAATGTGAGTCAAAGCATGGTGTTTAGAACGTTTAAGCAATCCACTATAAAACATGTAGGAAAATATAAGGAGTTGTGTGCATATTTTATTTGATTTCATTTCAGTTCTATGTTAACTCAGGAATTCCCAGGAATGCATTTTTTCTGATTATTTCGTTACTGTATTATAGACTAGTAGCACGATCTAAGTGCTGAATATCTAGTCCCACAGGGGGATTTGATAATGCAGATGTCAATGACCTGGCAGAGTATTTACGTTAATGGTTTCCAATAATGGATCAGGGATCAAGTTTTCTGTGTGTGCCAAAGGATCTCTGCATCTTATGGCACAGCAAGCACAGTCTGTCTCTTTCTTGATCTGTATAGGTCTGATCCCAAGTGTGCCGCTTTTATTGGGAAGCTGAACAGTTCTAATTACTGTGACAAAGGAACTCCACAAATACATTTCAGGAGCAGCTTTTTTTATTTTTGTTAAAAAAGGCAATTATGCAAAAAACCCCTAACTGCCCCAAACTTCTCTATCCATCAGAATAATGCAGATGACATTTTAAATGACCAGCAGTTTAGCATTTTTGATTCATGTACTATTTTATATGCTATAATTAATTACTGAATTATAGATAGAATCAATTCTATCTACCAAACCAATACAAGGGCATCAGAAAAATGTCTGTTTTAAGATACACCATTTTGGGACACCCGCTGTATCCACTTTAAGGATTATAAGGTATATATAAATGCAGTTGGGTTACGGTCTTCCAGGTGATTATATTTTGCATGACTTGTACCTGAACTGATGTATCACAGGTACGCTTACCTGCAGCTTTTCAAAGAAGCTTTTGGACTATTAAATCCTATTTTGCTAGTACTCCAAGGAAGTAGGTGTTCTTAATTTAATTTTCTTGTTATAGTGCAAAGGTATCACAGAAGAAGTATCATTATATATCAGAAAATCTAGGAACAGTGACTTTTCCCTGCCACCTTGATATGAAAACTGAAGTCCGTGACTGAACACATCTCTTTAATCAGCTGAACAGAAAAAGATGAGATGAACAAGTGAAAAATAGGAAAGACCAGTATGTATTTCAAGAAAGCAGGGATATGCACCCAGAAGGCATTGCTGCAAACACGACTGAGTGCAGAACTAATGTGGGCTGTTAGCAGATTTGCAAAACGTGTGCAAATCCTATTTTTGGATTAAATGACTCATGTTAACTACACAGAAGCCAACTAAATCTCTGAGTACAACTGAAATAACTTAAATGCAAACATATCCTTCAAAGAATGCTGTAGGTTTATTTATTTATTATTATTTTTTATCTTTAAACAGACAAATGACCTGTTAGTAGAACTGGCACAAGACATAGGCAGTTGTTTTGGGAGGCTGTTGACAGGTGGTAGGCATGGCCTTTGCCTATGCCCTCATAGAGCTAGGTCAGGCTTGCTGGCAGCCAGCACAGTGCAGTGCCACAACAGCTCTGGTTTTAAACTGCCGTCATCTTCCTCCATCAGAAATGAAAGAATGAGGCCATGTTGCCTGAATAATATTAGTCAGGAAAAGACAATTCTCTCCAACCCGGTAGTTTCAGTGCCTGCTCTCTCTGGAACCAGCCTCCTGTCCTTTACGTAAGGACCTGCTCCCTGTGTCAACCTTTTTCCCTTCCTATGTTGAACTAGAAATTACATGAGAGATGAGAGAAGTTCTAGCTGGAGGTTAAGTGTCTTCCTCAAGCTTCCTCTCCAGTAGACCCCAAAACCTATATGACTGGCAAGAGATTAGAAGTTAAGGTGCTTACAACATAGCTATAATTACTTTCTGATACAAATGTATTCATTTGTGTCTTAGGCATAATAATAATTTGTCACATATCAAATGCTTTGATCTCCTCTATTACAAACATATCTCCCCCAGTCATTATCCTGCTATAGAGAAAGAAATTGGAGGGGAGACAACCAAGTACATATTGTGATGACCAACATGTGCTTCTGTAGCTAAACTGATGGAGTGTAAGGTAGAAACCGTTATCTTCACATCCCAGAAAGATAGATCTATTGTAATCTGTTTCTATTTTCTTAAGTATATTTATACTCTTTATTTCAGATACAGCTGACTAACGATTAACTTGGCTTTGTACTAACAGTCCAACATAAACCAACACGAACCCTATCTGAATTAACTTTAGGACTTCCTGGCAACAAGAAATTGCAGTTTCCTTACCACAAGAAATGTTGGACTTTGTTGCATTCAGAAGTAAGCACAAGTCTTCAGCCTCTCAATTTCCTAAACCTAGCCCTAATTACAGTTTTATTCATATCACAGTGAATAATTCTCACTCCACAACTAATAGAGCCCTGCAGAATTACAGAGAAGGATTTACTGAAGTGGTGCAGAGTTCAAAGAAGGCAAGATGTGTGAGAACTGGTGCAGGCAAGGACAAGTGGCCTTTCCTTAGATATAATGGAGAACAGCTGACTACAGGGCTTTAACCATCACAACATAATGGAGCGCTCCTGGAGTGTCCGGGGAGGTCCTGGTATGGGGCTGTGGCTAGGGTTAGGATTTCTGAGAGTAGCTTTGGAGAAACTACAGTGGAGAATGCTGAGTAGGGCAGTGCTGAATACCTCTACAGTTTATTTGTAGTTTTCTAAATATCCATGGGCTATGAAGTATGACAAGGTTAAAAATTGGTGTTAGGGGTTAGGACTACAGCATCCAGAAACCATGTTTAGTGTTAAACATCAGATAAGCAATAAGAAAGCAAGCCATGGCTGGCAAATATTACTTTATACTTCGCTGCAGGAGAGCATCGTTCTCTGATATAGTATTGGGAATAAAGATAAGGATGAGGTATAGGCTAAAGAAACTAGAATTGACAAAACTTGTTCAAAAACATCCATAAGCCAGACTCCTAATGTTACCAACTCTCTTAATTGTGTGTGCTTTATGGTGGTTCATCATTCTGTCTCCAGTCATAACCCTGACTTGAACCCTGCTCTTTTCATCATAACTCAGCCTCTCTAAGGACTATATTGGATCACCATATACAGAACCCACTACTCTTCTGGAAGCCGCAACAACACAGTTGGCTTTTCTATGAGTGAATATTGAACTATTAAATACTATCCTTAGTCAACTATTTGCCAGGATATGTTGGAAGTTTCCAACAAAAATAAATATTGCTTCTTGCCAATGCTACCACCTCCACATTCCTACTCATGTTTTTAGCATGAAGGGGAAGCTGTTTGTTTGTTCCTTCAACAGGATTCAAAGACTATTTTAATAAAAATACAGGTGATGTGTTGTTGGCAAAATGTCAGTTAATACAGTTTGCCTATCTGATGCTGCCTGCTGTAGCTGTTCACTTTCCAGCACAGTGCTGTAGAGTCTTTTCTATGAAAGATCACAAGGGTGTTATGTTTTACACAGAATGATACAATCCTGAATTACTGTTGTGATTTGTAATAAAATGCACCATTTGATCACAGTTTTATGTAAGTGAATGGTACCATTCCAATTAGCTGTTGGCTTTGTGGATTTAGGTAAAAGTTTAAAGCTCCATCAACTTGACCAGCAAGATGCGTTACCCTCTAGCTATTGCTTTGTCATTGGATCTTGACAGTATAATCAATCAAGGCTCTAATTTATTAAAGCAATTTCTAGCCTATGATAGTATGTGAGATTACCGCAGCAAATGAGAAATACGCAGATTCTGCCATTACATTTTCAAGCTAAACCTGTTAGAAGACAACTTGAATTAATGGAGAATACTTTTTTTTTTTTTTTCTTTTTTATAAAACACAACAATCAAGCAGAAATAAAGGAACAGAGTTAGGCAGTTTCATATGTTTCCTATACAGATGTTCACATTTTCTGATAGACTTTTCTCTACCCCAGCCATAGTTAGTGATTTTGTGTTTTGCAAAATATTATAACCAGCAGAATTTATGAGCAGAACTTAGCATTAGTTCTCAAAAGTCTACTCTAGGAAAAATCACCCATACACATTTGTTAATAGCTAACTGGAATTTGAACTCCCCTAAGAAATGCTGAGACACTGTACTGTACATTACACATCTTTTTAAAGCACTTTTACTTTTCTGAAACCCCAAAAATCAACTATGCAAAATCCAGAAGAATCCAGTACTTAGAGATATTTAAACAGGTGTGAGAAAACAGCTGCAAGAGAGTTCTGTGTATTTATTATTACTGATGTGGTCTGCAATCAGAACATCAGTCAAGGACTCATTCTGTCAAAACATTTACTGTTGAAAAGGTAATGCTTACCTACAGGTAACAGCCAGAGAGAGAGTACTGGCATATATAAAATACTTATATAAGAATTGAGTGCAGTAGCTTTTTTTTTTTCTTTGCACGCAACGAATGATTGTAATAGATAATGGGCCTCAAAATGTATGCTAAAAATACCAACTAGGTGATGCAAAACAAGACAGCAGCTTTTTTATTGTCTTGCCCCTGCAATTCCTTGACTCAGCTGTGTAATACATTCACATCGGTTTATCCTGTTGTAAGAAATTCTTTGCATATTTTTTGACTTTTCTGAACAGGAAAAAAAAAAAAAAATCCTTGCCTGACGTGTTTCTAGGTCTTTATAGGGAACACTGATCACTTCCCAGTAGGATCTGATAATAGCACATGCAGTTATCAGGCTTCTAGCTTCCTCACCTTTAAAGGACTTCTCCTGTAACAAGTACAGAACAGTCTCATTTAAAGAAATAAGACTTTAATTTTTAGCCATAGAAGCTAAGTACTTAAGGACATGCCGAATCATATTATTCCAACATAATTCACAATAGCACCACACTGTACATTTATAGGCCCACAACTTGGGAATTTTGAAAAGGAAAAAAATAGTATTTTCTATGTAGTCCCTCTCACCCTCCCACAGGGTTTTATAGAACCATCACTTGTTCTTCCCTGACATGACCTCCCACTCTACACTTACAGTATCTCAGTTGCTGAAAATTCAAGGTAGCTGAAGCAATGGGCAGAGGAAAGGGGAAATTATTAGTTATTGACAGCTAGCAAAGTACTAGATACCAGACTAGAGTAAAATCTGTGTGTTGAGAGAAAAGATGCATTATATTGTGTTTCTGGGCACCTCTGTAATGGTCTGCAGGCAACTGGTGCATGGAACACTTTTCATGACTTCTCAATATTTAAACTGCATTTTGCAATTAGAATATCTACAGAAATATATTCTACCTTCCATTGTAATGACAAACAAGTTAAGAGAAGAGTCAGGGTGTGGTTTGTGTCAGTAACTGCCTTCCGATAGCCCTGAAAGGGTCTTACATTCTTCTGCTCCTGAAGAATTTATGAATTTGACCTCAGCAAGACAGAGGACACATTCTTCATCCTATGTGACTGAAAGCAGGAGGACATTCAGAAAGACAAAGTACTAAAACAGTAATACTGCAGTCCTTGTGCCAGGCTGTGGTTGTCAGCAGTGGAACTGTACAGAAACCTTAACAAGGATGCATAAGAAAGTTTCAAAAAGCTAACATCTGGATAAAGTTACTGGAAAAAAATCATTGCTGTGATTCACATCTGGACTGACAACCTGCCAAAAGCTGCCTATTAAGCAGCAAGACTTAGCAATTCTGTTGCTCGACGGGACATCGAGGGATGTCAGATAGTCACACGGTCCCATTTGTCAGCTGGAGAAAAATTGCGGCACTGTGTGTGGCAGGGAACACCTCGTGCACCCGGCTGTGAGGGGCTTGCTGAAGGTCATAGCTCCGCTCCCTGGTTGGTACCATGTCAGAGAACATGCCAGCCTGCTTCTGGCTGCTGCTGGGGCAGACTGGGGCTGACAGTTGTGGACAGGGCTTAAGGTGACCCCAGTGGGCAGCAGCAGGATGCCTGATGCAGGAGGGTACTTCTTATCTCAATTTTGTATTTTCCTTTTACCTTTTCTCTCCCATGACAGCAGCAATGCCACACCAGCCCTAGCTCCTGGCCTTGTGATGAAGCAAAATCCAAGAAGCCTGAAGCTGGCTCTGGGAGGATTTCAAAGGGCTTAGAGATGACCATAATGGCTGTAAGAGAGCTACAGGGGGAAAAAAAATAGTAAGTTCCATCATTCAAGACATTATTATGTGTACACTGATATGGTGGTTTGCTTCACTGTTTGCTGGCACCTGGCCTGTTTATGCACACAGATTTTGGAATACTCACATAGCTCACTAGGCATGCAAAACAGGAGGCTGCTTTCAAAATACCCTTTGAAAACACAGTTTAATATATATTTTTACTATTTGTACTATTAAAGTTTTTAAGAGGCAATGGTACTAATTCTTTGGAGTTGACATGACTTTTACCTAGGCACTAGAGGCAAGATGTTAGGCTCAGCCATTTTCAGAGAAGAAATAAGCACATATTTACAGAGTTCTACAGTAAACCTAATTAATACTGCAGATTTCCATATGAAAAATCTGTTCATTTTACTTTCATTAGCAAACAAAGCAAGAAGCTGCTGCTGACAATAATTAGATCAGCAAAACAAGAGTTCTCTATCTGAATTTTGTTCTGAATGGTGAATGGAAAAGAGGATTTATCATATGATGGTTATTATATTGACTTGGAAAGACCAACTCAGTCCATGCCCTGATGGGTGCACAAGTGGCTAAAATTTATGTTTGGAGGAAAGTTCTATAACTCTAGGAAATGTAGGAAAGGCAATACATACTATGATATGTGGCAGATTTATGACCTTATATTTCCCTATATTCCCCAGCTTTGAAAGTTAAAAGTCTAGCGATGGCTTTGTGAACACAGTACTAAATGATCCATAAAGAAATTGCACTTATATCAGAATGTATGGTCTTCCATGTACATAGCTGAAAGTCAAAGCTGGGCAGAAAATAGGAGGAATCCTCCTGCTGGCATTTATTACATTGCTATCAAGCCCTGTTAATCCTGGGAAACAGTTTGCCATCCTTTAGCATCTGTGTGGCAAACACGTTACCAGGAAATGAGGTAATGGAGAAACAGCAGGAACTGTTAACATTGAAATATGCCCAAAACAAGAGGCAAGCATAAGAGGGGTGTGACACACTTCATAGTTTGAATGAACATCGGCTGAAAATTTGTAAGGCTTGTATAGGAAGTGTCTCGAAGTACTTCAAGGCCTAGAACACTTCTGCAGGTATGCTGCTTCTCTTCTGATCAAAATAATTAAAAAAATGTTCTCTTCTGGCATAATTCATCTTTACTTTTGTGAATTAGTTTCCTTGCAGTCATAGCTCTTCCTGGGACTGATCTGTTCTCTTTTTTGGATGCTTTTTGTGGGCTTGCACTTCCTTTTTTCCAGCCCTCTGTAGCCCACATATTCCCCATTTCCTGGGGATTGGAATATGGAAAAGCCATTTTCTGTAGGGCTGTGCTTTCCAGCTCTGGCTGCCACAGCTTGACAATTGCTGGCATTCACTTTTCTTAATTTTTGTACTTTTGGCTTTGAGAGCTCTCTAAAAAAGTACAGCTCTGAACAGAGCTTGAGACTTCTGTACATTTGCCCAGCTGCCTAATCCCTTCTCCAAGGCCTTCCTGTTAGCTTAGAGAAACACCTAGGCACTGAGATGAGAAATGGCCATGATTTTCTTGCCCCACAATCTTCCTTTCTATGATTTACTGCTTCAAATCTATTTCAAACAGTTTTTCTCACGTCTTTCCGGAATGACATAAATGATTTTGTTTCCCCAAAAGGACTCTTCACCATTCCCACTTTTTTCTAGCCTTAGATACTTAGTATTCATTACAAGGGTCTTGACCAACTTTCCTTGAAGCCAACTGAAATTTTTGTCACCTCAAATAGGAGTAAAATCTTTAAATAAATACTGTGTATTATAGTATATTCTTCAGAGTAATATGATAATTAGGTCACCTTACCTACCCACCCCCCGAATAAGGACAACAAATATGGTCATTAACTTACCTAGACAACTAAAATGTGGCCTGAATTGCAAAGTATTTGTCATCCAAGTAGTTTCATTGCACTTAAAATAAGACACACATGAAGCAACAGCATGAAAACAGCATGATGTTTTGAACCTATTTAGCTGCTACTAAACACAACAGTAAAAAAACCAACAAAATTGAAGAAGGTAGAGGAACACAGACATCAAAACTTTGTCTCCATTATTCAATTGGCAAAGGAGTTCAATTTTGGTAGAAACAAAAGTAGAAAATTTTAAGGATGGCAAAGATGTGCTGTAGTCATAGTGAACTAAACAGAATGTGTACTTACACATCCAGTGGGGATTTAAAAAAAGAACAAACTAATATGCTTTACAGATATTTCAGAAGATAAAACCATTAAAGGGGAAAAGTTCAATTCAGTGTGTGAGCTGGTATGACAGGGTTGGTGAAGTATGCTCTCCATGAATAAAAATAGAAAACTTTTAAGTACATAAATGAATCAAGAGCTGTTTAAAACACATGCCCTACAGCATTTGCTTCCAGCAGTTTTGACACATTTGTACATCAGTACGTGAATCAGAGATTAGCTTGAAATTATTTGCCTTGGAAGAAGGAAAACATAGAACAAAAAAAAAAGAGAAAAAAAGTTTCTTGCAGCAACTTCCATTTCTTGCTATCAGAACACTGAATAAACTGTTTTATGTACAATTTGCCAGGCTTAACAATATTGTTCCCGTGAAGTTTCTTCAATTGTCTGCCACATTTGACTGCATGCAAATAATAATGCTCTTATGATGAGAAAGAGGAGGAAAAAAACCAAACCAACTAGCATTTTGTATGCCAGGAATAAAAATCTTCAATGCTGCTAAAGAAACATCTTCCTTTAATGAAAGTGTTAACAGACTACTATTTAGGTTTTTAAGACAGCAATCAAGCACATTTCACAAGACACATAACTACAGGTTTCTGACATTGATAAATTAACCTGATCTTTTTTGCCATATCTCATTGATCTCCTATCTCATATTGGTAGATATAATAAAACTAGTAGAGATTATTCTTTTCATGCCTCCCAAATAGCAGATATTTTGAATGAAACGAAAAGTAACAGCTCATGTAATACATACAAAACCCAGAACAAACACACCGCCCTAATAGTACCATCAAAAAATTAATTCCATGAAAATAATAGTAGACTTAAGATACAGAAATTCATTATAATGGCGTTGATATTATTACAGCATTTAGAGTTTCCTGCATTGCTAGTCTTTCTGGTTCAGTTCAGCTCTGCTTCCATTACACCTCACGTGCTCCATTCGGACTTTCAAAGGGCATGAAACATGGGACATCTCATCTGTAGTACATGGATAATATAACGACATTGAAAGCAAAGAGCAAGAGACACAGATGACAGTCACTGCAAATCTATCACAATGATACAACATTGGCTCTGTGAACTGTAAAATCTTTTCTACCCACCTCCCCACTCCCCAATTAATGTATCATACTTTTATACATGAAAATATACATACATAAGCATAAAATATGTTATTCTTTGATGTTTTATTCATTTATTACACTGCAATAAGTTGTCAAAATTATCTTGTCTCATATCAGGCAAAACATCCCACAGTCTAATAAAAACAATGGCAGAGACATTTGGTCACAGAACCAAAGTGTTTGTCATCTGTGCTTGCCAACAGCAAATCCCACACCAGCTAAAGGCAGACAAACAGCCTTCTCTTCCACTGTGCTCTGGCAGCTGCCAAAAATCAGAATTGGACAGATTGTATATAGAAAAAAATTTGGGGAGTTCAAGACAAATTTGAGGCATATGGTCACCGTGCTACGTATAGCTATCTATCATTCATTTGACAGGAAAATATTATTCTTCCATCTTTTATGTTCTAGTTTTCCCCTACCAATGCCTTTTATTGAAATTTCGAGGTCAAATGTGACCGTTGCTTGCTGAGGATGAAGATTTTTTTTAATGGTTAGGCCCTAATCCAGCTCCAATTAAAGTCAATGAAAAGACTCTAATAGCTACGTTGAAGGAGGCACAGTGCCAGCGCTTCCAGACTTTGCAAAAGCCCTAAACAAAAATGCTTATTTTACAGTGCATCCCACATTCACCAATCCAGCTATCTACATCCAGTAAAGTGGCAGCCAGATTTTTGCAGATATCCGTAACCTTTCTGACAGGCATGGACTGCCAAAAACAATGGCCAGGTTTACTGGAAAACTACTGAAAACAATGTGAAACAAAACATAAAACCACATTTAAACCCCTGTGAATACAAATTATATTATCTGGGTTCTTGGTAAGAAGTGCTGGTGAATCTCCATTTGTAATTAGTGGGTTAAACTGATTTACAGAAGCAGAACATTACTAGGGAACAAAGATGAAAGGGAAACTCAGCAGACTAACAACTCGGAATACTAAACAACACAGAATGTTCAAGACCGTTGCACCTCAGAACACAATGAGTGAGAACAAAAGTTATCAGCCATCCTCAGCAGTCCCTTACATGCTCACATCCACTGCCTAGATGTGGATGAAACCAACTTATGAGCAGAAGGATCTGTCCTCCCTAGGGCAGGGGGTAGCAGGGATCCAGGTTTGGGAATGCTGCTCTCCACCCCAGCCCCAGTAGTAAACGTTCACTAGGAAGTGGAAGTGCCAGTGAAGTTGCTGTTCTGGGCTGCTGATCTTGATGGACGTGCTGGCTGCTGCCACTTTTTCTTGTGAATCTGGTTTGCCATTAGCCATTCCCATTAATCTCCTCTCTGGAGGCTATTTCTAGTCAAAGTTTTTACCCGAGCTGGCGAGTCAGATTACAGCAAACCCCTGCAGCACAGATCG
>JAVJGJ010000057.1:20897440-20923047 GCA_035590215.1 Microhierax caerulescens
CAACTCCTACTCCCCATCCCCCTGCACTGATGTGAGGGAGGAGGTAGAGAACTTGGGAGTAAAGTTAAGCCCTGGAAGAAGGGAGGGGTCAACAAAAGATGTTTTAAGATTTAGTTTTTATTTTCTTGCTACCGTATTCTGATTTGATTGGCAACAAATTAAATTAATTTTCCACAAGTTGAATCTGGACGGTAATTGGTGAATGATCTCTCCCAGTCCTTATCTCAACCCACCAGCCTTTCATTACATTTTCTCTCCCCTGTCCATTTGAGGAGGGGAGTAATAGAGAAGCTTGGGTGGGTATCTGGTGTCCAGGCAAGGTCAACTGACTAAAGTCTCTGACAAGAATATTTTTAAAGCTATAAGCTTGCAGTCCCAGGATCACTTAGCAAAGGTATATGTGACACCAGCAACAGAAAGCAAAGGCAATGATTTCTGTTCTTATAGACATTGGATTGACCCTGTTGTAAAATGGCTATTGCTGTCTTTGTGGGACTAAATATTCAGCTGGTGTAAAATGGATACATTTCAGATAAGTTAATGAAGCTGTAACAGTTTAAACTACCAGAGAATGTGATAACCAGAAAACTTTTAAGTTTTAAGGTATTAAAATGTCATTTATCTTTGAATTTATGCTACAACAAGAAAATACTAAGCTTATTTCCAAGAAATATTAAGAACCAGTTGAGAAGTGCTTGCCCCTTTTAACTGCAACGATCCAGAAGATTCAAGAACAAAGATATTACAGCTTTATAAATACAAAAGTAATAGAAAAAAGGAAAAAAAATAGTTGTTTCTATACAGAATTGACATGATGCAAAAGGCAACTGCCAGCAGTTCCTTCCTATGGTGATATTAGTGGTCTCTGTTATGCTGCAAAGGGTGGGTGGTCTTGAGGTGAATATAGTGCTCTAGAACTGACAAAAACTGGAGTATAATTTCTGCTTTGGCATCACGTCAGATGCTTCTATGGCTCACATAATCTAGCACTCATGTCATTTTGTCTTTTTAAAATGGTCAGTTATAGGACAGAGGCTGTATCCTGTTGGGTTGGTACAGATAAGTAGAATAGGAACCTGCCCTTGCTCAGCTAAGACCTCACTACTGTAATATTATAATGAAACAAATAACATCGTCTACATCTTTTGCCTAAGTGTTAATGTCCTTAGATAACTGTAGGCCCCAAAAGGCTCTTCTGGTTTCTAATGGTTAATTGAGGTTATATAAAGGGTTATCTCTCCAGAACAGATTGTTCCCAGTCTCTGTATTTGTTAACAGACTGAAAAGGGTAAAAAGAAATGTAGTTTGAGTTGTGGGTTTGCGTTTGGTTGTGGGTTTTTTCCTCCGCCCCTCCCCCCCCAAAAAAAAAAAAAAAAAAGAAAGCCCCAACAAAACCCAACACTGAATTTCTTTGTGAATCTCTAGAGTAAATTATCGTAGCAATTTAAATGCAGAGAGCAGAGCTTTTTGTATGCTATGCCAACTGCACTACAAAGTTTTAGAAAAGTAGGTGCTATATTAAGTCCAAATCACAGTGTTTGTTGTGTGTTTGCCAGGTCCAATTAAGCAAAATTTATCAAGGCTGGCAACCATCAGCTTGTTTCATCTGCTTGTTGAAAGGCCTGATCCATATTTTCTCTGAGAAATTAATGGTTGGCCTGACTTAGAATACTGATCACCACTTCAGGTAAACAGTAAAAGATAAGGAAAGATGAAGAGACCAGGACAGTCTGTAGAGTTTATTATACTATATGCAAAGTATGACAGTTAATACTCTGTTGTTTTTTTTTTTTTTTGTCTAGTTTTGGACAGGCAAACTTAATTAATTTACAAGCAACAGAAAGGTCTGGGTATAACCATCATGCATGACATAAAATTGGCAAAATATTGCTCTTTTCTGTTAGCTGGAATCTGAGATACTGTTTATCATCTTACTGGAAATCTTTAAAAAAATCACCATAACATCAGTTATGCGGCATGCACCCAGTCTTAAAGATATTTCACGAGCTTTCTATCTAGCCTTTTCTATCTATCACCTGGCTTCTGTTGATGGCTGTAAAAGAACATTCTAAGAGCCCATTGAAAGTTGTGGTGCTAGACCAGTAGAAAATAGATTGGTACAGCAGTGTCAGGAACAATCACAGAGTAAGTTAACACTTAACCCTGACAATTTTAGTATAGTCGTAATGGAAAGATATTGTGCTACAAAAAATTTTGTGACAAGCTCTTATCATTTTAAGAGATATAAAACTTGTGCTCCATTATTCATGCCACATAGTCTCCCAAAAATACTGACAGGCACTGTTGTTACCTATTTTTTTACCTCTGTATTACAGTGGCTGCCACTAACACAGCTCAGTTCTTTAAATGGGAAACTGTAGGTCTTTCGTCTGACAGCATGGAGAGGTTTGTTTCTTCTGCCATTGCCTATGAGTGACCAACTAGGAACACTTCACTGGCTGTTCTGCCTTTAGGGAGAACTCACTGGTCATCTGAAAGCAGATGGAAGCTTGTTGTCTCTTCCAAAAGACAGTTTTTATGTTCTTAAGCTGCTTGCTAGCCAGCTTGATTTCCAACATTAGTACTGTTCCAAAATAAAGGCCACAGATGACGTGACAGCTATAGCTAACATTCTGTAAATGAATGCTGACAGTTCTGAGAGAATTTACCAAGCTTTGTCGTCTAAAAGTCTAATTATTTTTTGGGAAAAAAAAAAAAAAAAAGATTGACAGCAGTGGTTTAGAATATGACAATTTTGTTTATCTGTCTAGAAACAATCTCTGGAAGAAAACAAAGCCTGATGGAGAGAAGAGTTGTACCTATTTGGTCCTTTGAACTCCACTGAGGAAGTTATTTTTTGACTACCATTCCACAGCTTGCATAAAGACTATAGTAAAATTACTTGTTGAGCTACTTGAAAGAACATAGTAGAGAACCAGATATCACAAGTGAAATAAGTTTCATTAATTCGGTATTTTATTCTTGTGATTCAAAGAAACAGCTCAAGATAATTTTTAATACCAGACTGTGATCTCCTGTCTGTAAAATTTATGTCAGTAAATAAGGGTGTATAATTCCTTTCCCCATTAGTCATCTTTTCCAGTTGGAGACTTAATTTTGGAATTTCTATCGAATAGGCATATTTAAAGTAATGAATGGCCAACCACCCAAGAAAGGCCCAGATCTATTCTTCACTCCTAAGTAAATTTAACAGGGGAGATCTATTGTCTGACGTTGCTCAGTACTCTTGCTTGAGTGGAGTCACTGAAATCCTCACAATGAATCTTAGTTCAGACTCTGATGTGACCAAATTTTAGATGCCTGGAATTAGAAACTGCTTAACTAGACTGCTATGTATGACCCACATCTTTTGGATGCTATTTATAATGAAGAAACGGACTTGCCAGGGGCAAGATGGGACTTTCTGTCTCAGGAACATTTGTTTATTAATTTCCCATGGGTTTTCTACTTGACCAGACTAATTTCCAACAAGTGTTGCTATAGTTTCTCTCTTTCCTCCTTGTTTTTAACTTACTATCCTTTCTGATCTATGTAATGATTCTTTTTTTTTTTATTTATTTTTTTTTTATTTTACTTTGACCTCTGAGGTTCCTAGCAAAAACCCTAGCATTTGCTAACAGACACCTCCATTTCCTATCTGCTGGGCCTATTTAATGAGTATATAGTTTGTTCATGGTGGCAAATTGTAGTAATTGCATGGCATTCACTGGCAAATACTGAAGTAACTGCAAAAATGTCATTTTATTAATAAAGCCAATAACAATGGAGGTCATTTAGTTAGGATGTGCTGTATCTCTGCCAAGTAAGCATTTTTAATCCTGCTTCTTCGAATGAACTGCATATGAAACAGAAAAGCATCAGTTTTTAAGCAATACACTAGATATGAGTTGAAATCCTTCTGCTTCCCCTAATTAGGTGGTGAATAGGGCACTCTTGGGTACTATTCTAAAACTATACATCTAAATTATTAGGCACATTCATTGTGGCTATCAGCATTCATTTGTTATAAACAAAGATAATACATGCTTTGTTAGAACATAAAGTCTGTATAAAGACTACACAGTAGCCATTACTTTCCTAGTAACTGAAAACAGAGAGCAAGTTATTTGTATTGTTAGTCTATTCAGAAGCATGTTATAGTGCTATGTGAACAGAGGAAACAAATGACAGTATGAGTGACACTATTATAACCTCACTATATAATAAACTCCTCTATTCCTATTTTCCAGGACAGCTGGAGGATATCCTATCACTATTACATTGTAGCCTGTTGCACAACTGAAAGAATGAAGTCCCAACATCATATCACTTAAGTTCTTGCTCTTTCTGCTGAGCCTGGTCTGTTCTGTGTACTTTCTATTCCTTCCCATAGACAAACACAATACTGGATGACTCTACATGCTTATTTTGAATTTCATGGCAGAGGGGTTGGAACCAGATGATCTCTAAGGTCCCTTCTAACCCAAACCATTCTATGATTCTATGTTCATCTATCAAAACATAAAAATAATCCAATTCAGTTACAAATATCAACAACGGAAAATGGGATTCTAGCAGCCTACTAGTTAAGGTTTCTCAGTTACTTCTACTGTGTGATATGTATTTATGGTAATCACATGCCTGTTAAAAGCTAGGGACTCACTTTGTGTAAATCTGATTCAGCGCTATGAAACTCCAGTTTCAATGTTAACTTCAACAAACCACTTAGGGATGTGTTATGCTCTCTGCAGGAGCACTCCTGAGCACTGGGAGTTCAGTGTTTTAAGTACTACAGTGGAACTGACCTCAGGCAAAGTGATTACAGACTCCCACGCACTGGGGAGAAGGGAAGGTGTAATTTGTATAACATTGATGCCTAAATATGTGTATAGCTTTATACACGTAGAGTATATACGTGTTGTATGGCACCGTACAATTTTTTTCTGGAGAATATGCTGAGAAAGCCAAACACCAAACAACAAATATCAAGAACATTTCTATATGAATATTCTGTAACTGGTTCCTTTTTGTCTGTTCTTTTCTTCCCTTAACAAAACAACAGTGAACTCCTCGTTTAACCTCTCACGCATTTATTCAAAGACTCACTAAGATCAAAGCAGTTGTCGTCAAGGACACAGTGTTTTCCTGGGAAAAAAATCAAGATTTAGTTGCAAAGCAGACCTCTCCTGGGTTCTTGGCTTGATTTGCTGGACACACTGGGTAGTTTAAGATTACAGTTTCAGTGTTTCATGTTTTGCCACCCCTGAAACATGGACCGCCAGCGTACAGGTGGTACCATAGCTGAGGTGCCTTTACACCAATTCAAATATTTCACAAGGCAGGGATTTTTCTAATACAGTCAGAGGGGCACATCTCTGTCTACTGAACATTTACTTCAGTTATTGCATTGCCCTTCCTCAAAGCCTAACTTTTAAATGACTGGCTTTGAGCTTTGTTTATATATATAGAAAAGAAGTTGACATGTATATTGTATCAGGAAGCTGTTCACAAGAATTATTATTTACCCAACCCTGTTTAGTAATCAAGTGTTGCACATTATTATTTTAGTCTTCTGTCTTTTAAACTCTGCTCAAAACAATATTGTACCATGCCATCACAGATAATTGCTTTGTCTTTTACTTTATATCCTTACAAGATAAGCTAGGGTAAAATAGTAGAAAACCCACAATCTGCAATTAATGCTGGTTGAGTGTTTTACTGTGCTTTCTAAACCCCTTAAATTGCCAATGTAGTTATAGCAGTTAATTTTATGATACCCAAATCTCTAATAAAACCATTTCATCTGCATTTGTATTATTGGTTTGAAAAGACATTTTTGTGGGTCTCAGAAGGAAAGCATTTATGTTGTCAAATGGCACATTTAATGGCTATAAGACTTAGATGTATATAATGTATTAGCATTTCATAAAAGGCCTTCTAAAATATTGTTGAGCTAATATTTTCTTTGCTGGCAAAAGTCAATAAATATTGAATACTATTTATGTTTATAACTTTCAGTTGCCCTACTAAAACAAATTTTTTGAAACAAACTTGTGGTCAAGAGATAGTTTTTAAGATCAGTTTTGCTTTTCCTTCTTCACAGCCATTTTGAATTTGAAAGCTTTTAAATACAAGAGTTACCTGTTCTACTTGTGTTTACAAGACAGGATGCAATGCACAAGATATTGGGTAAAAACTGGGATTTTACGTAACCAAACCAATAATGAATCTGATTAAAAGCTGTCATTTTGCAGAGGCATTTATTTACTCTTTCTGAGCTTGGCTTTTTTTTATCCTTACTGTTTTCATCACCTTTCTTTCTACTGGATTATTTTGTTCTTTATGTATTTAACACCTTCTTTTCCCTTTCTTCACCAACATGCATATCAAAATTAGTTTATTTACCCTTTAAAAAACCCAAGTGCCACATCAATTAATAAAGTTCCAGGTTCTTCCACTCTGTCTCACTCTACGGAGAGCCTTATTCCATATTCCAGAAGAAAAGATTTTAATTTCTAGGCACTAATTTTTGAGGACAGCTGGGAACAACAGAACCAGATTTTTTTTTAAACAAAAACAAACCTGGATTTTTATTACACATTTTTGTCTCCTATTAAAGCAAATCATGCCCTAAATTTGGTTTGGGTTTTTTTATGTCTTCCCAAAATATCAGGATGGTGGCTTTTTTGCAAGTTTGTATTTTGGTTTAAAATTTTATGTTCCAGGCAATTGAAAAAATAAACACATTGGTGATCTACACACTCTAGAAGTCAGCATTTACAATAGGAAAAAAAGTATTGACAGATTTGATGACCTTATTGTATGAAGACCATAGAATGATGCAAAACTTAACCTATTTTAGGCCTATCACTACAGTGAACTTAAAAAATAACCTGGGGAGAGAGGACTGAGTCTTGATAATGACTGTAGCCTCAGCTAAATAAAATCCAGGTCTGAAATGCAAGGAGTTCACTAGCCAAAAATATGATTATTTCTGAGTTAATGATTAGGGATAATTGCACAGAAACATGCTTTTCTTCCCCTCCTTTCTTCAGTGAAAACTGGCAATTAGAAATCTTTCATTCTTTCAGTGTTTGACACCTCTGCAATGTTTAATCTGCTTAATATCTGTCCCTATTCTTCTGGGCCCTTGTAATGAATTCAGTCCTGAATGTTCTCCGATTGAAATGAGGGCCTATGCTTTGCAAAGGACCACCTGCATCCCAAGGGGCTTACAATCTAAACAGATGACAAAAGGTTAAAAGAAAGAGACTATTTCATTCTCATTCAACAGACAGAGAGATGTGGCCTAAAGTATGTGGGTCATTTCCTCAAGTCTCTGGTGAAGTAGTTATTAAATCATATCTCATACCTCTCACTTCAAAAACTCTTAATCATAATATTTCCTTGTTGAAAATTCCTACTAAACAAGGAAAAAGTTGCTTTGTAAGCAAATGATGTGTAACAGTTAAAGAAATCTAACTGCTAACCACTGTATTCTAGTGGGAAACAGCAGTATTTGCTGAGGCCAAATCCACTATGGTTCCTTACTTGAAGATGAGACAGCCTGGGAGAGGAAGGCTCCTTGGCAGAGGGAGAAATCCAGGGAATAGGAATGACTCAGAAAAATTAATCTAAGTCATGGCTTTGCCACTGGGCTTTCTTGAAGGCTATATAAGACCATTGTAGACACTGTTTTCCTGTCCCTAATATTAGGAATGTACTTGCTAAAAAATCTCAATACTGAGAAAAAAAACCAGTGTCTCTCTGCTACTAGGCAGCCTAACAGTTTGGCAGAAGTCAAAAAGCTAAGGTAGCAGCAGTACAGACTACTCTGAGGACTGAAAAATAAAAATACACATATAAATACATCTGCTTTGATTTGTTAATGATGGCTCTCAGCCAGACTACTGGTATTTGAATGCCTGGTAGTCGCTGAAAAGTGACAGCAGTTATAAAGCAAAACACAAAGACACAGCTATTTGGAGTGACAATAATTACATAACTGGAAATTATTTACTTTTATGCATTTAAACTGAAAGAACTTAAATAGGTTTCAGATTTGACGCTATCATCAGAAACACAACTCAGATCAGAAGACAAATTATAAAAAAAACCCAACATGAATTAGGAAAACCAGAGAAGAAACAGAGCAAACTTAATCAAAACTCTCATATTTATACTTGATAAACACTCCCCAAATATCTATTCAGAATTACAGTATTTGTAAGGTGCTCTGCAGGACCAGTGTGCAAGTTTTATATAGCATGATTGCACTGGTTAGTCTTGTTCATTATGATCATGTGGATTAAATTAGAAGGGTTTTTTTATATTTTTCAAAACATAAGTAGTGTCTATAGTAACACTTTGTATGACATTAAATACTGCATCAATATATTTTAGCTAATCCTAATCTTCATGTAAAGAATGAAACGTTTTTTTTTATACTCAACAAATTGCTGATTGCTCCCCTCTACTTTCTGCTCTTCTACTCTGAGATTCCATGGAGCCAAACTTGTGATTACATTATGTGTTATATGGGAGGTTCAGTGTGGAAAAAAAAAGAAAATTGTTGGTTGTTGGGACAAGATTTCTCTGTATTGCTTAGAACAAACTAAATATTAATGTATTTTCTATCATAACTCATGTTTAGGGATTACAGAAAGTTATTAATTTCTAATTTAGTATCAATACTTGACTTTTTTACAAACTATATAAACATCAAGCTTGTAGAGCAGAACACAAGAAAAAGAAATCATCAAGTCATTTAGGAAATGTTTGGAAATCCAGATCTTTCATTTATTGTGCTGTTCATGGAGTCCACTTTAAAGGGCAAACCAGCATGCTCAATATACATTAATTCACTGACATAAAAATAGTGGGAGACTAATTTTACTTGTCTTTTCAAAAATTTCAGTACATTCTGTACTGAAGCCAGTGCGATTTTATGAGTACTTGAGAGCAGACTGTGTTCATCATCAATCACATTCAAGGACTGACAGAATGCAATATTCTGCAGAGGAGTCCCATAGACATGTAAGTTCCCCACCACACAAATACAACATTTATGGGACAGCATGTGATTGAAAATCAAGACTTAAATCATTCTCCATAAGCACCTTTCAGAAGCAGTTGAATTGATAGATATTACCATAACCTTGACAGTCAGCTGTTCTGAAAAGGAACTTTTTTTTATTTCACTGGCTGCCATAAGGCTGAAGCTTCTTCCATTTATGAAAAACTTTAGGTCTCCGAAGTTGAAGGCAGATAAACCAACAAATAAAACACAGCATATACTAATTGCTATCAAAGGTTTATGATCTACTTTTAGTAATTACTGTGGATTTATACCTATGTAAATTGCTACAGAAAATATTGCCCTTTTGTTAAAATCAGAAAAATGAGGAACTTTTTTTTTTTCCCTGATGTATAAGCTCCCATTTTCTAATATAATACAGTAGACTTATGGTCACCATTTTAAATTTGTGTATTAGACATAATAATAAATTTTGGTCTCTCTCATGCCAATGAGGTCACTATAATTAATCTGGTCTGCTGTTTTTTAAATTGATGTGTCATCTGTCCTCTGACCTTTGCGACTCAACCTGAAGTCAACAACAGCTATTGCTGTTTAAACTTTGATATCTAAAAATTTGATTAGAAACTTCTGGTGGATATAAACCATATTTTTTTACTTTTTACCTTTTTTCATATATGAAGACAAGCCTACATGAATTATGATAAATAATGAGCCTGTTGAACAGAAATGCCAGCTGAATGAGGATGATTTTGGAGGCAGAATTTGTGGTTAGTTTAATTGTGAGAGCATGCAGCATTGTAAAATAAGTCCAAGGGTCTTAAAAAACCCCCTAAAAATACTGGTTTTAAAAAAATCCTAAACTATATTGACAAGGGAGTAACATATTTTAGTACATGTATTCATTATGCAGGTTACTATTGTGAAGCACTTTCTAACAGATTTGAGGCAAACTATTCAGCAAACCAGCTCTTTTTTGCAGCCACCTTCAAAAATTAATCATATTACCTTATTTTAGGCATCAGTTTTACTGGTGCTTTACTGCTTTATCAAATACTTATGCCCAGAATAATTCTGTAAAGAATGGCATAGCAGAACTGTTAAGGATACGTAAATGTCTGCCCACACATCTGTGTTTGCAAATTAGCTTGCCAGCGCTCTTCAATCTCAAATCAGTCCCAGTTATACCTTTTAAAAAACCCATAACATTTGTTTCACTGTTCCTGATATAGTGCTCTCTGTAGCTGCCTATCCAAAGATAATTTTCAATATATATATATAAGTATTCTCATCATTGACAGTAGCCTACAGACAGTAGCCATGAGGAAAAATACATAATGTTCTGCATGCCATCTTATCCATCAGATCACATTAATTTTCTTTGTATCTCAGGAAGTTATCACTGTAAATTTAGTTCCAGGAAAATATTCATTCTTATGCTATCTCTGTTAAAAAATGTGTATAAAGTATATTTCTGTATAAAGTTACTGAGATAACAAGAAAAAATAGAATAGCTTTTCATTCCCAATATTATATTGAATTTTTCTATGAAAGAGCATGCAGATACATGTTCTTCATATATGTTAAATATTCAAAAATATGAAGAAATAGCTTGAAATAGGGAATATTAAAATGTGTGCTAACCTTAACAGCCTGTTAAACATCTATTCCACTTTCTGACAAAATCTTCCCTGGCAACAGCCAATTTTTGAAATGATTTTAGGAACAGAAGCTTGAACCCTGTGGGTGAGTTTTCTGATCAATCAGACCATAATGCACAGTTCCTGTTAAGGATGGCGCAACTTACTCAGTTAAGTCATCTTATAAAGTAAGTTGCTTCATCTGGAGAGATAGAGGTAGTAGAATTGAAGAAGAGCTGCTGGGACCAGGGAGAGTCTAGCAGGAGCCTATGGGTTACTGCAAAGTAGGTATTGGATGTTGAACTGTCTGTGGCTTGTTGATGAAGGTTTGTCCAAATGCAAACAATGCCTGAAGATATTTTGGGTTAGATGTGCTATTCTTCCTGCTTGGGGAAATCAGCCAGTACTGCATTCCTGTACTGTCTGTTTTGCAAGTCCCATGCACTTCTGTCTGGTGACACAAAGGAACAGACATCATTCCGGTTGTAAAACTTAGTGAATAATATGATTAATCATAAATTTTAGGATAATGTCCCATTAATTAGAGGACTGAGAGAAAGAATACAGTACAGAAGTTGCGTCTAGTACAATGTAATATATTATGGGGTGAGGGTTGATAGTATGAGAGGATTAATATATACAAATATCCAGCCATACTTCCTTGAAAAATTGAGAGATCTCATATTAAATAAATATGAGACTCCATAAAGAAATTAGAGAAGACAATATATTTACTATGATACAATCTGGCTGAGTCAGAAGGACACAGCAAAGAGAACTAGAACAATTCTAAAGTATCTGGGTTTGATATAAATGTGATTTAGATCAGAAAAAAACCAAAACAAAACAGAGATAGCTTTTCTCAAGCAGAAATGATCCTTCTGATCATATGAATTATGATCATCTAGGCAGGGACATAAGGGAAGCAGAGTACATTTCTCAGCAAGTGAGTTCTTGATGACTAATCACAACACAGAAGGCTTCAAACAGGTAAATATATCACAACACATCTGGGGATGTCTCAACAAAGACTGGAGTAAAGGCAAGTGTTTCAAGAAAACAATATGTGAGTGAACAATTGCTGGGCCATATATATTTGAACTCAAAACTAATAACTCATATAAAAAAATATTTTTCATTTAACTTTATTTTGGATTTCCTTGATGTTTAGAACTCAAAGTGAAGTTGCATTTTGAACTAGTGTTGGTGAGCAAAGATCCGTAAACTAAACCTACTATGATTCACAACACATAGGTGCTGCAAAAGGAGCTGGGTAGCCAAAACTGACTAAGATTAGGGCTCTGCTTCAGCTTTCTGTTAAGTGTTCAGAACAGCATGATGTCACCTGCCCTATGAATAGTGGAGACTCATTCACTGCTTTGGCAGGAGTGCTAGAAAAAATACTCTGGATAGGAACCCCTGGGAATTGACAAATTGAAAAGTTGATGAAAGACATTAATAAATTTTAGGTGGCCTTTGATAACCTTAAGGACAGGAAATAAATTATTCTTGTTATTATTTGATATGTGACTGTCCATAATAAGTGAGTATACAGCATTTTGAAGGCTGTAGTTCAAAAGGTTTGGCGACTGGCTGAAACTCAATAGCAAAGGAATGACTTCTGGGGTATCATCTCTTGGAATGATTAGATTCCTTCCTTCCCAATGCTGACCCCAAAATAAACATGGGTACCAGCTTTTGAGCCCTTAGTTTAAAATCATTATTTAATTATTCAAGTCCTGTTAAAGATGAAAAAGCCTGTCTCCCTGGTATGTGCAAGCAAAAAAAAAAAAACCTGAGATGATGTTCTGGACATTTCTAAGGATTTCCCCCCCACCCCCTACCCTCATTTCTGGTTCAGAAATCTAAAGTCAAATTGCAATATTCTAGACCCAAGGCAGGAGAATTAATTATGTCAGTTAGTCAACTTCTTACAAGCACTTGTTTGATATGTTAACACAGGGTGGCTTTCTGCTTGCACAAACAACAAGAGCATAAGCAGTCCTTAATCACAAAAAACCAGATGAAATAAAGGTCATACATTTTCAGTTTATGAAGGTAACCCAGGATTAGAGTAGTTGCTTTTAATGTATTCTTACCTTAAAACTTCTGAGCCTTCTTTGCTACTGGCCTTTCCCCAAACACAAGTGGAGGCTTTTCAGCTGTACATCCTATATAGCATCAAACCACATCAGCAGGTTCTGTTAGCACTTGCAATTCCCTGCTCTCTTTCTCAGCAGAGAAACAGCAGCAGAAAGGGATGGTGAGGTTAGAGTTCATGCATTTTCTTCCCCTTCTAGGAGCTGGCAGAGCAGGAGTGGTAAACAAAGGTGAACACGTCCAGTTTACTGATCAGAGCAAGTTTCACAGCAGTGCAGAGTAAGGCCTCTTTGGTGAGGGACTGTACCCTGGGTTTCTTTTGGGCAGTTTTTGTTCAGTGTTATGCTGTTCAAAGGGTGAAATTTAATCTCTCTTTCCTTCCTTCTCTACCACTAAATGGATGTATCTGGAAGTAATAACAAGGAACATCGTGCTGATTAATTCCTTTTACTTAGTTCACCTGTTTAAAAGAGGAGATAAATTATTGTTCCTCTGTTCTGGTACATGACCTAACAATAAAGTTTATGTGTGTTTTTAACACTATGTAGATTAGATGCTTCAGTCTAAACATACTTTTGATTTTAATCTCTAGCAGAAATATAGATTTTCCTGGTTTAGCCAAAGCAGCAGTCAGTACAGAAGAAGATTCCTCTTTGTGGTTAGGCCTGTGCTATAATCCAGACCTCAGTGGAGATCAACAGCTACTTTTAGGGATTTGTGTGGTAAGACACCACTGCAAAAGCAAGGCTTTACACTGCAGAGTTTGCCTTCAGGGAATCTAAATTTTCAGGGAACCTCATTAGAATTTCTACATCTTTTGTAATAAATCTTTCTGACGAAAGAGCAGGCTATGCAGCAAAAGCAAGGTCCTTCTGTTTAAATGAGAACGGAATCGATTTCCTGGAACATAGTCCATCTTCTTGAGACTTGGAACATACATCCAGTAACTGAAAAGCTGAGAGTGTGTGTCACTGAAGGTCTAATGGTTTAACTGCCTTTCTTTTGCATCCAGAAACTTTAAATTAATTGATGACAGGAATGAGAATTTTCAGTGGCCATTCAAGTACTTTTGCAAAGAAATAAGATGAACAGTTACATATAATGAATTGGGGCTGATAGTCTGCTGATGAAGTCAGGGCTACTAAATTGTACCATTCTGTTGTTCATTCTATACAGCAATAGCACTCTGTTTAATCTATTTTAAAAATAGCCCACTTCAAAATAAATTTATTCTTTTATCTAACACGTTTCATGTTGGAAAAAAAGATAAATGTACATTATATCCCAAATTTATCCAGAGGAATGAAACACGGTAATGAATGAAACAGAACTTTTACGCAAAGCAAACTAACCAACACACCATCCAAGCAAGCTGAAAGTAACTAATGTATGATTGTGTAGTTAAAGAATTTATCAGAAAATATGAATACTTAAAAGTAAACATCTTAGTGCTTTGTTTTCAGTATGATGTTATTTAAATAAAAAAATCTAAATATAATTTTCAAAAAGCAAACTGACCAAAACAAGAATTCCGAAATCTGAAACATCAGTATATCTTTCATGCACAAAAGTGGAATCATTTAGCTACACAATGCAAATGTCTGTCACTTCAGTAAACACAGCAAAAAGCTGACATACTGAGAGCTATCCATAAGCTAGGAGGTTATAGTTTGGTATTGAACTTCAGAGCTATGTGCAATGAGGAGAATGAATTCAGACTTCAGCTACATGCAAAAAAACAGAATAATATTTGGATGCTATGGGCAAGTCTGCTGGCTACAGAATCCATTTGACTCCAGTCCTTATCCAGGTTCCATTTTTTTAACTTCTTGTCCTTAGTCATCCCTCTTTTATCCTTCATAAGATTTTTACCTCTCTGCATTGCAATACAGTTCATTACTGCTTCTCTTGGCTGCGTGTCTTGCTATTATAGGAGCAGTAAGGAGAGATTATCTGTCTGCTTTCAGTGGCATGTAGATGAATTTTTTTCATAAACCTGGAAGCAATATGCTCAGTAAGGAAGGCCTGCCCTCTTTCAGCACTTGTGAAACTGTACCTTTAGTGCTGTGTCCAGTAAAGGTTTCTCCAGAACAAGAAAGGTACTGACATACTGAAATAAGTCCAGCAAAGGGGCATCAGGTTGTTTAGAGGGACAGGATGTATGAGGAGAGGCAGAGTCAGCTGTTCAGCCCTAAAGAGAGAAGGCAAAGGGGAGATATAACTGCTGTCTACAACTACCTAATGGGATGATGTAGTGAAGAGAGGTCCAGTGTCCCAGAGGCACACTGTGGAAGGACAAGAGAAAAATGGGCATGAGTCGGAACATGAGAAATTCTGACTCAATATAAGAAAAAATGCTTTTATCATGAGGTTGGTCCAATGCTGGAACAGGACCCCAGAGAAGCTATGGCCCTATTGTTTTTTCAGGCTGTGTTCTTTCACAAGTACCCCTCAGGGAGACCAATTGAATTGTTCTAACAGCAGCAGGCTACTTTTGGCTACCATGTCTCTCTCTCAGGAGAGAGTCAGATCTTTCATCCCCTTTCATGTGATAACCCATATCCAGTCCAAGTGATCTGAAACGTGCCTTATGGAAAAGTACATATCTTGGGCAGCCACCTGCCGCAACCACAGGTTCTTGTTCCCCTGCAGCCTGATTCGCATATGCACATTGGTGAGGAAAGGCAGCAACGGTCCATCTGAACAGTACCTGCAGAAGTGGTCCATGTATATCTCTAACCTCTCCCAGGAGCGATGTGAGCGTGGGCAGGAACTGCATACTCTTTGATCTCACTGTGCACTTCATAAAACTGATCTCACTTGGAATGAGGATGGTAGGTCAGTTTGCAGCTCTTCTCCGTTGGATACTAGTGCTCTACTATTAACTCCACCTTGTCTCTCTGGGCAGATTTCATTCTGTCTCCAGGGGCTTACGGCTTCTTCCACCTAAGACTGAATTATGACTTGTTACAATTTTATTTCCCTCACAGGTGAAAATTGGATTTTCTGATGTTGTTTGTCCTTGCTCAAGAAGCCAAATTGTATTTTACTTATTCGTTTTTATTTTGAGAGGTCTGTGTATGTAATTGCAAGTATTTCTGCATAATTACATTAATTCATTAGGATGTGGCTTCCCGTAGGATGGTTGTAGGGTACAAGATACATGGTATTTTTACAAGTAGAGCTTCTTCTTGGGAATTTAAGAGAATATGCAATACTATTGTAAGCAGGATAAACATATCTTTAGTAAATATTTATATTACTTCTGTCTAGGTTTCTAAATGGGCATTGTCATAGCTACAAAAATCTTACATACACAACCTTTTACTCAGTCTGGAAGCTTTTTGGAAGAGATACTTTTAGTGATGTTTCACATGATTTGACATGATTGATGCATTTAAATATTCTTTTAATATAAATAACATTTAAAAGCTATCCTTATTTGTAGAAGTGATGTCTTTTTACAAAGAGATTAAATATGGGAGTATTTTAATGTGGGATAGACTCTTCTCAAGAGACATAGTAAGTTTATATATAGTGACTGTGGTTTTACAGGTATTTGCAGTAAGCTGTGATAAAAAGTGTTTTAAGTACAATGCTTTAAGTCATGAGACAATATTTTCAAAGGACGTTATTCTAAATAACACAGTATTTGCTGTTTTTATAAAAAGTATGCAGACAGCAACAAATGCTGTTTATAAAGCTTTAATGTTTGTAATTATATTAGATACAGTAGATAAATCAGTATTTCTAACTGCATATTTGTAAATCTATTTGGCAACCAGGAAAAACTTTTACTGTCAACCAATTATTATCAAATAATTGAATTTTCTTTCAAAGTAAAAATTTTATTATGTTGAAATGTGCATAGTGCTGTAAAGGTAGTCAGTGTACTCAGCTTCATCTTGCTTAGATACATTTACTTTTCAATAATTCCTGAAATATGCCGTTCACTGAAACCTTGCTTCTTGTAAGGATTATTTGAAATCTGCATGGGATGAATCTTCAATGATACAACATTAAACCATGAATAACAGATGACAGTTTGCATCCTGTATGTGAATTAAAGCTTAGACCTTTTATGATTTTTAATTTTTCTAATTCTATTAGCTCTATTTCATCTCTAAAGTATGTGCATATACAGATATATAGACACTCTTCATGATTTTTATATATATACACACATACACTTTATTCCACTGCCCCACCCCCACCCCCCTTTTTTTTTTCCTCCCCTAAAATACATTTTCTAATGTCAGGTCTGTCCTATCTTGTATATGGCATTTAATGCCCACAATGCATTTGCAGTGAACCCTGAGGTAGCAGCGTAAATGCCAGTGTAGTTGTACTAGGCAGCACAGCTGGGGATTCTATCAGAGATACAACATGAATTGTAAAATCAGTCTAGCTGCGGTAGCTCCATATTGCATGTAATCTCATTAGCTTGGGTTTTAGGTTTTCTGAGAGAGCAGCAATTAATCTATTTCAAGAACTAGGCTGGCTGGTGTCTTGACATCCCAGTACCAAGATTATTGTGCAAAGATTTTAGATGGATTTAATACCGAATGGATGAGATATTCTTACTTGATAGAAGCTACTATTCAAAATCCAGACAGCAATCAGTACATGCCACACTGGTAGCAAAATCCTGAGACCAGGTTTTCACCCAGTATAAAATGGAGTAGCTAAATTGATGAAAATATCCAAAGTTGATCTAAATGTAAAATGGCAGTTTTAATGGAGTAAAGGATATGTTTTTCTAGTCCCTAATGCAATATGGCTGTGTTTTAGTGTACTATATTCAGTTATCGTGTCTTTTGACATTATTAAGCCATTGGTCAAATAGGGGTTTTGTGTTAATACTGTAACTATCTTTAGCTGTTCACTCAATGGCTATGTGCTGGATGGGAAATATTATTCCTTCTTTTTGTTCAAAACATGCAGGTAATAGGTTTCACTGAATTATTTTTGTGCATTGTTCTTATCTAAGCACAATACTGTGTAGCAGACACCGTATTTACTCTGAACATTCTGAAATGTTCTTGTCTTTGAAAGCTTTTCTCTTTCTTTGTTCACTAGTCCTTATTTTTTGATAGTCTGATAGAAATCTATCAGTCCTGCATCTACTGTATTCTCTGGGGTTGGTTGTGGTTTTTTTTTTTTTTTTTTTTTTTTTCCAGAAATGGGTCAGGTACTACTGTGCTCTAAGAACAAGCTCTCTTTCCTGCTTCCATAGTTGGGGTTTTTCTGTCTCCATCCTATTTTTTTTTTTTTTTCTGTGGGTGCTTGCATTCACTGAGCTCCTTACCAAGCCTGCTTTTGTTTCTATGTACCACTGGAAAACAGATCTTTGTCCTTTCCCTCTACACACTGAAGAGCTTCTGCTGTTTGGTCTGAAGCTCTGAGTCCAGAGTTTTCTTTAAAGAGCAGAAGTTGGATGATTGTGGGTAAACCACTAAATTGAGCATGCAGCACAGGTAAAACACTGTCTGCTTGGGGGGAGAACGGTGTTAAGACCAGCTTTCCAAGGGAAAAGTGGAAACTCCTATTTCACACCAACTTGCCTGACATCAAAAATAGAGTCCAATTGGAGTCTCATATGTGAAGTCTTTATTCTCCTTTTGACCAGTCTGAGCAAACAGACCAACCAGCATTTATCTTGTGCACCTGAAAAACAGCCTTTGAGGTACTTAGTACTCATGTCACACCAACCTGGGAGCTGGATTTTGGAATACATGGTCTGAAGTCATGAGGGTAATTCAGCCTTTATTTGAATTTTTCTCAGGTATCTAAAACCAGAAAGGAAACAAGACAGGCAGAGTTGAGCTCTCCTGTGAAATCATAGTTTGGCAGTCAGGGTTGCATGGCTGAGAAAAGAGAGAAGTGGCAAAAAAATACAAGCAAACGGATGCTGAGCAACATATTTTGGATTTTGTATTGTTTTCCTGCTTCTGAAGGAGGCAAATAATGTACCCAATAAAGCATTTCTGCCACGGCTGATACAAGAATGCAGAACTATATAGAATAATTGAAAATGCATAAATTCCTCACTAATTACATCTTAAACAAACATTTAATATAATTTCAGATTTCACTTCATCATACTAATAAGCTGCAAACAACTGTCCTTTGACCCAAAGTTTACAGCTTCTGGCAATTTTCTTTCTACTTAGCACATCATGATGTCTTTGGATGACATTTTTACAGTATGACTTAGCTAATAGTTCAGTCTTTTAAAAGAAAATTAAATAGACAATATTATTCTAGGGAGTTAAAATTATCAGGATTATGCTGCCTGTGAGGGGCTTAATGAAACAGGAACAAAAACATCAAAGTGACTTTGGAATGCAGAATTTTATGATAAAGAGTTCTTTTTGTTTCCACACCAACCTTTTTGCTTATAAAAATATTGTGCCAATAATATAAAAATATTGTGCCAATATCAAAAGAAGATAGACATTGTGATTACCTACTCTGTTAAATGAGTAAACTTGAAAATGTTTTGACCTATTCTGATGTGGTCCTACATGTTCACAGATTTGAAAGTCTTTTTTTTCAATAGTTATAGACATCTTTAGGAATTTCTTAAAATTGGACTTTTCTATTTGTTAGAAAATAATGGAAATAACCTCAAAGTCTAAAATAAAAATGCTAATTCCAGGAAAAAAATCCAAGTTTGTTTTTCTCCTTTATTCTGCACCTAACTTCTTCCCTCCTTCCTTTTATATGAAAACATAAGTAGCCCTCAGTCATGCAGAATCTAAGCAGCTCACAGTCTTTCATGTACTTTCTCAATACACAATGGCCAATTACCTCATCATTAGAAGAATTATAGTCTACTGAATCCACAAAAGTAGTCTGGAAAGTTTAAATAATTTGTTTTATACTTTCACAGTACAGAAGAAGTGATCAGAATGTAGTTCTTCAGCTACCTTTCAGCTAAGTCATTAATTGTGTTAATCTTGCTCTTTTTATGCCCACAAGTTGTGCGTTCTGTGCAATTAATAAAATATTAATAAATACTGATTATTAAACATTAATTAATAAGCATTAATCATTAAATGATTAAATTATTAAAAATAACACATTTTCTACAGGTATAGTGTTCTTCCTCTGAGTGCCATTCCATAATTCCATAATGTAAGTGCAAGGGCACTCCACTAGAAGAATGAGACAGAGTTGAACTGCCTTAAATTAAGAAGACATTGAACACTCTTGTAGGGAGTAAACTTGTAGCTCAGGGCCTAAATACCCATAGACTGCATAGGTGCTTCACTTGACTGTTGTGTATTTGACTAGAGAATAAATAAACACTCATGATTTAATTTACTAAAGCTCATAGACTTTTAAGTCCATTTCTGGATCTAGTGATAGTAATTTAAAGAAAATGAATTGCTTCATAATCAACATGTTTCCTAAACTAAGTTAACAAAATGGAGCAGGAGAATATAAATTAATTATAAGACAGATTGGAGCAAAGGGCTGGAAAGTGGTCTGTGAGAACTTTCTTCAGGCCAGTCTAAAGTCCGCAGTCAAAAGGAAATCTTTCTGCTGCTATCTGTGCCTTCTGTATCAGGTTCTTCAGCTCTGCATGATCCAATTTAAGCAGCTGTAACATCATAGTACCTATATCATACCACTCCTCCCAGTGGAAATATTAAAATGATTATAATTAATCAAACAATTAAGTACTTTGTTGAACTGTGACTTAAACAGGGAAGCCAGAAAACAGCTGAAGGCAAAATAGATCCTGTGCATTTTAATCTTTTCTTTCTCCCCATGAATACTTCACAAGACATAACATGTTGTTTTGAAAAAAACCTGCATTTTAAGTACAGTTTTTCCCAAAATCTGTATCACACATTTGGCAGCCTATGTAACTTTGATAATGGAAAATAAATTATGCACTCAGAATACCAAAATGTTAATTATGCTTTTCCTTGGCTTCAGCTAAATCCATGTTTTGTAATGGATTTAGGCATACAAAACTACAGCCCAGAGGCTGGAATAACAACTTGTTTTTTTGCATGGCTTACAGATCATAGAAAGCATGTTGTTGATGTGTCTTCAAAATGACCTTTTGATGGGAAGAGAAATAATGTACCTATAGATACTCAGTGAATACATACTGCACACTCGATTATAATTACTAGTGGAACAGGTCTGAGCAAGAAAGAATATATTAGCAGACAGTGTTACTTATTTAAGAAAGAACAACAGCATAAATTTGCATGTAGATGCTATATATGGAAACCAATGATATTGAAACGACGTAATACAGTACCTGAAGCAATCACATTTATTTTATGGACCTGTAAAACTGATGAACAAGAAGGTGACTTTTTACTGCAGATGTACTTCAGGCATTAATTCATTAACAATACAAGAATGAATAATAAACACTTGAAATAAGCTGTGCTTCTTATATCTGTCTCTAATGAGGACATAATTAGAAGTAAGTTGCAAGTAGGAAGTCTTGTGTGAAATAAAGTTCTTAAGTAAAATTAATACTATCTTCAGTGAACTGGCAGAAACTATTTTGTCAGAAATAATCACAGGGATTTCTAGAAGATATTTACTAACGAACTCATATGCAATAGAAACAAAAAAAAAGCTCTTTCTCACCTGTTAAATGCTATAAAGCAAGAAGGATAGCATAAGGAAAAATTATGACTTGGAATATATCTGATTTTAAAGGTGAGTTATCTATTGCACTTGCTTCAAGATCAAGGGAGTTCTAATTACTTCATGATACATACAGAACAACAGAGCTGTTAAAGACATGTACAGGAGTTGCTATTTCTCACTCTGGGAGACTGACTTCTGAGTTGTGAGCTTCTCAGCGAGCATTCTCTTAATACTATTTTCAGTTCAAGGTAAAAGAAAAACAACAACCAACAAACCAATAAAACTCCACGAGCCCCCCCCCCCCCCAACTGATTCATACATCTTCACCTTCCTTTTGATTGTCTCATTCCAAACAGAAAGTATTTCTATCTGAAACCAAAGATATTTATTGAAACCTAGTTTTTTCCACTGAAACCACTCTCTAGGAGGCTTAGCTACCAATACCAATTCCCCACTCAAAGAGAAGTGGCTTGCAGGGTGAATATGTATTTTTCTTTAACCCTTGGAAGAATTCATACTCTTTCAGCCAGTAAGTTCCCAGTTCTGGATACATTCCCCACTCCTGTCCCAATCTCTTGTCAGCACAGAACCTCAAACTATACATTCACTTCCAAGGGAAAGAACTCTGGCTACGTGGGCAAAATATGAGCCATAGGAAATAAGCAGTCCATCGTGTGTCCAGGCAGAATGACTGGAGGACTAAGGTCAGAAATGGGCCACTGTGACAGCCTCCTGTCATGAATATGCATGACTACGAACACAAACTCATATACTCATCTTCTTTGTGTGTATAGAACTTAGTATGTCCTGCACAATGTATTAACAGTGAGAGAGTTTCATTTGGGACCATGTTTACTTTGGACACATATCACATATAATTAAATTATTTTCTATATTAGTTATTAAGAACCAAACTATTGCATTATTTATTCACCATTTTAATGCATTCTCATAGGATACGTATGAGATCAGGAAGAACTGCTAGCTTTCCTGGGTCCAGAAAGACTGAAGATTACATATACTGGTGTACTGATTTAAAAACGCTAGGAGTCTAGATCCATGTAACTTGCCCAAAAGTTAAGGAAGGAAAGACAGTGAAGGAGCTCAGATTCCAATCCTACTCTTCTGCACAGTCTCCTCAAATTCCAAAACAGTGGAATTATGATACTCCCTCTTTTTTCTTCTTTTCTCTAATTGTGAATTTGCCTTATTCATAGTTTTCTCCAACATCCCCCCACTTATGCCCTTTCCCTCATCCCTCCTGTTCCAGGTTGCTAGCTCTCTAATGTCATACTAGACACTGGGCTTCCGTTCCCCTAAGGAAAGGTCTGTCTCATATGCAGTTCTGGCTAGATACATATGAGGAGCCTGTATGAAGGTCTGCTCTGCAGTCTGTATTTTAAAACACTAATATTTTATCAGTATGAGCTATTGGCATACTTTGAAAAAATGGCTATGGTTATTGCCATGCACCAGGGGTCCTCAAACTACAGCCTGCAGGCTGGATACAGCCCTCCAAGGATCCTCAATCTGGCCCTCTGGTATTTACAGAACACCCCACACACCCCCCGCTGGGGGTTGGGGGGGGAAACCAAGCAGCCACAGATGACTGCCTGCCACTTCATCCGCGCGCTCGACCCCTGTTTAAGAAGTTTGAGGACCCCTGCCATATAGACTTAAAATTTTTAGCCTTCTTGTTCTGGAAGAATATTTAGAAAGGTTCTCAGATGTTCTTGTTACCAACACAGCAGTTACAGATGCTATTAAAGAAGCAGTATATATGAGTTATGTTCCTTAGTAAGCAAATAGGAAAAAAACCCCACTCTTATGTATAAAGACCCAGGACTGAAAGGCCTACACCTGTATCTAGAAAAAAGCTGAGACACACACTACCTTTTCTTTCAAATGTGTTATATGAACAATAACATAAAAAAACCAAAACCAAACACCAAAACCAAGCAGATCCTATTATTAGGATCTCATAATCTCAGGATGTTTTCTGGGTATGAATTTAAGGGTGCATAGGAGCTTCTGTTCCATTCAAAGACGATCTGCTACATAAGTGACTTAATATAACATAGGCCATCCATTGTTGTTATTATTATTATTATTATTATTATATCTCTTATTCCTTCAGTTTTGTATGGTGGCAATCCCTAAGTCTTACTGCAACAATTACCTCTTGTAACTTTTGAGCATTGCAGGTTGTTATGCTTTGAATAGTTCATAATAGTAAATTTTTGAAATAATGACTTTTTGAAACCACTCCACATTTTTAATAACTGCAAAGCTTTAATTAAAAATAATTATAAAATACACTACTGGTGTAAGAATGGCATAATGGCATACACACTTGGAAAATATCTTGCACTTGGCAGGTAATAAATCTGCTTTTTGCGATTTGTTGAACATATTAAACTGTTCTTACTGCAGAAGCGAAAATAATCTTGAATTTGATCTTACTATAACTGGAGCATTCATGTACTGATTATTTGAAATCAGTGAGAGATACACACTTGACAGAACATTAATTGTATTTCCTTTAGTTTTATTTCCCCTGTTTCAAAATTGTGTTTTCCTTTCTTCTCCACAACTTGGTAAGGAATAGGGAATAAGGAATACAGTGAAGACTGTAATACAAACAGCTTGGAAAACATGCAAGTAGGGGTGTTTTTTGGGGTGGTTTTTTTTTTTTTCTTTTTTACAATATTGTCTTTTTCATTCCATCAATGAAGCAAAGAAAGAATTAGTACCAGTTTTGGAGAGTAAAAGGGGGAAAACATTAATTTCTTCCAGTGATTAGGAGTATTGGTAAACCTTGCTTCCTACTAACAGATAATTTTAGTGCCTGTTAAAGATTTGTCTGTCTATTGTGAAACTACAAAAAAAGTTGTTTCTAATTCAACACATATATTGGAAAATGATGAAACTTATTTTGCTAGGTGTCCTCATTTTAATAGGTTTTCACCTGTTGCAGTACTAGCAAAACATGAAGGAAACTTTATAATGTGAACATTGAATATTCAGTCCAAATACTAATATAAAGTGTTGATTTTCTTCCAATTTTAATGCAACTGGAAGCTGACAATGCTAAGCTTTAATGTTACTGGTGTAGTGAAAATGATAATTTTCTTTGCAGCAACAATTAGTGCTAGGTAAAAAATTATTTTCAGACATCAAAAATTTGAGTCAGTTTGACTCAGGTACATTTGTACCAACTTTATGACTCCAATGAATCTGCAAGCCTGTAAATGGAGCAGTAGAATTCCCACAAAATTAATATTATATTTTGAAAGAAAATGACATCTCAACGTGTAAATATTCTGAAGTGATAAGAGGGTGATTTTCTCCTTGAGATAAATAACCATGGCCACTCAATAACAACCAAAGATAAGAATGAGAGAGCAGTATTGGAAGCATATTACAGAAAGATACTGATAATGTATTTTTGTAGGCACAAAGATTTTTTTTTTTCTTTAATAATAGACAGTTGCGATTGCAAATGGGTATCTATAGCATCAATTCTGGGTATGCTATACTCCTGGCTGCAGTAGAGACCTATTGTAAGATACAGTTTGACAACTCTAATTTTTGTTTTAATTATACATGCCTATTCTTCATTTCTTTTCTTAAAATATAGGGTACTGATGCCAATAAGAAGAGATGGATTCAGAGGCAGCTATAAGGATGTTAATGGTTTTCACAGCAGTAGGCAGAAAAGGTGGGGGATTTTAGGAATAAAGATAATGTGAGTTGGCATGTATTCCCTATGTAAAAAAAAGTCTAGTATGGGCAAAAGAGTAAGAAGGTGAAACTAAGAACCAAACATGCTGAGAATCATGGAAGTAGTAAAAGTTCAGTAAAGTTTTCAATGAAGTTGTACATCTTTGCTTTCTTCTCATAATGTTTGTTCCTCCCCAAGTTTCGGTTTTCCAAAAGAAAAAAAAAAATTCCAAGCCCATCATAGAGAATTTAGAGGAAAAATTGACAAAGCTTTTATTGCAATTATCTCTTCCAGATTAATTTCATAGGTCTTGCAAAAAAGACAGAGTAAGAGAGTAAGCCAGACCCTTTCCAGTGGTGCCCAGCAACAGGATAAGGGACAGTGTGCACAAACTGAAACACAGGAAGGTCCATCTGAATATAAGGAAAAACTTCTTTGAGGGTGACAGAGCACTGGGACAAGCTGCCGAGAGAGGCTG
>JAVJGJ010000057.1:20929827-20950749 GCA_035590215.1 Microhierax caerulescens
TATTAAATATATTTTCCTCTTGATAATTTTTATGCTGCAGATTTATTTTACTGTATAGCATTTTAGAGGTTTTATATAGTGTATTTTAATATTACATATGTGTTATATAAAAATGTCTGTAATTAGATGCTAATTATGTCATATGGTACTTTTTAATTTGTATAAAATCTTTTTAACACACAAAGTCAAACCTAAAACTTGCATATAGAAATAGAAGAATATAATTTGATAAAGCATTACGGTCACTAATACCTGAGGTTTTAGCTATTATTCTCATTCTTGTGATCAGTTATAATGGAATATTTTGTGTGTACTTTTGTATCATTGCATATCTTTGTATTGACTGGTTGGTTGGTTTTTTTTTTCCTTTGGTTTTGTTTTCAGAAATTAATTGACAAACGGAAGGAACGTACCATTAACATAGAAGACTTCAGGGCAATTTATCGAACTATTGTACACAGACCTGAATTTCATGAACTGTTTTATGCTTACTCTCCGGACTGCAAAATTCTACCTGATACCCAGCTCATAGAATTTCTCAGAAAAGAACAATTTGAAACTGAAGCTTGTGAAATAACTGCCTTAGAAATTATTCTGAAGTATGAACCCATTGAAGAAGGTATGCATAGTTTAACTATTTGATTTCTAGCTCTTAGTTATTATATTTCTTCCAATGACTGTGTTTGGTTATATACCCTTCTGACTATGCAAACTGAACATTTTAAACTAAGCTAAGGCATTAAATTATAATTCTGTATGTTGTATAATAACTTTTGTAAGCACTTCTACAAAATGTTGATGTTTTTGAAATTTACATCTTTGAACATTGTGAATGTAATAATACAAGAAACCATTAATAGAGCACAATAAATTTACACAGCATATTGCTTAACGATAGCATCTCACATTACTTACCAGATCAGTGGAGGTTTGTTAAGTCTGTAATATGTGTATCCTTCAGCTATTGAAGGCGGCTTCAAGTGGTGGTGTAACATTTCTCCCAAGTTTCACTGAAAATAACTTGACGCAAAATTTTCAAGTAAGCTAAGAAAAGGAAATCAGACTTAACTGCCTTTTATTGCAAACTGTTACTTTTTTCAGAGGAACTTGAATCTCAAATGTTTAACTTTGTTAGTGTGCTTTGGTTCCCAGTCTTTGATAATGGGTGGAATCGATAACTGGTTAAGAAACATAAACCAAAGAAGGAGAAAATCTTCCTTTTGGGATAATAGCCCTGGAATATCTATGTTGATATTCCCACTATGGTGGAAAGAGGAAACTGGATCAATCTTTCAAGAAGAAACAGAAGACATTTGGTGTTACATTAAGAATCACTCACTGTCTAGTAATAGCTACAAAACCTTTGATTCTGAGGTTACTCTCTGAGGTTTCTTTCAAATTAGAACATATTTTATTGAATATATTCTGCTCTTTCTGAGAACTGTTTACTAATTAATATTTTAATGTTCCCAGTTTAAAAGGTTTTGGGTTATCTATTTTGTTGGGAAAGTTAATAACTATAAAGCAGTAAAACAATATTTAATCAGTTTGAAAACACATTTGTAAATATCAACTAAAGTTTCTATAGTTTTATTGTCTGGTTTAAATTTCAGATGCTGAGCTAAATTCTTATTTGTTTCTTTATCTGTGATAAGACTGTTTGTCTTACTGAATGAAATAATACCTGTATTGTTCATGCTCCTTTGAGTGAACTAATAATCTCACTCAAACATATTTATTGGAAAGTTCCAGTTATGCTTGCATGTTAGTTGATTCATACGCTGGTGTGATAGACCATTTTGTGTAACTATCATTCTGAATTTGGTATAGTATGCTCTTCTTCAAGATGATCTGTTGAATTCATCTGCCATCCTTGTCCTGTGTATTGCAGAAAGGGAAAAAGGCAGATTTTGACACTTGATTAACTGGTTTGCTAACAGTAGCAACCATCATCTGATAAACTTGATAGCACTAGTATGCCATGATTAAGGTGAAAACAGCTACCAGATTTTAAATACAACACTGATAAGTTCATCTTTAAAATTCAGCACATCCTAACATTTCTGTGCAGACAGAAAAGACTTTTCAATGCTATTAAGCCAGATAACTCTAAATCAACTCTCTGAGAGTACTGTAGCTAGTTCAGGAACAGTATGGAATATATTATTCTTAATTTTTATTGTACAATTTAAATGTCTAACAGTAAAATGCTGCATTGACAGATTTTGTTTGTGTGTGTGCTAAAGCTTGCATTTTTGGCTGAGAACCATTTTATGCAATTGATTATAAAAATGGTGAATATGTGATTCACACCGGACAGTTGTGTCTTGCTAATATCTGAATGTCATTTGCGTTCTACGTAAACATTTGATTATCTCTCCATCTTATTATTAATTTTGAATAGATGTGTTGAGTCATGAAATAGGATTAAATAATACATGCCAACCAAATGCACTTTATTTTTTAAAAACTTCTTCTATGTCTCATAATTATTTTTTTTTAGTTCATTATTCTGTATTTGAATAGAATTAGAGGCACAATGAGGATGAGAAGGTGCATCACACTATTATTTACAGCATAGTGCTATTCAAAAAACCTGCTCCTATCTCTGTATTTTCCTGCTAGGCAGTACCAAAAGAGGTTAAAAGTACAATCCTGTCTTGAAAATCTCACTTACTTTGTAACTAAAAAGATAAACTTGGTGTATCTGTCATATAAAGATTGTGAGTAATCCAGAATGCATTTGTGAATCAGAAAAAACATCTTTAATTTATTCCTAGGATATATATTCTTTTAAACTTATTTTTCATATGTACAGAAAATAGAAACTTAATTCTATTGTTACAGTATAGAACAATACAACATGTGCATGTGGATAAATCAAAGAACTCAAGATGCTAAATAAGGTACAACTATCAAGAGTCATTGGGTAGCAATAAGTCATTCTGCAGATATGTTAGTGAAAGAAAGACCAAGGAAATTCTTGATGCACTACCTAAGTACAATCAGGTGGCTAATATTAATGAGATCAGAGTAAGATCTCAGTCAAATATACGGAAAAAACAGGGTAGGACGTGCTTAAATGACTTCATCAGATCAGTGAAGAAAGGTTGACAAGTCTGAGTTCTTAGAAAATTGACTGTAACAAGCTTGGTTAATACAGGTTACCTTTGAAAAGACATGGAGAATGGATGATGAAAGATTAAATCTAATACCTGTTTTAGAAAAAGAACATCCAAGGAACTATACACCGGTCAGTTACCAGAAAAACTAGATCAAATAATGAATATGTAATCACCTCTAAAATGGTAAGGGTGAGTAACAGTTTGTCAAGATATTCCATGAAGAAATCATATTGTTCTATGAGACAGTAATGCTGTTGGTGAATAGAATAATCATGCTTTTTAAGTGTCCTGCATTCTAAAAAGCAAGTTGAGGAAGCAGGCAAAGTAACTATATGTCACATAAGCAACTCATTAGAAAATTACTCTAAGAAGTTAGCCATGAATGACTTAAGAGTCAAAATGAAAGGCTACATCTGTCTACAGTTTCACTGAGCATGGTGTTGGGATCCAGACTTCAATTGTGTCATTGATAAGCTGAATGATGGAATAGAAATTAAATTTATTAAATTTACATTTGACACCAGAACTTCAAGTGTAATAGGGAACATGATTAAAAGTCAAAGTGATCTTGGCAAATTGATAAATAGGAATGAAGGATGGAGTTCGATACAGAGAAGCACTACATTCCATTTAGGGCATCAAACATAAGAAGGAAGGTCATCAAATTGAAAAAATTGTAGAAGCCCATTGAAAAATATCAGAAGTCAAAGAAAACCTAACCTAAATAGAAAGATGAATTGAACTGGATTTGTTTCTTCTGGAAAGCAGTGGAATGAGGGGAAATGTAATAGCCTTCTTATATGGATAAGACTATGACAAAAAAGGAGAGGAATAGTACAAAACAGAAAAAAAAAATGTACAGCAAGGAAGTTTCAGGGTAAACATTATGGAAAAATTTCTAACAAAGAGGTTCTTAGGTGCTGAAAAGGGATTGCCAGGATGTCTGTGGATTCTTCATCAATGGAAGTCTTTAAGAATAACTTTGTCAGAGTTCTTGTAGGAATAACATTTCTATTGTTAAGAACAACAGTGTAAGTATGTATGATGTCTGGAGGCACTTCATCCTTATATTCTATTTCTGTTTAGCATTTTAAAACATTGCAAAGTTTTCTAGTTAAAAAAGCTGTGTAATTTAGAAATAATTATTCTCTTTGTGTTACTATAATCAGAATGATTTTCATAAACTCTCATTCAGATAGAAAATTTTCAGTCTGTATACATACTGAATATTGGTAGCTACAATGCTAACTTGTAAATTGTGATTCTTATAGCTCTATTGAGAATATACAGTTCAGATATATGTTTGGCATTTTCGATGGGTTTTTTTGTGTGTTTGTTTTTTTTTTTTGTTTGTGTCTGTGCAGTGGTGGGATTTTTTTGTTTCTTTGGTTGTTTTTTTGTCAAAAGTTTGCATACATTGACCTGTCTAAGTTATCATTAAGACAAAGTAATCTTGAATTACCTACTGCTTAATTATCACTAGCTTGTTATACTGACAATAATATGGTTATTTTAGAGCCAGAACTGGGAAAAATCCCTGACTAATTGAAATTAGGTTATGTTTTGAAGCAAAGCTGGCTTCTGAGATTATATCATTTGCAAAATTACACTTGAAGCTTGACATTGGAGCAGCAGTTGGCATTATAATGGACCTGTTTGTCATCAAATCAGTTAAAAACAAAACAAATGGGATAACTATCACTGGTATGGAGGCAATTAGCGGGTTTTTTTATAGACACAGTGATATAATAAACTTGATTTGCAAATCATCTTTGTGGGCATTTATTTTGTTAAGAAACTATTTTGGTTTCAAATACTTCTAATTTAAACATTATTTTACCAGTATTTATTTGAAATTTTCTACCACTGAGGAAGATATTTTGTGCTAGGAATCATAGTTTTTGCAAGATGAGATTTTGGAGAACAATTCCTGTTCTTTCTGCAGAGAAAAGAAGATTCTTTGTGCATTGACTGGCATGTTACTTTCCAAAACTAAGCAATGAATGTTTTCCTTTGTATTTAATTAGGACTTCTGCAAACGTGTGTCCATTATTGGTGTCCATAGAAATATAAAAATGTCAGAACATATTCATTTCCTCTCATAATTTTGAACTACAGCATTTCAGTTCCAGAATTGCACATATCTGGTATTTGTGTTTATGTTGTTTGTTATGAATTTTAAAATAGCAGGAGAGTGGTATGCTCTATAACCTTCAGCAATGTTCAGAATTGGCTATTTAAAAAATATGGAAAGTACGCAGATATAACCATCAGTTTAGCTTCACACCAGAAATTCTTTTCTTTCTTTTTTGTTCAGTGAGGAAAAGAAGACAGATGTCATTTGAAGGATTTATAAGGTACATGAGCTCAGAAGACTCTTCAATATTCAAAAATGATCACAGAACTGTCTACCAAGATATGAACCACGCATTATGTGACTATTTTATTTCTTCTTCTCACAACACCTATTTGGTATCTGACCAGCTAATAGGGTCCAGTCATCTATGGGGATATATCAGGTATTTAGATACCATTTTTAAAACATACTTTGGCTTTTTTTTTTTTTTATTATTTTTAAATGAATACTGTCATGTATAATCCTACTTGGCAATAAGGAACAAAACCATCATAAATACAAGTAGCAAACGTGAGAGTGGTCTTTTAATTTGTATGTATACTTTTCAATATATTACCCAAACCATCTGTTCATAGTCTGGAAACAATCCATGTTTTCGCTTACATCTCAAAAAATCAACCTCACAGCAAAGGAAAACTATAGTATGTGGCACAGTATATGATTAAATCAGTTTTTAAGCTCAACATGCCATGCAAGAATAAATAGCTCCCTGAAATAAATGTAGAATTCCTGGGCAAACTCTAATATACAGGACTTAAGGACACAGTACAGTGGAGTATGTCCAGGATATCTGTGACCAGTGTATGTTGCAATGTGGTTAGTTTAGAAACAACAGCAGCATGGCCACTGTAGGAGCTAGGAAGGAGAAGAAACGAGTGTGCAATGTATGACTCAAAGAGGAGAAGGAAACCAGGATGCTTTACTGACAAGAAACATTTAATGATCAGGGAAGGAGAAAATGGGTTATGTATTAAAGGCAATACAGAGAGGAACAGAAAAATTCTGTATGAAATTCTGTATGAAAAATTTGGAAGACAAGGTGTCCAGCATTCTTATTACTTTGTACTACTTCAGTGAAGTGAAAGAAACACTAATTAATTGCTTTCTAACAGTATTTTAAATTATATTACATTAATACTACATTGATTTAAGTAATTGCAAAGTGAGTATAAACCCCCCTCTCTTCCTCTTAAACTACTATTGGCGTAAGGAAAAAGTAAAATACTAAAATAAGCTAGAAGCATCTCTGAGATATTGTTAGCATGTAAAGGGCACCATGTAAAAGGCAGATTGGTAATTAGTCTGTAAGAAATGTTTAAATTAATAACAAGCCAAATATTAGAAACCTAAGACCTTTAAGGGTGCCATTACCCTATTAAAAATTAAACCAAAGTAAATTTAAGGCATTTGAGAAACTTTAGCATGTCCTTTTAGAAATAAGGTGGGAGGAGATTATGTAAAAACAAGCACAACCTGATGTAAGTGCGATGCCGTTATTTTTAAGTGTAATGATTCTCAAACTTGCAGACAAATCTTGGAATAATAATAATAATAATGATAATATAAAAGGCTCTTTCAAACATTTTGTTTTTTATTTTAAGCAACAATGTGCCATCATTCCAATATTCTTTTACTTAAATCTTCGACCCTACTGAATACTGAAAGTTATTCAGTTATTACTCCTTAATGCCCTAATAAAGTTTATTACCTAAAATGTTTAAGATAAACAATAGAAAATATAGCTCTGTCTCATATCTGTATCATTCTATAGAATTTCTTTTCTTTGCAATGAAAAAGTAGGGGGTGTTGTAATTATTCAAAGTGCTTGTAATCAAAAATACAGCGACTTGTGTAAGGAAGTGTGTTATCTTTCTTTTGACTGTGAAATTGTTTCTCTTCTTTCTGTTCTTTTGAAGTGCTCTCTTAAAAGGATGCCGTTGCCTGGAAATTGACTGCTGGGATGGCTCAAACAATGAACCTGTTGTGTATCATGGTTACACTTTAACAAGCAAAATTCCATTTCGTTCTGTAATTCAGGTGATAGACAAGTATGCATTTGTGGTATGTATCTAAGACCAGGGGCTTGGTTGTTGTCAGAGATTCACCAGGGTAAAAAAAAATCTGGACAGAGACAGTGCTTGTGGCAGTGGACATTGTTGAAATTAATTATGGGAAATTGTGTTATCTGTTCTTAATATCTTTTAAAATTGTATTTAAGAAATGGTAAACATATTTTACTGATAATGATTATAAACCAAACTTGGTGCAAGGAATTCAGATCTTACACAGCTTGTTAGGTGGAATTTGCACCTGAGGTCATTTAAGCAAGGACTGAATATAAAGTGAATAGCTGCTTCAGAATCAGTCCAGTGTTTTACCCCTTCATATCTTTTGACCTTTTACTTATTCTTTTGTTGCTATCAGTCTTATATCCTATGGCTGAATTTATGAAATGGAGGAAAATGTTAGATTATAGTTGAGTATGAGACTCAGTCTGTTTTCCATTTCCTCTCTTTTTGTTTTGAATTAAAGGCCTGATAAAGGTTACCATCTACTGCTGTCTTTTTGTTGAATAACTCATTAGGGCAATGTCCCTCCTGCCTATCTCTGGCAAAGCAACAAAAGCTGGAGGGCTTTTGGCACTGTATCAGCCTTTTGTGTAGGTTTCTGGCAAAACTTCTGCTCAAATGAAGTCCTGAACATCTATTAAGATAACTGTTGTATTCAGGCCAGCATTATGTGTGTGAATATATACACCTATGATCATACATTTATATGGATTATTATACATATATATTTATAGCATGCTCAGACTTAAGCAGAGCTCTACTTTTCCTGTTCTGATTTCTATGTAAAATTAATTAGTTGCTGATTTGAAAAGACAGTGAAAACAACAATATGGTTTTATATCAGTGTTCTTCACAACCCATCAGATACAACTCTCCTGGTTTTGCTACCCTACAGCACATTGTATATATAACACAAACATAATTTAACAGGCTCAAGTCACAATGAGATGATAAAATCACAATAGATAATGGTTTGTACCAGCTGTCTATCCAGGTTAAGGTGTGCTTCTACTGGTGGTCAATAGCAAATGCTCAGGTAAAATGTGTAAAACCAAGGTAAACATAAAACTATACTTGCCTTTGAAATTGACAGTTTAGAAATTCACTCCTGCCTTATTCAGAGTATTTGTTCTATTAGCCACCACTATTACTGGCAAATTCTGAAATTTATTTGTACGGTCTAAATGGGCATTTCTCATTTGAGCTATTCACTAATTTTTACTTGATTTACCATGTTTCACCTGTATGGCTTGAGTACTGTGATAAGTGAGGTGTAAAGAGTCCCAAGAAAAGGTTTTGATATTATAAAAAAATATGCATATCTTGTTCATGTGAAAGCAATGAATTCTGACCAAATTTTAAGGACACTGTCAACTTGAAACATAGTAAATTAAAATATGTCATGAGTCAAACCAAAAGACACTTAATCCTTGTTTACTTTGTCAATTTTAATTTTGGAATCTGATTTTACCTTTTAAACACAAATAAAAAAATTCTCTTTTCTCATAACAAAATTGTGTAAACAACAGAGAAAATCTTTTACACTAAACAAACGCTCTGCCCCATAAAGCAGAGAAATATTTTAAATATCTGGCTACAGTGGCTACAATTTATATTTAGCTGAAATTCAATTTTGCCTTGTTTATAATTGTTTTTTCATTATCCTTTAAAATAAATTAAGCCACTAAAGAGGCTATGACTAAAATATGTCAGATGTAAATTTAAAGGTATATGATGATGTGAAGCCTTCCAAGTTCTATAGGTACATGAAAATTGCAATAATTTTGTTTTCTATTTTTCTTTTCCCTTCTTTTCCCATATTGAAATTATTTTTCAGAAAACTTAGTCATTATTTCTAAAACATTCATCTACCCAATGTAATAATTCCCTGTTGGGATGACTTAGTCAACAGAACTAGAGAGCAGTAATGATATAACCTTTAGGTTCAAAAGAAAGAGAAGACACTAGGTCTGAAGAAATGAGGATTTCTTTAAGTTTGAAAAACACCAAAATGGTCAACATCGATATCTTCAGAATATGGAATGTTTTAAGTCTCTTTTGACATCAACCTAAATAATTTTTTTAGCTTTAGTGTGTCTGGGAGGTTTTATTCCATCTTCCTTTTTTTGGCATAATTCCTCTTCTTTCTTTGTAAGTTCATTTGTTGAGAACCACCATCTCAGAAACACAGTAGCCAAAACATCATTCTTTAGAAGCTCCATGCATCAGCTGAGCCATTAACTCTGTGAGAAATTCTGCTTTTTGCTTCTGAGTTTTACTCTGCCTTGTGCAATTGAATCATCCTGATTTCTGGCTCATTTAACACTTCTTTTCTCTCTACGTTCTTTACATCCAACATTAATCACTACGTTACATGCCTCTGATAACTTATTTTCTATGGATTATTGGACAAATACACTTCAATATATGCTTTCCAAAGATCAGCACAGACATTACCTGGTTTCTCTAATATTTTGTTCTTCTTAACTGATCTTCATTTGATTTGCCAGTTGGTTTTTTTTTTTTCATCTTTGTATATGTCTAACCTTGGTTTAACCCCTTTTAACTTCCTGAGGATGCGTTTTTATTCTCCTTCAGTTGTACTTCTCTTTTCCATATATATTATGAGCTTTTTATTGTAGTACTAACCTGAAACAACTGGCCTATATTCTGAAAGTTTTGAAAATAAACAAAAATACAGATTACCAAGGGGGCTTTTGTAAGATATTTTTGGAAGTCAAGTGGTTCTCTTTTAATTTGTTGATAATAAAAGCCTTTAAATTGCATTTCCAGGCATCTGACTATCCAGTTGTACTGTCTTTGGAGAACCACTGCAACTCTAAGCAACAGGAAGTAATGGCAGACTGTTTAGAAACTATTCTTGGTGACAGACTTCTTACTTCAACAATTGGTGATACAGAGGTGACTCAACTACCTTCTCCTGAGGTAAAAACATTGCATTTTCTTCTGTGAAAGACAGGGGAAAAAAACTGGTTTGGGGATATTCTTTAATCTTTTCAAACTTAATTTATGAAACTGCTCATCTGGTGTCTGAAATAAACTTCAGGTGGTAACAAAAAATAATTAAACAACACCAAAACACTCACATGAAAAGATAAAGAAAACAGAAAAAGCAAAAATTAATCACGTGGATTGATATGGAAGTTTTCACTTAAAGGAAAACTGCAGTACTGTGCTGAAGCACATATTTGTCAAAAACTAACATACTAACATTTTTGCAAAGCCTTAGATCTTGCAGTTCAAATCAAACCAACATTTGGTGTTCTGTATGCTTTAAAAGTTTTATTTTATTTTATGTACAAATACAGTTAAGTAAACTTTGTGGGTTACAGTTTATATCAGAACATGGCAGCTGTACTAACGTGTCTTGTTATTTTCCACCATACATTCTAACACTGAATAATATTGCATATCAAAATCCGAACAGCTCCACTGAAATTACTCTGATTTTTTTTTTTTTTTTTATACTGAACTATTACTTAATATGAATTAAGTTATCATAGTGTTGTTCATCTGTAGTAGTCTTATGCTGGAGACATGGTAACCTGAAGACAGAAATTAGTATCTGCCTTTAAAGAGAGCAGATTTATATATAGGGAATGGCTTGCCAAAGACTGCAGAAGTAAATACTAGTGAATCTGAGCTTTGAAACTGAGAGCTATGCAAACAGCTGATCAATTTTGGAAATTTCAAGTTATGGAAACATTATGTTACTTTGAACAGCTTCAAAGTTTCTGTTGACCTGTAAATTAAACATTTTGAGGTTAAACTTGAACAATCTCCTCTCCTCCTCCTTTCCTTTTCTCTGAAATGAAGCTTCCCATGTTTTAGTCTTAAAAGAGGAAAATAGTGTAATTTTTAAACAGTATGCTTTAATTACAGTTAAAAAAATCTTCATTTTAAACATGTTAGTATATCTGTTTTCTGCTAATTTATTTTCTGTTCCTTAGATTGAAAGAATTTTCTGAAATTTAAACATTATTTAAATGGAAACCTGAACCTATGTTTTTTTTATCAATAACAATGTTGATGAAACTATTTCATCGAGTTCTGTTACTGCAAAAACATTCTTTCTCAGTGTGTTTCTCCCTAAGGCAGTGTTTCTCAGCTGGTGGCTTGAGACCCCTGGGATATGAAGCCAGAAAAGGCAATTAGATGGGTGTTGAAATTTTTATTGCAAACAAAAATAAATTCCCATTGTTCCAGTCTTTGCACATAATTTTCCTTCAAGGACAAAATATTTTTTTCTAATCCCTTGTAACAATAATACCGGCATACATATAAAATAGTTATTTAAGCTTGTCACTGTTATCAGTGATGTATCAGATATATTTTACACCTTTTTTTTTTCTTAAGAGTAACTGAAAAAGGAACAATGCAAACAAAAATGTGGGAGGAAACACCATCATAGGGAAGGACAACACACAAAGAAACGTGTTTTTTCTAAAGGATTTGTTAGAGAAAAAGCATTTTTGAAGTAGTGTGTCCAAAAAACGTCCCAAAGTATTACCATACTTTTTTAGATTGTAGCATTATATTTTTTATATCACACTGTCCAATATCACCTTGCAACCTTGAAAACTGTTGTGTAAATTAGAAAAAAATATAAACTGCATTAAACATAAGAGTTTGATCCTGTGCAACCTGCTCTAGGTGAACCTGCTTCAGCAGGGGGATTGGACTAGGAGATCTCCAAAGGTCCCTTTGAAGCCCATCCATTCTGTTGTTTTATGATTCTGCTTGTTTTGAAACTTCTCAAAGAATAGCTACATTCAATCTAAAAGGTGTGCAAAGATCCTTTGTCCTCTGTAGCAAACACAAAATCAGTGTACTGCATCTGAATGATGGAGTCACTGAATCACATACTTATAATTACTTTATGTGAGATATGTCCCTTAACAGATGATTACTCTGATATAGGGAATTAACAGTTGATATTTCCTACGCTATAATTTTTGTAAGTCAGCTCTGCAGAGTTTTTGTCTGAAAATGCATTGCTGGATTCCATGCTTATTCCTCAATTAAATGTATGCTGTTCAGGTGAAATTCATTCTATTGAACTTTTAATCTTTTAAAAGTATGTGTATTCCACATCTATGTAGGACATAAGAGTTATCTAAATAATAACACTCTCTTCAGCTGATTTTCAAAAGTCTGAATTTAATAAGTCATTATATTGAGATTGAACAAGGCTTAGGATCACCTTCATTTCTCTTTGTTGCTCTGATTAAGCACTTAAGAAAAATCATAAGGATTGTATTTTGCAATGGAAATATGTAGTTATGATTGAATTTGCAAACAGAATAGTAAACTTGACTTTTTTGGCTAGCATCTTTTTGAAGAACAACTTTTGGTCCACGTTCAAAAGCAGTTTAGTGGCATCACATCCTTAAAGTTTGGGACCTTGTACATATTCAGGGCCTGCGTAAATTCATTATCATTTGAGTGAGCCAGATGCTGAACTTAGACTTAAGCAGTGTAAGAGATGTTACAGAACCGTAAACGATGAATTTCAAATGCTGTTCATGAGAAGGATTCTCAGTCAGTGAAAAAAAAAAAAAAAAAAAAAAAGTTTTCACTCATATTATTTACTGTTCCACTTTTTTCAAGACAGTACTACAAAGAATAGGGAAGAAGCTATTGCATCTGGTATGCTTCTATAGGAACTCAGCTGGTAAAGCCATGCCATGTAATTGTATCAGAAGTGTTAGCACCAGTAACAGAGTAAAGATATTGCTCTTTAAATGTGACAGTCTTCTGATTTCTAATACAAGTCTAATAAAATATAGTAAGTGTCAGGATGATAAAGTTCATTGTAGTTGTTCAGATAGGAGATTGGTTCAACAAAGTGATAAATGTTCATTAGCATGGCTCAAATACAGTACATACACTTGCTTAGAGACTGATATAACCAATAGCCTGATAACTCAATTTGAAAAATATTAATATGAATAATGTACTCAAGTGAAATGGTACATGAGTGTCTTTACTAGTAAAATTCTTATTAGATAACTGCATCTATCTATATTCATACACAACAAAAAGAGAAAGCTTTGAAATCAGTTTCTTCTCTTGAAACTTTCCTATGTAACTCATTTGTATTTATATGTGAACCTGTACCTTTCATTGAGTATTGAAATAAAGGAAATGGAAAATATAGCAAAAAGCAACATTTTAAAAAAGAAATTGTTATACACTGTAATTTAGCCTACTAACAGGTCTGAAGTTTTCTTTGTAGAGTTCTGTTCGGCATCTTCTGTGGTCAACATACATTCCTTTCACCTAGATTATCAGCTTTTTCCTTAGCACGTTTTAAGGTATATTTTTAAAGTATGTTTTAAATGTTAATTTAAAATGATGATTTCTTCATTGTTGATTCTTTTTTTACTGTTTCACTGTCTTATATTAAAGCAAAATAGATGGTAAATTGCTTATATGCTAAAATATTTACTAATCTTGATTGTAAATTAATATGAATGTCACACTGAAGAAGTTCAGTATGAAGGTGAATATACCTTAACATATCTTAAGCTGAGCTCCATCCTCCTCCCTTTTGGCTGTATCTCAGCAAGGAAGATGGGAGGGGTTGAAAGGGTAGTGTCTTTCACTCTTTATCGAAATTAACAATAACCACAGAGACATTTTTTATAATGTGCTCTGTTAGAGAATATTCCAACCTAATAATATCCCTAGGGACAAAGCACAGACCTCTTTACTGCCACATGTGCCTAGAAATGCAATGAGCATAATTCTGTACCTCAGGTCCTCTGTCTGCGTCACAACAGATTATTGATCATTTAGTTGTCAGCTTTTGTGTTCATGACCTGTGCTATTGCTGTCTTTGGCAGGTTTTTTCCAACAATCTGCTTGTAGGATCCCTCAAAGACTTGGCTTCGGACTTACCAGTTTAGTCCTCCTTCCCTTTTCTCTCAGACTTTTTTGCAAGGACCTTCAACATCCAGCTTCTCCTGCCGCATCAGACTGAAAGATAATGTTTCTTAGATGAGAAATCTTTCATCTGACTACTGTTGTTATTCTTAATTTTGCTCTTCCTGTAAAGGGGCACATGCAGCTCATGCAAGGCTTCCTTTTAATACCCTACTTCTCAATGTTCTTTAAGATATGAATCAAATAGTACCCTTGTCTGTAAAAGAAGTGGAATACCACACCATTTCTCCAAACACTACATAGAAACATTTGCCAGTTACAGATTCTTATTTAGATCTTGGAGATTTGGAGATCTCCATGGAAATTATTTTCTCCTTCACTTGTCTGATCAATCTCCTACTTGGTTTTCTAGTAGGCTTTGGGCTACACCTTTGTCAGCTGAGATGATGCCTGGAAGAAGGATTAAAATGCAGAACAAACCCATTCTTAGGTGTGTCTTTGGACCACACCTCACGAGTGATGTCTCCTACCATTGTAAATCTAAGTGAAAATCACAAGGAGATCCAGAAAAGCAAGTTGGATGGTCACAGATTTTTCTCAATACGTGTTTGCCCTAAAACACAAACCCCAGAAAATTTCAGGAAAAGAGGTTTTAAAATTCTTTAGTCTCTGTCATAAGTTCACCCTACAGCTGACTATACTAGTACTGTTAATTCCCTGGAATATTACTGTATTCTGTAGCATCTCAACAGGCAATTCTTCCTCTACATATGAAGCAGAGGAAAGAGAAGGCTTTTGCAGTGTTTCTTTCTTTCACACACCCCTTAGCCAATGAGATAAACTGAGGCTATCCTTGAGCTTCATCAATCTGTCCTACCATATCTATCCTCTTACCTCCTTCCCACACAGATATTTTGACACCCAAAGCAACAGACCCACTACAATCTACCTGCAGTCTTGGTCACTTGGTCACTATGATGCTTCTAAAGAGACTTCATGAACTTCCTTTAATATTCACTGCAATATCATGTCCTTTGAGTGAATTACCATGTTCAATTGTATTTGACATCACTGACTGGTGCCAGTTGTCTTTTTGATTTCAAAGAGAAAGTCTGTGTGTGTTTTCATATTTCTATTATGTCTGGAGTCCTCAGGTAAAACAAGACAAGGCATTACCAGCTAAGGGTCCTGTTTTTCAATGGGATCTAACTACTGCCAACAGCTCTCAAAGGTCAAGCTGTTAAGCTATTAGCAAATCGATCCTCTCTTTATCTTGGAAGTTTGGTTCCTGAGTGGGACTCTTTCTGGTAGATGAATCAGAAATAAAATCTTGCAAAATAGTTTTAAAGGACAGATTGTTTCTTGGAACACATACACCTTTACCCAGAATTGTGTCAGATTTTCACTTCATCCAGAAAATTAATCTGCCAGTGTCACCTCTTCCAATTTCCTTCTTTGGGCATGTTTTGCTTTTTTGTATTTTTAGTAGAACAACATTTAGAAAGATTCTTTCATGTATTTACACAACACAGAACTGGAATTTTTAGTGTAGGGGACTTCTCCATAGATAACTGTATCATATGAGAACTTGTTATGAGATAGCTAAAAAGGTACTTCTGATGTAATTAATATCCATTTAACTAGAGCTGAGTGTTGATAAGCAATATCTCAATAACTGTGATTTATAAGGCTGCCACAATGACATCCATTCCCACTTTTACTAAGCATGATTCTCTTCTTGAATCATTGAAGAATGCTGCTGATGGGTTTTTTAACAGTTGTATTTAACAATAGTCTCTTTCACTCAGGATAATCTTTTTCAGTGCCTGAAAAGCTTCCTCCCTGTTAGACTTCATGGAAGGTGTTGCATCTTTACCCTGTATTAGTATTTAGGACAGTAATATAATTCCTGAAATAGAAAATTATGTAAAACTTTAAACTGATTTTAACCTTGTTACTTAGCAAGATTTTCACAATTTGATGTTTCTCTTACTAAGCACCTACAGCTTGTCAGGAGAGAAGAAGAGGGAAGAAATGCTAAATTTAAATAGGGGAAGCTATTCTTCTGTTTTTAATACTCATGACCCAAATCCAGGATTTGTTCTCTACATTTCTAAGGACTAAATTTTGTCGCTCCTTACATTAATTGCAGTGGTAAATAGGTGGGTTTGCCTGATCCATTCCAAAGTACTTGTAATTTTGTTTTGGAGTCTTGCATTACTTCAGCTGCTCTGATTTGTGTTGTACATCACATTAACCAGAATATCCATTTAGTACAAGACCAAGGTTTGTTCATTCAATTATTTAAATATTTGTTCCAATTGATCTTGGAGGCTTTTGCTTATCCCAGCTTTGAAATCCCATTATGCTGTAGGGAAGTTCTATTATGTTTTATGTATTTAAATGTTTCAGTATGTTTACTGTTTTTATATAAGTACATATTAAACATGTATTTTTAAAATATTTTGTATTTTATATTTAAACTAGAAAAGAGAAGTTATAGTGAATGTTTAGACTTTCAGTTCATTGTCTGCTTAAAGGATTCAGACATTTGTACAAAAAGATGCCACATATTTAGCACTGCTCATTACCAATTAAAGAACTTGAATTTCACATAGTCACTGATTTTGTAATCAAACATTTGTTATTATATTTTTTTTAAAGATCTGTTTGAAGCTCAGACTTAAAATCCATATACTATGGATTTTAAGTCTGTATACTAATGGATTTTATCCATATACATACCATAAAAAAAGATATGTACTATGGTTTTTTTTCAGTTCATGGTTCATTTTCAGTGACTTGGGTTAACTATTACTGGGATATGATTCTAGAAAAAAAAAAAAAGCAAAATATCTTCTTGCTAGAGTATTTTTTGCAACTGCTTTTGAAAAGAAAGCTGTGATTTTAAAATGTCATTTATAATAGAAAAAATTGTTTGTCCTACCTCAGAGTATTTACATCTTTGTTAACAGTTCATAAACAGAATTTTAGTAACTAACTGATTTAAAACATCATGACCTATTTTTACATGATGACACAGCATATGATTTTTTTTTACTTAAAGCAAGTTTACATATAGGAGGCAGTAATATATCCATAGAAAGGTTTTCCTTCCCTTATATACAGATTTTTTAATATTTATTTATTTTATAGAATTAAATCTTGCCTATGAATAACAAAATACAAGACCAAAAGTGGCTAGAATTGCTTTTAAATATTGGGAAATATAAAGATGCAAAAGAAAATTCAGAGGTCTTTAAAAATATAAGTAGCATTACTCATTTAAAACTCTTCTAAAAATATCACAGAAAAAAAATGAGTGCCTCAATAAGAAATGAAGGAAATGTTAAAGGGCATCCTTATTCTGAATCACCACTGCAGAGACACTAATCACATCTTACACTAGCATGGCACTGATAGATATTAAGCAAAAAATATCTTATTCCACTGACACACTGACAAACTACTAATACAAGATCTGAAGCGATAAGGGGATTATCAGCAATGGAGATTGCAATGTAAATAAATGGAGTGTCATATTTCTTTGCCTATGGCTGTGGTTTCTGTTATAAAGATTTGGGTTTATAAATATATGTTACTATCATCCACAGTTTTTGTATTTACTTAATGGATACCTTAAAATCAAGATTTCAATTCTCTTTTATCTAATGTGTATGTATTTGTTCCTTGTTTCTGTAAATTTCCCAGCAGTATAGCCTTCCTTTTAACTAGTGCATAAGAAATTTAAGGAATATTTTTGTAGATCATTTTATCCAAGAACCTAACTCCTGTTACTCACTGGCGTTTGCTGTATACAGAGGTAGAGATGAATGACTGCTACATAACAGGTGTTGTACTGTGAATATTGTTTCATAAATCTGAGGAAATTTATACTCATAGGATTCAGTTGCAAACATGAAAACTATATTATTAGAAATTATAAAATTTAATGATTTTTTTCACCTACATTCTGTATTATGTAAGTTGAAACGTACCCCTTTAAAAATAAAGAAACTGCTTATGGAACAAGTTACCAAACTCTTAGTTTTCCTGACCAGGTAAGATCAGCATGGGGATCCACTGTATAGTGACATAACCACAAAAGTTTTTATTTGGTACACTAGACAGATGTGCACAAATGCATTAATCAAATAGGGTAACAAATTTCCAGCAGCTGTAATAATGGCTAAAAAAAAAAAAAAATCAAATTAATATCAGATACATGTGTATAAGTCTATATATAAAAATGAATTCATGCACAGCAAAAAAAATATACATCCTGTGTCTTACCTGACCATCAACTCTAACACATAATTAAATTCCTACCTCAATCTTGCTTGCAGTTTCAGCATCTGTGCATCTGTGTGGTGGAGAACCTTTTTTCCTGTCACGGGGTTAGATATTTACATTCTTTTGTGTACTTTGGTGCTCAGAGTCTGTTTGTTTAATTTGCTTTGACTTCTGCTTCACCAATATCTATCTTCACTGTGCTTCCTCACTTCATTGCAGTTAATAAACAGCTTTGAATGTGGGTTAAACAATACCTAGATAGGAAAACCTATGATCAATCCATACATAGTTCTAATTACTACTGTTTAACCTTTTTTCTACAGGAATTAAAATTCAAAATTCTGATAAAAAATAAAAAAGTTGGAACAATTGAGGAAGGTGTACGCAGGAGAAATCTTGACAGTCATGGTGAGACAGGGGAAATTTCCGAATCTGAACAAATGTCCGATGAAGATGAAACTGATGAAAAATGCCCTCTTTACCCGAACAGTGATTCCTTAAAAAGAAAAAGTGGACGTAGATATTCATCCCCACCTCGAAAAAAGGCAAAGGTAAATTAAAAAACAAATACATTTATGCCAGCTTTTTTTTTTTTTTTTTTTTTAAATAAGGATTATCTTTAAGTAGAGACTAAATGTAATATATAGGCTTTAAAATTGCTTAGAGCAATGGTTTTTTTTGCAATAATATGTTTTAGCTCAAAGTTTCAGAGTTTTCCTGATTCTTACAAGACACTCCAAACTGGAGCATATTTTAGTATCAAACAAAAAGCAACCCTTCCCTATGCTCCCATCCTAAACTTCATGCGCATTTTTCACTTTCAAGTCTTGTCCCAGGTGCTCAATACCACAATGTATCAAATAACAAAGTTTCCCAACAGCTTTGTTGGTCTCAAGTTCTCCTGGAGTTATGCATGGAGAACACTCATAGCAGTTCCTGATGATGGAGGACAGAGCTAATGATCTCTTCCTGCAGTTCACCAGTCTATTTTGGAGATTTTAAAGAGTTCCTATTCTCCTATTTTCTTTGGTTCTGGATTTATGCATGAATTTAGGTGTAGAGTTCTTGTGCTAAAACAGCTTTAAACACTTATAATGGAAAAGGCATTTTTACATTTCATGTAAAGACTTAACATTAAATACTATTTCTGAAATAGAATGTACAAACTGGATGTAATCTTCTTTTTGATAGTCAAATTTAACTTATTTTTTTAATCAAATAATAATTATCTGCCATGGAAATCTATTGCTCCATCAGGGTTCAAGCTGCTTTGTTCAAGCTTTTTAAGCAGGCAGGATGCACCCCAGTACCCAGTAATTTTCCACATATCATTCTGTGTTTATCTGAATGTGGGTAAACTGGTAATGCTCCTCAGGGTTCAGCGTTTTTGCTGAGACACAGTGTCTCTTCCTCTGTGTCTCTTTTCACTAAGTGATTTTAAGGTCAAGATCTTTGCTTCTTTCTCTTTCCATCTGATATAGAAAGATAGTAAAAAATAAAATAAAATAATCTGAGGAAGTATGGATTCCTCTTTGAACAAGGGAGGCCAAATTTCCACATAATAGGGTCACATATATTTGTAACATCACATTACAGACCAGAACTTATACCACATACATTGTTTCCATAGGCAGAAAAGAAAATGGTTTCTGGGGTCTTACTTTATTGAAGTGGAAATATTTATTTTGAGTTACCACTCTATTGCTCTGTTGAAGGGTGGAAGAGCATTTGAATCCACACTCAACATACTGTAGTGATGCTGTTGCTTTTGGTTGCATCGCTGCCTTCCACATCCACAGACTTGTATTACTCAGGAGTTCTGTGACAGTAGACTCCTATTGTTCCTCATGGGATGTAGCCCCAGAAAAAATAATGCACTTGAACTTTGCATAGCTTAAGAACCATGAGCAGGCAATCCCTATTATTTTGTCAGATGAGAATTTGCTGTCAAAATTTTTAAAGGAGTGTAAACATTATTAACACCATCAGCTCTTTGCTGGCTACTACCACTGATTAGTTTACAAGTTCATGCTAAGTAAAATAAAGAGGTTAAATAGTACCTGAGTTTAAGAAATCAGACCCGATAAAATTTCAGTTGCTTCAATGTACAGCAGCCCTTGCTTTTGCTTCCTTTGGTAATGGAACAAGACTAAACAAAGACTTTGGCCAAAGAACCTTCCATCTTAAATAAGAATGGAGTCTTCCTAATTTAAGAGCAATGCTTGGAAGGATATACCTGTGGTTGCTTTGCTTGGCACAGTAAAATATTCTCCTGTTGTTCTACTTTATGTTGTTCAGTGTGTATAGAATCTTCTGCTCTTTCTTTCCTTTCTGGGGGGGGGGGGGGGGGGGGGGGGGGGGGGGGGGGGGGGGGGGGGGGGGGGGGGGG
>JAVJGJ010000057.1:20950759-20978967 GCA_035590215.1 Microhierax caerulescens
CCCCCTCCGATACTACTATCAGTATACCTTTTCTGGTACTTTATCTATTTAGGAATATAAAGCTGAACAAGTATTTTAAGTGAGTAATGTTAAGAGCCATGAGAAATTACGTTAATTTACATACTGGTCTCAGAAGCAGGGAGATGATAAAGCTATCCAGCAGAATACTGTGCTAGGAAGCATTGGAAGCATCTCTCCATTCACCCTATAATTACTATGATAAACATTGAGACAATAACCTTAAATGTTTGCTATCAAAAGTCCTATCTTCTGCTCAAATATTCATTAATTCTGACACATTTTCCCATGGTTTATGCATCTAAAATGATAGTTTCTTCTGAATTTCGAATAATAATAATAATGAAATTTTTGCAATTGTAATGTTTTTATTCTTCCATTATATCATGTTTATTAGATGAGGAGGACAAAAATTGCCATTCCGTTGTCAGACCTTGTGATTTATACCAAATCTGAGAAGTTTGTGAGTTTTGAGCATTCCCTAGCTAATCAGAATTGCTATGAAAATAATTCAATTGGAGAACTTCGAGCACGAAAATTGATAAAACATTCAGGTAATTTTTGATTCAATCAGATATAAGTAACAATGTTGCTTGAGTTCACTGCTTAGGCATTGGAAAGGTTAAAATGTTATGAAACGCATTGTCCAACTCTATTTGGTTGGTTTGATGACATTTAGAAATATCTTGTCATCTGCACTGCATTTTTCAGTTGGTTTTGTGAACAATACAGCTTTGCTTTAATTTCATGTAATTTTATAAGAACAAATATTAACATAGTATACAAAATATATAAATACTTTTTGATTCATTGTTTTCTGCATCAAATAATTTACAAGTTACAGTCAATACTTGAAAATATGTGGAATAGATGTTGCCTGCCCTCACGTATGGTCTGTATTCCTCACTGGACATGCAGTACCCCTGGCGTTGATGATAACTGCAGATAAGAGAATTTGCATTGATGGAATGAATAAAACCCTTAGCGGGAAGTTTGCTTCATTGGACTAGATCTTTCATACCAGCCAAGATGGATTATTCAAAAATTCTGTTTTGGAGCATCTCCATTTGGTGCTGCCAATACAGTGAAGCCTCTGCTTTTTTAACTCCAGCTGTCTGCCAACAGCCTTAAGATAGTGTTAAGAGCAGAGATCACTGACCATGGGTATGAAGTCTGCCACAGGCCCATTCATTCAGGTCCAGCCAGGCTGCCATCCATCACTTTGTGGAGATGGTTCAATAGTTCGTTAGTGAACGGTGCTGAACAGCATCAAAACAAATAGGCTTTTACCAGCTATCCATAGTCAGAGTCCTCTCTGGTCCCACTAGCAATCTAGTGAACATAAAAGCAGTTTTATTGGCGGGGGGTGGGGGGTGGGGGGGGTGGGAGGGAAATGTGACAGGAATGTGGAAAGATCAGGGTGATGGTCATGGAAATGTAAAGCTTTCTGTTTAATTACTAAACAGGAATAGTGTAGAGAGAAATAATCTGAAGTTTTCTATATCTGTGTAGTTTATGTCTTTGTGGGAGGGAACACTGCTAGGAGGAAGAAAATCAGCTCAAATAATTAACATCTTCTGAAGATTATAAAGGAATCAATTAAGTGTCTTAGAAATGCGTTCTTCACTGGTTTTGAGCTCTGTCAGTCATTTTTATTTAAACCTCAAAATAGCATTTTTTCTACTAAACTATTAAAGAATGAGTGGTCTCTTTGATCAATTTCCTGGTTTGTGTCTTAATTTTCCATAAGAAGACAGTGGGCTTTATTATAAAAATCATATTTACCTAACAAAGAGGTGAAAAAAGAGAATATTTCTGTGAAGGAATGATTCATGGTTATTGAACCTTTAACAAAAATCGGCACTATACAAAAAATCAGATTCAAATATACACAAAATATTAAGGTTTTAAAATAGGATTTTAGCCATGTTCATGAGTGGCCCACATACTAACATTAACATGCATGAAAATGTCCTAAAATAGAAATACATTGCATGTTATAATAATTCTGTAAAAATGAATAAATATTACTGGATCAATTTAGTATATTATTATCATTATTATTTGCATTATTGATATTATTAATATTAATACTATTATTATTCAAATAGGCTCTCTATATTAACAAGGTTTTTCTTACCAAGACCTTATCATTTTATTTTTCAGCTGAAGAGTTTGTTGGACATACTTCAAGATTCATTACAAGAATCTACCCCAAAGGAACAAGAACTAACTCTTCAAATTATAATCCTCAAGAGTTCTGGAACGTGGGGTGTCAAATGGGTATGTACATTTGCCGATACTGTTGCATTCCAGGCTTTGCAGAGACTACACAGATGCAAGAGGTTTTCCTTCCTATAGTATTTTTTTTTGCTGTTATATAAGTTCCATATTTTCCCTCAGTGGCATCACTTTCATTTTGTGTTATCTAAACTTCTCCAAGAGTCTACATATCCTAGTAATGTTTCATCCTGGAATCGAGGAATACTAGTATATAATAACTAAGGGGAATATTATTTTCATCTACTTACTTTTGTAATTGGTTAATATTAGGCCCTAACCAATTACAAATATCTTTTTTTGTTAAATACTTGTATCTTTAAGCTACCGTTATTTTCTTCTATTGGCTAATAAGAAAAACACTAGTTGGAACAATACATTTTAAAGCTTTGAACCTTATTTTAGGTTGCTCCTAGCCATAAGACTTAACAAAGCATGATTTTATCTTATGAAACTGTGTAACAAAAGCACATATATAAGCAACTTTCAACAGCCACAACAGAATTTTCTTTTTCTTTATATATTATCTCTTTTTTTATTAACAATTAATGATAATTATTTGTGGGTGTCTGTAAGGAAAGTCTAAATGATAATTTATATTTTACTGCCTGTCCGGGCTGAAATTATCATGTTAACTATGTTATCTTAGGTTCTGAGGTAAAAGCAAGCATGGTATGCATTAAGAAGTGTACTGCCAAAAAAAAACCAACCAAAAACCCAACAAAAAAAACCCCACCAAAAAAACCCAAAAGAAACAAAACCCCAAACCCCTGCAATATACCTTTCAAGCATATGAAAATAGATTACATTCTTTTGCATGCTGTAATCACATTTCATATTCTCAGTGTTTATTTGTCAGCTGTGGCTAAGGTAGAAATAGAGCACATTTATAAAGAAAATGGAAATGGGAGCTTCTTACTCTTTTTTTATTCTTTTTTTCCTTTTTTAACTTTTTTATTTTTTTTAATCTTTTTCAACTGACATCTAGCACTCTTTATAGCTACTTTGTAGTAAGCAAGAGAATAGAAGCAGCTGCTTTTTTAGCTAGAGGTGGGAGTTGTTAGAATGCAATTGCATTTGATTTTTCCTAAACTTGCCTTGTGGCACTGAATTAGAAGAGGCAATGGAAAATTATAGATATGTGTGATTTAGGAGTTTTTACACTGTAATGGAAGCCTCATATGAAGGCTCCGTAGGTTTTCAATGGTTTTGTGTGACTTGGAATGTCACAGATGCAGGAGATGTGGACAAAACAATTAGTATTTTTGCCTCAGATTCCCAGATTATATCTTTGCTACTGCAAAGAAGCACTTGAGTGCTCTTGGTCAGCAGAATGCCTAGGTACAGCTAGGAGCTGCTGGGAGTTTCAAGTGAGTGCACAGAGGCAACATTATGTTTAACATCTTAATTTCCAGTACAAAGCATATTAGTTCCCTGAGCAATGAAATAACAATAACTTCTGTTTCCCTTAATTTCAAGTTAGGTTTTAATTTGAAATCCTTAAAAATAAGCATGGCTTCTGTACTCAGGAGGCTTTGAAAAACCTCTCACCTGTTAGCACTTTCCCCTTTTTAATGGCTTTAGAGGCAGTCTTATCTTCATCTTTTTGTTCTTTGGTTTAAAAGATTCTTAGTTGCAGCATATTTTTCTACATCGATCTGCTACACCTTCTTCAGCCTTAGGTAAAGTAGAGAGCAATACTTTTTTTTGCCTCTACATATATATTCTGCATTTATTTCTGATTCTATATCAAGGCCACCTGAGGGAGACTGTGGGTTGAGCAGGGCAGTTTGCTGAAGGGTCCAAGTTCTGAGAGGTGAAAGGTAGGCCTCACCTTGTATTACAATACAAAGATGGGCACGGATTTCACTTTGCCTGTAGGGCTCCTGGAGGTTATGTGCACCCTTGCTCCAGGCTTCCTTTTTCACTTGTTTCCTTTGCCAGCTCCCAAAGTACCTTCTGTTACAAGTTACCTTCTCAGATTTTTTTCTTTAACACTGTGCTATTTCAAATCAACTATCCACATGCATATTTTCTAGTGTTTAACGCTCTAATGTACCCCCAGCTACTCTCCTACAGTTATAGAATTTGGAAGGAGCATTACGTCTCAGCTTTCATTGAGAGATTGCTGTTCCCACACCTGTGGCCCTGACCACAATGGGTGGAGGATGTCCCCAACCTAAATTTCTAACCATTTTCTGATTTGTGTCAGTGCCACATGTTGAGGTAATGTGGGAAACAAGGACTAGGGAGAGTGTGTGAATTTGGCCACTCATTTCTGGCTCTTCCATGAAAGAACTGAGATGTACTCAGATCCCCCATAATTCTCTCATTGTCACAAATTCTGCTTCTCACCCTGACTGTTGTATGGAGGTATAGTTTTACAACTACAGTAGGAGTAGAAAAATTACTAGTTAGTAGATTAGTTGTTTGTGTCTGTGTCATTATAAATGTTTATTTATAGTACGTACTTGGAATTGGGCTAGGCTATTGCTGGAAGTATCTCACTGTTACCATGCTATTTGAAATTGGTTTGATTATATTCTGTCCTTGTGGTTGATCCTCACTGAGCCTGATGTCATGCTATTGTTGGATTATTTACCTGGGGTAGTGCACTTTCTATACACTATTTTCATTTCTATTAAAAACTAGCAAGTTTGCTTTATGCTTAGAGTAAGTGCTGGCCAGAGGTCCTAAATTTAAAATTGAATTAATTTCTCAGGCTTATCTGACTGCAGTTTACCAGTTCTCTTTCTAGCCGGTAAATCTCCACACTGATCTTTGTAAAGAGTATCCATTTGTTAGATCTCAAACAGGACTGAAGTCTTTCAAAATAACTACTTTCACTGTTGACTCAGTCTACTTTATTGAAAAGTCATTCTAAACATTAGTGTACAAAACATATAATGTTTGTTGTACAGGGTCTTTGGGCCCCTTCCTGGAAGAATTAAAAATATGCAGGAAGTGGTTAGATCTGCCCTCTTGGTCACATCATTTGCATCTTCATTTGCAGAAACATTTTTCTCATGAGAATAGTTGGATTATAAGCAAATCTCCACATACATTATTTCCAAACCATGTCAGAACTATTCTTGATTCCCTAATCTGTTTTAGATAACTGTTTGGCAGAAATATAACTGTGCTTCACAATGCACCTCCCAAAGCTCCACTCAGTGAATCTTCTGCTGATGTCCTTCCAATGATTTAATACAGATTTTTTAATTTTTGTGTCTGTCCTGTGACCATATAGCCCACATACCCTCCCTGTCTCTCTGCCATTGCACTCTGCATCCCATGCACAGATGTAATCCCTCCAGATCCCTCTACCACTTTTCTAAAACTGCTCATGTGACTCAGGTTTCTCTTATGTCACCTATTCCCCTTCCTCAGCTCCCCTCCCCACACCTGCTGGCTTACCCTTCTCACTTACCTCTAAGTTTCTCTAACATCTGTAACTGTTCTGGCTGGGCAAATAAATATATTAGGTCTTTTTCAAACCTACATATAATATTCCCTGTCAGTCTTCTGCATTATGTAAATGGTGAGAGTTCTTTTATTCCTTCACTTCCAAAGGCCCAAAACAGTGCTTTCTTCTGTACCTTGCCAGCAATTTTCTCTAAATTGATTGGAACATAGTAAGTTGGAGCAGCCTGGCACTTGGTGAAAGCAGGATGAAATGGTACAAGAGGCCCAAGATTTGTTGGTGCTGAGGAAGAAATTACATAATTATATAAACCTAATTTCCAAAGGAAGACAAGTTAAAAAAAACATAGTAAAAATTTCAGGGTTTCCACAAAATCACTTTTGGATATCACTGTGCACTCAGTGTTCATTCTCTGAAAATTGAGACTCATAAGAGCAGGATAGGTTTTATGAACAAAGAGGTCTTATGAAGAAAAATACTTTTCATAGTCTGGGAAAATTAGCATGCCTTCTGCATACAACTGCAGTGTGGCACTGGAAAAAGCTGGTTTGGCATATCCCTATCTCCTTTTTATTTAGTAAATAAAATGGAATGTAAAGATTTATGCGGGGAAAGAAAATTCAGAACAGTTATTTACATAAACAGCTATCAGTTATACTATATTGACTGAGAAAAACAGAGAAAGAAAACCAACCAAAAAACAACAAACCAAAAGATCTCAGTAAAAATAAAAGTAGAAAGACTTAAATGTCCTTTTGAATACATCGTTTGCATACAACAGCAAACATTATTCATGTATCAAAAGAACCTATGGGAATGACCGAGATATGTCATAAGTTATATGAGAAAGCCATGGTATGGCAGGTACAGAATTTAGTTTTAGAAAAGGCTATGTAGAACATACAATTTCTGGTGCACTCATGAAAATTTATGTGCTACTGTGAAGATTCCACTACTTGTATGATGGATTTTTTTCTTATCATAGGTTTTGTTTTGGCCTGCAACATCAAAATGCAGCTTGGCAATTTTGTGGCTAAATCTTGTGTGCAATAATATGATTAAAAAATGCATAAAAAGATGAGTGATAAGGAGCTCTCTAACTAGTTCTGAATTAAACCTCTGAAGCTACCCAGGGAAAACAAACCTGCTTTTTTAGATCTTGGTATGCCTCACCTGTGCAACTTAAAATGATCAAGTCTGACCTTGCTCGTGTTCAAAGTGAGTGGAAACTTTAAAGAGACTATAGAAAGCCTCATAAAGAAAAAGATGGCAGAGGATCATTAATTTACTTTGGAAATTTTGGTTGTATGTTTTCTGTAAAACTGTATTTTTCTTTCTTGCTGGATAAAAAACAAAACTGGAGACAACAGGACAGATTATTTTTTTCCTAAATTAACTGATTATGTTTGATCATAGGAAGTTTAGATACTCTGATGATCTTACTGAACACTATAAATTTTAGAATATGTGATGGAGTGTCAAATTTAGTAAAGAAATTTAATAAATAATGAAATTTAAGGAAAAACAAACAAAAGGTGGTGGAATACTTCTTACAGTGTTAATTAGATTTTCAGCATGGTAATTTTTACTCTTGGTAATTTTTATTGGAAATTTTTTTATCACAGCAAAAGTGTAAAGTAAGCATTTTCTATAACATGTTTTTTTCAACAGCTAATTTACTGTTAAACATCTGAAACAAACTGACAATATTCATTGCATTATAGCTTTGAATTGTTATTGCTTGAATTTCTAGTGAAAATTGTGAAGTGACATGCTTTAATGTTTTTATTTTTCTGCTCAACTAGGTTATTAGAATACCTCAAAACTCTTTGTAGCGTATGTTACTGCGGTTAGATACTAAGTGAGCACTCTTAAACTATCATTGCAATCTTTAAAACCATGCAGATGACTTAACTCCAAATGCTGCCTGTATCATGGAAAAGACAGAAACATCACAGCATTTCTCCTTTGTTCATTCTGCATCTAAAAGCCTAATTGTTAGTCTCCAGTCACTGAATAGTTTCAGCTGTCTTTTCAAAACAGGCTCCATATTTTGTCCCAAACTGAAACATCTCTTCTGCTCAAAAGCAGGGGAAGTCTGACATGTCATACACCTCATGGCAAGAACACACCCAGTCTGTTCTGTATAGCTATCTTTCCAGTCTAGAGCTCATTCTCTGTTTGGGCTTGCTGTGGCCTTATCCCACAACTGACTCATGGAGAATGTGCTACAAGAAAGACAGGAAAGTTTTCCTACTAGCTTCCAAGCCAAGCAGTGCCCTGGAAGAATGAAACAAGAAGGCACAGGGAAGTATCTCTTGGGTGGCCACTCCCTCTTGTTAAGTTTTCAAGGACAGGACTAAACGTCATGGGTCAGCTGCAGAAAAGGTGTGGGATTAACACCTATATTATTACTGTCTTCCTAATATTGTTTTAACAGTCCAAAAATTCATCTTTAGGAAGTTAAAATTAGGTCTTGCACAACTGGCATGAATCTTACTAAATAATGTTGAAAAATGTATTGTGGAAAGATAATACTAAGATGCCAAACAAAGAAATGTGTTTATTAATAACAAAGCCATGTAGGTGGCCAAAAATCTACAGCTGTAATAGGCCACATGTTCATCATGGTTTGTGGAACCCAAAAAAAGGGTTGCTTCACCTCTTACTCTTTGCTCCCATAAGTCCCTAGCCCAATGGGCCTTTAGAATTGTAGACTCCAGGGGTATGATTAATTTCATACTTAAAGTAAGAACACATTTTGGGTTATTTTTCCCCATAAACTTTACTGATTAGATCCTCACTAGCTGTAGTGGGGCAGCTAACTCATGTGTAGACATTTACAAGTTAGGTGGGACAATATCACTCTGATACATGAAGCTACCTAAATACATTTGCCTTTCCTTTGGACTGGCTCCAAGGGCTGGGAGGTGTTATGAATAAAGGTTTCATGTTTCTTTTGCTAGAACTTCTCTAACTGGCAGGTTTATGACAAAGCTCTTGGGCTACTTTAAAAGCAGCCAGCTTCTTTTTAAGCAGTTTTTTTTGGTTGCTGTAATAGATACTGGAATTTCACTTAAAAGCAAAGAAACACAGAAATTTCATTTTATCATTAATTTTTCCAGCTGTCTTCATTAAATCCACAACTGCAGACAACTAATGGAATACTAAATAATTTATTTGAAGTCTAGTCATATTTAAAGAAAGGCAGAAAAAAACTGCAGGGACAAAATTGTCTCTGATCTCCTTGCTGACCTTGTTCTAAACCCTGTGTTAGAGACCCATACTAAGGAAAGGGAAGCTGATAAAATACACTCTTCTGCCAAGAAGCACAAGGCAAACTAATTATAATTTTTTTTTTGGAAAAGTATCTTTCAGAAGTGAAATAAGTGAAATGATAACCAAAAGATGCCCAGACTTATACTGAAGTGTGACTTTCAGACTGATACATTAATGAAATAACAAAAATAAATTCAGATTTTAGATTTGAAAGATTATCAGAAAGGTTTTAAGTACTTTTCCCAAGAGAACTCCTCAACAGAGGATCCCTAAATAAAACCAGTTGCAGGTATATTTGGACAATGAATGACTTTTAATCACCTAGTATCTTTTTTTTTTTTCCAGTAGACCTACTTGTAACTAAGTAGGAACAATGTTAGCAATTATGACCATTATAATGACTAAATTCTTAACATTTATAATGACAGTGGATTTAAAGAAACACTATTGAATTGGCCCAAACCAGGACAGACTGACTGCACATACTGAGCCTGATGCGTGAGTTGTCCATGTTATTCAGTTCTCACAATAGTCTCTCTTACTACAGCAGAATGCCTCATGTTGTACGTCATTCATAAATTAAGTTTCTGCAGAGTAAGAACATCTGCTTCAAAATGCATCAGTGATAAGCAAACCCCAAAATTATAATTAAGCTTAATAAAATCTGGAATCTGAATAGCTAAAGACCATTTTGTTTGGTAAAGAGAGAAAAAATAATACTTAGAGTTTGGCAAAATTTATTGGTTAGAGAAAGCGATGAGAGACAATTTGTATGGCAAAATTTGTACTAACCAGTTAAGTCTGCTGTGTGTTGTCAGGGAACCAATCACTCTATACTTTTTTCTTTCTGGTAAACATAAGTCCTTGTTCATAAAATTTAGGTGGGATCTCACCTATTCACTGGCTTGGCAAGAGGGCTAAAGCTGTATAAAGTTTTATAAAACTCACAAAGCCCAGGGCAAAGAGGATGCTGAGGACATCTAAGAGACTGACTTTGGACAGTATGTCCACAAGCCTGAACAAGCATCCAGAGATAGCAGTGGGGATCGGCATGGCATAACAAGACAGGACCAGAACAGCATTAGTTCAGGCTCAGAACTGCCCAGGAGGGTCCTGTAATTTGGCAGAGAGTCCTAATTATGCTGTAAGTCTTTCTAGTTTGTCAGATCCTGATAGAAAAGGTATTTAAGAGCCACTTTGTTCCACCATTTCTCCTTGTTATGTTCTGACCACTTGGTGATAGAGCTGTTAAATGAATACTTTCTTCCTGGTATATGTAACAGGTGACAATTTGTCATCATGTTACAGTTTATCCTTCCTTCAGATGTCTTTAGTTGGTTTAAGTGTAATCTGATGACTGAATAGCCTCAACTTTCATCCATATTTTGAGTCATCTCATACTCAGCATGCCCTTTATTCAGGCTGTGAGTGATTTTTTTTTAAAAGTGACCTACATTCTTTTGAGAAAAGTAATGTGGACTACCCAGTCATGTAAGGATGTCTGAAAATGTTTCTGTAAATTTGGGCAGTGATGGATTGTGTGCAGCTGTGACCTGCATATGAGGAGAAAGGATAGATGGTCAATACGCAGCTAGGAGTGCTCACGTGGAAGGAAAGCAGTGTCTTCAAGTCTAATCAGATAGATCATGTCATTGACAATGATAAAATGTGCCAGATCATTAGGATATGGTCCTATTTTCATAGTATTTCCTAGCCTGTGTGAAAGTCAATCCAAATTTTGGATATCTAAGGCACAGAAGATGCATTGTGTTCATTGTGAGTGGCCCATTTAAGAATATAGACAAGTGGAAAGAGCTGAGAGGGTGGCAACAAGACTGGTGAAAGAGTTGGAAGTGTGATTTATTGTATCTCTTTAGATTTAAATGAAGTGAAGTAAATCATGGAGATGCGAACATTGGCACGGAGTGCTTTTTTGCATATGATATTTTTGGAGATTGCATAAAATTCAGACATTTTGAGATGGATTTTAAATGGCATAAAATGCAATTAAGTAACTCATTTTAGGGAAAATTGGTGACAAATGTGTACTAATCCATTAAAATCTTTCCTTTTAAATGCAGAGAATATATTAAACCTTAGGGTTGTAATACAGCTAATAGAGCCAGGAAGCAAAGAGTAAAAAATAATGACAATTTAAAAGTCCCAATAGGTACATTAATTGAGAGGCAGTATCACAGACAAAAGACATGCAGTTTTCCTCGACTGCCTTCAAACCATAGTCACTTAGAAATCTAAGAACCCCAGTGCTCACTTTGGTTTTCAAAAGCTTTTGCATTCAGTCTAAAAATCAATCACATCTTGAATGATCATGCTTATGGAAGGTGCTGTATTTGAATACTTAGATTGCGGTTAGTTCTGCAATGAGTTGTGGGACTGACTTCAGTTAACTGCTTGTGATATAGGGATGAAATATTCCCTTTGTATTCTTCTGGGCATTATGGATTGTTTCACCTTTTTGGAGCTAGGCTATTTCCTAACTCACATTTGCTACATGAAGTTATTGATGTCCGGGGCCAACAGGGACAGCCATGGCAGTGCTGGTACTTTGCAAGATGACTTTAGTGTTACATATTCTGATCTGAAGGAGAAATTGCCTCATGGTTCCAGAAAGGCTAAATCCATTTCAGATGCAGGAATCACACTGAGGAATTCCTTTTCTTACGTTGTCCTCTAAGTCCATGTTTTGCTCTGCTGTTTTGATTTTGATGTCAATATTAAAAAGCTTTTAGTGCTTGATGGAAGCACTGAGTAGAAAGTTTAACTTACACAGTGCTAAAATTCAGGTGCCTATACTTTCCCATGAAAACCATACATTAAAATTATGTACTGTTCAGATGGTTTCATAGTAAATGTATCTGGGCTTCTTTCCAAAAGAAACCAGCAGTTTAAAGCTCTCTTTGTACATGCATTAAATTTCTACTGTTTCATAAAACAACAGTATAAAGCATATTACTGGCAAGTTCTGTCTTTGAATTCAGCAAAAATAAAATGAAACATTGGATAGAAATTCAGTCTTCCTTGCAGAAAGATATGGCTAAGATCACACTGCTAGACAATGGAAAACATAGGTTTTAATTTATGAACTTTACCATTTCTAAAGAAGTGTAAGGGTTATAACTCCGTCTGACTAAAAAGAAAAACTGTGCATCAACAGTACACCATAAAGCTTTCTCCTAGGAGGCCCCAGGCAGCTATGAACCTTGCAAACAGTTGTAGCAGAGGTATGCATCTCAGAGAATATAATACAAAGTTTCACATTCATTTACCTTAATTGGGTTACAACTTGCAATACTGGGAAATCAGTAGGTAAATTACAACTACTGTTCAGTGTGGTTTTAACTTATTCTAAGGTAAAATTAAATTAAATAAAAATATAATATTGATGTTTGAAGATATCAACCAATAATAACATTGCCCTTAAATTGTGTTGCAAAAGTAATTTTCCTAATAAGATAAAATGTGAAGTATTCTCCTGTGCTTGTTTCTGTTGTTAAATCAGATTTTCCTGCTTAGTAACCTATAAAGCTCAGCAAATTTAGCAACAGTCTCACTACATGCAATCATGTAATTTGTTTCATCATGTGGAAGCTGCTGTTTGAAGCTGTGACTGATTTGCTGTATTTAGTTAGTCTTTTTAAAACAGATATTCTGAAACTATGGCCTAGGAAACTGTGGACTGATTGATCTTGGGGTATCTGCAGATCATGCCAGGACCTGGGCTTCAAGGGGCCTCAGGGGTGCAGTTTTTTAGCATTCATTGCACTGCTTGAATCAATGTATTAAGATACAACAAGGGTCATATAACACCACATTTCAGTCTGTTTCTGGATGATTTGTTGAGTCATAAAAAACAAATTGTGAACCACTTGCAAAACTATACCAAGAGAATATTTACCCTCTTTAAAAAAGGCAGTGGTGTGCAATGGGCAATATGAACATTCTGAAGTTTAGTTTCTGTTGTCAAAGGTAAAATAAGCTTAAAGTTCCTTTGCATATTGACACAGAATCTGTGCCTGCATCTACATTAGCATTTCGTTCAAAGCAGGAGTGCATGTTGTGTTTTGGTGGTGTTGGTTTTTTGTTTGTTTGGGTGATTTTTAGGCAAGTTTCCCAATTGTTCCTACTTACTGCACGTTGGTTCATGTTGCAGAGCAATGTTATCTAGCACAGATGGGATTCCTTTCAGATAAAATAGAGGATGCATTCTGGGAGCACTTGTATTCCAGCCGCTAATTGGTATTGAGTGCATGGGACCAGGCTAGTGCTCTTCTGAAGTAACATCACTGAAAACATACGTAGTGCAAACATTAGGTCCATAGTACCAGCTGCTCCACTCTACAGATCTCTTCCTATGTGTCATTTACTACAGGATTTTTTTAAAAAGGATCATCAAAGCAGTGAAGAAACAATTTTTTTTTTTTTTTTGCAGTGAAACAGATCCAAATTTCTTGCATTTTCACATGAGATAGGGATTTCTGAATTCTTCCAAATGTTCATTCAATAAATTCATATTATCTGATAAAAATATGTAATAAGGTCCTCTTCCTGAATTATTATGAAGAGTCAGTTGTGTTGATTAAAGTCTTCATTTTTTTCCTACCAAGCCATCAAGTAAATGACTTTTTATCATTTCCTATTTAACACATGTCATGTTATCACTTCACTGATTTGACTTGTGCATTTTCTGTTTTGAATGTGACAGGAAGCTCCAATGTACCGGAGCAGGAGAAAATTTCATTAAACAAGTCTATTGCAATGTTGGTTTTATCTCATGAATTACAATATTCTGTTGATGAGAAGTGTGTTATTTTATTATTGCTGCTGCAGCAAACCAAAAATATTTTGAGCTGCCAAGGAAAGGAAAATCTGTCAGGTATATACTAACAATAAACACCAGTACTGGAGGATTAGGCTTGAAAAGAGCTTGCTCACATAGATTTAAGAACAGTTTTAAAATTACTTCTACTTCTATAAACTTATATGTATTTGCACTGAATATTCTAACTGTAAACTAAAGCTTCTTGATCTTCTGGGTGACATGCTTTTGTGACAAATTCTGCACCATAACCAAGGTTAGTTACAATCCAATGCTTTTGCCTTCTGCATCAGAACTTTGAAAGCAGGCTCAGGGTGCAGGGTCTTGCCACTGTAGAGAAACTAATATGTGAAATTAGTTCTTATGGAGAGAAAAGGTCTCTCATTTCATATTCTCCAAGACCTAATTTAAAAGAAAAGGGAAAGCACACAACACATGGCAGTGTAAAAAAGATCTATAGGCTAGTCCTTAAAACAGGGTACACTCCTAAATAGGACTTTTCCACTTCTTTTGTGCATGAATCATTCGTTATTGAATACTGCTAAATTTAAGAGAAATAACAGGATCTTACATACGACTTGAAAGAGACACATATTTTAATCTCATTTGCTTTTGTTTTTACTATTTCTGTCAGCTGTTTTATAATATGGTATCAACTCCAATTCACTAAAACCAACATTTATTTAATTTTACAGTGGCCTTAAACTTCCAGACACCAGGAGTACAAATGGAATTGCAAAATGGAAAATTCCTAGACAATGGTGGTTGTGGCTATATTCTGAAACCAGAATTCTTGAGAAATCACAATTCAACATTTACTCCACACAATGTGGGAAGATACAGCAAACCGATGTCTCTGTCAATAAGAGTAAGCTTGGTTAATTGCTGGTTTGTCACATAAAATGTGAAAATAGATATTATGTAGTTCAGACCTATTTGTAAACTCCTATTCGTTCCTCATTTTTACTTCATTCCTGGTAGGTAGGAAGTTTAATATTGTTTTTTAACAACATTTTAAAACTCTCATATAGTATCTACTGCTGCTTGGATGGTTTCCCATCTGTAATTCACTTCTGTTTGCTAAAAATATGTAGATGTTCAGAAGTTATGCAAGTTTGTAAATGTACCTGATTTTTCACAGTACTGTGTAAAGAAATGTAACTGGCACTGTGTCACAAACACAGTGATGAAGGGACTTGTCAGTTACAGTTGTAGGGACTGAACTCTAAAAACTTAGAAATTGAATGTGCACTTTTGGTGTTGTTTTCCTTAAGTATTAGTAATACTACATGCACTATAATGGTAATTGACAAATAGAAATGTTTAAAGGTAAGATAAGAAGCTTTATACTTCTTTTAAGCTTCATCATCTTTCTACGCATACATAGAAGACTATTTATCAGCCTAAAATTATATAAATAAATGTAAAAGAGGGATGAATCAATAAGGCTTTGAATTATATCCACTTCTCCCAAATTAAAATCTGATTTAGTTTTTAAAAATATTAGAAATACACGCTATTTAAAAATAATGGGTTAGAAAAATCCTTCTTTTGAGGTCAAGTAGATGTTTCATAATCGTTCACTAGTTAGAAAACTACTTTTTCCCAATGAAAAAGTGCTATTTCTGATTACAAAGTATACTACTCGCATAAAAGTTATTTAATAAGCATAAAATCAGTATGTAATTGCTATTTTGTTTCTTTCAGAGAAATAAATAGTGGAGATAAAACATTAGATAATAACAATTATAAAATACTTACATAATGCATGTACCTAATCAAGAACATTTTAGAGTCCTAACAGTGAGCATACCAATTATGCAGAGACATTACTGGATGATTTCAAGCACCCATGCATATACATCAATTATTTTAGTCCTTATTTGTATAAAGCTGGAATTAATTAAATTGAGGAAAAATCCCCAGCTGTAATGCAGAGGAGACAGGAAAAATCATTGACAAAGGGAAGGAAAAGTCTGAGTCTGGAAGAAGTTGGAAAAGAGAAAGGCAGCTTTTTAGACTGAGGACATAAACTGAGACAGGCTGGTAGTGCAGGATACAAAGAAGCAATGACATCCCACCAGCTGAGGGACTGTAGGGCACAGAGTGCCCCGTTCATTGAACCAGCAGCAAAAAACGGGTTGTGGCTGAAGATAGAAAGTGTCAAGAGCAGGAGTCAAAGGGAAAACAGTTTCTGCTAAAGAAGAGTTACTAACTTGATGAATGGAGAAAATACTTAACAGAGGGCAAAGATATAAAAAATCTAGGGGTCAAATCTCTCAGACTGACCGTGAATGAATGAATGAATGAATGAAAAGAAGAATATAAGTGAACACAAAATCACACAGGGACCAATTTTACTGACTTTAATATCCTTCTTAACCTCATGTGCTGTAATTCCCACCAATAAAAAGCAGATAGCCTTTGAAGAGGAAATATAAATACTCAAGGTACCTCATAAGGAAATTTCTGAGCCTACTATGTTATACACTACCCTCTCTGTATGTCTGCTTAACTTTGGGTCTTAAAAATTAATTTGATTTATGGATTTGGGTTATAGTGTGCTGAAAAGAGCTCACTTTTCCTGTCTTGTGGGAGACTTACACTGGCTCTATCAATGCGGTAAGAGTGGGAAGCAGGACTTGCCAATGTGGCTGAATTTTTGTCGTGACATTTAGGGCATGTCAAAGAACCTCTCCTGGTTCTAAGTGGGCAGTCCATCAGTGTTTGCATCTTGCAAAACTTTCCAGTGAAGGTAGTAGCTGATTTCTAGGAAGCAAGGGGACAGCATCACGGTATGCTAAGCCACTGACTGCTCTGCTGTTTCAGACTAGAAATTTTCTTGGAGCAAGGTGTTACAGTAAATATCTAAGCATAAGGTGGAATTTTTTTTTTTTTTAATTATTATTATTTATTTATTTATTTATTTTTGTTTGGTTTTGTGGTTGACAGGGGAGTAAGAATATAATGATTTTTGCTCAGTCCTGAGATCTGGATCATAACACCCATATCTTTCACCTACATCTTCAGGGTTGTATATTGCTCTAGATACATTCCATATATTGATTTCTAAAAAACAGATCACTGAACAGATGGTTATTATCTCCTAGGTGTCCTGAAATATAGATAGAAAGCAGACAAAGTTGTGGCTTTCATAAATCCTTTCTTAGGCTGGGTGCCAGATTACAGGGCAGTCTGAGGCAAAATTTCCACATAGCTAACTAAATTAAGGAGAAAAACATCAGGGAGCCTACTAAAAGCATAGTTTTTACGTATTACTGTGAAAGAGAAGGCACAGAGGTGAGACAGTTAGCTATATACCCTGTAACACAATGCTGATATCACTGTGGGTGTTAGCGCTAGTCCACTAGACACAGCTTTAATAGGAATTCATGAGCCTCATGTCAGAAAATGCAAAAATCATGAGACTGATTTCTCCACCAGTATTATTTTGCATCATAACCAAATATAACTTTTGTGGTGTTATTGAATAAAAACTTAAAATATGAAAATTATGTTTTAAGGCACAGTAACAGATTACTATTATTTTTTATGATGAGGATGGTGAAACAGGTTGACCAGAGAGGTGGTAGATGCCTCATCCATGGAAACATTGAAGATCAGGTTGGATGGGGCTCTGAGCAACCTGATCTAGTTGAAGATGTGCCTGCTTATTGCAGGGAGGTTGGACTAGATGATCTTTAATGGTCCTTTCCAACCAAACCATTCTGTGATTCTATGAAATTAGCCAAGAATTAAATCAAATGCTAAGAACCATCTTCTTAATTTCATTGTGTTTAATATGTGTTTTTGTAAGAGTTTATGTCTGGTATATGCTTCTTAAATTAGTTTCTTCTGGAACAGTTTTTGCTACTATGGCTACTATATGGCTACTATGTAAAGTTCATTCTTACAGTTATTTCAATGCATTATAACTTTAATTTTCCAGCTCATCAGTGGTCATCAGTTACCACCCAGTAACCTGTCGAAGACTAACAAAGCTGACCCCTTAGTGCAGATAGAAATTTATGGTGTGCCAGAAGATCAAGTGAAAAAAAAATCTAGTGTTATAAAAAGCAATGGTGAGCATGTCTTATTCTCTTGACTATGAACAAAGCACAATAGCAATTTATAAGGTATTACCATTTCTTTCATATCAAGAAGGTATTATATACTTACAGACATTGTAATTATTTCTCTCTAAACTAGAATCTTCTGGCAAAAAAAGTTCAAGCTATGTGCCATTTTTGTAGACTAATAGGTTAAGGAAGCACAAACTCCTAGCTAGTAGCACTCTTCTGAAGGAAGATGGAATGCACTGCCTTTACTCACTGTTGTGAGCTCACCCTGGATGGCAGCTCAGTCTCACAGAGCCCAATCTCCCCCAGTGGGACTGGGGAGAGGGTCAGAAGGTCAAAAGAGAGAAAGCTTTTGGGTTGAGATAAAGACAGTTTAATGGTTAATGCAAAAGCTGTGTGCACAAGCAGAATGAGATAAAGAATTCATTCACCACTTCCTATTGGCAGGCAGGCGTTTAGCCATTTCCAGGGAAGCAGGGCTTTGTGATGTGTTACCATTACTTGGGAAGACAGACACTGTAACTCTGAACGTCTTCCCTTCCTCCTTCTTTTCCTTAAGCTTTTTTATACTGAACATGATATACGGCTTGAGGTACGCCTTTGGTCAGTTGGGATCAGCTGTCCCAGTTGTGCCTCCTCCCAGCTTCTTGTGCACCCCAGCCTACTTGCTGGGATGAGGGGTGGGAAGGGTTGCAGAGCGAGAGAAGTCCTTCACACTGTGTGAGCACTGCTCAGCAACAGCTAAAACGTTGTTGTGTTATCAGCACACCGTTATGGTCACAAATCCAAAACACAGCAGCACACAGGTTGGTATGAAGAAAATTAACCCTATCCCAGCCAAACCCAGTATACTAATTGGTAAATTTAAAGACATTTTTTCTGAAGAAATTTCTGTGATTTCATCACTTGACTCATATGAAATTTCTAGTTGAACTAGTCCCTTAATTGCTTGACAGGTAAAGTGTGTACTCTGTAGTTGTCTTTGAGCATTCCCTTAGCTTTATCATATAGGTCTTCTTGATGGCTCAGACTAAAAGTTCCCTGTGAGCTCCCTTCTTCTGCATGTCTTCTATTTTTCCTTTCTTCTTTTTGTAAATGGCTGCTGTTTTAAATTAGCCCCTGAATTTTATTTCTTTCTGTATGAACATTGTTCAAGATAAAGCACTGCCCTCCTGTTCCACAACTTCTTTTTGTATTTTTAGACAAGTGATCAATTTACAACCTTAATTTATTTAGCTATCGCCTCATTTTCAACACTGTAAAAGGAGAAACTTTGGCAAAACATGAGACTGGTATGGCTATAGAAAAACTTAAGTTGAGTTCTTAACCTGGCTAGTGCTGTCCCATTTTGTTCTCTTCTAATAGATGACAGCAACTTTCTTAGGCTTTTGATTTACATTATTATGTAGCTAATACATGACAAATCCTTAGAAGGGGCTGGCCTGCATACTGTAGGCTTCATTCTGAGAGCTCCCCTCTGACAGTTTTAACTCCATAATCTGTGCAAAAAATGTGACTTATATATCACTGAAGTCAGTGGAAGTGTAATTTATTTAAATGGGTACAGAAATCTAGGGGAAAACCCCAAATCTAATAGCAGATACAATAATTCAGATATTAAGTAGAATAAATGAAATGGTATTTTGATATTGTGTATTTTCTCTTTCCATTAGCTTTAAGCCCTAGATGGGATGAAACCTTTTCTTTTACTGTCCAAGTACCAGAACTGGCATTGATACGCTTCTGTGTGGAGGATGAGATCTCTCTGGTTGCAAATGAATTCCTTGGTCAATACACCTTACCACTGCTGAGCCTGAGTAAAGGTAATATTTTTATGTGAGCCACCTATAACAGCTCAGCCAACCTACAACACTCTAGGCTTTTATCATGACCGTAGTATTGATGGAGTACAGCATTATGTTTATTTCCTAAAGGAGAATTGTATAACCATTGGGAAAAATTGCACTCTTCATCTTTTTTAGAGTCATTGTAGTCTCTGAATGCAAATCCACAGTGTAGAAACCAAAAGAATATTAATGACAGTTAATTATTCTAACTGCAGTATTCCATTCTTGATAGAAACTGCTCAGATGGTATTTTAACTCATTATAATAGGAAACAGGAAGAGAGATTAGTCAGAACTACTATAAAGGCATCTTTTACTTAGCACCAAACCCCAATACAAGCCAAATTAAAAAAAAAAAAAAAACAAAACAAAACCAAAAAAACCCAAACAAACCCAAAAAACTTCAGGTAACCTATCTGCAACTTTTCAGAGTGGAGAATGAAGAATATAAATTAAGCAAAATATTTATGGTATTTTTCTTGGTAGTGTTTCTTTTCTTGTACTGGTACAGCTTCTGAAATCTTACATGATTAATAGGCTGCACATAAAGAGCAGACACAGAAGTCAGTAGGCCAATGAGAATGGCTTATGTAAAATGGCTCTTTACTATATTTAATTTCCAAAGCTATTTCTGACAAAACAAACAAACCACTTTCATTAGTGAATGAAGATGTGAAGGCAAAATGTTGCAGCTGGCAACAGGCACTGTGCCTTTTTTATCACGCTTAACAGGGCTTTTAATGGCTTTTTCTTTCCAGGTTCTGAAGTCATAAAGCTGTTTGTGATTCTTAGATGAGGTTGAGGAGTTACACAAGAACAAAGACATTACTCTTAAAGCACCCTTGCTTTTCTCCAACATAAATTTTTACACTGATCACCTTTTACTTTGCTTTTATTTAAATATTTCAGGATAATGAAAAAAAGAAACCAACACCAACTCATGATGTCTGAGACAAATTTAAATAGCAGACACTAAAGCTTATATATGCTTGTAAAACCATCAATTTGGGTGTGGAGGGTTTTTTTGGTATAACTTTTCAGTATGATTAATTTTAGTCACAAATGGAAGATTCATATTTTGGAAAAGTATGAGCATGCACGTTTTGAGTGGAGCTAGGAAAATGAGTGTAGGTACAAAAGCTATAAAGTGTCAAGCTAATTAGTTTAATCCCCACTTAACAATGTAAAAAAATGGTAAGATGCCATCAAGATGCTCAGAGACATAAATAAAATGCTTCTAAGAGATGAACTGACAGGTAATTTCAAAACTTAAAAATGAAATTAACATTGAGACTTCTGGATTCCAGGTCTGGAACCATTGTTTTGCTTTAGGTACCTAAGTTCCCTAAATAGTAAAAGGGGAAAATGTGTCTTACAGAAGAAGTCACAACAGTCTAAATTTCTTAGGAGAGAACTATCTTAACCAAGCTGAAGAGTGAGTTATGATTTAAATCTTACTCTTCACAGCTCCTATGATTGCTTTAATCTGTACTACAGGACTGTCCCTCCTTCCCTAGGATTCATATCTCTGAGATGTCCCCTGAGGGCAAGTTACTTCCAAAAGCTAAGTGCTTACATCTGCTTTTTAATTTGGCAGGCAGTGGGACAAAGTCATGCCATTGCTACCCTCCCCTGCATTTTCTCTTGAAGGGATTCAAATGTGTATATCCCTTCCTTTCTCTCTCCAGCTCTCAACTCAGTTGTAGATTATAGTAGGGAAGAATGCTTGCTACCCACCTGTAGCAGTATTTGATTTTTCATGCTATGATTAAGTAGGTACACTCAGAAGGGCTGAAGGTGAGGAAAAGTCTCTAGCTGGGTGGTTAAAGCCAAGAGGAGGGGCATCCTGGGTTACAGTCCCTGTCCTAATGAGTATGCTATGTAGAATACTAGTGCAGGACAGGAATTCAATTATTACTGCTATCACTCAATCAATGAATTGTTAGTTATTTCATACAAATTGGAACAATTTCAATATTAAAGAGGTTTTCCTTCTGTCAGGACACTTTGTAGAATATTCTGTAGTTAGGAGCTAGAATATGTTCTTTAAATGAGTCTTATTTGTTGAAATGTATCTTTGGATTGGAAATAAACCCAAGTCTTCTACATAATGTGTGCATGCTCTAAAAGTTGATCTCAAAAGTATATTGTTGGACTCAGCTTTAATATTGGCTGCCCAGAAGCTGAACCTTAGATACCAGGTGAACTTTCATGTCATGTAAAAGAATCAAGAAAAGTCAAACCCAGACAAATGAGGGTCCCAAAGACTACACACACATATCCAGAAACACCTAAAGAAGGATTTTGAAAACTGCAGTCCTGAATGTACTTATTCATAACAGATGCTTACTTATATAACTGCAGTTATACATACATAGATAAAACACGGAATATTCTTTAAAATAAAAAGTGTCATTGTTTAATATTATGGAACAATGGTCATTTACAGTCGTATAAAGCAATAGAGGTTTGGGGGTTTGGAGAGAAGACTGTGCTGTTTTCTGAGCAGGTAAGTTATTTAAGCTTGACGTTAAGTACTGTAGTTTCTCCAAATTATTCAACAACATGTAGTTTCTGAGGCATGCCTTATGTCTGGTACTGGGAATCACTCATGTAAAAGGAGATCCTTAATAGACTTAAGATGTCATGGTAGAAGATCTTATACTACACTTTTTTCCTGCCTCAGCTGGCCAGCATGTTACTGCTGCAATGCCATTCTTCTCTAAGGAACTGTCACTGTTCAGTTACAAGTTATTTAATTTGCCACCAGAACAATATGTGCAGCACACATATCTTTGGATGTTAAAATGTACACTTTCCCTGTGTTTCACTGGGCTAAAGGTCTTCAGTTTGAAAAAAGCATCGCATCCTGAAAGACACTGGAGTTTTTCTCTCTGTGTCTTTAAAATGTCAGAAATTAAATAATGTATATGTAGAGGAGAAAATAAGTAGAAATGGGATTTGAGTTCAATGTAATTTCAGTTTATTTTAAAGAGTTATTTAGAGAATTATAAACTATGCATTATTTGCATGGTAGATCATAAAAACACTCTAACATAATCTTTGTGTTGGTATTTGCAGGTTACCGGAACATTCCCCTGTTGTCCAAAGATGGTGCCAATCTCAGACCTGCATCGTTGTTTGTTCATGTCTGGTACTATTAATGATGCTCTGCAGTATCGGTTCTTCTAAAGGATCAAACTCTACACAATAAAGCATCACTAGGTTTGCAACAACTTAGTGGTCTGACTTCCAGAGTGACATATTCTTAATGATTTTATTAAGCTAATGAGAATTCTTGTGTGAGTAAATGGTAACCTGAATAAGTAATGGCCTTACCATTATTTAGAACTAATTCATAAAGACTGAACATTTTTTGACATTTTTAAAATTCAGTCGTTAATTTCATTTGCAGCTAATTTCAAAATTATGATTAATTACTGAGTGAGAATAATAGTCTAGTGTTATGATCTGAGACTGAAAAAATTATAAGCATATTACATTGATATTTGTATTGGACAAAATTTCTTACCATTTAACTTTCCAAGGGTATGAGAAAAATTGCATGTACAATGTACCCTTTAAATTTATAACAGCAGCTTCTGATTTGACTATATCTCTCTAATGTCCACTGTAATTTTCCTACCTGGAAAAATAGTTTTTGGGAAAATAACCAGCTTTTAAAATGATAAAATCTCAGATGCAAATATCGGTACCTTTTCTTGGCTTAGTCTTGAACCTCCTGCTCCTAAAAAATGACAAATAATTCACAGACTTATTTGTAAAGGGCTATGTTCCTCATAGCAGCAGGTAGCTCAGGATACATCTTACTGTGAATTCAGGAAATAGGAAGCACAATGCTTTGACATGAACTAGAATCATTTTAGAAAAGGCAAGGGTTGATTGTGTGATTTAAGAGCTCTTGACCAAAACTTCTTGCCTGACATAGATAGCTATCAATGTAGAACTTGCCCATAAGACACAGTTTTCCCATCTTCCTTACAAAATGGAAGTATTGTTGAGTTTCCACAGGGCTATATCTACCCAGTTAATTGCAGATTTGTTACTCACGCAAATTTGCTTTTTTTAAAAAAAAAAAAAAAAAAAAAAAAAAAGGATTTTGTGTTGATAGGTTTGTTTGTTTAACACAAAAAGTATTTGCATACAGGTCTGATAATATTATATTTTAATGATCTTTTTATTTGATGTCATTTTAATGCTATTCTATTTAACGTTGCTCTAAGATGGAAAATGAGAGCATGCAGTGAATAATGATTAGGAAATATCCCAGGAAATACTACTATTAGAAAATTACATTACAGTTATAATAAGGCAACCAAGACAGTAGACTAAGAAGAATCTAAAATCAATATTGACCTGTAAGGTCAGGTAATTTGATAACATTGTAAGGTGGCCTCAATGTGTTTTCTGTGCTTGACTGAGAATCACTCGAGTACTTACCCAGGAGAGCCTGTAATCTAAAATGTTAGACTTACTGATCTTTGTAGTGATTATATCATCATGTATGCTAGCCAATATTCCTTTCATGTGATAAATATTTTATAGCTTTTTTCAGCTCTGAAGAATACTAATAATATTAATATTCAGAGCTCTCCCCACCTTCCCTTACTGAGGAGGGAGTTTAGATATACCAGATTGCCTGGGAAAATCATTCTCAGATAAAAACTGACCAAGTGACATAGTCAGTTGGTTTGATGCTAAGAAAAACTCCAGCTTATTTACTTTCCTAAATAAGAAGCCTAGTCCCACTTCAGGAGTTTTCTAAAGTAGCACCTTCTGAAGACTGATTGGTGAGTGCCCTTTGGGAGAAGGATACAATTATCTTTCGCTTCTGGCATTATTATCCCTCTGTTGACCATTTTCCCAGCTGGTAGGACAAACGTCAGACCTACTTAGTATATGGAAACTTAAAATTTTACAGCAGATCAGATCACAAATCATCAAATCAACACACAAATCTCCTGTGCCTTAAAAATGTACTTTTGTCCTAGAAAGGTATATGTAGTCCTGATCAGCTATGTGGGTGTAACAAGTTGGCAATAATGGACAGTTCATTATGGCTGCTCATATGCTAAATGTTTGAAGGTCTGTTTAAGTACTTCCTCAATTTAGGTAAAAATGCTTTGAAGAACAGAGCCCATAATTAGCCTCAGTGAATTCAAAGTAACCGCTCCCGTTCATAGTTTAATATGTATATATACATTTTATAGCCCTGAGCTCAATGCATGTATTGACTTGATCCCCTTATGCAGCACAGGAATGCAATGTGGTAAGACTGGTGAACAAAGATGTCTTATATCATGATCTTAAATAAATACCACACTGAAAGTTCACATTTAATACGTTTTATTTATTGGTGAATATTAGCTTCTCCACCCCCTCCTTTCTTCTCACAAAGGACCAGTTACATTTGCTTCATGGATGTTGGAATAAAAGAAACAATGACATGTCTTATGGAGATACAAAAATCTTGGATTGAATGTTACATTATATAAAAACTTAAAACCACATCAACATGTGCTGCACAAAACTTGTAAAGTGCAAAGCTTTTAAAATTTGTGTTTGTTTGTTTGTTTTTGTTTTAAACATATTGATTGTATAAGATTTAACGTGAAATCTGCTGGACATCAGAAATGCATTGGCACCCAGGGAATGATCCCATGGTTCTCTGGTGAAATCATCATATGCAGTGGGGTCATAGCAGGTGCCGATTAATTACACCATTATCAGTATTGTTTCAATGCAGTCAATGGAATTAATGGGCAAAGAATTAGGCCTCACACTTTGATGTGTACAGAATTTAGTATTTTTACAGTACTATTCAATATGAAAAAAACCTGAAAAATTAATTGCTTTCATAAGAATTTCCTCCATGTTTAGGATGCAGAAAAGTTCTTAGGATGTTATTTCTTAAATGCACACTGACAGCAATCTGTTGAAGGAAGATGGTAGCAATTTTAAGACAATAGCCTTATGATTAGAAATGTTAAGGCATTTGATCAGCAGATGACTGCATATTCTCAAGGGCAACTGAGACAAAATGTACCGTGGGAAATGGGATAAAGAAACATTAGTGGATAAATAATTGAATGATCTTAGAAAACATTTAAATTACACTGTTTCCCAGTGGATACCACTTTTCTTCATTTAACTGGACACTGCTCAGTTGAATGTTAACAGCTCCCACAAATGTTCCTTTGCTTTTCACAACAAGCTTCAGTACACGGCCTTTGAGCTCTGTGACTTTGTCATACACAACCTGAAATAATATATATTGAAACAGAAAAAAAAAAAAAAAAAAAGAATTTATGAATCTAGTTGACAGGCAAAACACTGACTTCAATACAGCGTTCAGGAAGAGGTTTACAACTTTGTAATAATTGCTTTAACTGTTGCCCAGAATTATAACCATGAGCCAAATTCACTTAGTGCGTTTACCTCAGAAATATATTTGACCTGATGTAGTTTATATAACAAAGTTTCTGCCAGTTTAGGCTTGTGAAAGCTGAGTACCAAGCATTTGTAAATAAATTTGAAACCTGTGTTGCACAATGATTGAAGGGAAAAAAACATACATAATTTTCCCTTGAAAACTGGAACTCTAACTTAAGAGTTTTGAACTCAAATTTGAAGAAATATCAGATCCTCCATGAAGTTCACCATGCAGAAAATGTCACCAGTGCAGAAAATTTTCTGGAGGAGACATTCAGGTGGAGGATACCCACAATGAACAGCAGCATGAAAATATAAGACAGGTAATTCTGTAAAAGTGTGGATTATTAAAATTTTGAAATATATGTTTCCATACCAAGTACTTTGCTAAATGGTATTGATTTTCTGTAAAAATCAGAAAGAAACAGGGAAAAAGCTTTGCTGTCAATGTTTTTTAACTTATCTATATTGTATTTGTTACACATTCCTTAATAGTGTCTTGAAGCAACATTAATATGCATTGATATGCCTTATAAAAGTGCATCATATCCATGTACAGTACTTCAGAATTTTTCTTAGTACTGTACTTGTGATTAAGTCTTGTGCTACATGCCAGAATTAAAAAAGATCAAGCCAAAGAAAAACAAAATTTCTTCTAAGAAAGACTTCCATAAAATTCCATAACTGTTCTACATCCAACAAACCCAAATCAAAAAGAGAATAAACTTCCTTTGAAAATTGTCTGTTTAAATGTTACTATTTTAATACAGATAACTTTATGCATGATTCTGGAGGTAACTGTATCCAAATATGCCCATTATAAAAATTCTTGCATTTTTAAATGGAATCATCAAATATTAAATATGACAGAAAGCTTAGCCCACTCAGTAGAAGTTGTGGATGTGGAACACTTCTGAGATTTGATCCAATTTAGACAGTGGAACCTACTAAGTTTCGATGATTCTGTTACTTGAGAACTGCTGTTAATACTTCTGAAATTGAATGATACTGCTTGCTTAGCATCTCTTTAGAAAATTATTACAGCCTATAGTTTTAAAAATATCCTTGAAATTACCTTAATGTTATGAGAACACACTAAGCTTGTGATGTTAATGGTGTATTTTCTGAATTTTGAAAAAAAACCCCAAACAAAAAACCACCAATCTGGAGTAATAGGCTAACAAAAATGAGCTGCATACAGAACATTCCTATGTTTCAGTTCCTGCATTAATCAAAAACTGCTGAGTGAACTGCATGTGGGTTGATAACGTGAAAGAATGCTCTCAGCTAGTTTCAGGCTTGAAAGGTAAGCTTTGTGAGACAAGTACATTTAATCTAAAATTTGTATGGTTGGAAATGTTTTTGCTATTTTAGTTGCAATGAAAAATGCTTTAAATTTTAATCTTTCTTTGCAGTTTAAAAAGCAAATGCAGTGACATACTGTCACTTCAGGAGAATAGGAAAGTGAAACTGCCTAAAAGGTGTTTGCCGTGCAACCTACTTGGATTTACTGTGCAATCTGAATGCAGTCTGTACATATGGCACTGCTGAGAAAAAGAAAAGTCAGACCAAGCCCTCTCTAGCTTGGATCTCCACAGGCTGGACTGCTGAGTCCTCTCTGTACCTCCAATTATAAGAAGCAGAAATGTCCACGGGAGATGTCCTTCAGACAAGCAGATAAAGGCTCAGTGCCAGCAATGTTCCTCATGTTGAGTGGCAACAGAAAGGTGGTTCTGAACTTCATGGGTGGACCCAGGACACACAAAATTGTTGGTTCTCCCAGACAACCTTAGCTGGCCTCAACTGCCCCTGTGGGACCACAGGGTGATTCTGTCTGCACTGAAAGCTGCAGGGATGTCACAGTGAGCACCAAAAAGACAGGACAGCAAACTCTCTGGTGTGGGGGATAATCAGTGCTGTAGGGATTAACATCCACTGCCACAGGTTGTGCAGGAAAGAAAAACTGTCCCACACACTCTTTTTAACCGGCTT
>JAVJGJ010000057.1:20979067-21044573 GCA_035590215.1 Microhierax caerulescens
CCGGCTTTTTCTAGAAAGGTCTTACCAGGGAACAACATTCCCTTTTCCCTTTAGAAACCTTTGGAAATCATAGTTTGGAACTGCTTTCACGAAAGTTGCACCTGGTGCTTTTCAGTTTTGATGTTTACTGTGCCTATTTCACCATATGGTATGTGAATTAAAAATTCCAGATTTTCTGTCCTCCAGTGACATCTGCCCAGCAAAATCTCAGTGAAATGATGAAGAAAATCTGAAAAGCGAGGACAGGCACAGTAAACTATAATTTCGTTTACCGTAAATCTATGATTTGATTACTGAAGTGATACTAATGTTACCGTAGAAAGGTGCCTTGTTTTTTTGCCAGTACATTAAATCACAATACTTAAATCACTAAGAAGTGTATATGTAAATTGTAAGAGCTAAGGAATCTTCAGTATAGTGGACCATAACAGGTGTGTGAACCGAGGTAATGAACTTTCAATTTTTGGACAAAAAGAGGCTTTAAGCTTTGTGCCGTGGCAGACCTTACAGTGTAGGGTGGGTGGCTTCCAAATGATCCCAATAAACTGTTTCTAAAATGGTATTGCGGATTCAGCTGGAGCAAGGTATGTATAATCAGGATGTAGGGACAGAAGAAAGACCTGGAGATAGCTGGATTAATAGGTGGATAAAACAAATATCACCTGCCAGAATTTCATAATCAATTAGAACAGTTAAATCCTGAAATGATTGTGTAGTAAGAATATTTGCCTCCCATTTTTACAGCTAGATTAAATGGAAGTGAATTATACATGGTCATGCAGCAAATCAGTGGGACAGTTAGGGCTGGGATTCAAGCAGATATATTAGAGCTGGAAATCAAGTGGGACAGTTAGGGCTGGAATTTGGCTGGCTCCAAGTAGAGAAGCACTGCTGACCTACAGGAGTCTAATGACATTTTAATTGTAAATGCAGGACAGTTGCTTCTCCTTAGGTAGTCATGGCACAGTTCCTAGATTTGCTCTTAATTATCCAAATTAGCTTTGATGCACGATGCTGGAGGGATTGGCTGTAGCTCTTGGTGCAGTTCCCCTCCTCCCCTGCCTCCAGGCTTGCTGGGGCTATTCTGGCTGTTGCAGGTCAGTGTCCCCTCTGCTCTGAGAGCAACTGCAATAACACAGACTGATATGGTCCAGGTATATTTGCTCACATTTGGTCACACCCCAAGGGCAGGATGGAAAGAGTTTGCTCTTGTTCTGGCTTCATTATGGCAATGCACACTCTGTTTTGTCTTGGAGGTTTGAGCATTTAATGGGTGCGCATACATGCAGGCACTCAGGAGACAAACTGAAGACAACTGAGACCTTGAAGCATGTTTCAGGGCAAATGTTATGCATATGAGCAAGACCCCACTGCTGCTGGTTCTGGTCATTGTGGCTTTTCTTGGCAATAATTTAAACTTACTCAGATTTATTTTCAATTTTTATACTTCCTTAGTTTTCACTAAACTACTTTGCATTCTCTTGAGTTACTCTTATTTGTTCCTAACTGTGGTCTATAAGCAGGCATGTTATTCTTTTTCTCTTTACACTGCATTCCATTTTTCTGTGTTCTTTCTCCTTTTCTTCTCAATCATCATTTTTTGATGGTTATACCATCAGTGTGAATGAAACAAACTCCAAAATCTAAGTAAAGGTATAAGAGAAAAAAAGAGTGCTTGTTAAAAGCAACTCCAAAACATTTGGTATAGTTCATCCTATTGTCAGCCCTCCTGGACTTTCACATCTTTACTCTCACACATGAGTAAAAATCACAAATAAAATGCACTTTTGCAAGGCTGATAATTTGCTGTAGGCAGTCATAAGCAAGAAATTACAAACCTAAAACCAAAAATACCCAAGAGAAGCACATTTCAGAATTTTCTTAGTCTCAAAGACAGAGAGAAATTAATATACAGCTTCCTTCCAGCTATTTGGCTTTAATAAAAGCTTATGAACTCATAAAAAAGGGTAGTGAATTTCTGTACACAGTGTTTTGGACAGTAACTAACTTAAAAGACAGCTGACATATTTTTAGTAGCTTTTCTTCCCTGGGGTGGCTTCTGCCTCAGTCTACCAGCCTTGGACAGAAAATGCATACAAAATGACATCACATATGGAAGAACAGAGCTGTGAACAGCACAAGCACTGGGCTTGAAATGTCCATGTTCGATGGAACCATATGTCCCCACTGTGATTAGCAGTTCCTGGTGAAAAAGATTGAACATCTGTGAAGAAGGTTGTAAGTTACAAGTAAAGGATATTAAAGTTTTCATGGAATTTCTCTTAACAGCAATGCAATGTTCATTAACCACAACTAAATCTCCTCCCAGTGACTTCTGTCTGAATGCAGACAGGATTTTGGATTTTCTTGCATTCAAGTTGATCTAATAACGATTAGAAAGATAATTAATCATCTTCCAGTGTTGCTGGCTGGTTCTTGTCTGTAGTCCATTTTGGATATTTACAATGAATGTTATATAATCATATTTCTTTGCTTTAAATTTTCTTCAGATGTAAAGGAGTTTCTTTAGACAGGTCAATTAGACTCATCCCACTGTCTCTTTGATTGCAAAAAAAGGAAAGAACATAACAGAAAAGTAAAGCCTAGTTCCCTGTTATTCCACTGCAGTACCAAAGGGAGGGAAATCTGTCTCAGCTGTTAGCAATACTACTCGAGAAGCCTACTTACAGATGAACTGGAAGTCATCAAAGTAGGTAACTTTTGTAATCAAACAGACATGGGAAAAGAAAGGGAAAAAAAAATTAAAACCCCAGGATGGGAAACTAGCTGATAAGGACTCTTAGGTTCAGCTGACTAACTTCAAAATACCTTCTCTAAGAAACAGGGTGGAGTAGTAACATTTTCCTTGTCTTCTCCTTTAAGCCTGCTCAAAGACCATTTCTAAATTGCTTTGAGATCTTTAGGAGATTTGTTATATGTAATAATTATAATCTCCAATCCAACCTACTGTTTGAATCTCATCTGCCCTTAAAAAAAGAATACCGTTTATGCCACTTCCCATTTGTAAATGTTTCTCCATACAAATGTTTCTTTTCACCCAAGAGGCATTGAGCACTTCAGTGGTATTTAAAATAATTATATATATGGCTGTGAACTACTAGCATTTTGATGTGAAAAGAACTTGGCTATTTATTACTGTGTTATAATGTAGGATAGTGACAATCAATTTGGTTGTCTATTTTCAACTGAATTTGAATAACAGCACCCGTTCAATTAGTACCTTTTATGTTATTGTATAAATCTGCTATGTAAACAGCCCAGGTTTTGGTGCAATGATGCTTGGTTCTGTTTGCCTAACGTGTAGCTGTGGTTATGGTGTAAGAATAATCCAGCTGTTTTCCTGAAAAGAGAGACATGAGGAGACTCTTTCATTTCTGAGAAAGATGCAAAGCAGGGGATTGTCCCCACTTGTGGTTCAGCTTATATGTTCTTTCTTTTTGGTCATACTCATTACAACAGCTCTAAATGCTCTATTATTATTTTATTTCAGGAATGGGCAAAGAAAATCAAACAAGAAATGGTGGACAGAAGTGAATGGTACTTACAATTTTATTGTAAGTAGGGTCAGAGCTTTTTGGAGCTGTTCTTGTTTTCCTTCCACTGACCTCAGAAGGATCTGGCAGAAGATAAAATTCTGCATGTGCACTTGGGGCAGAGCCATCTGGAAGGTGCTGAAAAACAAGTGTCATAAATACAAGTGCCTATGTTCTAGCAACAAAAACAAAGTACCAAATGAAATCTGGACTCTAAGCAGACAAGGAAACATTTTACATTCTTACTGTTCTCTCAGCTAAATTGGAGTGCTAGTGCAGTAAACAACAGGAATTCTTAGAATTCACCATAATACTGAATGAGAAAAATAGAATTGGAATAATACAAGAACAAGGTAAAATTGCCTGTCTTTAATATTTCATGTTCTGATGGAAAACCCCTTAATTCTCAATCTACTTGAACTCAGCTTAATCTGATAAAAAGTCTAGCCCTTCCACTTTCCAGAGCAATGCATAGAAACCAGATTCTAGCCAGTGAGTTCCTATTGATTTTAACCCCTAAGTAGCAGTGCTGATGCTGGGGAGAACTGATTGTTTCTAAGGGTGTTTCATAAAGCATATTACTATAGAATAGTCAGAAGCATTTCCTGAAGCAATATGGACAGAACAGTATTCTTGTAATAACAGTCTTTCTGATCTCTCCCGTCAAACAGCTGCAAACTCTCTTTAATTTTCCAGTTCAGGTTACTGAACAATATTCCAGATATTCCATCTTATGGTAACTACTCGTGATCACAGCCAATCTATTAACAGGCTCAGTCATAGCCTAATGCTGGTGTGTGGAGAGTTTTATCATAACTTCTGAACAGCTGTAAGGTTATTCCTAACCCCACACTGCCATTATTCAGAAAATAAGTTGGTAGTATGAAAGGTTTTAAAAAAACACACGAGATGTCTTGCCAATATATGTCACTTAGTGCTTAGCTTATAATTAAGCAGAAATCTTTGTGTTGGTAACACAATATGTGATCAGAAAGCACAAAATGGGGCATATCTAAATATCAGTAATTTTAATCATATTAAATCATTTTAGGCAGCAAGTTTACCTGACAGCTTATAGGCAACCCAGTGACAGAATGCAAATGAAAATGCAGGCAAAAAGAGGAGATCTTAAAAGGTTTGGAACCAATGAAGCCAGAGCATTACACAGGCAGTTGCACTTATATTTCCTATTGTAATTCTACCTGGCTCAGAATACAGACATTTCTCTGATTTTGATTATTCACAGTATGTGCCTAGGAATATTGGGCATTCTACAGGCATTATCAACAACTTATCCTTGTGATAAGAGAAACTGCTGGTGTCCTAGCAATAAACAACTTCTCTATTGGGAAGAAAAAATGTTTTTATGTGTGTGAGCAACCAGATCTTGCACAACAATTCTCTTTTTTTTTTTTATTTTTATTATCTGAAATGATCCTTAAAGGCAAATGATGTGGTTAACTGCACAGTTTATTATTGTTATCATTAACACTATACAGCATCAAAGGATGCATTAGTCAAATCATTAAATATTGTCAGCATTGTGTGAATGATTAATGTCACTATTGCTTAGCTCCCCAAAGTACATCTGATTAAAAATATACATGGGATTTGGATAGGTGGGATTCAACAGCCAAAATAAGAATGCCATTAAATGACAGTGAATCTAACAGGTATTTTTCTAGGACAGAGTATTGCATCGTTATTGCAGGATTTACAATTTACACTGTCCATTTGAAAGTCCATCTCTATTGATCTAGACTATACTACAACTTCAATCAAGGACTACAAATAACAGTAAATTGAACAGTCTCTTAAAAATCGGGAAGGAGAAAGAAATGTAGCCTTAAATACTGGTCCAAGCAACCAGGATCCTAACTGTAATCAAGCTCTTCCCTTCCCAATGAAAAGATAAGCATCACTGTAACTTGAAGGTCAACAGATCTTAGAGGTTTCAGACAAAAAAGGAAACATGGTTAAAATAAAAAAAAGGAGGCGAGGGGGTCATTCTTGAAGAAGACCTTATCAGCTCAACAATCTTCAGTATCTTAAGCATAGAAATACAGTACAGGGAGATGCCCACAAAATGTCAGGCTTTATAGATCATCCCAGCAGTGGATTGCCTAACCAGCGACCATGTCAGAGCTCATTTTGAAAGCAGAGGTCAGCAGCAGCTTTAAAGGGCACTGGGCTGAGGAGCCCAGATAGTAGGTAATGCGCTGCAAAGATAACAGAGAGGATGGCTGCATCTGCCCCGTTCTGCTGCCCTTTGAGCTCTCCAGATCGCACAGGGTGTAGTCACAAGTGCTGTGCCCCACTGCACACCTCAGACAGCGAAGGTACAGATCACAGCAGCACCATTTGCATTTCAGACAGGCTCAGCCTGACATTCACCTGCCAGAGGAAGAATCCAAGCTGATTGCCATGTGATTGTTTAACATGACTGGGGTATCCAGAAGCACATGCCATGAATTGAAAAGAAGTCAGATAAAATTGTCACTATGCCTTTGAGTTGCTCCTTGTGCCCTGGTAGCAATGCTCGCACATTATCTAACCTTCAGGCAACTAACCTTCCTCCATCAGCGGACTCCTCCCAAGGCCTAAGGAAGGCACTTTGCAGAAGTGCTGTGACCATGTGAAATACGGACACATAACTACTTCCTCACTATCCCTTTGAATGTAGCTAAATAAATGTTGAAAGAGGCAAGTGGGAGGATAGGGTCAAGAGTCAAAAAAGCCCCCCAAACCATAATATTTTAGCAATTCAGAGAAAAGTCAAGGCAGAGCACTTGCTCTGAGATCTTTCAGAACTAAAACAAAGCCGGTATTTATGAATAGTAGCAATCAACAGCCAGGCTGTTAGAGGTAATTTTAAGTGCAGCCACCTGAATTCTAACTAAAGATCTTAGTTCTGGGTGTTGGGGTTTCCCCCCTCCTCTGCTTTACAGATAACATTTTCCCATTTTGTATTCCCTTGCCAAGGAAAGGCAAACAGGGCACTCAAAATTCCATAACTGTCCCGATTCTCCATCTGGAGTGGCACTGTTATGCCATCAAGTGATCAAAAATCTTCAGCTGAGCACTTTTCAAGGCAGATCACATCTTCCACTTCTTAGCTGCCCTCCCCTGACTGCTGATATGACACAATACATTTAACAGGGGTCTCTAACTGTTAAAAAGGTTCTGTCTACACACTAATAATTCAAAACTAGAGATTAAGAGCAGGTATAAATCAGCCATGGCTTTACAGGAGCAGAGTATGTGTAGCTTGATGAGTTTGTGCTGGCTGCTCTTTTGATTGGCACAAAAGTTGAATCTTTTTTAGTGAAGATCCTGCTTCACCAAAGGGTTTCTTGAGACAAGACTTGTCATGGCAGTGGAAGGAACTGTGCTTTGCTAGATCCTCCCTAGCAGGGGCAAAGAGGGATCTTGCCAGTCTGACAATCATAGTGCAAAAAAAGAGAGAGGGAGTAACAGGGCAGAAATTTCATTCTAAATCTAAGGTAGGTGAAATTTGAACTGTTTTGTTAAGACAACTAACATGGCAGGCAAAAATCCAAAGCTTTCCAGTAAACTAGTCCTTTCTCAAGCTTTTGTATGCAAGTTCAGTATTTGTTTGAATAAAGGAGAATGGAGTAAACATCAGATTTTTTTTTTCTTTCTAAAAAAAAAAAGTGTCTTTTTTTATATGTCTTTATATGTCTTCTGTCCTATTAAAGCGTCAGATTTAGTGAGGAACCCCCCTGGTTTATCAATTCACCTCGAACTCTGATCGTGTTGGCACATTCGTAAACAGGTAAACATGAAGAATAACTGGCCTAAACGCCAGTTTCATTTACACCAAAGAACATCTGTTCTGGTGGGTCCATTGTAAACATTGAGTAAAATTTCTAGCAGGCTTATGAGAAATTCTGAAATCCTGTACAAAACCGTTTTGTTATTACTAATGGCACGCTCGCTCCCTCTTCTCTCTTCTTCCTCCTCCTCTCTCTTCCTTGGCTGCCCAACCTCTTCACAGAACCAGCCACAGCTGCACCTTATTCACATCGACCAACCCACCCCCCCTGAAGTCAGCCGACAGCTGTATATTATCAATGCTAATTAACCCAGCTTCAATCCTCTACAATTAATGTTTAATTCTGTAGTAATTTCATTAACCCAAAATAAAGGAAGTTAACTTCCTTTCAAGGAAGTTACTCCCAGTTTAAATTACTGTCTTAAATTTTCAATTGTGTAAGCTTATGAATAAATTCAGGCTATAAAAATCTGTAAAGGTGAGAAGGTAATAAACAGTTCCCAGCAGAAATGCAATAGATCTTGTAATGCCTATGGACAAAAAAATGCCAGTGATTTTGGTCTGCCAATACAAAAAACTGAGTTGAATTTAAAGGCTGACACTCCCTGTGCTTTCTTCAAATACAAACAAGCCCCGACTGGACAATTTTCTTACAGAATGACCTGTCTACTTGACTTTGATAATGACTGATATTTTTAAGGAATTCAGTTACAACTGCCTGCATATATGTTTTTTAAAAGCAGTTTATTGAAATGTTATTGTCTTCTAAAGTCAGGCAGAAGGTGATGAAAATATTTAAGAATGAGGGGAATGAGGGAATACTACTCTGGATTTACTTCTCTCCACATCTGTAATTCAATACTGAAAAACTAATACAGGCATGCATCTCTTATGTCTGTGTGCAATTTTTCACTCCAATTTTATTTTCCAAACCCTAAAAAGTATTGATATTTACTTACAGAAACCCAGACAGATAGGTTATGTCCTGTGTAATTTAATTTTAAATATACTAGCTGTACTGGGAAACAATGGATGAAATTAAATTAATTTTTCCACAAGAATTACATTATCATAATGACTTTTCTCCCTTGATCATTACTAACTATCCACAACTCTCCTTAAGGATGGATTCTTTGTTAGCATTATGAAAGGCCTAACTACTTCAGAATTTGCCATACATTAAAATATGCAATTCAGCAACCAATATGAATATTGAGATTTACTCATGAAGTCTAAGGAAATTTTTATGATTTTTATAAAAAATGCATTTTTAGGGATCTTTTATTGTAAAGCTTTTTAAAACTCACCTCTTCATTAAGCCACATGAAATTTTCTTTTTAGGTAACTATTGACTCAAATTTAAATTATTTCATCAGTTCCTGTTAGTGTTAGACATGAAGATATTTTTCACCTTCTGTCCTGGAGTGAAACAGATTGGTGGCTCTTGAACATTTGATAGTTCCAGATGCTGTTCTCTTTTTTTTTCTCATTTTTCTTTTTCAACCATCTTGACCAAAAGAAATAAATGGTCAAAGGTAACTCATATTAACTCATACCACTTTTCCTCCTCCATTAATAACTTCCTTTCATTCCCCTCAAAAAAAAATTCCTGGATATTTTTAAAACTGGTGCTTTCTTCCCCTTCTTCAACAAAAAGAAGTCCAGGCTTTCGGAAGGCTCCAATTTCAGCTGCTGCCCCCCCAAATTAAAATAGATAGATAGGTAGGTAGATAGATAGACAGATAGATAAATCACCTTGTTCAGTAGCTCTAACTTTCAGTTTTCTTATCCTTTACATTCATCTTGTGTATTTCTCTTACATGCACTGCTGTAAGGATTTATCTTCTACACAGTGAAGAAAGGACTATGAAATACTCCTTAATGTTTAATATTTAGATATCCTTATATCTTTAAAAATCATACCACTATAGCAAATGTTAGAAAAAGCCTTCACAGCTAGAAAGCAAAATGTTTATATATTAAGTGTAGACATGAGGCAGATTTGATTATTATCCAATAAAGGAGGATTAGAAAAAAAAATCCAAAGAAGAAATCAGCCTTGCACCCCAGTAGCCTGTGGAAATTACTAGCTGCTTCTTGACTAAATTATAACTAGTAAGAAATGTGGAGAAGCCGTCATTGCTGCTATATTGTATTTTACTTCTCTGAGTCCCTGCACAATTTAGCAGAGAAAAGCTAAACCCTTTCTCTGTAAGCTGCAGCTTAATTAACAAATACAGCCTCTGCCTTAGGAACAGATAACAACCTCTGGGCTAATTCTAATTTTAAAGAGCGGAGAAAATAATCAGCACTAAGACAATTATATTACAAAGAAAGGAGTTCCTTCAAAACCAGATTAATAAGATACATAAAACTCCAGGACAATTGGGAATGCTGTGTGAATGGGAAGTTTTGTTGTTACTTCACAAATCCCAGCGTGGGACTGAGGACCCTTCTTTGTTTTTCCTTTGAGCCCTACATATCCCAAAGCACTGAACACCTCTATTCTGCTCTGCTACTAAGCTGTTTTCTGTCACAAAATATTTTCAAATTAGTTCAAAGAAAACTAAAAGTAAAATCACATTTGCAGTCATTAATAAATAATTACAAAAGAAGATAATGCATTATGTCACTGTGGTGCACCCTGCACTGTCTGTTATTGCCAAGCGTATTTTCTGAATCCCAAAATCAGAAAAGCAACCAGATAGAAGTGTTTGCACAAATATTTTTTCCCAAATGACTGCTTTTTTTTTTTTCACCTAAAATTTGAAAACATTTAACTGCTTCTCTGCAAGACAAGTTTGTTTAGTTGCATTTTCTGATCCCAGTTTTCCCCCTCTCTTCTATGCGAGCAATTACATTCCTTTTCCTAACTTCTTTCCTATCTTATACGTGCATCCGGATATGTAGATAAACAGAGAAGATACACTGTGACAGAGGTCACTGTCACAAAGGTCAATGGCAAAGCAGCAAAAGAAGAAACTACATTTATCTGAATTTCATGCAAGGAAATAAAGATACATTGTTTCTGAACAACACAGACTTTGTTTCAGGGAAGTTCTGAAAAGCACTTTTTGCCCAGGCATTTTCTACTTTTCAGAAATTTGATAGTGTCAGTGGAGCAAGCCTCCAGATGGCTTTATCATTTACTATGATAAAAAATGCAAAGGTGCTCTACCCAAGTTATTGTTTTGAATCTCCAAATACAGCTTATGCACTTTGTGCATAATACCTTCAATATCCTCATCGACCTGCCTGTTCTGCACGCAGCCTGTCGGTGTACCAAACAGCAAACAGCGCCTAGCGTGGGTGCTGTTAATTCAAGGGAAAACAGTGCTTTTGTCACTGCAGTGTATTCAAACTCTTTCTCTCCCAAGTGAAATAAGCTTTTTTTGAAAAAAAAAAACCAACCCAAAATCAAAAACCAAACATGCAGGTCTACTGGTTCAGCTTTGTAGAGTAGCAAGGACTTGTGCAGCCTACTCTTAATAGAAGATAGTATGCTGCATTCCTAATGGGGAGAACTATGAGGGCAAAAATTGGGTCTAGAGCTGTCCTGAGTCACAAAATCTCTAAAGCGTGAACCAGCCAACACTCTGCAAGGTCTTCTGGCTGTCAAATGGGAAAAGCTAACCCTCAGCCACTGAGACAGAAGGAAAGCATCACAGGAACACACCAGTTCTGGGCAAAATGTCAAGGTGTTGACCCATCCTGGTGTGTGTGAAGTGCATATATAAAATCCCAGTAAAGTTAAACCAGATCTCTGTAATGTTGGATATGACATAGGCTTTATGGGAAACTGGTACCATTCTAGAGTGGTCATTGGAGGTCAAGCAAGGTACCTCATGGTATTTGAAACAGCCATGATAAGGCAATTGATTTGCATTCTACCATATATGTATGCATCTTAGTTTCAAACTGAATCCCACTCCACTTAGGCCAAGGAACATGAAAAGTGGAATTTTGAAATGAACAAATATTATTTGTCAAATATTTAACAAACCCATTTTTTTTTTTTTCTTGCAAGGAGAAAGATAATTCTGGGAAACAGGCTGAAACCCAAAATATTCAGGGCTTCTAAGAACTATATAAAATGCTTCTGATCTGCTTCAGTCATTTGAGAGGAAAGCGCATCTAACTTTGCTTAAATGAAGTATATAAAATGAAAGCTGCCCTGTGACACCCAGAAGATCATAAATGTTTCTGTTCCAAATCTTTATTCCCATAGAGCTCTCAAACCAAAACTGAATGCTCTCAGAAAGGTGAAGAAAGGAACTCAGATGTAGCTCTGATACCCTGTTTAAAAAGAATATTTTGTTATTTTTAATAATATACGAAGAGTTGTATATTAGCATAAATACATTCCCAAATGAAATGGGGAAGAGCATGTACAATCATGTGACTATGTAAAATAAACCAGGATTTTACTTTCTACTGACCATTAGGAGTAGCCGGCAAGGAGGGCTAGAATTTAGCTCCAGCAAGTAATGACAGCTTTGTGTGCATTTACTACTGTTTCTGAATTAACAACAAAGAAAAAAAATAATCTTAGAATGGCTTGTGTCCCTACCCAGCCCATGCCTGATCATGGCTGTTTCAAAGCTTAAGTCTAGCTCCTGAGCATTCACACCCTTCTAATACTTCCCCAGTGCTCAGTAGTGGGTGCTCCACATAGCACCATGTCAGTGTAAAAAGGTTACCAAGGCTGCAAAAATAATATAGAAGGTGGCAACTGTATAACCAGGAGTGCAACTGTATAAAATGTACAACTCCCGGTACAAGATTTGAACAAGAATTCACATAGAAGTTTTTTTTCTGAAAGAGAAGGAGGTGATGATGCATTCTAGATTTCTAAACCACATGCTGTATTACTATCTTTAAATCATTTTAACTCCACTTTTCTGCATAGATGAAAGAAATCAAGGTTCAGCTATGCTTTAAAATTATATTATTCTACAGATAAGCGATGTTGGTGGAGGGCGTAGAACAGATTTCATGAACAAGCCTCTGAAGCTCTTATTCTAGGATTACCACCAAGCCTGTAAAGAAGCTAAATTCCATCGCTTTTCAACCCTGTATTATTGTTGTGTTTGGAACGTTTAGTTTTCAGATAAATATTTAGTTGCAGAGTCTATGACACTGGCTAAGACTGATCTAGTTTGGACCCTTAGAAACATAGATCCCAGTTTTCTTCTCTTGAATAATGCTCAGGGGAGAACAAATAATTAAGACAAATCCTCATTTCTGTTTTCTTTTGAAATCACTCAGGATTAACACCATTGCTGCCTGTTAGAGGGCATGAAAGTGAATTAGCCTTTGAGAAAAGAAACACAAGAAAATGCTGTTGTTCAGTTTCTATGTTGTTGCATACATATTATTTTCTCTTCTTTTCTAGGCACAGATAATATATGAATATAAAAATGCATTAAAAATAGTGACCCTGTTATCTGTGTCTTCAACCCTGTGGTATTATTCTTAATTTCTTAATTAGTTAAAAAATATATGCCTGATCCAGACTATTTTTAATTTCTCAAACTGTACAGATCTCCCTCCACTTTTTTCTAATTATTCTACAGCTTGCCATCTCTCTTTGCAAAAAAGCGTTTCGTTACATGATGCATGCAATTTCTGCTCCTTAATTACCTCTCATTACTCCTACTTACACTCTTGCTCAATGTCCTAAATAATTCCTCCTGAACCTTGCTGTCTTCTCCCTTAAATATTTGCACAATTGACCTGTGTCCTTGTCTGTTCTTAACTAAGTTAGGGTTTAGCAACAATAAATCAATCCTGAGGAATCAATCACTCCCAAGTAACTGTACTGAGAACTGTTCTTTGAACTTGTATTCTACTTTTAAAAAAATGTCCTGAGAGAAATAGTCTACTATCAAAGCCTTACAAAGATGAACTACTTTCTTTCTGCACCATGACACCAGGATCTGGACTTTCTCATTGGCATCTCTCATAGCAACCTCGTGTCTCACCATTTCCTTGTTTTATCTTTGCATTACTGTGGGATGCAGAGCTATACCTCCCTGAGGAAATACTTTTCATTTGTCCAAGCTGGTTGTAGGATTCTGGAAATTACTTTTATTGTCTTGATCTTGCTCTGTCTCCACTACTATTTTTAATGTTTTCTTCATTTGCAGCAGTGACAAATTTAATTTATGTTCACCTTCATCTCCCAGATCACTCATATTATTAAACAAAGCTCTCTGTTCATTGTTGTTTGTTTGTTTTTTTTCTTTTTATTTTTTATTCAACACGTATCAGTTATGTAGGGAATTAGTTTTTAAAAATTCACAGATAGAATTTAGAACTTTGACAGTACTGTGACTGTGACAGATTAAAGGGTTTAACAAGACATAAATAACACAACTTTATGTACAACATATTTGTCAAACACCTTTCATAACAAATATGTTGGAATCCAACAGTAATCCCTGTGCCACAAGAATAGGCCTCATCTCTTCCCAATTTAAACTACTGCTGAATAGTAGTGCTCTTTGTTTATAGGTGTTCAGCTAATTTTCAGTCCAAAAGAGAACAGTCTATCCAAGCTAATTTCCATTAATTACTAATATTTCCATTAATTAATAAAGGATTGTCTATGAATATGAAGTTAAATCCAAAGCCTTTATAAGCTAAAGTTAGTACAAGACCTTTCTTTCCATGGCTTTTAATTCTGTTTTTCTGTGCCAATCTAGGGAGAACTCCATCTGAATGTGCTACCTCCCTCCATCAGCCAAGCTGCTGATTTCATTCTGTCACCAGTATTTTCTGAATAACTTTTGTTCAGCTCAGAGAGAGCTTTTCCCACTTGTTTTTCATCCCTGTGACTGACCAGGCTTTGCCTACCTATACAACTTCTTCTCAATCCCTGTTGGCTGATGCAATGGCCACCGTGTAAGACAGCAAGATATATTTATCATATTCTGAAAGGATAACGTGGCTTTTTATTTAATTGGCAGGCATTGGTTCATTGGAAGTTAATATATTTTCCATATAGATCTATATAATGATATTAACAAAGTGTAAAAGTTAGTGGGCCCACAGGAGGAATGATGGGAACCCACTAAGACTGAACAAAAATCTGCACGTCTTATACACTTCAAGCGAGAGACAAAACCCAGCAAAGGCAGTGGAGCATCTACCTGTACTGTACAAGGGAACTTCCCTACAGCCCTGCACCTGCAGTATTAGGAATAGTTTCCATCCCCATGGCTTAGGGAAAGCTTGCCTCTCACCTTTCTTCACGATGCATTTAAGCCATCATGTCTCAAAAACATTTTTGGAAGCAATTTGTACTTGGATGGTGTAGGACATGAAATGGAAAGAGGCTGGATGTCTGTGTAAGCCTAAAGCTGATTGCTAATTCGTCACCCACGTATCAGCTATCCCAGAATCATTAATCACCAAGATTGGTACATGACAGCTTCAGAGCTTTAAGAAAAGGAAAGCTGGAAATAGTTTTGGAGAGTACTGAAGGAGTTTATTTTTCTTCCAGCAAATTTCCCCCCTGTAAAACTGGTTCTGAATTCATCACCCACACATGCTTTCATAATTCTAGTAATATTTTCCATTTATTGGCATGAGGTTCAGGATAAATTGGCTTTGTTTCTCCTCCCCGCTGCCCCTGAGGAGTTATTCTGTCCACAAGAAGTAATGGGCAAAAATGTTTAGCAGTAAGGACTGCAAGTTTAGCTGCTTATCTAGAAAAACAGGGCATGCCTGAAGTCGTGGCAATGAAGTCAGCAGAGAAAGCAGACTTCCTTCTGAGCCAGCGCTGAGCCACTGTTCCCTTCTGGTTCTCTGTGAAGAAGGAAAAGGCAGATACAAGCCAACTTTCTCTGAACTTCAGAAATGGCTATTTCTTTTGCCTCTGGTGTCTTTTTGCACAGACGAGCAAGCCCAGCAGTGCAGCAGCAGGTAGCCTGGCTGTCTCTGGCTGTGCGGCGCCAGCTAAGCCACGGCCTGCTCTGGGTAACATCTGGGATGGTCTTGCTATGCCCCATTCTCTGTGTTGGCATACAGATGAATTGGACTTGAGCATTTCGTGTTCAAGACCTACATGTCTTTCAATTATCATAAATCCACCTCCACAGCTTCTACTCAGATCTAGAACCCTATGTTTTTAAGGTAGACCCTCAGGCTTTCTTCCTAGCACTCCCCCGTGCTCCTATTCCTGCCTGCTGCTGTTTTTCTGGGCATTATACTGCCACAGCTGGACTGGTTTTGTTCTTACCTAACAAGTCCATTCACGTGCCAAAACAAACCTCCCCTGGGGTTCCTGTATCCTCCTCCTAAGCTCAGTTAGTGCACTTTACCAGATCCAGCTGCTACATCCTCCATGACCTGGTCTCTCCATGTAACCTCTCTGGTGTTCATCCCTGCACGAAGCTTTCCTTCTAGCCCAGCTTCGCTTTATTAAGGCAATATTGCCTGTACTGCCTATGCATAAAGTGTTCAGTGTTGCACCGTGCATTTGGGTGGAGCAAGTAATGCCCCAAAAGGCTGACTTTAAATTATGTAACATACATGTTTGGAAAATTGCATTTTATTAGCAACATGGCTTTTCTATGTTTGAAAATTGGATTTAAAGTTTTTTTCCTCAGAGTCATGGTGACACCATTCTGATTATATGTAGAAGCAGTGCGTGTGATGGGAGTCATGACTTATAGAATCTCAGGATTCAAGTAAGACTGAATTGCTGAGGAAAATATTGAGACTGAAAGTATCTTATAAATATCTATTTAACAAAACTTGTCTTCATTGTGCACCCACAGTCTTAAACCATAGACAAGCATTTGCAACCAGTCTTAACATCTCAGTTTCTTCAGCTGCATTGCTCGTCTAAATGCAAGTATGTTCACACAGTGAAAAAAATATAGCTTGTGCTTCACAGGAGGCTAGACTAGATTAATGGTCATTTCCAGTCACAAACGCTATAAGGATGCTCTTCTCCATTGCTGGTCTTTGAAGAATTTTTGATAGAATTTTCTTAAAGCAGGACTGGATTTCGTAACACATGGCAAAAACGTTGCAGTGGTAAGGGAGAGGACATTCTGAAACACATGTAGGGATGACTGACGTCTGCAGCAAATCTGGCTCCTGTGGATGCATTAGATCAGAAGTGCCTGCACTGTGGAGTCCACACATGCACTCACACTAGACAGCCCTCGGGCAGGTCTGCACCAGACCAATGCTCTCTCAACTGCTGTAGCACTTTTTGTTTAAGACATCCCACATGAGCAGGGTTAACTTAATGAAAAAATCCTGCAAAGCTACAGCATTGCACTGTTTTGGCTTCCTCTAAAGAACCTATCTGACAATTGACAATGGATATAAACAACAGCTTCTTAGGGATTGTCTTTTGCATTGTATATTAATGTAGGATTTGCACAGCAGGATCTAGATCTATTAAAACTCCTAGAAGTAAACCCACACAAACACTACAGAAAATTTATTTACATGGATCAAAAGTCTCTATCAAAATTCCTGTCAGTTCTGTGAAGCTACATTTGGGATTAATTTAGCCCACTACAATTATTTTCACATCTGAACACATCATAAAATCTCTATAAAGACATAAATTAAATGGGAAAGAGGAGCACAAAAAATATTTACTATAAATTATGAAATAAACTAAGATAAAACAAGATAGGAAAGTAATCTCTGCACAGATGAACCACTAAAATATAATTAGTGGTACTCTGCAAAAGACAGAATATACCTGAAATAGCTTTAACATGTCTTGAATAAGATATGATCTTGGCTTACTTTTAAAATCCCTGTTCAGCTCAACCAAAAAAAAAAAAAAAAAAAAAAAAAAGGGAAAGGAAAAGAAAACAAAGCATGCAGAGAGACTATGACTGGAAAGCTGAGAAGATTACTAATAGCATAATGAAACTATTATAGGTTACTAGTCTGAAGGCAGTCCAGTATCACAGTACCCCAAAGCACTGTTATTTCATATTCAAGATCAGATGGTGATGGATGGATGGCCAGATGGAAGGAAGGAATTGGAAGCCCGGGATTTAAAACCATGATTCCCTAAGTTAGGCTGCTAAAACAATAACCTTATTTTCAAGTCAGGAATCATTGCTGGACTTACTGAATTGGACTCCTACCACTTCTCTGCAAACTCACTAAAATGGATTTAAGTTGTCTACTTTCAAAAGCTAGACAATAACTTAAAGTTGTATTGTCCCTTTCCATAATGACGTGAACCGAACCTCGGATTTTATGTTTGCTATGCACAACTATATATAATGATATATATATAATTTATTTTCATTCAATTAAATGGCTGGAACTTTCTAAGTTAAAGAACACAGTTAGGAGCCTATACACTTAAAATTACAGAAATGAGGAGAAAGACTGTTTCCAGCATCTGTAGTTCTGTTTGTGTGCATCTCCACATCACCTGCCTGAGTGCACAGTGACATTATCAGCATGGCAATCACTTAAATATACCCCTCCCACCAACTAGAACTTAGCCAGAAATTTATCAAAGTCACTTATCTTTAAAGTACAATAGAAAAAATAAAGAGGGTCTTATGCTATACACTGAAGGTAAAGTTCATATAAATCAGACCCATCAGCAGAGCCTGATCTCACCTGTCAAGGTGGCACACAGGAAACAAAAGACAAGTCTCTCAGGACAAAGACCTACTGGATGTTATAGACCAAAATGAACATGCTTGAATTGCAAATCAGAAGCCAGAGTGGCCAACAGAGAACAGTTGGAGATACTTAAGCCTCATGTGTCTCATACAACTAGTTACACATCCAGCCTCATTTTATTACTGGCTAGTGCTCACATAAGCTCCTCAGCTTGGCCCTATTTAAATCCACTTTGGGATGGAGTTGGCATCAGTGTATGCAATGAGATCCCACAACAGTTAAAAAATGCTTTAATCTCCTAGCTAAACAAAGATTGTGAAGGGTCTCTTTGCTACAGACATTACGTGAGACTTCGGCAACTGGGAATACAAGAGAACATCTAGGAGGCTGAACTCATTATGAAAGAGCAGACATGCTGCTTCAGCTGAGAGATCACACACAGCACCAGCTAGATCTCTCAAGATATCCTCACCAGCCAATTTCACCTGTCTTGTGCTGCAGGAAGACTGCCAGCTTCTCCCTCTCATAGTCTGGCTACGGAATGCACAACATTTACCACTTAGCTTCATGACAGAGAGCATGTTACAATGCTGAGCATCACTCCACAAAATGACATTGCTTCTTAAAATAGACCACTCCTCCCTCTGTCAAGCTCTTCCTTGTTCATCGAACAGTCATGCCATACTTGAAAGAAATGTATGGATAATCAATCAATAATGCCAGGCTGTCATCCTTCAAAAAGTAACGCTGCTGCATGATGCCTTATGTCTGACTGGTATCAAAATGCATCAGTTGAAAGGGCCAAAACAGTCATCAAAAGTGGCTTTCTAGATGATTTGGAAAAGTCTATTATGAACCATTGCAGAAACCCAGTTTCTGTATCCATCCCATACCTGTAAACATATTGAGCAAGCTCAAAGCAAGAAAGCAAGTGTTAAACGATGACAGAACATCATCGTTGCTATTTTGAGTTAAAATTAGTTATCCCAGAAAGGGCATTTGAGGATTAATGTTTTCACCATGCTCTGCAAATGCAAAGACTTACGAGTTATAGATTATGATAAAAATACTCACAATGTTCCTCATGTGTTTCAACATTATCGTCAGGCGGGTGCTCTCATAGGATATGACTAATTGTACTCCAGGCTTATAATCAGTTGACCGAGGACCTAAAAAAAGCCAGATAGTTTGTTATTTTAGATAACAGCTCAGCAGAAGTACAACTGTAAAATATTGCAGTACGCGTGAACTAATACATAAAAAAAAATCCCTTATCTCATATTTAAATCAAGGATGAAATTAGAAAACATGGATAAGGAACATGATAGAAGAAAGTAGTCTGACATGCAGTGCTCATTTGTTTTCCTGCTTATGCATTGACAGTGAGATTTTTTTGTTTTCTAATTGCCATCAATCTGAATTTTGGTGGGAAATTTATGCTTGAATAACAAATAATTGGAGGGCTTTTTCTGGAAATCATTGATGACACTAGTCAGTATTGTTGCAATTCTGTCTGGTTGAAAACATTGGGTTTTGGGTTTTTTTTTCCAGATCTCAGAAGAAAGAAAGAAAAAAAAAAAAAGGCAAGTTTCCAGAACAGTTCCAAAACAACTGTTACAGAAATGACATCTATATCTATCATATATAAATTATCGCTTCCTTAATCTGTACTTTTCCTGTGACAGGCTAGTTTTCATGCAACCTATTGCTTTCACAGATTTTTCTACTAAGATGCCTTTACAGCGTTTGAGTCTGTTCCCACTTAAAAAAACATTTTTCAGTGTTCAAGCAAGAAAGATCAGTCTCATAATGAGGAAGAAATGACTAAGCATATCCTGTTCCTTCTTTCTGCTGGAGGCACTGAGCCAGCTGTCTTCACTGCCAGAAAGGTGTGTCCTTGAATTTGGGTAGGTAATGTGGCTCACCTGCTCCACGGGGACAGCAGGCAAAATAGAGATGGCTTTTACCACAGTGTACCAGGCAATGGTGAACACAACAACCTCTTCCTGCTATCTATCTGACCTTCTTATTTTGCAGTGTTAAGTCTGAGCAGGATGCACATGAACCATTTTGCACCACTTGGTCTGAGACCAGGAGTCCTCCCCCTGCGTTCATCATCAAAGACACTCCAGACATTGCCTGTGTGAACTAGCCTGGTTTTACTTATGCAAACAGGGCTTCATTTAATTAGAACAAAGCTGTATTACAACCAGTACTATACACCTACTGCACTTGGAAAAATAAGAACTCGGTCCTGCTAACCTTATGACAAAATAGTGATCTCTGATGAGCTGGTCTCTGTTCTGCCTGTCTCCCTGTTAAAGAACATAGCTGACCTTGAGACCTCAGGCAGAAAAGTCCTTCTCCCCTGCATGCACGTTGGGATCTGCCACTGACACATCAGCCTTAAATCCAGTGCAGGGTGAGAGAATGACATGAGACAAAACAATGTAATTGTAATCAATTCTTTAAATAGTAACACACCGTTTAAGAAGCAGAAGGAATGAGGAAGGACAATGAGAATGAAAGAACTGCCATCACATGAAGGTTATGTACTAGCAAGAAGGGGCTTTTTAGAAAGTATCAGGACTGTTCATCCTCAATAGCAGGCAGGATTCCCGTGTCTTCCTTTCAGCCTCAGCAGACACCTGTGCACTCTCTGTCGTGCTCTTGCTCTCTCTTTCCCAAAGTGCACCAGAGCTCTTACAGCCAGGGTTGTGAGAGCAAGAGATCAGACTCCCTCTCCTCAGCCTTTACTCTGCTGTTGAGCAGAGCAGGCAGCAGAGGGAAGTTATAATGAGTAAGCTACATTGGCTGTATTTTTCTGAGGAAACCAAATGTGTAATCTCTGGAGTGAACAGAGGCTAAAATAACTACTAGGCACATGGAATTACAGTGTTGTCATGTTCTATTGACAGCCAGAGAGCTAGTGCAATTGCCATTTATCCCAAGGAAAGAAAATTCAAATGAATTAAAAATAACACAGTGTGTACATACAACTGCCATAATAGACGTTTTCTAGGCAGCCTGGATATCAACACTTCTGAGTTTCTGATGTTTGGACTGGAATTTTAGAATATGAAGCCATCTTCAATTTCTTCCCTTTAGAGACCTAAAAAATACATTTTTAATCGCATCCTAATTAGAGAAGGGCCTGAAACAGGCTCTTGAAGAATTGCAATCTTATGAAGAAATCACTAAGCTGGGACTTGGAAGACTGAGTGGAGTTCTTCATCTGTTCTCCTTTACGAACTTTGACAAATCACCTCGCCAGACTGTACATTATTTCCTTTCTAATTGTATGCAAATAAGGACAAGGAGGGACAGGGTATAAAACCTCCATGAACCAGACAAAGCTGAGTGTGTTTCAGGGTAACAAAAAGTCCACAAAAATCGGTTCTTTGTACCATCATGAAAAGACGTTTCACCTTGTTTTTAAGTTGTGGGTCCTTTTACCTTTAAGCTGCAACAGCAAAGGTGGAATCCTAGACCATTAAACACAGCGTAACACAAGGGGAGTTGTGTTTTGACACAAAATTCACTTGTGGGGTACTGCTAATTTTGTGAATTACAGTGGGTCATCCTGAGCAGTTTAGCAAGAGCAACAGATTTCAGCATTTAAATTAAATCATCAAAATTCAGCTGAACACCATGCCTTTCCTCTCCTACCAATGCTACCGGTGCCTTTTTCTGCATTACTTAAGTTTTACGGTATGACTGCTTATATCCAGTCAAGGAATGCCTCTGCGGGAGTGGACATTTTCATTTAGAAAAAAAAAAAGAAATGTAAATCAGTTTCTAACCAAGCTGAAAATAGTGAAAAACATGGGAGGGGAAAACGCGTTTCTAATTTACTGTGTAAAATGAAGTCTGAAAGAGACACTATGGGCATGGCTTTTACTAAAATATTTGCTTTTTCTATATAATAAGTTGAGTACTAATGAGAAAAAATTAAAAAGGAAGGAAAAGAAAAAAATAACAGTGCGGGGAATCTGATAAACAGAAGAAGCTTCTATTGCTTATATTTCATAATAGAAGACAGTTACTGTTAGCTACACTCAGCTGTTACATTTCAGGTTTTCCCACATTCAGTGCTAAATAATAGTCTCTTTGAAGTCCAGGTGATTTTAGCTTCAAATGATAATGAAATACACATACAATAATTACTTCCAGTCTATCCAGCTTGGGCAGATGGACTTGAGCTCAGGCCCTGCATTTTTAGGAACTGTCATGCTCTACTTGCACTTCATTATAGGCAAACACCAAATGCTGGTCTGTTGCAGATACAAGAAAAAGCTCCACTGACTTCAGCTGAAGCAAGATTTCTCTCCCAGGGGCTGATTCTTTGCTCACTGGTGTCAATGCAAAAGTTGTCAAATACCAGAGGAGGACCCTGGTGTGCTTGTAGCATTTTTCTATACGATTTGTTCCTGTGTGTCCCAGCACTTTGCAGTGGAAGTCAGCCACCAATCCTTACTGCAGAAAAACTCAAACACTCTGCCAGTTTGTAATCTCTCAAACTATAAACACTGGGAAACTATGGGTCCTTTCTTCTTTTTCAATGACAAAATTAAGGCAATCAGTGCTCAAATTTCTACGAAAGGTGGAATGATCTTCAGAGTAGCCAAGTATGTAGTTCTTTTCTTTATCTAGATGGTCTTTTCTATCATGTTTGAGAGCTACCAGCTCTATATTCTGTCATTTGTGCAATGTTTTCATTAGCAGCATTGTAAGAGAAGTGCTGCATTATGCTTTGCACAATGTATGAGAACTATAAACAGCAAAGAAGATACTACACAGAAGACTGACAAAATCAGTTTAATAATACATTGCATTTCACATGCGGATGGCAAAGCATTGGGAAAACACTGATTAACTAAGGGTCAGAGCACTACCTTTAGGGAATTAAGTATTATTCTGTATTCTCCACCCTCATATTTTTCTTAGACCTTTCTTCTTGGTGACAGCCAGTTTTAACATCTGGCACCAAAGGGTACTGGAACCTGTTTGATTTTCCAAGGCCAGGGCTGAATGCCCCAAGCCAACCATCTGCCTGCTTTAGCTACAGCTTGGGTTTATGAGCCTCCAGTGTACCCAGCTTCAGATAGTCAGCTGTAAAGACATTAACTACCTCACTGGTTTCATCCCACAAGCCAGCAAGAGGTGCTTATGGCCAGCAAAACAGCCTAAATGTAACTGAAGTAGGAATGCAACTTGTGGCAAGAGCTTTACATCAAGAACCAGCAACTGCAGCAGATTGAAACACTACATAACATGAGTGAAAAACCCTACTCTCTTCAGCAACTATTTATGAGGGCTGTGTTTCTTCATGGAGAGGCATGCTGTATTGTAGAGTGAAGCTGGGTTAATTAGCATTGATAATATACAGCTGTGGGCTGGCTTCAGGGGTGGTGGGTTGGCTGATGTGGATAAGGTGCAGCTGTGGCTGGTTCTGGGAAGGGGTTGGGCAGCCAAGGAAGAGAGAGCAGCTGAGGAAGAGAGAGGAGAGCTAGAACGTGTGCCCAGGATGAGGAGAGACTAGGAGAAGGCAGCAGAGGGACTGGCATGCAGAGTGTGTTGGTATGTGATGGTAAAAGACCTTGTTGTAGCTGGCTGGTTTGGAGAGTGCTGTGACACTGTATGAGAGTCTTTGTGGAATGCTTGAATCTTCCTTTAGAAGGGCACGGAGCCAGTTTCTCTACTACTCAAACTGGACAGAAGGCCATAGGAATGCATGGAGCCCTAATCAAACATGTCAGAACTGGACTTGAGTTGTGCACTGTTGTAACCAATAGCAAAGACTTCAGGATTTCCTAACTTCAGCAAAACAGGCAATTACAAATACTTTCAGGAGATAGAAACTCAACACCCACCCACCCCACCCCCAAGATTGACATAAAAATGTTTTTGATAGACTTTCTTCCTTCCTCTTATAAAAGGCTGTCTCTGAAATCATTCCTGATATCTTCTCTCACTCCCTTGTAGTAAGCTTGGTATAATGAAATGCTGACAATATTCAGTATAATTCAAAATTCACCCCACTGGGAGTACTGAATCAGTATTCATGTCAAAGTAAATTTAGCACTGATTTTTAATCTCTTCATTGCTAGGAGCACAGCACAAATTCATAAATTTTAATTTTTATTTTACTTTAGTAAGAGTAATTACCTATAACATTTATAAATTAAAGCAGTGTAAGAGGAAGATGCTGTCTTGATCAAAATTCATAACCTGCTTCTACTGGGCATTCATTTTATTTTATATTGATATTAACTAAGAGACAGATGATTTGCTTGTGTAAAGTCTGAGAGAGAAATCACCAGATTCACGGAAAGCTACAGCCCATATTAAACCTGAGTTTTTCTTCAAAACAAGCAAAAACTAAGGCCCTTATAAGCTCATAAAGCAATGAAAGCCGTGGGGGCAGGGTGTATTATTTTCATGGAGGTTGTCTCTCTCCTGCAGGCTCAGTGAAGTTAATTCCTGCCCCACTGACCGTGGCATTACTACAGGGCTTACTTTTAAACCAAGAGTGTTTCAGGGGACCCTCAGCAAACAAGAGCCTCCAGGGCCACTGCGCTCCTCCCAGCAAATTCCTGTCTGCTATCTGGCATCTTGGCATGATCAGCCACCTCCTGCCTTAGCTGGACTTGTGTCTTCTCCTTCTCACAGGATGGATGATAACAGGTTGCAGCATGCCATGCAGCAAAGCTCTATGTGAGCTGGCGTGGGTATGGCAGCAGCCTAACCCCAACAACAAGGGATGAAGCAAAAACTAACTTATATGAAAATAATTTTTCAGGTGGGTAATTAGCACATGCACGTCTGGTCTTCCTCCAATAGCTGAGCTCATTTACAGCTAAGCTGACCTACTTCCACAGTTCACTGCAGCTGATGGTCAGCCAGGTGCATTCCCTTCCTCTCTGACCAGCAGCGGTGCCGTACCCAGAGCAACGCAGCCCATTATTCTTGTTCTCTGTTTTTACCCACTGGATCCCAATTTGGACCACGTGTGTTATTGGTCTTCTATAAATAAATGATAGCAATTTGTTTTCTAGGCCAAAGGGAGGTAGATTGTTTTGTTTGTTGGTTTGTTTGTTTTCTCCTGTGTTAAACAGAAGTTTTGCCTGAAGTCTAGAACTGAAGTGCCCAAACTTTAAAAGGTAGAGTTCCTGAGCACAAAAAAATAATCCCTCTGTAACCACTCTGCTTGGGGCCAGAGGCACGTTAATGTCCCCCAACCAGGCTGTGACCTTCTCCTCCACCAACTGTAAAGTGAACCAGCATATTGAGTTACCTGTCACGTAGCTTTCACCAAGCACCTGCTGAACAAATTCTTACCTGTTTCTTTATTCCCTTCTCTGATTTTGATGCCATTTACAACAAAAATAAAAGCTTGCCCTTCAGACCATACTGACCCAGGACTCCACTGTAGGAATTATGAGGTTGTAATATATTTCTCAACTTCATTACAGACTCAGTCCATGCTTTTGCATGAGACTTTTGCACCCAGATTCTCTGTGATAATTAGGCACCTAAATATTAATGAAAAGTCAAAATCCTTCTAAAGACCTGGGACTTCAACTCCTTTATGCCTCAGTTCACTCTCACACGTCTACATCTCTGGTTAGAGACCCCATGGGCCCAGACTACATGTTACATTTGTACTCTGGTTTGGATTTTCTGTGGCAAGATTTAGCCTTGTATATTCCTTACACCTAGGACATCTTTGCATTATCTCCTCGTTCCTTTGCAAAAATTAGAGCAACCATTAGTGATTTCCAATAGTCATAATGGATTTAATATGATAATGGCATGCCCTAATCAAATAAACTCTACACAGGGGGAATCTTCCAAAGGCTGAGAAGCCAGAATGGGATTTATTTTGTTCTGATGGATTAAAAAAAAAAAATAAAAATGGTCCCAACAAAAGAGATAATGAAGCCCCTGTCTGCAGATGGATTAAATTAACTTAATGGACATGCAAACTGAATATACAGAGATACTCACACTCCTTTCTCAAATGTGGATAACTGGTGATCTTGGAAACTATTTTATCCTATGAAGTACATAACAACCAGCTGAACTGTTGTGGTGCAGAATGCAGGTGCAGGCTTCTTTGTGTGACTTTATTTTGCCTAAAAACCTGACTATAGAAGATTATTTTCCATGCAGAACTCGCAGAGTGGAAGACAATAAACATTCACAGTTTACATTTTATGGTTTATGCTTTGGCTCTTAATGCTGTAATGCCAGAGATTAGATTGAATTAGGTGCTGGACAGAAGAAGGAAATGGGTTAAGTATTTAGATAGGCTAAGGGAACAGTGCAGAATCTCATTTAGTAAGAAGTGAATTACCACTATCATTAATAATGTATGCCTAGGCATTAACATAGTGTTCTGTTATTTACCTGCTCCACTCATTGTGAAAATGACTTTAGGAGCCATCCCTGATTTTCTTCACCTGTCCAAGCACACATTGTGCTATGAGTCAGTTCCTTTCCTCCAGATTCTTCTCGAAAGATTTTGTTTTGTAAAACAAGAAACCTGCCACAGTTTGTATAAATAAAATTTTTACTTTACATATAGGTATGTTTATTAAAAACTAAATGAAGCAAGGCTGAGGACAATATGTCAAAGTGAAAGAAAGCTACAGATCACACTAGGAACACATTTTCAGAGACCTTGAGAAATCAGGAATTATTTGTTGGTAACTTTATGTCTCAAAAAAACCCAAAAAATCCCCCAACCAAACGCCACCTAAACACTTTAGACTCACCTTTGCATTATATATTTAGTATTATTAAATAAAACCTTTCCAGAAAAGAAATCAGATTGGTAATCCACATACCTAAGGTCACAGATGATGAATCTTCTGCCAAGGTATCTTTGGACCAATTCAGGAAGAAGCTGAGTACAAGCTTATTCTAGAAGAAAATAGAAGTATTTTAGGGAATATCATATGTTGTGCTCTGTTCCTGAAATTATTCCCCTCCAAGCAGATTGATGGTAAGTTTCTAAAGTATATATTAGAGGTAGCAGTAGAGAGGAGCCTTTCCCCTCTGATCATGGGCAAGGACCCCAGGGAATGATTTCTCCTCAGGCAGAGGGAAGATGATGTTGTTCCTTACCACTGGCTCAGGGATGCTGCATTTGTGCCTACCTGGCCCCACTTAGAAGTCAACACACTTCTAAACAGCAATGTAAGCCATACATTTACATTCTTCCTTCGTCTGCAGTGTCTCAGGATATGTATTTGCAGTTGCAACAACTTTTACAGAGCAGCCCATCAGTGAAACAAATGCAGGAGAACATCTTTACTATGTATTGTGTAGTCAGCATGAAATTCGCCCTTGGCACTGTACTGACCTCAAGCTTCTGACCTAATGTGTGCCTCCCTGAGGCTTAGATACTGTGCATACCTCCCTCACAGGGCAGCTTAATGGACACTCACACAGAAAAGCTCCATACAGAGTTAACTCCTCCCGGAAACCAACGGGGAGCGAAAGAGATGATCATATTTTGCCATCCTGTTTAAAAGAGTAATCCACATTATATACTGCACTATAACTTCTATTTTTATGTACTGACCTGTACTGCTCTAGTGAACATATATAACAGGTAGTTACATTCAGCTGTAGAGAATTAAACAATAAACCAAATCCTCAGATTTGAGTATTGTGCAAAGCAATAAAAAATGTGAATTCTGAAATAGACTCATATGATTCTGAATCAAAGGTGAACCGTAATTGCATTTTATTAGCTTTTTTCATACAGTCGTATTTCAGAACAGCCATTCTTTAAGATGGTTAGAATTGCTACATTCATACTGATGTTACTTGGACTGACACTGTAATGAATGAGTAGAACAAGAGACTTTTCAGATTCTAGCATTAAAATGTCACCATTGTTTTTTTCCAGGCTGTGGAAAATAATGTGCCTCTTATCAGCAAGATGTACTTCATGTAACATTTGTCTTGTTTCAATTTGACAAGATGTGGCATGATTTGTGCAAGGAAAAAAGAGAAGGAAGCATATAGTGACAAGCACAGCTAGTGAGGAGTTAACATGCGGTTACAGCAGACAGAGGAACAAGATGTGTATGTTCAGCATAAAGATAAGGATTTGTTTTAGCAGTTGCCTTTTACTTTTCATTCTACTGTTTGGAGCTTTTCCTCCCACACTGATAATTTCTTTAAAAGAAAACAAAAAACCAACAACAACAACAACAACAAAAAAAACAAAACACGGGGGGAAATAAAAGGATAAACCAACAGAATTGTTTTCTTTGAAATGCATGACAAATCCTTTAGGTATTAGCAGTGGACTGCCAATATACCTGTCTCTTCTGAGCATGACTAATTATTCTCTCATCTCGCAGATAGCTTACAGGGGAAACAGCACACACCTGCTTTAGCTTCCAGTAGCTTTAAACAGCCACATTATTCCCCATGGGACCTTCATTTGCTCTTTCAGCAAAAGTCCCAAGTGTGGGAAATCTCAAGGGCTGAAAGAGTATATTTTTAGCAGCTCAGCCTTTATTTGACAGCATGAAAATAAGCACAGAAACTTAAGTAGCCCTTTAAGTCCAAAGATCTTGAAAGAAGTGGGCAGGAGGTGGAAGGAAGGATACGCTAAATGGCTTGAAAGGGAAAAAATTCCACATGTAGCAACCTGGTTTTCTGTTTCCTCTCCACTTACTCTTTCAGCAATAAATGGAAATATATGAACAGAGAGGTTTGTAGGCAGGAAGTACAAGGATTGTTTTAGGTGATAGTTCCAAATTCTTATTTCTAAAGGAGATAACACTGACATATCCCCAGATGTTTCATTTAAGGACAGAAGTGGAATTCACCCAGATCCTAAGGCAGGCATGAACATTACAGGCGAGTACACTGCTGATGCCACAGCACTGATTTTAAAGCTTGCCCTGTCTGTGTGTCCATTGTACTTAACAGGTACTAAAGTATGTGGGGAAGCAACAAAGCCAGTGATGGCAAATGGATTGCAGGGGCAGATGTAGCAGACTATCCTGGTCAAAGTGCTTCAAAGGCAATGGTGGAGTTCTATGTGCTTGCGGCAATAAGCATTTTGCACAGTCTTATCTATAAGTCAGCATTTTCTCCCTGAACTCTGTTAATCTGCCTGCTGCAGGAGTCCACTATCTAGATTTTCACCAGCAAAATGTGTAAGTACTCTCTTAAGTTCACTCTTCATCAGCAGACCACCAAAGCACATGCTGTACTTTTAGGTGATTCCTAAATCGATGGACTTCAAACAATTGAACCCCAGTCAATGGGACTGAAGTGTATGCTTATAGCTAAGTATGCATCTGATTACACTGCTAAATAGAAACAGGCACATCAGAGCTTGGAACATATGTATGATGAAAAGCACACTGTATTTAGATGGATAGAGTCCACTTGTAAACAAGCAATTGTCACAAAGATGTGACCATAGGTGGGAATCCTAGAGACTTTGTGATAGTCTTGGCAGATAGACATGAGGATGACCATACGCACTCACTTACCCTTTGTTTCCCATAGAATTCTTACCTTTAAATCAGTAAATGAAAATTCCCTAAAATAATGCTCATTCACGGATTTTTAGGAAAGCCTCCTGTCATTTGTCTAACCGTCCTTATCTAATAAGACAACATTCTTTAGTAAGTAATGTTACTATTTTCCCAGGTCACTCAATAACGTTAGCCTATTGGGAAGCAGCCAGGTATGTATGGGTGCACCAGTGTTGGTCTGGCTGGAACTGACCCACAACGTTTTTCAGCCATTAAACTAAAAAGGGACAAATTCCACATTTGCTTACCCTAGGACGCAACTGAAATAAGCAATTTCAGTGACATCGGGGGAGCTGGCACAGCCCTGCATTACTGTAGAATGGCAGCATGTAGCATGTAGCATGGTAGAATTTGGCTGCTGCTCTCCATCAGAGACTAACTAGAAAACTACGCTGCTGTTAGTGAAACACAGCCTGATTTCAAGCTGGATTTAATTTTGTTACAAAGAAAAGCAACCTCTCCTTTGCTTTCAGCTTTCTTTTTAGCTGTGTTAGGGTAGATTTGGGGTCAGAGAACACCCATGCACCTGTTATAATTTAACAGGATGGAGAATCAGCAGGAAAGAAAGAAACCAGAAAAAGCTGACCTTGCTGCGGCTATTATAACTTCTGGAAAGGACAGCAGAAAATAGAGAGACTTTGAACCCTTCCCATTTTGGCTCTGCCGGATGCCTTGCTGCAGGAGTATGGGAGTGGTAGGAGTTTAAAGGACCCACATACCTTGGGTGCACTCCATACCACTGCATTACGTACCTCCGTATGGGCAGAGCAGAAGCTATTTTCTCATCTCTGCAAATCTCAAGTAGTGCCAGTGAATAAAATACAAATGAAATATGGGAAGCTCTTATCAAACTTGCTTAATTTTATAGTGTAAAACATTAGTCACTCAAGAACAACACTGTGGTCCTGGTTTTCGCTGTATGCTTGAAAAGGAGTGAATGTAATTTACAATCACTACCATTTACATCCTCTTTAAAGCCCTTTTACACAGCCTATAAGTCACTGTTTATAGAACCTATCCATACATGGTTGCTGTTTGCTTACCGGCTTGCACTAGGTCTATCTTTGGCCCCAAAGTCCTTAGCTAATTTGGATACTTAGAAAATTTGTATAGAGTCAAACCCCAACATACCTTATATCTTTTTACTGATTAGCCTACTGTGCACCTACCTGCACTTACTCTAATCTTTGCCACCCCTCTCCCCGTGATAAACAAACACCCTCAAATATCTAAGCCCACTGAACTTGAACACAAAATCAATCTATGTGAAAGATGTGTGACAAATAACATGTTTATTAAAGGCTACGGAGTTTTGCAAGGCCAGCATGCACATTTAGTGTCTGAGCTGTGTTACCAATACAATATCCACAAATTAAATGCCACTTCTTTTAAATGATGAGAGATAGGAAGATAATCTATAGAATGTTACTATCTGGTTGATGGTACCAAACGCACATGGTTGCTATATAAAACATTGCTTCAGATTCAGTTTTAGATTTTTCACTTGTAATGGCCAAACCAGGTGCAAGTTGTTTTTTCAAGATAAGCATGAAGACATTCAGGTTTGTGATTACTGTTGTTTGACACCAGGGCCAAGAGCAGACTAAATTAATGGAGCCTTTTGTGTCCCCAAGGAGTGTACAACCCTTCTACAATACAGCGCTAAAATTACAAGCTACTAGGACAGCCCTAATTTATATGATATATTATGATATGTATGATAAATTTGGGCTGCAATCTCCACTTGGGCCATCACTCAGCTGGAGCTAAGAGTGAAATAGAGAAAAATGTACAAGTTGTTAGCAGAAGCTGCCTTTTGTCACAGATTTGATTTACACTTTGATAATGTATATTTTTGACCTCCCCCATGTTACCAACCCTCAATTTACTGTTTTTTGATGCTTCACTCTTGTCGGTGGCAGCACTTGCTTGTTCTGCCATTTAATGAAGAAAAGCTCCAGGAGCCTAAACATCGTTGAGCTTGTTGCCTTGCCGATCTAGAAGACCCAGGTATTTCAACTCAGGCAGCTGATGAGCCTGTCAGCAATGGTGCAACTGGCACAAAACTAAGTATTCTTATGGTGTGACCATATATATTGGAGTAGAATGAAATTAAAAAACATGCTAAGCCTGTTTTTGATCCTGCCCTAAATGACTCAATATGACAATGAGGTGCATAAACTTTTGCATTTTAGTGATTAGTGTAATGAATATAACTTGTTGTTCATGTATATAGTCTGGTGGTATAATTATTTATGATCCAGTGTTACTCTGGATTTAGGAAAAGCACTCCTATTCTAGGCACCTCTTCAATGACATCTAAGAGGAAGTAAATGAATTAAGTTTATGCTCAAAGTAAACTACAGGCTTTTAAAACCGTTTTGAATACGGACAGGCACAAGCACAGTTAAGCATTTAAACTGGTCCAGTAGCAAATACCTCCATCAGCTGAAGTTTCTGCATTTATTGGATCTGACACTAAAATTCAGAAACAGAGAAAGGTGGCTTGAAGTTTCTATTCTTTAAAGAAGGGTTTAATGAAACATTTACTTCCATTTGAGCTACAGTGTAAATGAGAAGGTAACTATTTTCCACCTTTCCTCCTTCATTCAAACCATTTAGCAGAAAAGATCAGTGTCATTCTGACCTACTCTCAATTACAAAACAATTTTCATAATCACAACAGTCTGGACTAAAAAAGCATGCACTTAAGACATGACTGAGGAAAGAATTCGGGTATAATCCAATTCTTCCTTTATTTCAAGGATTTTTAATTACTTATTTATATATAATCAAGTTTATAATCAGTCCTGTGTGAACTGGACTAAACTTTTCAGAGCTGACATGCTGTCTAGTCAATCAGGGTAATGTGTTTACAGTAATAGCAAGGGTATTTTATAACAAAACAACGCCTCTTCTCTCCATCTCAGAGAATACTCCAACATACCCTACAGTTACAATACAGCGACGATACCGTACGGGTATAATTAATCAGAAAGAAATGACTATGTCAAGAAAGTGAAGGCAACTGTTCTAGAGGCAGCTGCTCTTACAAGAGTTCTTCACAGATTTCTGAAAATTATTTATTCTTACATAGTTTTACTATTTCATAGGAATGACAGTTTGGTAATGCTTGAGAACAGACAACTCACTAAATGGTTTTGGTCAGGTTCCCTAGCAATTTGAGAAAAAGGACAAATTTGACTGCAAAGTTGTCCAGGCCATGAAGAAAGACAAAAGAATTATATTTATTTTTACCAAGAAAGCCTCCTAGTTTGTCTTTCTGCTTAGACTAAAACCAAGAAGACATGATGACACTTTTAAAAGAGTCATACCAAAGGAAAAACTAAAAAAAAAAAAAAGATGCCTTCAGCTGGGAATACAATGGAAATTACCCACTGGCTGGTCTCCTTGTTCTAAGTGGGTCAGAACACATCAGTATTTTCTAAATTTCTCACATCTCCCACCAGGAGAAGCATATTGAAGTAAAAATAATGTTTCAATGTTTATAGAGTATCAATAACTTTGAAGGTTATTATCTAGAATTGCAGGTTAGCTGCATGGTGGCAAGCAGAAAGATTTCCTGCATGCACTTTACAGATTGAAACAATCTGCTCGTTACTCCATTTATTATCGTGCCCTCCAAGTAAGAACGACCAGTAGCTGTGCAGCCCGCTTAGGCACAAAACTTTTCTTCTCCTGATGGTTCAGTGCTATAGGCTATACCAGACTGGACAGTTTTCAGCAGCTGCACAGTCCAGCATGTCTGAGTAGCCCCACTGGGCTGGCTCAGAGCCACACCACCCTGTGTCCCCAGCCAGACCTGTCCACAGTTCCCTCTGAATACCCTATTCATGGCTGTGTCCCAGTGTCCCAGCAGCAACGCGGGTGCATGCTGCAGGGCCATAGAGAGAGGAGGAAAGACCTCAGGAAGGTCAGTTCAAGGCAGCATGCTCTGGATGGTTAGTAGCCCGTGCACAGACCATGCAGCAGAAGGGAGAAAAGAGCTTCTGCACATGACTGGGAAATGTTTTTATTACTATCCCAGGGCTTTAAGCAGTCTAATTTTTCAACCACAGATTAGGCTTCTACACAGCAGTGCTTGGCTCAAATTGAAAATCCATGTACCTTACGGCAGCCCAGAGCACAGCAGAAGATACAGAGCTCTTCGTTTCTAGGTCACTGGCTTATATCATTTTTTCCTCAGCTGTGACCAAAAGGTGCTAATTTAAAATAAACCCATGACCCTACTGTGAGTGGCAGAAATTGCACAACAATTAACCCCAACACATGCAGTTTATTTGGCAAGGTCAGCCAAGGGAGTCAAGCACCCAAGTCAGCTGCCCATACAAAATCAAGTCTAAGTCTGTGAAACAGATATTATTTATCCTCTTCAGAAGTCTTCTCAATTTCAACTCGGGGCACAGAAGTTAGAATCAGATGAATAAGAAATCTCCTGTTTTATGTATGGATAGGCAATTTCCTCTTTAATCTCCATTACACAGCCACAGCTGGGAAAGTTGGGCAGCAAACATTTTTATCCACCAGCAAGACATTTTAAATTTTGGAGAAAACAACAGCCTTTAGTACCCTCTTTTTAGATCCTAGGCCATCTACACTACTAAACCAAAGTAGCCCCGGTTTGCACTCCGGCCCTGAGGGGACTTGGCATGGCTCACCTGGCTGAGGCCCAGGCTCTGCTGAAGAACATGCCAACAGAGGAACAGCAGCATCAGCGCACAAGCTCTTGCCTCCGTGCCCTTGAATTTACTGGCCTCTACTAGGATATAACGTAAAATACTGGGTTTTCCTGCGTGTCTGACAGCTTTCCTGACAACAGCTGGTGGCTTGAAGATGGTTCTTTCTTGCACACCCTGGTGTCACTGTCAGTGATTAACCATTCAACTCCCACAGGGAAGCAGGATAATAATTTAACATCCTCCTGGAGTGCACAGGGCCTGTTAGCTGCTGTTTTTTTAGCCCTGGGTTAGCCCTGGGTTTTTACAGTGCTGCAGTGCTAAAGCTGTCCTGGGCCAGAGGATGGAGCTGGCGTTTGATGAGCTGACACTTCAACTTTCCGTTTTGAAACAGGAGGAAAACATCAAATCTCAGGAAACGATTATGAATATAAAATGAGAAACCATCAATTTTAATGGATACAATGTATCGTTCTGGTAACATTGAAACAGTCTGGTTTCAGTCTTACATTTGCAAAACAATTTCTTCTACTTGTTAACTAAATTTTGAAATGAGAAGTATTTCTGGGCTGAAAGACTGGAACTTTTCATTTAAAAACTGTCAAAATCAGACTTTTCAATATTTCAAAACTTATTGCTTTTTTAGACATTACATTCCTTAGAACCTACTCCTTACTGTCAAAAATTCAGTGAATCACTGCTTTTGGATGGCAGCAAAGGAAGAAATTTTTTTTAAAAAAATGCCCTGCCAAGTCTAATAAACTATTTTTCAGTCATTCATTGTCTTTTTCTTAAGTTCTGATTAATGCTGCAATGGCTCCATCTCAGAAAGTCTGCACCAAAAGATGTGTCATTTATGTTCTGGGTTTTTTGTTTTTTTTTGGTTTTGTTTTTGTTTTTTTTTTTTTCAAATGAGGCCACAGAAAGCATGGATCTTTTGGTACAATGCTACTAGAAGTCATATGCAAATAAAATAAATACTGGAAGTGCTCACATTAGTCAGTTTCCTCGATCCACTTAATAGTTGCTTTAGATAGACATTCAAATCCTTCACTCTTTTATGTTCAAGATCTGTCAAAGGTAAATGCCATGAGTGGGGAAACCTGCAAAAGAAGAATATTCGTTAAGTATAACTCTTGTACCATATTTGATGAAAATATTTCCAGCTCTACTTAATAGAAGAAAGGTAACACTTTCTAAAAGGTTTTGTAGGTAGGGGAAGGGAGGGGAACAGTGACCAGAAGACGGTTTACCCTTCTGACTCTGGTTCTAATAATGTCCTGATATTGTTTCATATTTTACTCTTTTCCTGTCTAAATAATTAAAAGCATAATTTTAAAAAAACCCTAAAGGACACTTACTTGCACTTCATGGTATCTAAATACATCTAAAAAAGATGGTCCTTTATGGTCCCAGGAGAACATTAGCCTCCCCACGCTTTGCACTGGGCAAAGCACAACAAATTTCTGATCCCAGCCCAGGGCTCATGCTATACAAACTCTTACCACAGAATATTGAATATCAAAAGCTTACAAAACAATGTAACATTTTATGAATATATCATTGCTTGCTTTTTTACCTCAGCTATTTAGAGTGTATTTAGAGCTATTTAAGTTTTTCAGAGCAGGCCCCTGATCCCCTATGTAATTTTAGGCACTAGCAAAATAAAAGTAATATATGAAAAACAAATGATGGTCATAATAACAATATCAATTCCCAGAAAAGCAATAACAATAATAATAGTAATGTTCTTGCTGAATTTTTATTAAGATGAATTTAATTTCAGTGTAGTCAATAAACCACATATGCATAGAGCTGCCTTATGTAAATTTTCAAATGTTGTGGTGATTGAAAAAGTCAAAACCCCACACAATATTTTTCTTGAATCATCTTTGCATTTTAGAGATAACGCACATTAGATCAGTCAAAAGGTTAGATTTTTAACAATACATATAATCAATTTATATTAACCTTGCCCTGACAAGGACTATTTATCTCTCAGGGTGAAGTAGCATTAGACAAGCTATCTGTGCTAAATTGCATGTAATGGTTTTGTGATATGGATTGTTAATATTTGGAATCGTAATTAATATTATGCCTTATGTCCTCTAATCTATGTGATATAGAAAGGTAGAAGTTTTGATCTGATTGTTTCGTATTACAACACCATCATTAATAGTTAACCGTGTCTTGCCTACAAACCTTTTTTTTTCTGGTACAACCTTGTTTATCCACTAGATCTCAAGAGATCTATGAAGGCTTCAGCGAAATGAATAAAGAGCCATCTAGCAGTGCAATACACTGAAAAGAGACACTTGGCTGGTCTTTTGAAAGGCAGCTGTGTAATATTGTGGGGAAGAATTCAGCACTGGTACAATTTAGCCTGCAATTAAAACAGCAAGGGACCAGGATGATAGCAGCATATTGTATGTATGTATGACCTTTTGATTATTTTCGCCTATAGCACTGTAAGATCAGGGCTCAGGCACTGTACAAATGAATAGTAAGAGGCAATTCTTGTCTTATGAAACTGCAGTGGCAGGACACATAATGAGGCAAGGGAGATGATATGACCCAGGATCATGACATATACGAGATAAAAATAGAGCCCAGGTCATTTTGGACACATAGATGGCCTGTGAGTGTTCTGGGTTCCTCTGGGGCACAAAAATGACTTCTTTCAGTAGATGGTAGGGAGGATCTGTTTGGAAGCAGCTTAAAATTAATCAGACTGCATAACACAAAGAGAGGAGTCTGACTGTAAAATGTAGGCCCTCAGAAGATACATCCTAAGACCAGTGGCCAAACAGAGGACAGAGAAACTGCTGAGTTTTAGCACCAGTAATCTGCTGCAGGGAAGGACAACACAAATCTTGTGGTGCTGAACAGTTCTTGAAATGTTCTTCACATTTTTGCTGAATTGCACCTATGGCTGAAACTGACTTTGTACTTGTGAACACACTTGTGTTAGAAAAGGTTAACTTCCCAAGCTCATTTTGAACTTTGCATCTACCTTAAGTATATCAGAAAAATACAAACTTGCGCTATGTGCAGACATCCTGCATACCAGATTCTATTTCCTACTTACTAGCTTCAAGAACAATCTGCATATAAATCATGTCACTTAAACACCTTGTTGGGTCATAAGATTTTCATCCTTTTAAAAAATAATTAAACACAATTAATACTCTGTCTGAAACCAAATAAAAGGGAAGGTGCTAGAGGGCAAGGGCTGGCTTGGGGCAGCTATGTTTTGACTTATAAATATGGGCCGAATGTTTAGATGTCAATAGCAAAATTCAGATGCTGAGAACTCTGAGATTTTGCCATTAGTTTATTGAAATATAGCCAGTATTTAACACTTGTATGAAGTATACTCATATTGCATTATTTCTTCTTAATGAGACAAGATTATATACAATTTCATGAATCGATATAAAGCAGTACCCAAGCCCTTTCTGTTAACAGTTCCAATTATTCTAGTAATATTAGACATTTTACTTTTAAATCACATATTTTCAAACTGATTCTATGGTTATATTATGGAACAAGGATTTTTCCTTCCTTTGAAACACCTGGTATCAGCCAGAGCTGGAGCTTTGTAACACAGACAGGCTAATGGTCTGATATGGTATAGCAGTTTCAGTGATAACTTCCTATAAAGAAATAATTAGGTTTTTATTATTAGAATAAAATCTGGAACACATGAAAAGCCTCAAGCTGATGAAGTTCTGTTAGAAAAAAAAACCAAAACTTTAATGTTAAAGAACAGACATATAAAGAAACATCATAAAACAAATTACTTCAACACAGTCTTGGGGAAAGATCATACACTGACAGGTTACTACTGGGATTGAATTATGACAATAAAACTCTGCATCTCTTAGACACAAGCTCAATATATGTAGATTAACTCTGTGAATTTTGGAACTCTTTTGCAGTGAAAATGTTGTGAAGGATTTTATTAAAGGTAGATTTATCTGAAAAATGGCTAGTACTATTTTTGAAATTCACTACAGGGTTTCTGAGGTCTATGTGTTTCAAAAAAGAAATATATTTCCCTTCAAAGGACTCTGCTCACCACAGGAAAAAATCATAAATAGGTACTTGTTAAATATTTTATTTTACAACCTAATAGCTTGCATGCAAATATCTCCAAATCAAAACCACGATTCGAACACTTTAAATGTTTAGTGAAATTCTGATTCTCACCAACTGCTGCAAATCAGTTCATGTGAGCCAGTCATAAGTCAAACTGGAGTCAATGAAAATCCCTTCAGGTAGGAGAAAGATTCTCTAGAATTATGTAACCTAAAGCTGTTTAAATGTATGCCTCTCAAGCTTGGGGAATGCCAAATTTGGGTCTGGAATTTGTGGACTTTATTTTTTAAGTCAAAACCATATTGTTTGCAGCTACTTATTTCAGGTCAAACCTCAAAGACCTTTCTATTTTTCAAGCATATAACTTGATGCTCAGCTTTGTTCGAATAAACCACTCGTCCTTTTGGCCAGCTTTATGTTTAAATGTAGACTGAGCTTGAAAATAGGCTTGCATCAGGGTAATCAGCATGACTGTAAGAGACAACTGCTTTGTTCTCAATGGTGTATGCAGTATAATATATAAGATATTTATTACAAAAGCCATTGAAAATCATTACATAAGGCAAAGCTGTTTTATATAAGACAGAAATAAACCATGGGACTCGCTGTCCCAGGAAACTGTGAAGAAATAAGATTCAGAATATGAAACGCAGGAATAAGCATGCACGTGGATAATAATTAATATTCAGAACTATTCCAAATAATGATAACATATTTTTCAAGAGATATTGAACTGAATGATGTGAGGTACAAAGTACTGGCTTTAGGGGCCAGGATAGTACATAAGATTATTGCATATTTCTTAGCTGGGCAATATGTGCATCTTTATGTAAGAAGGTTTATCATGCCTGCCAGTGTCAGAGATTGACTTGTTTCTGTCCTGACCCAGTGTGAACATTCCTACATTCCTTTAATATGTGGATTGTGCTATGAGTTTTGATCACCATCATGCAGAAAATAAAAACTATTAAGGGCCCTATTGTACCATTAATGAAGTCAATACCACTTATCCTTTGATTTCAGGAATATGTGTCAGGCTCAAGCTTTTCCCCCCTTCTCCTCCCATTAAAAAAGGAACAATAATATATATAAAAGTTATACTGTCACAATAGTCTGTGATTCAGTTACTTCTGGGGCTGAATAGAAGGCTTGATAGAATATGTCACATTGCCTTTGTGTTTCTAAAAATACGTCTGCTGTACATTTTCTCACATCCTTATCTGTGCACAGAGAGAACTATTTAACAGCAGAATGTCTGCTAATATGTTGCCTTACTCTGGGAGGGCATGTGATGGAAATTGCTTCTGGAGATGGCTGTGAAGTTTTGAGAACTGGTCAAATGATCTTTCCACGAAAGTGACCACATTGCAGGTTTGCACCACCTGGACCAAATATAGCTGTATTGAGGAAAAGGGAGAGGAAGAAAAGAGAAATTGTCAGAGGCACATTAAAATAAAAAATGTACAAGATGCTTTTAACAAAGAAAAACCTTTCTTTAATGCAGTGCCAAGTGCCAGAGAATTCAGTTTGTAATTTAGAGTCTTTGCTGCACAGGAAGTTTTGTGCCTGGATAGCATGCAACTCAAATACTGAAAGATCACTGCAATGTGTGAAAACTAATAGTGCGCCGTTAAAGCATCATATAACAGCCTCCGATTTCTATTAGGCTTTCTAATTTTGTGCCATGCTTTCCTTCTGGATGCTTTAATTAGCTCTTGATTTATTTTTCACTATAGGGCATGAACTGTTTCCTTAATGGCTCTCTGCTAATAGCTGTCTGCCTGGTGTTCTTTCTCTCTGGTAGTTCATTGCTTATGGCACTGCTGTTCATCCTCTGATCCTTTTAATGTGGCACAAGCGCATCTTCTATAAAGGAGGAGGGAGAGTATATAAGCTCACAGAAGAGTCATTAAAGATCAAGGCAAATGAGGGCAAGCAAAGAACATAATACATACGGAGTCAGTCTTTTTGTTGAATCCCAGAATGGTGGCTCTTGCGATTGACTTCTCTTCATCCAGCATCATCCATTCTTGGGGGACAGACTCTGGAGCTGGAGGCTTTGCAAAGCCTGTCACTGACATCTGTGCAAACATGTGGATCAAGTTATTGAGTTTAACAGGAAAGCACTCCAAACTTTCCTTTATTTTCCTGAAGAACAAACAAACAAACAGAAGATGTACTGTTTGTGCATCTGTTTTGTTTCCATTTCTTGATCTTTGTTTTCATGGATGCAAGAACTAAAAAACCCCCAGATTCTAAAACCCACCTCACACGAACACGTACTGCCCCCACACATCAGTTACAGCTATTTGTAACAATACAGCATATCCAGCCCCTGAGTTCTACTGCTTAAAGATGCACTGTTGACATGTAGCCTGTCTCACGGCTTAGTTTGTGTTAGTTACTCTTCATAAGCTGGATACCATCAGACGTCTTTCAGACAACAGAGACAGACAGAACATTTCCATGTGTGTTTTGAGGAATTCCAGGGTAGAACAAGTAGTCTTCACTTTGACAGGTAAGAGAGTGCTCTAGCACTTTTTGGTTACACTAAACTCACATGGACTTATATGTGTTTGTGCCAGGCTACTGCATCCAATTTGTGACTTAGCTATGTATAATGTTTTAATAAATCCTCTACCTGGTTCTTAAAACCTCTATCCCTATAGAGATACTCAAGGTGAAAAAAAGAAGAAAGAAATTTTCTTCCTCTCCCATCTCACCCCGTGCAAGGGAAGCCAGAACACACCTCCAATTTCCTAGAGTTTTAAGAGCCTTCATCAGAAAAAGCAAGATAGATTTTAAAAAATCCCCTAGATATACATGTAGATATGTACAGCAAACATGGTTTAACATCAAAGTGAACTCAACTTGAGAAATAACACTGCAAGATAATCACTGGTCTTTGAAGAGTAAGATGCAGTACTCATTAGAAAACATTTGCCTTCTTGAATTCAATTGCCGGTTAAGATCTATTTAACTTGTGATGCTATTATTATTTTTTTTTTTTAATTTCCCTGCTTATTACTATAGCTCTCTGAAGATATTCTGGATAGATTTTCATTTATAGAACAACAATGCATTAGTTTCAGGCCATATGGCAGCAAACCTCTACTAAATTGTCAGTGTTTTTCTTTTTTTTCTGTTTTCTTTTTTTTTGTTCCCAGTTTTAGACCATATCTAAGTAGCTTACGAGGGCTGACGATACCCTTAACCATCTTCATCATCCCTGTTCAAAGATGAGCAAACGCTTCACCTGTCATTTTAAATTAAATTCTTATTCATGGGTTTCTGTGAGTGGGTCGGATTGCGTACTGCAATCAATTGAAATCAACTCCATTCATTGCATTAGCCTAATTTTGTGATCTCAGATGTTCCAGCTAAAGTCTGTAGCTTCACAGGTGTAACTATACCAAAAAGAACATTCTACCTGCTGATAGCTGCCCAGCTTGCCCTCCACCCAAACCCCAGATTTTTTTTTCAAAATACCGTGTGAATTTATAATACAGCAATTAGGCATACTAAAGTGAGGAAAGAAGATTTATATGTTTTTCTTAATGTAATATAAGGAAAGATATCTCTGAACCGATTCAGTTAATTATCTTAATTATTAATTACATTCTCCTGAAACAGATACATATGGACTACTTAATAAATGACGGAAATTAACACTCAAATGGAAAACAAGAAAACAGATCTCATTTCAAACTATTAGTACAAAATCAATTTGGTGCTGATTAATTAGGTTGCATGTGGTGAACTTTCCCTTTTTAACTCCTCTGTATTTAATTTAATGCATAGTTTAAACACTTTCTAAATCACTGAGACATGATTTAGGTTATAGAATCTGTAACTGGGCCATATTATTGAAAAGCACTTAGGGAATTTGAGATATTACTAGAAGAGTCATGTAAACTTTGCAGCTAAGTACAGTGCATTTTAATTTGCCTAAAGCAGGCCTAGGCCCATAAACTAGTGTTAATCAGACATTATCACTACACAGAACAGCCAATCTCATAATACCTCCATTCCTTTCATGGGTTCATTAAGACTAAAATATTTTTAACATCCAGATTACTCATCACATACTTTAAACCTAAACAGAGGCTTTTGTTGTCATTGTTGCAGATTTTCACTGAGTTATGTTAAATGTGATCATGTAAACATAAAAACAGATACTATCTTTTTTCTGTATGCAGTCCTCTCTGTTAAAATAGAAAACATTATGTCATGCTATCCTCAAACAATTGAAAAGACCTCTTCACTATTCTCGTGACATCTCACAGTGCACCCTCACATGAAGGTAGAACAACTCTGGTTACGGTTCTCTGCACATTCTGTCAAGGACAAACTGGCTTAAGGCAGCCCTCATTCCCACAGCCTCCCAAAAACTGGTTCCTATGTATAGAGCAGCGGGGTACATCAGAAATGTGTCTATTTTTTTTATTTTTTTTTTTCATTTTTCATCTTGCTGTTTATTTTTGGCATGCATTAGTTTACCATTCTGTCACGTTGTGTTATCTGGTTCCCCTTTCTGCTAGCATTTAAAAAGTTCATCCTAAGAATCAGTGCTGGAACTATCCCCTTGAACTCTCCGAGATCCCCACACACCTTCTTTTCTCTGCAGCCACATTGTTTAGCCATAGGCAAAGAAGTAGGTAAGGTCATGGGTGTTCATTGCTGAGATCCTCTCATTCCCTAGGCCTTTACTGTCTTTGCCTGTGCCTAAAGCTGGCTCTGCCCTCACAAAGATGACAAAAAATTTCTTATTTTTTTCTGTAGCCCAAGTTGCTTAGGGACTTAGTTCCTAATGGTCTACAGATGGGAATACTGAGATGACCTATACGAAGGGCATGAAAAGCACAGGTTAATCAGAAGAAAACAGGAAACCGTCATTAACTAGATTAACATTAATTGTGGATCACAATATTGCTAACACAGTTTTCAGGCAGAAAAGTTATTATTTCCACGTGACAATATCCATTTACTACAGAGTTTGGTGTCTGACCTACTTCTCAGGAAAGTGAGTATCCAGGATTACTGAAAAGTAATGACTTTCTGTTTTCCACCTGCTGGATTGACTTTGAGTTTGAAATTTTGCTCACAGTCTTCCTACAGAACTGTCAAATTGTGGTAGCAGGTAAAACATGCACAGACTGGTCGGCTGCTTGTGTTAACAGAGATGGATGAAAAGATTATCTAACATTTTCAAGAGTGACTAGTGATAGTTGGTGCCTTGATTTTTAGGAACCAGACATTTTGTGTGGGATAGGTATTCTGAGGGCTGGTGCTTAGATCTTTTTAGACTTACCAGCCTTTCTCCACAGCCTTTTAAGAGCACATACACTCATTATTACCGACTAGTTATCCAGATCTTAGTCCTGGTATATATAATATTCACCCCAAACATCAGAATAATTTTCTTTATCATTCTTGATGGCACCCTGCTACTCATTTCCATCTAGGCCTGAAAATAATTCAGAGTATAATGACCAAAATTTATTTTCATGGGATTTACAGACATTAATGAACATAATGTTTCATTTATACCTAAGTTCTGAAGTCCATTTCAAAACAAGTTGGGTAGTACAACTCTCCAACAGTTCTTAACAGAATTTTCCAGAACAGTACTGTTTTCAGGGACAGACCTTTTCTAATTTTCAGCAACATTTATTCACGGACAGTTGATATTCTTTTTGCGTACAGCAGTGATAACCCTCAGCTTAATGCCTTATCTCCCACTGTGATGATATACAGACAGTAATCGTATTCTTTTTTACCCCTTATTTTGCTAGGCTTTAAAATCCAGGTTTATGTTCAGATTAACTCTGATCCCATGGGTTGAACACATCAGGTACTCTCCTGAAGTGCATCTTCCAGCCTAGTTTCCCTACTAGTCCTGCTATGTGCCTCTCCCAGGACAGGGGACAGTCCTTATCCTGAGCTGGTGGTGTGTGGGGTTTGTACAAACGTATGAAAGCCTCACATGACATCAATTCAAGGATGAAGTTTGACTTCTGTTTCTTTGATGCATGTTTACCACAATCTTTACAAATTGCTTGAATGCTGCTGAAAGAAAGTTTAGCACTGTAGGTTTGTTTATGCCCTTTCAGAAGTCACCTTCTTTCACTGAGGTTTCAGCTGTTTGGGAGATTTCTGCTGGAATAGCTGTAGCCATCTGACCAACAGGGATTGGCTGATCAGTTAGAGATTAGCATCATGATTCGAAAGGAGTTACTGTGAATTGTCCAGTTCTGCAGCTGGTTGGGGGTGGATATGCTTGACCTAGCCATTGACAGGCCAGGCACCTAACAAATGATTCTGTTAATAAATAAGTAAAGATGCCAGCTGATCTAAGAGGCACCCATTCAGTCAGGCTTCTGAAGATGCAATGGTGTTTCAGATCCACTGTGCATCTGTTGTTCATGGTTTTCTATGAATGGGTTAGATTGCACACTGCAATCAGTTGAAATGAACTCCATTCATTGCATGAGGCTAACTTTAATCCCTTAAAAATAATTTCAAATATACCTCCCCTTGCAGGCCCTTTAAAAATGTCAGGCAGCATGACACACCATGCTGACATCTGTAGACACCTGCAGAAAACCAAATGGGAAATTTATATCCAGAGGTAAGATGGGTTTCCAGCTTCTGGTAAAACTGTGTTGTTAGGGGAAGAGGAAAGGAGGGAGGGGAAAGGATCAAATTGAGTTTCAAGGATCAAACTGAGTTCAGGGAAGATGCTGGAGAGACAACAATGTTTCATTTGGCACTAGGTGCACAGAACTGACAAGGAAACACAGAAACTCTTGTTTAACTCTCAATTGGTGCATTATATATCCACGATCTGAGGGTGCGACCTTCCAGAAGGCTGTAAGCTGTGAGGCTTAACAGTGCCGCTCATCAGCTCTTAACAGTGAGCTGACCCAATGGGAGAAGGATACAGCACACAAATGAGACCACAGGTTGTTGAACATGTCTTAAATCAAGAATGAGAGCAAAGGAATTGGGTAAAACACAAGACACTTTACAATCCTGAAAGGGGTCAATACATCACCGTCCAAACTCTGGTAGCATTATTCTGTTGGCTAAAAAGGTGACGGCAAAGAACAAATCAACATTTTTTTGCCAGGAATATTTGCGACATCGTTCCTCATTTTGTGTTGTTTTTTAATAGCAGTAGAGGCAATGTCAGTATTATTGCTCAAACCAAACTCAGACAATTGCTAAAAGCAACCTATTTCTGCAGAAACAGGGAGAAATACTGTTCTGTTTCCACTAGCAGAAGATTGAGGTTTTCAGCAGATGCATTATATGATTGAATCTGAAACATTACAATAACTACCTTGTACTTAGAACAAGAAATAACTTTCTGTTGGCAGTGTTTAACATTCCAATGACCACACTCCTTGTCTAGAAAAAAATTCTTTAAAAAAAATAAAGTGCTTTTGGAAGCAATTATAGAGAAAAAAGAGCTATGAATTGCCAAGTATTTGAGAGCTACTGGAAGTTACACTAATAATCAGAACTTGCAATTTCCTTGGCTTTCTAAGGACAGCTTGAAAACTAGATACAGGTGTATGCTACAGAGTGACCGTGAGAAGTGTGTAACTGGATTTTTATCACCTGAACATTGTGTATAACAAGGAGGTAGGGAAGAATTTTTTTGAAGGACAGGAATAAAGATGATGTAGGTAACCCAAAGCTCACAAAAAATCTCAGTATATTAACACTCCTGAGGGCAGGTTGGAAAATGCTTATACAGGGGCGTAAGTAAAAAGCTCCAAGAAAAATGAGATTCATGGAAATTCATAGGTAATGACCAGAGACTTTCATCTTGCAAATAAGCATATGTAATATAAACATAACCTTAGAGTATTAAAAAAAACCCAAAAATGCACTCTAGTAATATCTGACTTTCTGTGTGATGCAATGATCTCTATGGACAATAACAAATTTACACTTCAGCATTTTGAAGGAAATTGGAAAAATAGCTCTGAAGTTCACTGAAAACATTTTAGCAGAAAATACAGCTTCAGATAAGAACAGTGCCCACGGCACTGTACAGATCTGAACCGTGATGCTAATTTTGTTGGTAAGCAAGACTTGAACGGCATTTTCACTCTGAAGATCTTAATTTCCTTAACACCAACCCTAACAAGAAATCTAAAGGGAAGAAGGACAAGATGGCCTCTGAGTCCTAGCTGTAGTCTCTCTGGGCTGAACAGGATTTCCTAACCCTAATACAAACTCTACCAGTCAATCAAGCACACCAACTTTTCTTGCTTCCAAACAGTTAAGCCACATCTACCTAATATCAGCTGTTATTTCACATGCTTTGGCTGAGAAAAAATGAATTCTTACTCTGAAGTCCCTCACTCCCTTCACCCTAACCCTCGACACTCAGCCCTCACCACAACCACCTTGCCCAACTCCAAGAAAGAGAGTAGAGCCACAGCTCTGTTTGGAACCCAGCCTTCATCCTTTGTCTTCCAGCTAAGCAAGATGGCAGTGACATCAACCCTAACCACAACCTTAGTCCTGCCGAACTGAAAAGCATACTGACCCTTTCCACCTCCAGAAGAGTCTGGGCACTAGCTCTGAGCTTTGTATGACACTACACAGTTTTCACTTTGAAGACTCACATTACTGTATTCGTTATGTATATCTTAGCCTTTTTTCACTAATTAAATGAAGGTGGTTTTTTACCTGTGAGAGACAAACAGAACCATCCAAATTATTTGACAGAATCCAGAGGTTTAGAATTTAGTAGAAATGGCATGTTTCCTATTTGAAGTGGAAATAAAAGTCTGTAATTTGGGAATATGTAAAATTCTAAAGGAAAGAGTAAGGCAGAAGGTGATGGTAAATGTGATTTTTGTCATTAATTTTTAAAATAAACTGATCTTGCTAAGGGGCACAAGTGAAAGCATATGAGAAATCAAGTGTTAAAGAAGGAACTCAGTGCTCGGCTGTGTGTGAAGTAGTGGAAAATATAGGTTTAAGAATTTCCTCTCTTTCTTTTTAAAGGGTCTTCCTTAAACGCTCTAGGTCTCTGTTCCAGCCTTCTCTGAACCTGCTGCCTCAGTTTCCAATTCTAATACATGAAAAGGAGACATATAAACAGCATGATTCAAATTGCCCAAAATCTTCGTATGGGCCTCTGTAATAGTAATGAGACTAACTCAGCTGTTCCAGGTCAGCCTTTCACCACATTTGTTCATTGCAATGTGCCCTCTGGCTGTACTGAAGGGTAGGGGGACTGCTCTTGCCTCAAGGTGGTTTGCACCCTGCAGAGAACTGTGCTGCCTTATGGAGTGAGTGTCCTTTAGGGTTCTGAATTTGAAAGAGCCCTTCACTCAGAGTCCAGTGCTGTGAACTGGATATGTGCCCTGAACTTGCTCTAGAGGAGGAGGTTAGAAGAGTCTGGCTTGCTTTGTGTGTTTACTTGGTGTTCAGGGTGCATGAATTCGTAGACTGTCATTGGGAAACGACAGTGCTGCACAGGATAGGCTCTGACAGGGAGATTTTTTTCTCATACTGTGCCTAGAATGGGAAAGTGGGTTTCCAAATACAGTCTCCACTGGCCTCATCTAGACAACATCTCATCAACAGCTGGAATTATATGTAATGCAGAATGTTGACCTCAAAGATGAAGCCTTAGGTCTTCAAACTGTTTTTATACATGTCATCTGCAGCTCTTCATCAGTAATTCCCAGTTGTTATCATAAGCAAATGAAAGAGTTCATTATCCTAACTAAAATCAAGCTTTAAATCCTACCTATATTCACACACAATGCTTTTCTGTGATAGGTCTGTTAAGCACTTAAAAGGAAGAATCAGTACCATTTTGCAGATGGGGAAACTATGGTAGCAGAGGGAAAGTAACTTGCCTGAGGCAACACAGAAGGCAAAAAGAAGAACAGAAAAGGGACTAAAATGCAGGAATTCCAGGTCCTTACTCAGTCCATTAACAAGCTGAACATTTTCATGCAGTTCAAATCCCGTTGCATGTAGCTGCTGCATTTAAAAACCTAGAGAAAAGCTGACTAGATATAAACTGGAATGATTTCACCATGAAAACAGAAGAAATCTCTTGGTGCTGAATAAATGACTTGTTACAAGCATACCACAAATGCACAAGTGTTTCTTCCAGAAATCTGAGGAGATTGGTTATAACATGCATAAGGAATGGACCTTTAAAAATTAAACATGTGAATACCAATTATCCTTTTGTGTAATTTCACTGTTTACAACCTCTTAACATAACAGAAAAACTGTTGTTTTTTTGTTGTGTTTTGTTTTGGGTTTTTTTTTGTTATTGTTGGTTTGTTGTTTGGTGGTTGGGTTTTTTGGTTGTTTTTTTTGCTTGGTTGTTTTTTTTTTTTGTTTTGTTGGGTTTTTTGTTTTTGTTTTGGTTGTGTTTTGTTTTTTTTTTAATTGGACAGTTTTGCTTTGTGCCTGAAGGAAATAAAGTTTCTGGATTACATTCTGATTTTACCTTGTAAAGTAGCTTGTAGCCTGGAGGTCTGAGTCCTGAGGACGGAGATTATCATACACATACTTCAGATCCTGAATGCTGTTTAGCTCAGGCAATCCTGCATGCAGCATCTTAAAGTAAAGAAATATCATTAGTCCATGGTTCCACTGAAAAGAAATTTAAATGGAATAGAGCTAACTGAGAAAAGAAAGGTTTTACACTACAAGGTCTTATAAAACATAGAGTTCTGTTATCTGAAAAATGGTTCTTGATGCCAGAGTAATGCCTGGAACACTAAAGTGAATGTATTGCATTGTAAACCTTCCCAGTGAAATACCAGAAAGAGGCATGGGTCAAAATCACCAATCCATTTTAATTGTGTCTTTTCTCTTTGGATATTGTAACGTTAATGTGTGCATTGCTAAGCTTCCTTCATAGCTTTCTAACAGTGATAAAAAGGAAGGTAATCAAATTCAGCTACCTGAACAACAGTAACCACATTCTGTTAAGCTCACAGTAGTATCTTAGTCCTAATTCAATTTAGTGCATCATCACCTCCTTATTTGTAAATACTGATTCCTTCATTATTGCTCTGGACTCCTCCTGCAAAGGGATCATAGATTCACTTCCTTTACAGTCAATGCAGAAGAAAAGTTCCTTCAGGCATCAATTCTTAGTGGGAGCCCTGACTTAGCCACCAAAAACTGCCCACTTGGGCACTGGTGCAGGAGGGTATCTGTAGAGGAATGAAACTGGGTTAATTAGCATTGATAATGTACAGCTGTGGGCTGGCTGCAGGGGTGGTGGGTTGGCTGATGTGGATAAGGTGCAGCTGTGGCTGGTTCTGGGAAGAGGTTGGGTAGCCAAGGAAGAGAGAATAGAGAGAAAGATTGAGAGAGAAGAGAGAGAAGAGAATGGGCACAGGCACTCTGGATGAGGAGAGACTAGGAGAGGGCAGCAGAGGGACTGGCATGCAGAGTGTGTTGATAGGAGATGGTAAAAAACCTTGTTGCAGCTGGGGAGTTTGGAGAGTGCAGCGACAGGTATCATTCTCCGTTGATGAGGGTTGGAGCTGTTCTAGTTAGTTGGCCAAGTTGGGTTCAAAAGACAAATAATGCAAATATTCCCCTTGCAAAGTAGCAAAACAAGTAAGGTAGACAACTGAGTGCATCCAATTGCCCATACAGCTCTCTCCAGGCATCTTAAAATGTCAACAACAAAAATAATTTTTACTCATTTCAAAATGTACTGGTTTTTCTCAATAAGCACAGTCAGTTGAGAGTGTTGCTTTATACTCCCTCACATTGCTCTGTATCTGAATTTGCAGTCACTGCTGTGCATTCTTCTTTGATATTTATGTCTCGCTCCGACAGAAAGACCAACTAAGTTTTGCAAGTAACAGTAAAGAAAAAAGGAAGCACTGCTTTTGTTTTAAGGTTTGGTTGAAAGAATAATAAAACAAGGGGAAAAGATTTGGAGGAGTATTGTCTTTATTCCTTCAAACCTTCTCAATATTTTTATTTTCTTTTTGGCATTGTGAGGGAAATCTTGCTTCATATCAGACCCAATCTATATTACCACTGGACAGTTAGACTGCTGTCTCACAGAGTTCTGGCTAGCAAGGAGCAGAGGCAGAAAGCTCAATGAGGTACATTTAAAGAAGCTTTTAGCAGGGACAATAATAACATTCAGCACTAAAGGACACACAGTGCTGTTCATCTGTATGTCTTCAACACTTCTATATGAGATGCTATAAAAGATGATAACAATTCCTGGCCCCTTTAAAATAAAATTAAAAAAAAAAAAAAGTTTTTGCATAGGCAAATTAAGCTTCTTGCCCTGCATTAGAAAAAGGAACAATACCAGAAACAAATATAAACTGAATGATCTGTAGTGCAACTGAAAAACAGGATTTCTCTGCATTGTAGAAGGTGGAAGACCATTTGCTGAAACAAAACAAAACAAAAAAAGTCTTTATCTTGGCAGTACCTACACAGTGCTTTGCTGGCTGTCAGGGGGACCTAGAGGCTTATTATACTGTTTCATCCCTTCTGCTTCGTATAGCACATCTTTCATGTTTCCAGTCCCCTGATGGAGGAGGCTTCTGAACGTTGTGGCTAATGATACTAGATGCTAATTAGACAAGACATGGAACAACTGTTCAGAAAATAACTACAGGTATCCTAGGGCAACTCAAAAGTCACTAGATGCCTAAGTTTAAGTGCCTGCATTGTTCCCTTTGTTTGGCCACACATACTCTTGACCGACCACACTTAGTCATTCCAGGCTTTCTGACTCACTGAGTGGAGCTGCCTACACTATCCTTGGGCCTGGATTCAGAGCTGGTGTGTGATGCTCAGCCCACCATCTCATGAAAAATTAATAGTCCTGGCACGTACTTTCCATGTGTAATATCTCCAAAATGGGGGTGTTCCTTCATCCTCTTTTCCCATATGGTGTTTCTTAGTTTAGAACAGTGAAATGACTTGTATGGGGACACAGCATTCTTGAGTCTTAGATCTGCTCTGTCTAGGTACTGTCTCCTGTTTTATGGTATTAGGTCTGCCTGTTTCTTGTCAAAACAGAGGCAAGTGTGTCAATTATTTGCTGTCTAATGTCACCTCGAAGCCCCTTTTAATAATTTTCTACCTGAAAAAATCTTAATAACAGTAATGGATTTTGCATTTATTTAAACTAATCAAAAAGTATTTGTGTCCTGTGATCACCCACTTGATCACAGTTCACATCAAATCTTTAATGAGAGCAAAGCTGATGAACTACAGGCTTTTATGCAGCTGAACTCTGCCAGCAGACTCTTGGGTCTCCCATGGATGTTTCTGCTTTTGAAAGTGATGGAAACTTCATGGATTATTTCTTACTCCCTGTAGCAAATGTCAGTACAGCTCTAGAAACAGGCTGCTCACTACCAAGAAAAAGGTTTAATTCCTAAACTGGGCCAACCCGCCCAAATAGTTCATAATCATGATTTGCTAGAAACCACTAATAGTTACTGGCTGTCCAGAGCACAGTTTATGACTCCTGTGAAGTAGTGTACTGTAGCATCTCTGAAAACAGAATGCGGGAGGGGAAGGAAAGTTTAATGATGCAGATTTCCAGGCAGTGAGAGAAATCTTAGACATTAGTCTAAGTCTTATTTGTATCTTAGTGATACAAATAAGCAGTCCTTAGTTTATCTTGCCCCTTCATGACAGTATCTGATATTCTGCATGGAAATGAGTTCAAAGCAGAACTTCACAGTCTGTCTACTTTTCTAGAAATGTCCCATGCAACTAAACCACTTTGATACTTAAAATTTCTGATCAACACCCCATTTCAAGTGCAGAACCAGACTCACCTTTCAAACATCACTGGCAAAAACAAGGCATTCAGCATACTTGTCTGGTTTGTTTAATTTCCTTTGGTATGAAGTGCTCATTGATGGGGTGTGAGTATGCTGCCAGTCACTTTTCAACGATGAAATGCAACACAATTGTCTGAACTGCAGCCCACTGACAAATATTACAACAGATCTGCATGCTGACTTTCAGCAGCACTATTACCTCTCCTTAAAGATCATCAGAAACAAAAGATGCAGCATGTCCTGAATATAGATAAACCTGAGCCATATCCAGGCAGAGGTAGCTAGTTATTTCAGACCTCCTGCCAGGAACATTTTCTTAAGAGTCTCTCTATGTATTATTCCAGAGTAATCTAACATTATCTTTGCTGCTTGCAGAAAAAGGAACTGCACTGGGGACAAGGTGGTGGGCAGAAGATGTAGCTATATTTGCAGTATGCAGTTTTAGGCAACCTGTTCAGAAATGGAGGGATTATTGCCGTGTGTGAGAGAGTAGGAGTGCTCTTGAGTTTTCTGGAGGCTCTTTAACTTAGTATCTCCCACAGCTGCACTCTGCACTGCTTTCAGTGCAAAATTATGCTTTATGAGAGGAATGCATTTTTGCTACACTTTTGTGACTACTTAGAAATAGGGTTGAGATCTGGGAGAATCCTTCCTGCTCCGTATTGGGAAATCACTCTCTGAATCACTGCATCAGAATCCATGGGCAAGACAGAAGAAACAAGATGAGCAAATCCTTGCCATTTCTCCCCTCCTCATTGCAGAAGTTGGAGACGATAAAACTGTTTACTGAGCAACTTTTTTGCTGTACCTCAACCTTAGCAGGGTTTCCCTTAAAGATGGTTGTGTAGGTTTTTTCATGCACAGGCCAGTCACCTAAGTTTTGTGCGGTGCTGTGCACATAAGTTTCGGATTAATATCTCAGCCAAGCAACTTAGTAAGTATTAGCTAATTTGAAATTCTTACTCTACCGCAAAGGGGGAAATCATTAACCTTTCACACACAGGTAAATAGAGGCATAAAGCAGTTCTGGAATCTGCCACAGCACGTAAATCGGTAGGAATACTTAAATAAAATAGGGATAAAATCTCCTAGAAGTCTTAAAATCCTGTACAAAAGGATTATTAAACCTGTGTCAATGGAGGTATTGCTCTTTCTTTCCTGTGTTTGCATTCCTAAGAAGGGAGTGTGGAAATGTGCAGAAAAACATTCTAATGGCATCATTGTTAGCTGCAGTGCTGCTAGGTACCGTCATATCACCCACTCTGTGAAATATTTAGTTCACTTTGCCTTGCTGTAAACATGAACAGGACTGGTAAATGATTTCTTCAAGACCTAGAAAAAAGGCTGAGCGAAATTCCTGAATGTGAAACATACCCAGCTTCTTTTGCAGTTTTCTGATATTTTGTAAAAAAGAATGCATTAAAAAAAAAAAGGAAAAACAAAACCCCAAACCAACAAGCAGCTTAGCTTTTCTTTTCTCAGAAATTAGTACTGACATTGGACAGTTTCTGTGCACAGAAAGTGCCAGCACAAACATTTCCAGCAGTGCCCCTGATACCTCTTCAAATCACAGCACTACTGGAGGCAGCAGAGAAGTGGTAAAAGGAAAGAGGACACCAGAGGAAATTGCTTTTTGGTTTCTTCCTCAAGTTTCTTACCATCTCCAGCAGGTTCAAGAGTAACTGGCTGTGTTTCCTGATTATATTGTAAGCTCGACAACAAAGCTCCACAAACTCTTGAAAACGCTGTGGGTTTTTTCCACCTTCTGTGATGAAATACTCCATCTCTGATGTGAAGATGAAGGGAGCTCGGTCCCTGGAAAAGAGAACAATTACATGAGATATTTCACCAAAAACAGCTAATCAGCAAGACAGTTAATATTTGTAACACATTATTCACATTTGGTTTTCCAGTATTACATTCCTCATTATTTCTTCTCTCCCTTCCTCACTGTGGACAGCTCTATTGCTCTGCCTGGTATCACTGACTAATTGGGGCAGAGAGAGGTTTCGCAGCAAGAGTGTCCTAGTGAGAAATCCAACAGCTGAACAAATTTCGAGCTTACATGTTTTCTTCTGGTGTCTGTTTGGGTTTCTTTCCAAACTCTCATTGCTTTAATTTCTCGACTCCAACCCAAAAGTGAACCTGGACACAAGTTATATTCTGCTACTGAAATGTTTAAAAAGTTGTTCTCTAAAAGGATGGGATATAAATATCAACTCCCTACTAGGCAAGAAGTGAATTTAAGAAAGAAATCTACAGCTCCATAATCCAACAAGAACAAAAAAAAAAACGCCAAACCAACCACCTACTTATGAAGCAATCATTAAATAGACACCATTATGAAGTAATGTTTCTGACCCCACTTACAGCAGAATAAACCTAAAAACATTTTGTTTTATGTACAGTCACTCTGTATTCAGCCTAGAGTAAATGAGGTGCAGAATCTGACAGCATGTCTTGCCTTTTTTTCTCCTTACTAGCAGAGTTGGTGGCTATGGAATTCTATTGCAGAAGAAAACAGATTAGCTAGGCTTCTTCTAACAGTCCTATAATTTGATAGTTTCAGAAAGGCCTGGTATACTGCAACTTCACAGAGACAAAACTACTGCAGTGATTTACTATTCACAACTGTGTACACAAGATGCATGTAAACAGATTAGAAGGCTATATTCCAAGGAAATATATGCTGTGTGTTGACCCTTATATTCAAAATTAACTTGGATAAACTAAATATTCCTGGGAAGCTTGAATGCAGAAACAAATTTGAAGATCTTTTTCTTGCTAAAGTCAAAAAAGTGGGCTGAGTCTAAAACCACTCTGCTTGCTGATTCATTCATAAATGAGACAGTTTTCCTAGGAGTTTTCCTCATTTTCCCATAAAGACAACAGCTTTGTATTATCATAGAAAGAAGGTAAAATTGCAGTGAGATTCTGGGCTGCAGCTGGAAGTCTTAGTCACCATAAATGTTCAGGCAGCCTTCCCATTCTTACGTTTAGAAATTATTTCTGTTTTACGTTGAAGCTAACTTTGAAAACAGACCTCCCCTGAGTGTCACTCATCTCAAAGCAGCCAGGCCATTAAGGAGTTTGGTTTGGTTTTGTAAAAATATATATTTAATTTCAGCTAGGTAGTACTAGGAATGATGAAGGTCCACAATAGTAATCCTTTCCTTCCATGTTTCTCTGTATTATGCAAGTCCATAGTGTGACAGTCAATACAGTATGACTGTTACATAATTATTGTATGTTTTGTGCTGTAGCTCTCAGAGAATTATAAACCTGTGTCTATTACTGATTTTAGAGAGCAAGATTTTCCTAGAACCTTCCTTTCCTTTCTTCCTTCCTTCCTTTCTTTCTCTCTCTTTCTTTCTTTCATTCATTCATTCATCTTTTAGCTTATCTTTTGTTTATCAGTGGTATTTAAAATAGACATTAACTATTAAATAAATTTATAAAATTAGGGTCATGGAAGTCAATTTGTTGAAACCAACCAGAAAGAGAGGTAGATCCAGCAAATTAACAACATTAATTTTTCCCTTCTCCGTGGACAGAAGTCCATGATTTGAAAGCATTTTAACATCTTGAGAATGTATAAAACCCAAACCTGTTTCTCATCTGCACTTATGTTTGGGGCTAAAATATTCCAAGTCAAAACTATTGCTGTGAAGGTTCCCATATCATGTATTTTGTTCAAAACTCGTATTTGATTTCTGATGTCCGATTGCATCAAGAAACACAACTTCACAATGAAAACATAGCTTCTTCTTAGTTGGTCCAAGTCTCCCACATTAAGCTACTTGAGCTGAAAACAGATACTGCAATCAGAAATTACTTTACTGGAAGAAACATGGTGTTTAGCATTGTTGGGTTGGGCTGTGTGCCAATTTCCACATAATGCAATGAATGCAATGTTAGTCAATTCTTTTACGACTGTTGCTAAAGGATCCATTTGAAAATGTAACTGACACTTTATTATGTACATTATTTATAAGTTTACTTGCAAGATGTTTTAAAGTAGTCTTACAAGGTTCTTAAATTTTCTTAGTATCATTTAAGACTTTCTTCTGAGATGGTAGACCTGTCCTCCCTTATTAACCTGCAAAATACAATGCAGAAATTTGCTTTCCCTGTTTTTTTCTCAAGGTCTTGTGATATCAAAGCCTCTCCCATGAAGTGACCCCTGCAATCAGTCAGATGCTGAAACTACATTCCTGCATGTGTCTAAGCAAGCTGGTTTCTCAAAAAGGGAACACTTTGCAACTGAAATGAAAAAAACCCAAAAAATAAAAAAACAAACAAAACATAAAATCAACTTAGTAAGGAGACAAGACCCGCTAGAAGGAACAACACAGCCATTACGATATATTAAAAAACAAAGTTTCAGGGGGAGGAGATGCTTACTCACTGAAGAGTAATGTATGAAGAGTATGAAGAGTACATAAAGGATTCTGAAAAACCAATTGACAGGGCTGGATGTCTGTGTATAGATGCAAGAAGTTCCTTCTGCTTTCACAAACTCCTTTAGAATACAAAAGTATAGAAGGGGATCATCTAAAAAGTACTCCATCAAAATTACAAACCACCGAGCCAAGTCACCATCCACCATGCATGGGAAAATTTACATCAGCAAACAACAGAGGCTGTTTTAGCCTACCTAAGAAAATAAACAATGCACACCTGCATGCCCTGGTATTACATGAGCATTCTAATTTATCACACACACACACACACACACACACACACGTGCAAATAAAGCTCACATCAGTGCAAAGCCTGTACTTCTATATTTAAACCACTCCCTTTCTAACTGATAGCCTTCCTGTGGCTCAAAGCTAAGATTGTATGACATGATGGCATTTATTCAGAAGAAATGCAATGCATGCAAAGACTTGGTAATAATAACTATGAAAGACATCACCCATTTGGACATATATCTATTACATAGCTTGCTCACATGAAGTTATCTAAAAGATATAAATATGAAATGCTTCTTACCCCAAAACACACCCTCAAGATCACAGCTAAACCATGTAATCCTTTATAAATGTAGAATGTTCAAAGACCGATGACTGTGTTACAACTGATGGACAAAAGCCCCTTGGCTAAAATCTGTATCTGTTACAACTTGCTGCCTCCATCAAATCAATGAGATGACTGGCATCAGTTTAACAAAACTGGTATGATGAAGTATTTTCAAGAAAAAGTCTTTTGCCATATCTCTGTAGAGGACCAAAACCCGCCTTTTCTCCTTTATGGTGTGCTAAAGAAATACAGAATTGAAGCATTCTTGAATGACCTCTACAGTATAATGGTAATGTTGAGTACAATAATTTCTAGGGGAAAAAAAGCCCAATTGAGACAACTGGTGTGGCTCGGGAAAGACTGAAGATGTACAGCCAGTAAGCCTCCCAAATTCAGAAAAGTTACCTTATCACAGCACTCTCACTTTTTTTCTCCCTCCCAACTAAAGTCCTAGATGAAATTAATGAGCCTTTTGGTTTTATAATAGAAATCAGTTGAAAAGTCAATACATCTTATTTATGACAGAGTCTGATTGCAGTCCTGGACCTTAGTGGCTTCTACTTTACTATGACTGTGACAAGGTGTTTACTCAGGTCAATCAGTCAGAAGCAAGGCTAGTTTTCTGGTGGTTTTATTCTTTTTTTCTTGTGTAGTGCTTTCAGAGGTTTAAGATTTTCATGGGAATATGTTTTGCAGTTTCTCTGGAGACTAAGGATGTTTGGACGATATGTCATGAGAGGGAGGAAGGAAAGGAAACCTCAAGCAACTAAAGAGATCATCATGCAAAAACAAACTTGGGCTGGGGTGATGGGAACTTCTTCTGGGACTTCACTGTAGACTAGAAATATGCTGCATTCCCAGAAGACCAGTAAGATCATCAGGATTTGTTATGAAACATTAGATGTAAACGAATTAACGAAGCTTGTAAGGTCAACAACATTTTAGTTTTTCATGCTATGAATCTCACAGTACAGAACATTTAAGAATGATATACTGACTTCCTTCTATATTAAGTAGGAAAAGCACATGAGATAATCAACAACAAATGACTTTTACTCTGATCCAATCTAAACTTCCTAATAGTGAGTTACGGAAATGTTCGGGTCCACACAGTAATACAATGATGTCAAAACAGTTGTACTCCAAGTTGTCATATGGACATAGGGGACAGCACATGACAAACCACACAGAACTGTTTGCAACTTAAAAACCAGCTGCTTAGCAGCGTATGTCTCCATATATTCCCTGACTCCTTTAAAATTATTTCAGCAGAGTCAAGAGAGACTGATAGCATTCAGCATGACTACGTGGAATGTAGATGTATCCAGTAAAACAGGAAAAGCTTTTAGGGAGTGCTTGAATGCTGACATCCTCTGCTCTGCAGCAAAAGACAAAAGCTTATTGAAGAACACAGACATAAAATAAATGAACATGAGTGCTTATTTCTCTAAGCCAAGTGAAAATATCTAATCTACGCCATCACATAAATTTATAGACACAGACAAAAAAAAAAACAACAAAAAACAACCATGAGCAAGTGTATTCCTTTCATATATGAAAGAATGAAACAGTGAACAACTGCACAATACAATTCATCTCAGGCAAGCACATAAAGAGCCATAAAACAATATGCCTACAAAGGGGACCACAAGAGATACACTATCTTCCTGCTTACCAGGACAAAATCAATCATAAACATGCTTCTGAGATGCTTATTTAGCCTGTTCTCAGAGATTTTTAGTGATAGAGTTCTCTAACCTTCCTATCAAATTTCTGTTCCAGTATCTCTCCACACAGAGGGTTTTTTTTTTTTTTTTCCTTGATGCCTAATCTAACCTTGCTGTGCTTTCATCCTATTAATTCTTGTTCTTTCCTAAGGGAACATGAAGATTCCGTCTTCTTTACAGCATCCTCTAATGTATCTGCAGACTTATTATTCCTTCAATCTTCTGTAGACAATTGTTTCAACCTTTTTTTATATATCCCGTTTTCCTGATGTCTGATAATTTTAATTGCTTTTCTCCGGACTCCATGTAATTTCTCTGGACTCCTTATCCACATCATTCTAAAAGTAAAATTTTGAAAATATTCCAGCTGTAGTTTTACTAGCATCATATGAAGAAGAAGGATTATTTCACATTTCATGCTTTCCAATCCAATATCTTTTCATAAACTCATACTCAACTGTAGCATAACTCTCAGATCCCTTTCTGAAAAAATACCTGTCACTGCTAATCCCAACTTTCATTACAAAACCCCTTACAATAGGCCTCTACTAAAAAATGAACAAATATATTCTCTATCCCATCATACTGTTTACTAATGCAAATACTGAAAGGTGTTGGTCACATCACAAACCCTATGGTATGCCGCTTGGCGTACCCTTCCATCGTGGTACTGAAAGGCAGGGAGGTACTTTCCATGAGTGGTTGTTAAAGCAGTTCTGCACTGTAATGAATGGTTTTATCTAGGCAGAGCCTCTTTAACTTATGATAGTGTTGTTTGTGAAAGTTACAGGAGCTCTAGTAAGGCTGTTTTAACTTACAGCAAGTTGTACGGTATCTGTTCTTTCTCCTCTATTCCACAAAATGATCTTCTCCTGGAAAAAAATAACCGCTCCAGAAAGGTGAATGCTCCAGGAGAGCTCTGCAGTGCTTATTATTCTGATCACTATTATAGCAGATGACAAGCTCTTCAGCAAGCATAGACTCTAAATGATGTAAATATATATTAAGTGACCACATAATAGAGCAGTGGTTCTGAGCTTTCTATAAAGTATAAATACTTAACTTGCTGGACTTGGTGGCAGTTTTCCCTTTGACTTCAATGACACTTGCTACCACTTGCATTTTCACTGGCTTGTATTGCAAATCTATATTCAGATTTGGTTAGAAAACTTTTCTTTTTCTATTTCTTGTAGTGAGGAAACCTTTCTAACACTTCCACAGATACACACGCCTGCTCCTGATAAGTGTAAACAGCCTCTTGCTGAGACTATTCCCAGACATGATGCATATCCATCCACATCTAAATAAAATGACAGTCTAAATCTCAATTACCAAATAGTAATTACAATGCTATAAAAAGGAATAGAAAAGTGAATTAGAAAATTTGGAACAGCTTTCAAAAAAAACCCAGAATTTATTTATCCTGTGGGATTTACTCTCAATTGTATTTTTAATAGCTTTTATTTCCAGTTACAGACAGATGGAGAGTCGCCCAAACAGGGAGCTCATGACTAAGCTTCAAGGCAAAAAGGACAAATATATGAAGTGGAAGGACTAGCTTCCAAAAAGAAGTACACAAACTCTGCCTGGGTATGCAAGAAAGGTGTTAGGAATGCCAAAGTTCAACTAGAGTTGAAACTGGTGGTGGACATTTAGTAAAAGAACTAATAAAGAAAATGTGTACCTGATACCGATTGGTAATTTGGTGGCACAGGAGCACAGACAAGGCTGTGCTCATTGCTGCCTTTGCTGCAGTCTTCACTGGCAAGGTGGTGGGCAGTGAACTAAGCATGAGCCAGTGGTGGGCCAAACACGAGCCCTGCAAGTGACGATGGCTAACAGCATCCTGGGCCAAATTCATGGGAGAGCAGGCAGCAGATGCTCTTTGTTTAGCACTTGTTAGTCCATACCCTGCCCAAACAAGAAAGGTGTCACTACACTGAAGGAAGTTTCGCAGAAAACCACCAAGATGTTTGGGGGCTAGAGCACTTGCCTATGAGGAGAGGCTGAGGAAGGTGGGTTTGTTTATCCAGGAGATTAGAAGGTTTTCAGAAGATAAAATAGCAGTTCTAAAGTAGCTATAGGGGCTTATGAGACAGATGGATCCAGGCAAGAATAAGAGAGAAAATTGAAACAGATGACATTCTGAGTGGCTGTAAGAAAAAACCCTTCACTATGAGGACAATTAAATATTGAAACAGGTTGCCAGGAGAGGTTATCCTGCATGTTTTTTAAGATTCAGCTGAACATAGCCCTGGGTAAACTGGTCTGTTGACCTTATCCCCTTAATACTTACACAGAAAGATTCCTGAATGCCCTGAGCATCCTTGGCACAGATAAACTACATGGTCTGGACAATCAAAACATGCACATTATTTTTAATATCAAGCTAGAAAGAATGTCTTGAATTGCTTAGGTGAGCAAGGACAGTTCTTAAACCATTATGGTCTTGTTTATTCATTAAGTTAGTTTATATGTATATCAGCTTTGCTATTATCATTCCTCTTTGCTATCAGAGCTTTAATGTTAGCTTTCCAGTAAAACCATGTGTTGGACATACCTGCTATTTCAATCAGTAGTAAAAGAAATATTTCACATATTGGACTGGACTATTCTGAAAGATTTATCAGGTTTTGTCAGCAAATGAATTAGTTTCATCGAGATTTAATCATGTTTAATGGATATGGTAGAAAACAAGCTATAATCCTCACCTAGGTTAGGGGCTCTTATTCATCATCATTCTGTGAAGATCTAGTTTCCCTATGTAAAGTGAGCCATAGTAACTATTTATTTGTGCCCCTTTGTACTGTACAAAGTGCAAAACGTGACATCTAAAATCCCTTTCATTATGGGCCAATTGAAGTTAGTGAGTTTGTAAATCATGAAGATTTGATCACACTTGGTCACATAGTATTACTATGCTAAGTGACACTATCGCTAACACAGATGTTGAAAGCAGAAGGTAGTCGTGGTTACAGTTCTTGGTGTAGACCTAGTATTTGCAGCACATATGGCCACAGGGATTCATCTGGAACATTACCTTGTAAGAGGAAAATTGGCAAGACTTCTGATGGGAAAGCAGAAACTCGTTCAAGGCATCTCTTGATGATTTTCACTCTGGTTGCAATCACTAGTTATTCTGCAGACTGATCACAGAATTTATTCACTTATGTCACAAAATGTCACCATTTTTTACAGTCAGCTGATTGTATATTTTGGAAGAGTCCCCAAAAAGTCCTCCCTGAAAGAAGAGGTACTTTGCTTTGAGAACATACATGTATTCAACAGTTTCAAACATTGGCTTGTTGCAACCATGTGTATCTCATATTGACTGGCTAAAAAACACTGATGTGTCCAGCTCAGGCACCTTCTCAGCTGAGTTAGGATCCCCTAACACATATAAAGCAGCCTGCACTCAGTCACCAGCAATCAGAGTGCATAACAATGTTAAGGTGGATTTAAATCCTTTATATATTTCATGTTCAATACCTCATTCCTGATGCTTTATACCATTTTCAAAGACTACCACATTTTCCAGGTTTGTTACAAGTTTATTACTAACCCTATTGATAAAACACTTGAGAGTAAATTCACAAGGAGATTGGAGCAATTCTTCTTGTTAATAGAAAATGTCGGACAACTGATTTTTGTGTTCTGACTGACCCTCAGCAGTGAAAAAAAGATTTTAAAACTCAAACCTAAAAGTTGCCTTAAAATAAACAGAGTGAGTGAGGTTATATCCCCTGCCTATTGAATATTCAGCTAACAGATCTTTTCAGTATGAGATGGCTTTTTGGGAAAAAAAAAAACAAACAAAAACAACAAACACAGTAATAGTTGCAGGAGATTTGTATATCATCAGGCAAAACAGAAATAAACCAACAATGAATAAATTGTAATGCAGAGAAATTCTTAGGGCAGGGGATGAAATCCTACATGAATTAAATGTATTGGTATGCTTTCCAGTTATGGATGAAGGACAAAGGCATAGTGTGCAGAACAAGCAGGAAAAGATACCAAGAACAAGCAACAGAGATTAATTTAAAAGTGCTTGATGTATACTTGGCTGTGTGTTAGAACAGCTCCCCCTGAACATAAAAAGGTGTGTATAGAAAGCTTTCGGAGAAAGAGATGATACAATAAAATGTTTCTGATAGGAGCAGGAAAAAAAAATAAATGTCTGTAAACAGTTATAATTTTAAAAGGATAACAAATGAAATCTTATCATCAAAATGGACAGTGAACACAATGTCTTTTCCCCCTTTTATTTCTGTTTGATTGCTAAACTTCCTATTGCTAGAGTCACATTCTACAAAAAGTGATGGGGCGACTAATAGAAAGAGGAGGAGGGAAGGGGAGAGGGCAGGAAGCAATCTCTAAAGCAGGAAGTTGATAGGGAGTCGTTTAAATAACTCCTGTGCAGTAAATCTCCCAAAGTGGTGGGAGTTCCACTGGTGGCTCTGAAGGCATCAAACAATTTCTCTAGCCCAGATGATTAACAAGAATACATAATTCCTTCAAAAAAGAATCTGTTCCTGAAGATACAAAGCAGTTTATGCCATGTTTGAAAAGCCAAGAAGGCTACTGAGGGTTGTGCCAGATGAGAACTGGATTCCAGGGAACGCAGTTCAGCAGATGAACAATGCACCTGGACGAACAAAACTGGATAGGGTCAAATCCATACAGTCACTGTATGGCAAAAACATTGCCTCCCTTATCTGTCTGGGTACTTTGAAAAGGATAACCAAAAGAAGTAAGGATCCAAACTGGACAGTGAAATAATTTACTCTGATTTCCAAAAAGCTTTACTTGAATGACCTCCACAAGAGGCTATTACTGAAAATAAATAATCAATGATAAAGGGCTAACTACTGTCCAGGCTCAGTAATTAAAGAAAGCATCAAAACTGCAACAATAAACACATACTCTTCAAGGCAAAGATAACAGAAGTGCACTTCAAGCTCACAGCTCAACTTGTGCTGCTCATGCATTCTCAGACTCAGTTTGTGCTTTTGGTGTTGAATTTAGGGCAACATGAGACACTTTCAGAAGTGATGGACTTGTTGCCTCAAAAATTCAAACCCCTTGTCACCTTGGAGGTAACACTGTTTCACCTTTAGGTCTTCATGCATATTTCACCTTTCAGTCTTTATGCAAAAACTTACATGCACGACTATCTTTAAACATCTGTATAATCTTATCAAGAACATTAGGGCTACTAAGGTGCTTTAAATCATGAAATTAAATCTTTCCAGTATTCAATTTTTAGCGGGTGGTATACAGGAAGTTCTGAAAGTGGACTGTGGCAAGGAATTAGGAGTTACCAGTTCATGTAAATAATAACTCACTCCAACACTAAAAAATAAATAAGTAATAAATAAAAAAATAACTCCAGAGCAATCATGTCAGAAAAATAAATTTAAACTGCAGAAAATGAATTAATAAATAAAAATTGTAAATTGCTAATTAAATATTTCAGCAGGTAATACACTTAGTCCAACCATATTCATGCACAAGTTTTGAAAATCAAAAGTAATTATTATAAATACTTTAAATAAAATTTTAAAAAAAGTCAAAAAGAAAAAAGTAAAATGGGAAATTCTCAAATTCCTATCTTCCTTATTCCCCACTTTTTCCTATTTTCAGGAAAAAAGATGGAACACATGTATATACATTGTGGTCAAAGAATACAGATACAACTTATTCTTCCCTGTCTGTATGCCAACTTTTCTGGTTTAGAAAGAAATACCTGAAATGAATGCTTTTTTTTTTTTTTTCAAATGAACACTTCCAGTGAGACAGTAACACTCATTTTAGGTTATTAACACTAAAAGGTGAAATGTGTTACTTTTAAAACATGAAGAGGTACTTTTCTACATGTTCAGAATTTAAGTGTTTTTCGGTATAGGAACACAGCGGCATATGAAGAAAATGTGGGAAACATAATTTTCCCATATTTTTGAAACCTCCTTCAAAAAAACTGGAATTTCCCAGTGGAATAGTTAGGCTGCCTCTAGTAATTAACTTTGTAGAAGAAAACCAGCTTAGCAGATTTAACTTCTGGGAAAAGCATGATAAAACACAGGATTAGTTTGGCAAAGAGACAAGAGGGTCTCTATGATTTAGATCAGGGAAAAGAAAGGCCACTAAGTGTTTTAAATAATCAGGATGACTGGGTATTTAACATAAAAGATGGACACCTAGGTTATCATAAGGTGAATTACAGTGTGCCATGAGCTGGACTACTCCATATCTTGCCATCAGGTTTCAGATTACGCATCATTGACCAAAAAAATACAGACAACAGTGCTGGAAGTGACTGGTAGTGCAAAGGATGAGACTGCTGAAGTTAGGATAAGTTCAGTTAGCACTGGATTTAAATAAATCTCATATTCCTTAATTGACCCAAGAAGAAATGTTCAAAAGGAACTGGTCAGAAAAGAAGAAAACAAAAGCAAAGAAAGCATGGCAGGTACAAACATGAGTCAGACACCTTCTTCCATATCATTTGATGACTGACCTAGTCCTGTCTGATTATCTGGATAATATTGCACCTATTTAAA
>JAVJGJ010000057.1:21044673-21083045 GCA_035590215.1 Microhierax caerulescens
TTATCTGGATAATATTGCACCTATTTAAATGGGAGTGGGTCTCCAGGTGATTGCCACAGAATATTCAGTAAATAAAGAATAGGATGGTTATATGAAATTAAACAAGAAATGTTTCTTCATGCAGTTAGAAATATAATTGCAGGATTCACTGCTTTAGGGGACTGTAGGGTCAAGTATGGTGGCTGGGTTAGAGAATGAAAAAAAATATTATTTTATTAGCACAAAATATGTCTTTGAGCATCATAAAAAAATAAAAAAATAATAATAAAAAAAGAAACCTCATGGTTCAATAGGAAAGTTCCCTGTGGGACTTTGTAAATATTTCTGCTGCCAAGCTCTGTCATTATGTTATTGGTAAGATACTTTATATGCCTCCCTCCAACAATTCTTCATAAAGATTAGTTCCTAGACACAAGTAAAGCTGGTTGTTAGTACTGTTAAACATATTTGCTGAACTGTGAAGGTACATGCAACTGGAAAAGACAGAAAGTTCCCCATTTCTCTTCCCTCTTAAAACCAGTAAGAGTTGAGCTAGTGACTTGTATCTTGGACTCAAAACTGAGCAGATTTATTGAACATCATTTAAAGATGAGGACAGGAATTAGAAAAGTTAACTAATCCCTTGTTGGGATGTGTTTTGCATGAATGCAAAAGTAAGCATGACTGCATGAATCAGATCAGCTTCAGAGTGTTCTCTGAAGACTCATACTGGATTTGATAGAAAGAACTGCTGCCCATGCATGACAGCGTGCAATTCTCAAAGCTGCCATGTATGCCTTTAACGTTACTTACATCAGAAGAATTGCTCCATATGCAGAATATGGCAGAGAAGTCATCCTCATGAAGCTTTATGAGAAATAAGAGTTTGGAAAGCACAAAAAGTGCTCCCTGAGAACAGAAAATGGACAGCTGTGGCAAGCAACTTCCTAAATTCTGAAGGGAAAGACCATTTTAAACAGTTCAGAAAGAGACTCCTTTTCTATAAGCCTTCATTCATTTACATAGATTTCATTTTACAAAAAATCCCACAAAGTTTGGTTGTGTGATGTGTGTAAGGCCAGTTGCATGTATAGGGATTTGCATTGGATGTTTTTCATTCTTTAAAGCCACCTATAGGACTTCATAAGTATATATATAGTATCAACTGTACAAACCCCCAAGGGTCAGCACTAATAATTCTAAAGATTTGAAAGCATCATGCTGCTGTTTCATCAATATTATTTTAAGGGCATGATATTTTTGGGGGTTCAAAAATGCAAATAAAAATATAATAAGGACTCAAATAAAAATCTAATCTAAAGAGCTGTTTAAGAAACCAGAGGCTAAACCTATTTCAGGACTAACCTTGTGAGAATGAGCAGATACAAATAGCAATGAGGGTTTCAAATTTTGAGAGAGCTTGAAATTTATGGGATGTAGAAATGTGACATCCCTGTGTTCCTGTGTTATAAATAATATGCTACATTTCATGAAGGTGCATACAGTCCTACATAACTACACATTAATGACTACACGAACTGCAGTTCAGTTGCATGTAGGTATGAGAAAAACAACCATTATCCCGTGATGTTCGTAATGTGCTGTTAAGTGTGAGTCCTAGTTTTACTAAGGAACCTTACATGCACTCTAGGAATGGAGGTCCTAAAATATAATATTTCATTCTATAGTTTAAAAGCAATATACTGCAAGGAAAAACTGTTTATGGAAGTTACTGCGTTTAATTTTTATAGAATTAATAAGAACATGTAGCATGACTGAGCTGTAAAACAGTAAAATTAACATCTATTTTTATTATTGCTATGACATGATTTCTGTTAAAATTTGGTTGTTGTGTCCCCCTCTATATTTGCTTCATCTTAATGTTCACTCAGATGAGATAATTCTTTGCTCATGTAAAATTACTGCTTGAGGAAATTCCTGTTAGGTTCCAAAAGAAGGTTTGCTGGAATGAGAGGTGCAACTCTTGACACAGAGTCTGCATAAGTATCTTTTTTTAGTATTCTGTTCTGCTTTATTCTTCCACAGTAAATAAGTAGGATTAAGTAAGATCTTGAATGATTGACGATAATTCTGAGCACTGCAACTAAATCTTTTGACTGCCTGGCTTAGAAGTACTTATTATCCCTATCAGCTTCCCTCATATCAATACTCCCATGCTGTTATTTCTGTCTAACACACTGCGATAGTCTAGAATTGTCAAAGGCCAGTTAAAGAAAAAGAAAAAGAAAAGAAAAAAAAGGAAAAAGAAAAAAGAAAGGAACAATTAGCTCAAACTTAATTCTGGGACTACTTCTGGAAGTTATCAGGAAACATGGAGGAAAGACAGCCCCCCACCCTCCCATCTGGCCAGTATTAGGGCTCATTTATCCATTCCCCACGCCGATATAACAGCTTTTTAGTGCTTTGCACATACTGGCATTATCCTACCTATTTTTATTCCATCCCAAATCATTCCTCCATAGTAGGTTCACATTAGTAACTCAAATAGATGATCACATTATTTTATTTATATTTATCATGGGACAGTTGCATCACAGATAGATATAAATACAAAGAAATCAGTTTTGATTATGTAAAGTCAGATATTTGCAAAATAGCCCCTGAGCTCAGTGTGGTTAGATGTAAAACTTCAAAAGATAACGAAAAGGTTTGCAATTTTACCCACAGTGGCATAATGTATTTATTTTCCATGTTTATTTGGAAAATTTGGTTTCTTCTCTGAATATTGGAAGAAAGTGGTCAATTAGATATATCTGTGGGCTTGGATCCATTGTAGGAACACTCTGTTACAAAAAAATAATGGACATCAGAATTCTTTTGGCATAGGCCAGTCTACTCTCCTGGTCACTACTGAATTACATTATTCAAATCTCTGCCTAGACAAGGGTTTAGATAATATTTCTTTTCCAGACTGAAAGGGGATCTCCAAAATCTTTTAATTCCTTTTCCAGTCGTTCATATAAATTTTTAGAGGTTTTGTAAACAACAATAAGATATTGTTTTGGAAAATTCAGAAAAATAAAAAAAGCATGATCTCATTTGTATTTTTTTCATGGGAGCTGATTAAGATGTGAAATTTCAGAACATTGGTTTAAAGTTTACTATGTACCGTACTATAGATACTAACCTTCTTATGCTTCCAAATGTCTGTGCGTGGCCTAAAAATCTTCCAAAATCTATGTGGAACATGTGTCCACCATTTGTCAACATTATGTTGTCACTGTGTCGATCACAGACTCCCAGAATGAAGGTAACAACACACCAGCCGGCGCAGGAATAAAAGAAGTTCCTTAATGCCTAGTTAGTAAAAAAAAGCACTTACTGGAAATATACAGATATGTTTGTTTGTGATGCTAACAAGAAAACCAGAAAATGTATTTCTACAAATGGTATACATCTGCTAAAATTTTAACAGCCAGGTGTTAGTAGGAATGGTACTTAAACAGGTAATACACAGATTTTAAAGTTACAATGCAAGAACAATTTTATTCATGAGGTTCCTCTTGTGTTTTATGGGTGCTTGGAATTCTGTGGAAAACTTTGGAAGTGACATGTACCTACAAAAATCAAGCTTCTTGGCAGGAAGCTGACATTTTCTGTTCAACAGCCTGCAAGTATGTTGTAAAAACATTTAAAAAAAAAAAAAAGTTGTAAATCCACAAATTTAACCATTTCCTCTGTAAAGAAAGTAGGTTATTTTACACCCACTGTACTGTTCTGTACCTGCATGGATCTTTCTCCCACCAGAACTAAATTGGCCTTCTCAAATCCTAATTAGTCCGCTTTCACAATATTCCAACCCAAAGAATTAACCCCCATTTTACAGAATAGAACTGCAACAAAGAAAGGCTAAATTGTTTTCTTCTCATAGCATGTGTCAATCTGAATAGACTATGGGATCAAACCTAGTGTCATGTGGAGAGACCCAAGAGAGTGATTAAACAAAAAAAAAACCAAACAAAAAACAAAACAACAGTGTAGCAGTTGTGTTTAATATAACATACTTCTCTGGTGCCCTTTTACGTGGTGGAGACGTGTACTTTCATGGTTAGTCTGCTTACACAAAGCAGATGACTGGCTCATTCAGAGCTATCTCATTAATCTCTTTGCAATATTACATTGTGGCATTGCTCTTTGCCAGAATTGTGACCATGGCAGGTGTAGGAATGCGTATGTACAAGCTAATGATTTGCTCACCAGACACTCACAGGTAGATAACGAGTTTTCTGCTAACTCCAGTGGGAAGTATTTAAAAACTATGACTTCTCCCAGCAGAACAATCTACCCAGCCTCTTTCACAACACACGTATTCCGTGTCCTTTTTCAGAGGAGAGCTGTTCCTCCTACAAATCATTATCACCCTTCTACCGCAGAGTAGAAGAAATAGCTTTTGTCTTTTTAAAATCTTACCTACTACAGTTTAAGAACTGAAAATGCAGTTCTTATTCAGAAGTCTTTAATGTCCTGTAAATCTAAATCACAATGTAATTAGTTTATATAGAAACCCAAACAATCCTGATTTGTGAACTTTGTGGGTTTGGACAAAATTTGTGTTAGCCAAGGTAAATCACTGTGCAGGCACTCAGAATTTCCCTGTACATGCAAGGTGCCACCTGCAATGGCTTATACAGATGACAGCACTGTGGAATACTTAGGCCATGGCACAAGAGTTGACTGAATTTTATGTCTAACTGTACTGCTTACTCACTCTGACGACCTTGGATAAAACACCTAAGCTTTCTGTGATTTTGTGCACCCAACCATAAAATGAGGATATTAAAAGTTACTCTGCATTAGTTTTTTAATCACCTTAGCTACAGTACTGTACAAGTAAAAAATTATTGAGTAGGAAAAGAGAAAGGTTTGTTCACCAGCAAGTGCAAAGTGAAGGCATAGTAGTAATTTTATACATGTCCTATGCAATCACATCTGACTGCATTTTAGATGTTTAAAAAAATGAAAGAAGATGGGTAGAAATTTGGTTTAGAATATTCTATTTTAGTGGTAATTTTTACAAACTGCAACAGCACCAAGAAATCAGGTTTTCAATCAGTAGCTAATAGTATCTCACTTCTCCATTGAAAGTTGGCTGCACTTCTACCATAGCACTGTAAAGATACAAACTTGTAAAAAAAAATAGTAATTCTACAGAGATTGTTCCTTTTTAACTGAATCAAGATGATATATTAGGAATTCAAATGTTCTTACTGAAAATGTGGATGAACAAATGCCTATGGAATAATTACAGAGTTATTTAAGTTTATGAAGCACATTTATGCTATACATCTACTAATAAACTTTAAAAGGACTTAATTTTCAGAGTGGTAAACACTCCAACCTCCCATTTAAATTTAAAATTTTAGCTACGAATCTAATGTGGTCAAAGAGTAGGGTTCTAAAAATTGTCCCAGCAACAAACACATTAAAAGGTTTTTCATGGGCTTCAGAACATGCTCAGCCAACAATGAATTAATAGAAAAAGTTCCTTGGGAAACCTCTGCTTCATAAATAGAATTTCCAATTTTTTTTTTTTTTTTTTCTCATGCATCATATCTATTTTCATAAAATCAGATGCATTGCATGGGATCCCATGATGTGATACGAAAAGCATGATCTTATGTATCATATGACTATGTAGTTTTGATAAAACAGCTTTCTAAAACTGTGGGTACTCACATAGTAATTTCCAAATCCAGGAAATCCACTGAGACTTTGAATGGTTCATATAAAAGTATTTAGAGAGCTGACCTAAAAAATATATATATTTTTTTTTAGTTCAATACTTAATTTCTACTTCATCTTCTCTTCACTTTACTAGTAAATTTCTTAATATCTCTATGACACATTTTTATAGAAAATGTATTATAATGCACCTGATAAAAAGTAATATCTCCTTAGAAAGAGGGTGGCATTTAAGTTAATTCCCTGGCTTCTATGCATATGACTTGTTTGTCTTGTGTCTGAGTCATTTGTTTTTGCTGTCTACTGCTGTTTGGTTTCTTTTTTCCCAATGGTAAAATATGAAATGTATAATAAGCTTCTTTATGATGTTACCTCTTGGTAACTTGATTCCAGAGGATGGTGATGACGGAACCATTTTTTAATTGTGTTTTCTTTAAATGGTCCTATCAGTCCAGACTCCCTGTGGATCTTCGCCAGTGTGGTAGCATCTGGCACCATCTGTACCAATCCTAATCAGACAGAAAAGAGTTCACATGAAAAACCTTAATCTTTAAAAAGATATGAAGACCATCAATGCATATTGCCTGTTGTTGGATCATTCCATGCAGAAAAAATATATGTTTAAAATGTTATAAAATAACAAATACAATAGAAAATTTAGATTGTGATTGTTTTTCTCTTTCTGTTTGGAAACAAAAACCAAAGGGCACTTAGTAAAAAGTGGCAGTTCTGCAAATGATAAACACACCAATAACAATATTGTGGATGTATCTGCCTCAAGGTATCAACAAGGCCAACAATTTAATGAGATTTAAAAGTGAGTAGAATATGTACAAAACCAACAAAAATCTATAAAAGATAGGATCAGATATTTACTATGAAATATAAACGTATTTATGTGTTTCCTGTCTAGAATGCTATACAATTTTTTCTGCAGTATGTGATGCTGATCACAGCTGGGAGAAAGGATACTAGGTACTGCAGAAATTAGTCTGATCCAATATGACGTAAACTGGGACTTTGAAGTGCAGAGAGAAGCCAAGCATTTTGCAATGCTTCACTTGAATCCTCTATCTCTACTGCATGCACTTAATTCCTTTTTTGGAACTGAGACCTGGCTTGCCAGCCTTCTGTCCCTTCCTCCATGCGTGGTCGCATGGCATGTCATCCCACAACTCTGCGTTAGAGGAAGTACTGCCTCGAACAATTTTACTTGGTAGCAGGCTCCTCTGCTATACCAAGCCTGGAAAGTGGCATCCTACCAGTTCTTCTTCTGCTTTTCCCATTTCTGTGAAAAGTGATTTCTATGTCCCCACGACTATGAAATTATCATCTCCTATCTCTCTTGTGTGGAAAAGGTGGCCCATGGAGCAAGTCATTAGCCTGGGACTTGGAAGACCTGGGTATACAAGTCTACTCAAGCACACACCCTGTATGGCCACAGGCATGTCACTTGGTCCTTTTATCCTTAATCATTAACTGTAAATCAATTATAGAAACACTTCTGTAGCTCATAAGGAAAGATGTGTGGAAAATCTCAGACACTGAAAGGTTTTCTGCTGCTATAGTGCTAAAAGGAAGAGACTGTCAGGCAGAGAATATTATTTGCAGACAGTCCATGTATCTTTCTTGGCAAAAATACAATTGTTAGTGTATAAGAGAGACTATAATATCATATTCAGAAACAGTATTCTTGTATTATTTGCCTTTGAAGCAGAAGCCTTCAAACTTTGACTCCCACCTCCACAAAGAAGGAGAGTCTTTTTCAGGTCACATTAACCATCTGCCATGTGCATGAACTCATCTATACATTCTCCTAGTTCCTTCAGATCATTCATCCCCTCCAATTTTCTCTTTGTGGCTCAGAAAGCAATGATTTTTAAAATTCTTTTTATTTTAATAGTTTTTGTACAGCAGGTAGTCTGCATACATCAGTCTTCTATTTGTGTAAGGATTATTTTCAGTAAAAGATTTGGAGAGTCAGTGAAAAATAGTAAGCTTATTGCTGTCAGTAAATTTCTTTAGCAAGCAATTGGTAACCCTGTTACAGCTCTGCTATAACAACCATAAAAGAGAGAAATAAAGCTTTCAGATGAGTCAGGCCTGCCCTAAGCAGCATAAATTGCATGAATAATATTTCAAAATCAACACTGTGAAGCTGTCATCACTTGTCTACAGGTACTCTCTTTAGCTACAAGTATCTAGCTTCACTTAAGCATCTAGGCAGGATCCCACTGGATTAAAACTAGTAGTTCTGGCAATTTTTCTCCAAATTCCTCCTTTTGATGTGTGAAGTTACTTTTAAGAATATGGTACAAGCTGATGGTATTGAGACTTTTGGAAAAGTCTAACCTAAATTACTATAAAATTCAATGAGTTTGGTTGTAGTTCTTCTGAAGAAGCAGAATGAATAAATAAAATGAAAATTCAAGAGTAGACAAGTATGCAATTAAGGACTAGAGTAACCGAAAACCTGAGCATTTCTTTTTTATTTTTTCTGTAGGGGGATGATTGATAAGACACCCATGAAACTAAAAGTTAAAGGGAGGATTTTTGCATACTGCTGTTTACACGAAATATGAATAATGTAATACAGGTAACTTTTATAATCTAAAACTGACCTTGGCCTTTTCCTGTAGATAAACATTTATAAATGATCATCTGCATATCCAGTCCCTCTTGGAGCCAAATGCTGTCCATCACTCGAATGATTTGCAGAACCAGCATATCTTGACGTAAATCATCACCTATCTGTGAAAATTGCACAAGAAATCCAGGTTTCTCCTTCAATACCAGACAGAAACAGCTTCCTATTTCACTTGGACTTCTTCCCCCACCAAAATATCTATATTCATTTTACAGTAAATCCCTCCTGTTTTTCCTCAAAGTTGCTACTTCTCTTTCCATGTCAGAAGAGGACAGATTAGATGGCACCCATAGGCAGAAACAGTTTTGGCAGCCACTGAGAGGGTAACAAATGTTCCCTGATTAACTGCAGTCTTTCTGCTTGTTATTCCTATGTAATTATTAGAGTTTGGAAATTTAATCCTGTGGTAGGATTCTAATTCAGCTACATTTTAAAGTTTGTATAATGACACATTCCTTTTCACAAATGACAGTGTTTGTCTAATGTTAAGCTTCACAACTTGGTATTTACAGCAGGCTGAAGGTGGATTTTATCATTAATTTATATCTTATCTATGACATTATTCACATTCAGTTTCAAACAGTGATGCAATGTTGACTGCTCTCCCCATGCAGTCAGTCAAACAATAATCTTAGTGAAATGGGGCTTTAATTGTAGACGCAAGAAGTAATAAAGAGATTATTTCCAACCATGGCTAAGTAAATGGCCTGTGGAAACAGAAGCCCTGCTTTTCTTTTTCCCTCTCCACACCACATCTAAAATACATGTGACTTTTATTGTTATTTTGAAGTGCTTTATTCTTTTATCATGTTCTTTTTATATAAGCATTCCAATCTATAGACATTTACTGCCATGAAATGAGTACTTGAGGAGACATAAACTCATCTTTTAAAACAAAACAAAACCACACCAAATCTGTTTTTCTTTCATTTAAAGGTAATCTTGATTCCAATTAATTCTTCTTACTACCAAATCTGTGAAAGACCTTACTTCACTTACATTCCCTCCTTCTCACACATATACAGTAGGTAGACAATTTATTATGATATCAGTGTTTATGATTTTATGCACGTATTATCCATCATGAATAAACAGTGGAACTATAGTACAAGTAAAAGATACCTTAACACAACAGTCTGCTGACAGGAGAAGGTGATGCCAGAACCTTACGGGGCAGGGAAAATGCTGTCTAGGTAGAACCAGCACAAATGTTTATATGCCCCATGAGCAGGTATTTTGTCAAGTTGTTCAGGTAAGCAAGAACCTGTCTATTTAATATTGATTTTCAGATGAAATAGTCTAAGAACCAGATATCTAAGTGTTCAGAAGAGCTTAACATTTCTAGCTTCCCCCTAACATGGCTGGAAATCATACATCTCTTTCTGAGAATCACAGCTGCTCTAAATGTCAGTTTAATTAATTTAATTCAGGACAGTCTAGAATATTTTTTTACCCTTTTAATCAATTTTTTTAGGGTTCTGTTTTGGGAAACAATACTGTAAAAGATCTAGGAATAACGTCTTTCTATTTTTTGTATCCATCAGCCATTTTATGAACTTCAGTGCTGTCTAAAAACAGTATCCACTCTTATGGGAGACTTTTGCTCTTTTGAAAGAGAACTTTAAATTGTATATATTGTCTTGTGGATGGACACAGCACTGTTCTGAACTCTGAAGTTTTTCTAGGTGACAAGTGGAAAATAAAGCAGAGTTTATTTTCGCAGTCAGTTCCTCCAGCTCCAGAGAGGCAGTGCTCCTCTGCTGTCACCTTCAGCTCTTCCTCAGCCCATTCCACCATGCTGGGTGATAGGAACCGAATAGGTTCTGTGTAGCAAATGCAGCCTGTAACACTCCGGTATTTTGGTTTGTTAGAGACATATGGACAGGTCTAATGGATTCAGTCATTCTGAACTATCTTTTGCCTGAGATTTGCCCTCTAACTTCAGTGTGGTAAATAAACTAGGTTTCAAATCGAAACTTCATATTTTAGCCTCGTTGCCTCCACTACAAAAATAAATAAATAAATAAATTGCAACGAACATTTGATTCTTTACTGATCAAAAGGTTGATACTTCAATGCATTGCCTCAACATATCCCATTAAAAGCTCTAGTGTCAAAAATAATTGGGAAAAGTGAACAGCAGAGCCAAATCAAACATTCCCAAGCTCAAGTTTTAAAACATAAATTAGGTGAATTTCAAATCGATGTTTTCCGCTCAAAAGGAACTGAAGATTAGAGGAAGAACATACCTTAAAAATTACATTGATGTTTCCACTTGGAGCATTTGCATTGATGAAGGAGATTTTTAATGGAAAAGCATTGGACGTAAAATATGAACATGACTTCAGGGAAAAAAAAGATGAGAGAGAACAACAGTGTCACATATACAAAACATCAGGCTAATAAAATACCTCTGCTAAAGTTAAATACTGCTCAGTAGTACTGATAAAAATAAATAATTCTTGATATTATTGATTTCTTAATTGGGTCAGGAAAATGAGAAATTCTTTTTCCTGGACAATTTGTTTCACTCAATAATCAGATTATATGAACAGATAATATTTTCCATACTAATTGTTTTTCATTTCCACCCAGGCTTATTAGTAATAAACTTTGGCTGGAACTGAGTGGAGAAGGTACATAAGACTGATCTAGTGAGACTCTGTAAAGCACTGAAAAGCCTTTGGTTCTATTGTTTTCTGTAGAAAAAAAATATTTGTCCAATTATACAATCTTTACAGAAGAAAAGAACCTGCTAATTTCTTTATTGTCCTCACTCTGGCTAAGGATACAGGGAATTCTGAAAATCATAATCTATTTTATGTGGAATATATCTTAATTAAACATAAAATCTGACTTCTTATGCCCTACAGCTCCTTCCACCTGAAGACCTCAAAGAGCTTCAAAAAGCATTAATGAGCGAAGTGCTGCAAAGCCTGTTTGAGTTAGACTGGTATTATTATCATCATTAAAACAAAAAAAATGGGGGGGCAGGGGGTGGGGATGGGGACCCACTAAAAAACCTACCAAAGACGACAGTAAATTAATGGCCTGGTTTGTAGAAATAATGAGTGTCTCACAGGAGCTACTGCTGTCCTTACTGGCTGGAGTGCGACGGAGGCTAATTTGACCAAAACCACTGCTAGACACAGCTGTCTCTTGCTTTTCATCTAAACATCTCAAAGCATAGTACAAGCATGTAAATATTGTCTTAGCCACATCATACCTCTGCGAGTGCAAGAGCTGTTAGTGATGATGAAATCCTGACCTCCTATGGAATTTTGCCAAATGAAATATCTCAAGAAGTGCTTGAAAGGTTACTGTGAGATAATGCATTACTGACAGAGCTGGGAGCAGTGCTTGCTGCTAGTAAAATCAACAGATGATACCAAGATGAATTAAATTTAGGTAATTATAAGCACTTCAAAATTCTAATTTGCATAATTATACTAACATACAGTTCAATCAAGAAGCTACATATATTTATAGCAAGATAATGGCCTATAATGTTTTAAGAGAAATAAATAAAAAAAAAAAGTTCTCTCCAGATACTTAAATTTAAACATTTTGTATCTGTCCAGCCAAGCTGGCACAGTATAAATAGCACAATTGTATGGTGAGGTACCTTTCCATTAGCCATTATTCCCAAAAAGCCTGAAAGCAGTGAGAAGCAGCAGGCTTCAAATTCTTCTGACTTATATCATGCACAATTGGCCCAAGCCTGCAGGGTGCTGGAAGACCTCTGTTCTCAGAGAGATCAAGGCTGAATAGCAATTACTTGGAGAATCACAGGTCAAAGGCAATTGAAGGGATCAGCACCTCTTAGAATCAGGTCCACTGTGGATAATGAGCCAGAGAACAAAAATAGAGCACAAATAGCTGTAATTAGGCAGCTATAACTGATAATATATAGGGGTGTTCAGGTTTGTTTTCTCTTGATGCTGGGTATCTTTTCCTTCTCCAGAGAAGGAATAGCTTATTCCTGGCATAACATTTTTATGAAAACATTACTAAACAATGAATTACTAAGTCTTAGTACTGTGGTCAAAGTGAAGTCAAGTAACACTAAAGAGCACTGTTATTTCCTTTATTCTTAAGTCATTTTTAATAGGGTTCATAGACACAGGTAAGTTGCTATGAACATTTAATATTTTAGCAAGTCTCAGTCATGTGCCTAGTCTCATCTCAGCAAAAAGCAAGCTAGCTGTAGGCTTCTAGCTGCTCCCATGTGTGGCAGAAGAGAGTCTTAGATGAGAAAACAAAAGTGCCACCTGAGAGCGGGCTGCTCACAGTTTGACATCTGTGCCACCGCTGCTGTGCAAGGGTGGGACATCCGTGCAACACCCACCCCACCAGTGCCCTTCACTTCTACCTCAAACAAAGACCCCCAGTTTAAAAGGGATTAGGCTAGATGTCCCTTTACCAGATGATTCATGCTTAATACCAGTAAGATTATTTCCCAGTCAGTGCAGCCATTCACTCCCTCTTCCCCTTTATACTAAAACAGACAAACAAACAAATAACAAATGTAATCCTTTGTGTGAGCTGGACTTACATCTGTCTCTATCCCTTGGACAACAAGTGCGGGATTCAGGGGAAGCCGACAAACCTTTACCTCCTGGAAAAACTGTTGAAGTTTGTTGAGTTCCACCTTTAACACCTCCTGCAACATGTGAATTGTTATGGCAACATAACATAACAGCAGCTTTGAAGCAGTTGACTGTCCTTCTGTATTTTAAACAAGCAGTACAATTTCTGGAGCTGGTAGCATCCATGTAACCTTGCAACAGCTAATGAGGTCACAGTGAGGTGCAGTTATTAAAAATAAGAACTATGATTTTACTCCACATTCATCCTTTTTGTGTCTAGGTGCACTACCAGTTCATGCTGCCACGTAGGCTCAGATTCAATACCCTTCATTAGGGGCTGATTAGCCATGCACCTGCACTGCGGCATCTCGTGTCTTTTTTACCTTGCTAGACAACTTCACAGTTATTGCTTGTTGCCTTTGCACTGTGATCTCCCTTGCCTAACTGTTGGAGTGCTAACTGCAAGATTTGGGAGTTTCTCAGTATGACAGTAACTGCAGCCTTGAGATTAATCTCTAAATTCTGAATTATGCATCAGTGATATATAATGTATCACTGCTAGTTCTTTTTCTTCACATGGATTCTTCTCTTGGCAAATATTTCTATCTTTTTACTTCCATGTTTACTTTGCTGCTCTCGGTAGCAACACTGAGAGTTTTCTGAAATATCCATTGCAAATCTTTGCATCCTTAACGAGGCAAAAAGAATTCACAATAACTTTCATGGTAACCAGCAGTGGCAGCTATATTTTTATTTGGCTTTCTAGTCTGTCTTGCTAAGATCTCAGCAAGAAGCAGTTTTACACATCAGGTAACTAACAACAGCTGTCTTGGAAATTTAACAGTTTTTAACTGGAAATATACCTACACAATATAAAAGCTGCACCTGCTGGAGAAGAAGACTGCAAGACTTCTACTGCCGGGAATGCATCTGTAGATAGGCACACAGCATTAACTGCTGAATGCTATATTTCAGATATTAAGTACAGTCCACTCTGGTTGGCTTTGCTAAGAAATGAGGATGTTCAGCCTACCAAGGACTACTCTTAGCAAAGTTTTTAGGAAACACTGCAGCTCTACAGGAGTCAAATATTTTGCGATTAGGCACTGAATGAGAGCATTCCTTTCAGAAAAATGTTGACTGTCTTCGTTGTCATTATTTCTGTCCACATTCAGGTCTGGTTAAAAAAACATTGATGAAGGAGTTTAAATGGCTTAAAAGATCTGCTGACCTCAAGAGTAATAGCGATGAGAGTTGTTCCATTAAATATGTATGTTCTACTTGTTTTCAGAGCAGCACAAAATTTTAGTCAAATCTTGGGTTTATTTATGTAAAGGGCATTACAGGAGAAAGGTGTCACCTTAGAAAAAAATATCATTACCTGGAGAAGCTTAGATGGAAGGGGAGGTATTTTTAACAAACCTTTTTTTCCAGGTCACTGGCACCTTTCACTTTTTTGGCAATGTCTTCCAGAATTCTGACAAGTTTCCCCTCCTTAGAAAACTCAGTGTTCAGGGGTTTTCCAGCACAGAATTGGAGCGCAGCCAGTAATTTCTGATACCAGAGTTTGAAATGAACTTCATTCTGTGCATTCTTCAACAACCTGAGTGAAGGAGGGGGAAAAACATCTGTGTATCTAAAACTGATTTTTATTTTATATCACCTCTAGCAGGAACAATAAATGGACTCCAGACTAATCTGTATTTGGTGACTTTGGGCAGCAGAGAATAAAAAAAAATATGTTGTTTATTCGTTGGCAGTACTCAAGTCCCATTTGATAACTAATGAGATTCTGAGTGTGTTGAATCAATAGGAACCTGCCATTTCTTATTGTCTTATGTAGTGCAATGCCTGTATTTCTTCTTATTTCTGCAATAAACATTTACAAAGTGAAAATAAATTGTATTTTTTGGATTCCAGTCTTAAGTATATATATCCCTAAATCGATTTGGTTATGGTTTGTTGTTGTGTTTTGTTTTTTTTTTTTTCCTCCTGCCAGCACACTTACACAACCAAGCACATCTTTCAGCTAAGAGGTACATTTAAAGACCATTTTACTCTCAAAGATATCATCAGTTCTAGAAACTTTCACTGTTGTAAGTTGAGGAGAAATTTCTGAAATTGGCTATACTACTAAAAAAAGTGTAATGAGCCCACTTTATTCCTTTCTTTACTGTTAAGTGTTGGTCTAGAGTGAAAACTCAGTTCTTAGTTCTACTGATGTCTGTAAAAGCTTTATTCTAACATAAAAGTCAGAAATAAAACCAAAAACATAGTGGGGTGATTTTTTTCCATGTTCACCATGCAGTCTTCTCTAATTACATATTCATTTGGGCCAGGAAAGCTGTGGAGTTTAGGATTTATTTTTTTTAGATAATTGAATTGATCATTGGGACATTTTTTTCTTATGTGGGTCAAAGATTTTGTACAAAATTGATTTATTTCTACAAGTGTAGATGGAAGCACCAGCTTTATATTGCTGCTAACACCTGCCCATTGTCCTGGATCTCCTTCTGCCTAAAGGACTGAGGAACTGCTCTTTGCTTTTGTCTGAACTTTCCTCCCCACAACCTCATCCTTGTGAACACCCAAAACCTTAAATTCCTTATAAATGTCTGAATCTTAATGCAGTTTCCCTTACCTGATGAGGTTACTCAAATCTCACAAATAATGATAGTCTTTACAGGACAGAAATCAGAGAAGCTGTTGACTTTCAAGGCACCTCACAAATGAATATGCCACAAAAAGTCCAAACAAGAACAAACCCCAAAAAACAGCAAGAACAAGATATATATCAAACACTGATATTTAAAAGTAAAACCCCATGATTTCTACATACACTTCAGCTCCTTCAAATCATATACAAGACATTATAATATTGCTCCTGTAGCCCATGCATCTTTCAGTGATGAGGGATTCTTGTCATCTTTTATAAGGCAATGATCCTTTTTTCCTATCCAATTGGTCCTCTTTTCTATCTAATTCAATGCAGAATGACATCACCAACTGGTTTCTGAAAAATCTTACCAGTTACACAAACCTCTGAACATCTAAGGGTTTATAAGTACTGAAAATCTTAAAAGAATGTGTGGTGTTTCTATCAGAAATGCCTAGACATGAAAGGAAAGGGATATGAGAACTTTATCATCAGCACTCTCTGGAGGAGATTGGAATGACATTTATTTCTGTAGACTAGTAAAAACAAATACTTTTTTGATTGGAAAGATATACAAATTGTCATTGTGGTGCCTGTTGGAAGGCAAACCCCAGCACAGAGAGGCAGCTGTATTTTGATCCTGAACCCTCCACAAACTGGAGAAGGCTGACAGTACATCCATACATGGCAGTGGGTAAACTAATTCTTCCAGATTTCAGGCAAAGTAAGTCCAAGATTCCACAGGATGGTATTAATTTTCTTAAACACAGATACTTCATGCCATTTTTTATATCTGTGACAATCTTGTTTGGCCTCCAGCTGCTGCCTTGGAAGGGCATGGGTCCACTAGATGCAAGCTGTCATGGGTGTCACTGCCGTGCAGGTGCCTCAGACACCCTATCCCAGGGGTCCTCAAACTTTTTAAACGGTGGGCCAGCACGCAGATGAAGTGGCAGGCAGTCATCTGCGGCTGCTTGTTTTCCCCCCCCAACCCCTGGCGGGGGTAAATAATTCTGTAAATACCGGGGGGCTGATTGAGGACCCTGGGGGGGCCATATCCAGCCTGCAGGCCATAGTTTGAGGACCCCTGCCCTATGCTGTCTCAAATATCCCATCTTTAGGGTACTGAATCACACTCTGCAGTGGCCTTTCAGCTTGGTTGTAGGCAAACAAGGTGACTTAAAAGGAAAACATGTTCTGTCCACTTTAACAGCAGGTCAGGAACAGGCTTGATGATTATTTGTTAAACAAAAGTATTACTGGCACAGTCCAAACTGTCACATGGGCAGGAATTTTAGTCTACCAAAGCACAGCCCAGCTCAGCCTCAGCCCAGCTGGACAGCTTGCATTTCTCTTGGAGCACAGGCAGAGCAAACTTGTGCACTTCTGCCCTGCAAACACAAGTGCAAGTGAAAAGACAGCACCACTGTGATATCTATTTTGAATTGGCCAGGTTATGTTGGTGCAGAATCTTCTGTTTGGACTTAGGCTTGCACTGGAATCAGCTCCTGAGCATCTAAATCATACTACATCACCTACTACATTTTTGACAATATGTATTTAGGGAACCCAGAAAGGCTATATTTCACATTTGAGATGTCCCTTTAATCCTCCCAGATATACAGAACATTAAATCAACTTTTCATTTCCCTAAAATGAAAGGCTTAGGATTTCACATTCAGGAAGCAAAATAGCAAAACCAAAATGTTTTCCTATTTTGAACAGATATACTCCCTGCATAAGGCAGATCAATGCAAAAGATCCATTTTTTGATTATTCTTATGGCTGATTGTTCACAGAAAATAAGTTTATATGCGCACACAATATAAAGATTTCTTTTTGACCTGAGAAAGGATTATGGGCCAGATTCAGATAGCTTATGCATAAAGTGTACAGGAGGACAGAGGATATATAGAGTCTGAATTTTCCCACATGTGCTTCTTGAGCTCAGTCCATGGGGAAAGTTGAAGCAGTCATCAAGATCTCACTAGTAAAACCCATTACGATGCCAGCTGCAGCCCAGCACACACTGCACAGTTTCAAGTCACAGAGCAGCGTCTGACAGGGCATGTGCTTCCCCAGCAGCCCCCTGAGGGACTGGGGGCTCTGCATTCAAAATGTGTCTAGCGACTACGGTGCAGGCAGCACAATCTCCTCCTGCCTGCCCACTGGGGTAGGCATGCTTTTAAAAGCCTGTAGACCTTAATTTGCAAAATGACTTGGATTAACTGGGTCTGACTTTTCTATTAATTTTATAAAAGCAGTCCCAAGGAGATACAAAGGACAGCTTTTAATGTGATGACTCATTGTAGGCTTTGCCGAAACGTTTATTCAACAACAGAACAAATATGCTGTTGTAATTCTGTCTTCCCAGTTTCCTGGCACACATATCTTCACTCTGCCATTTCGAGAGCTCAGAGAAGATAGGAAAGTCTGCAGCTCCTGAGGCTGCAGGATGGAGAAATGCTCAAGACACTAATGAAATTTTCAAGTTAGAACAGGATGCCTAGCTGTGACAGAGGAAGACAAAATTGTAATGATTTAAAACTCAAGGCTGCCAGTGAGAAAGTATGTGAAGGTTTTTGGTTGGTTTTTTTTTTTTGTTTTGTTTTGGTTTGGTTTTTTTCCTGACAATTTTCACAGTATTCTGTGAGACAGAACTCAATATAAAAGCCTGGCTTTATGCCAGGCTGACAGAGGATCTTGCTCCTAACAACAGGGAGACTTCCTCGCTCTTCAGGGATTTCTGATTTGGGACAAATGCCCTTGTTCTCAGCAAGGCCAGGGGAATCCAGACACTGTCCCAAGGTCACTTTTGTGGTACAGCACAATGGGGCTGGAAGCAGAAGGATGCTGGCCTGGAATTTAGCAATGAAGAAAACTAGACTGCCTCTGTTTTGTATGTGTTTTCCCTGTACAGGAACACAAGTGTGTTGGAGAGACTTTTGCCACAGGGCAGAAGGGAAGGTGGGATTGAATCAAGCTGAGTTGGCTGCTGTGTCAGAGGAGAAGAAACAGGGCTAAAACCAGCAGCTATGGAAAAAAAGGAAAAGAAAAAGAAAAAAAAAAAGAAAAAAAAGGGTGGAGGGTTTGTGAAGAAAAGTAATGACATTGGGTGGATGTTGGTACGAAAAGAGGTTAGCTGGCTTCATTTTCCTGGGGGTGGTGGTGGAGAGGGAAGCTAATGCTCTAAAGCCCTTGCAGCAGACACAGCCTGCCTTCCAAGTTGAATTTGGCAGGCAAGTGAAAGAGTGAGGCTGCTCAGATAACTCTGCTGCTTGAACATCTGTTCCTTGCCTGCTTCAGAAAGGGGAGCAGGGTGAACTAGAGATCAAGGCAGGACAGATAGTTTACAGGTAGCCCTATTAAACCTCATTGTAGCAAAAGAAACCCAAGGAAAGGCCAGGATCTCCGGTGTATTATTTCAGGTTTAACTCCTAACTGATATGAAAGAGCAAGGTACAGTTTGACTGGGTTATTTACATGTGGCGTCAAAGTCAGAGTAGTGACACTATTTAATTCATTTCCAAGTGATGCCTGGTGTTTATTACACAAAAGCTGTGCCTGCCAGCATACACACTGTGTACTCTTCGCTTAAGGTGCTTTTAATTCAGAGGCACACTATGTTTTAAGTGTTTTAAGGTGAGCACTGAGGTACTGCCTGTCATCGGTCAATCTTTGGTAAACTTGACCAAGGAAGTCAATGTGCTTTGTTGTGAAAGTGTATTTCATGCCTGTTTTCTCGTTTCACTAAGCTGGAGGCAGGATGAGTCACAGAAGAAGAGAACATTAGTACAAGACTGCTGCTCATTACAGCTTTAATTGTTTTAAAATTACCTTCCACAGCCCTTCATGTCAAAGATCAGCACACGAACACACTTCTCTACCACTGCACAGTTTCCATATCTAAGGTTGCCATCTGTCTTGATTTATATTAGACATCCTACAATGCTCCTAAACTGTCCTTTGTGCTTTATTGTGCCGTTGGGCTATGGCACACACCTGAAGCACATGACTGACATAATTTTTGCCTTTTTGAAGAAATTTTTCTGTTTGCATTCTTAAACAGAAAAATAAGTAACGGGGCAGTTTGCCAGTGGGGTTGCGTTTGGGCTTTGCAGCTTCTTAAGCCTCACTGCTGTAGATTAATACCTCCATCTAGCCTGTGATGGGCCATGAGGATGAGTAGGCAACTGCTGCTATTAATTACTCAGTTGCAAGTAAAACTTTTCTTAATTTTTCTTTTATCTCCCCAAGATTACACTGGTCAAGGTTTTTACTTCCTTGACAGTGGTAACGGGAACGATCCCTTTAATAGAGGTATCAACATAGCAAGTACTGCACAAACACTGTGAACTCCAATGAATTCCAGATTCTAATAAGTACCTGTCGTCCTGCACCCCCTATGGCCTTGACTCCCCTTACTCCCCTGCAGAGTGCAGCCAAGTCTGCAGAACACATCTTTCTCGCTAGCTGGTCCACTCAGGGACAGCCTCGTTAGACACAGCCAAACTCTAAGGCAGCAGAGTGCCAAGCTGGCAGATCTGACCGTGGTTTTTCTGATCTCTTTGCCAGTGCCTAGGATGGATGACTGAACTTTCTGAAGCTCCCAGGAACATGTCTGTAGGATGGCAGTTATTGCTTCAGAGAACAGAAAGGAACACTTGCACTTGTTGCAATGTCATCTCTGTTTCCAGCCTCCTTCAGCTCCTCGGTGAGCTAAACCTTCACTGGACAGCAAAATTCAATTTCATTAACCTTGCTGGAAAGCCTTTGAGTGGCTCTGTTCTCGTGGCCTTTTGTTATTCAAGAGAAACATACAGGTTATCTCTGTCAAATTCCTGTAAAAAATAGATACAGGCTAACACCTCCCTTTTTAAACTAAATCCAAAATCTACAAAGGTGTGATTTATGTACTACAAGGAAAACAGAAATAAATACAGACATTCTGTGTAGATCTAATGGCCCATGGCAACCAACAAAGCAACAGACATAAAAACCAATGAACTGAGAAACACAAAATGCCTAACATGTTGAGAACAACAAAATTTCTGCAGGGGGGAACGTGGAACAAAGTCCATTAGGCAGAAGAGTTAATGTACAACAAAGATGGAAGGGATGTAGCAGTTCTCCCAAGTGACCGTAGTACTGAGCATTTTCCACAGCTTTACAGAAACACAGTGCGAGGCCATCCACTTGGCTGGAAGGACCAAGACTGAACTCCCCTTCACTCTCCCTTTTTTTGACTAAGTACGAAGCCAGCAGAAAGGGGGAGGCACAAGAAGGCTGGCAGAACTCTGCCTCATCAGCTGTCTTTCTTTTCTTTCTTTCTATTCTAGAACGAGAGAATGCAAGTTTACATTTCTTGAGTGAACTGAGTGAAGCGTGGTACAATATTTTCTTTGAATCTTTCTAGCTGAGCAAGACTCCAGGATGGAAAAGCAGCAGCTGTTCAGTAGCTTGCAGCACTGGGCCATTTTTGGCTCTCCATATCCCTCACATAAGGAACCTGCAGTCAGTTTCACCTGCTGCTTCTCATAGAACAGAGCTGCTTTTATAGACTCATTTTTCAAAGCTTTACCCTTGAACAGAAAATACATCTGCTTAAAGTGAAATTTTGTTTTAAAAGGCCATGTGATACATTTTTTTTTTTCTCATTCTTTTTTTTATAGCATACCTTAGAACAGATATCTAACACATTGGTCTCCCTTAGACAACAAAAAATTGTTGCAGACTTCTTATAAAGTATGCTGGTTAGGCTTGAGAAACACATTTCTATGGGAGCCAAGGGACTAGTTGCCATTATTCATTAATCTTCTCTCAAAGATCTTTATGAACAAGGCAATGTAATTTGCAACCAGACAAATCACTTGACCTGGTAGACTCAATCGACCCAGCTCTCCCTACTCCCACTGAATTTCTTCACCGTGGAATGCATGTCCTGCTGACTCACAAAAAAAATTAGCAGATCAGTGAAAACAAAAGCTATGCCACACTATGCAAGTAAGTTGCCAAACCCTGCTAAGGTTGCCTAGCAGAAAAATGTTTTGTTTGATACATAATATAGTTAGATGCACACACTTATGTATTAAGAAAATTAACCCCAGATAAAACTGGTTTTGTCTGGAGAAGAGAAAGTATTTACCTTGAAAATGAACTGTATCAAGAATTAATAGGAGAGTTTATACTCTTATACCCTTATGGGTGCACTGGTACCACTGTCACTACCAGATAGTAGATGGTAACTGGTCTAAGGTCTAAGAAATAGAAGATTGCCCTCAGAATATGTCTTCTCCAATTTATTGAATGGACATGTTAACAATCATCTAGTAAAAACAAGTGCTGACAGTGTTTGTCTCTTGCTGCTCTAGTTTGCAAAAAAAAAAAAAAAAACAAATAATTGTTAGTAAAGTTGCTGTCTTTCTAGTCTGCTCCTCCTCATTAGGTGGGGTCTGCAAGCAGCAGAGGACCCAATTATTTAACACATTGTCACAAACACAAAAAATACCTGCAGCAGAACATTGACATAATGAAACTAGTGGTTGTTTCCAACAACATCTGTATATAACTGTGCTGACTTTAAATAATTTCAGAATTTGAGTGAGGGTTTACAGTCCACCAAGGATCCCACCCTAAGAAAGTGTCAATACAAAGCTGCAGAAATGAAATACTTTCACCCCGAAGTGTCATTAATACAGAATGACTTAAGCTCAGGCTTGCAACTATAGGTCTAAAAGTTCTCAACTATTAACAGAAAAAGTACCACTGTGTAAGTAAAGACAGCAACAGTGAATGACTAACTTCGCCCTCCAAAAACTATATGCCAAGAAAAAACAAAAAAGCTGCTTAACAAATTTATTGCACTTAGCATTTACATGAAGATTATCAATGGGACAGTGTTATTTTGCAATCAATGAGAAACATGGCATTCAAGTACGGCATTAATTTTTAGAAGTCTTGTTCCATCTTTGCCAGTGTTTTCTTCACTTGACTGGGTATGTCCCTGTCTGTGCTTGTGTTCTGTGTTTTCTACTCAGAACAAGTGCCATATTGTTGTCAGAATTTCATGCATTATCTTACCAGATTCAGCAAGACTGAAAGCTACCAACCATCTATCTTTGCAACAGCTTGGAGTAAATTTGTGGCAGAGGAACTGAAATGTGCCATTCATTCCAAGCATAACAGAAATCGTTGTATTCTTCCCAGTGGGTAACTGCATTGGAAGCTTACAATGAATGGGATTAGATGGGATAATCACCACTAAAATGAGCAGACCCAATGTCTTTAATGGGATGATGGCCAAATATGCTAGCAATTAATTGGATACAGGAGGTGGCTAAGCTACTCTAATTTCAAAACATCTGAATAAAACACAAAATTAATCCAGGTTCAAGCAGTCCACTAGTGCCAATGGAGTTTCTAAGCTTTGCACTGTATCTGAAGTTAGGTCACAGTTATCACAGCAATACACCGAGGAGAATCTGAAAATGTTTTTCTATTTGCCTATTGTTTTGGTAGTTCCTGTCTACCAACATGGCTTTGGATAGCTTCTGTTTCTTCCCATTAGCTTCTCAGCTGGAACAAAGTTTCTTACGACACCGTAAAACAAAATGTATGACACAGAACTAATTCTGTATGGTTCTGCATGCACTTGGCAATCCAAATTTACATAGAATTACAGAATTAAACCTGAGTTACACTGCAACACTTTAATTCACTTTTAAATGCTGTCTTCACTTGGGTTTTTTTGTTTACATGGTACAGAGGTAGCTTCAGGGAGAAATTAATATCATCTTTCTACAAGGTCATTATGGCCTTTGGCTGCTCATATTAGGAGCAGTTCCAGATTTTATTCATACATTCTAAGCCAGATTTGTACTTTACATTCCTAGATATTTCAGGTTACTGTTCTTATGACTCACTCTGTGTTTGAGAAAGGAGGTATTTGGTTGCGGGGCTGGGGGGTTGGAGTAGGATAAGAGAGTGACATTGCTTTGCAAATATTATGTCATTCAAAAGAATTCATTCTGCAGAGCCGTAAATCTTGAGATGGGCTATTAATGTTCCTATTTGCTTTGCACTCGGTTACAAGAATTGGCTTTTTTAACAATGTCTACAGTCAAAGTTGTTATCTTTGAAGTAGAGTGTCATATTTTTACTGACAAGGTGCTCAGATGCCAACAGCAGACGAAGGATGCATGAGATCTGATACATTCCAAACACATGCAGAGTCAATGTTTTCTGTTTGAGGCAGCAATACTTCTACCTCTCTGGAACAACCTGTCTGTGGATCCATTGTGGTTTAAGTGCAGATAATACAGGTGCAAGAACTAGGACCCTGACCCCACATTACTTCCTGACATGTCAGTCTTTTCTGGGACTTTAATTTCAACTGGACATCTCTGCTCTAGCGAGTTGCCCTGTTTACCTTCTTTTTCCAGTATTTAGCAAAGCAAAATTTTTTTCAGATCACTGCCTACACAGGAATAGGGAGGTATAATGAGCCTCCAGCAGGTATGGCTTTAGGTGTTTCAACAATGACGGTACCTCAGTATAATTACAAGATTGCAAAACACTGTTTTGAGTCATACTCTCATATCTGATGTAGTATGCTTTCTGTAAGATGTCGAACGTTCTTTTGCTGGCAATTTGCCACGTGGCATCCCAATGCTGCACAACAACAAAACATGCATCACATCATCAGGTTACAGCAGCTTGTTACCTCCATGCATGCGTGTGTGTGACTTTGTCAAAAAAGTAACCTTGAGAGAAACTCCTTAGCTCAAGTAAAGTGGCATCATGAAGACATACAGTCCCTTACACTTCAAAAATAACTATCAAAACTCATTTGTTTTCAGGGAATAGAAGAGAGAAAATCAGACTTTTCAATAGGGGTGTCTCTAGAGTCCCAATAACACTTTTTCATCTTTTCATGATTCTGACTCTTCTAACGGAGAAATCTCTTCAGACTGCAGCTCTCTTTATGCATAAGGCTACTCTGCAGTCTTCTTCAAACCAGATGACACCTCCCATGTTTTCATTTAATTAAAGCAGAGGAGACCATGAGAGTTAGCACTTGTCAGCTCATTTCTGTCAGGGCCAGGACAGGAGAACAAGCATTTACATCATAAACAAGAATGTTTCTGTTACCTTCATACCCCTTCTTTCTAGACCTGTTGTCTTTCTTCCTTTACTGTTTTGTTTTTCTTCCTCTTTTCTTGGTCTCTATTCATTTTTCACTCCCCCTTATATATAGCAATATCCTTTTGCAAGGGTAGGAAAGGAGAGCAGAGCAGAGCAGAAAATATCTTTTAGATTTCTCTTTTTTAAATACTGGCCTGGTTCTGATCTTCCTTCTGTTTCACTGCTTTATTGCCACCAAATATTGGCTTTGTAAAGAGAGAGTGGGAATTTGAAGTTAAGCTTATGTACCAGGGAAAGCCTGCTGTAAGATATAAGAGAAAACTTTTCTTTTTTTAGTTGGCCCAAGGGTATTTTCCTAGTTGACAGCTGGCCTAGTTACCATGGAAAACAGAAGAGCTGGAGGGCAGGCACAGTAGGAAAGTAAGGCACAGACCTACATGAAATTAGGTTGGCTCAGCCTGCAGACGCTGGCTAAAATTAATCTCTGCTTCAGAGGGCTGGTTGCTTTTTCCTTGCAGGGCAGTAGACGTTAGGTTTCATCTAGGTTTACACATCCATCTTAGCTCTGCTGAAATACGTTCAACTGTGGGACCAGATCTGAATAAACTTCTGAATAAAATTAATACCCTTCTAATGAACCACTAACCAAGAAGGTTTTCTTCTTAAGATTGTATCAAGGAAATCTTACATGACTCTCCAGACCAAAATGTATAGTCTTGAGGTTAAAATTCATAGAATTTTAATGTCAGAAGAATTTAAGGCAGATATAAGAAGGAATATTCATCCTGAATTCCTAACTTTACTTGCTGGGTGACCTTGGCAAAATTTTTAATTTTCTATTTTTTTGTTATCCTTTTCAAAAGAAGAAAGGATTGTTTGCCTTCTCATAGGATGGTTTGTTTGTAAGCTGCTTTTATGCCACAGAGGTAAATGGCATGACAAATAGGTCTGTTTAATAACATTGCCACCTCCTTCCCATGTGGTGCTTGTATAGCCAGCATTTTTCAGTCATATGAGAGAAAATAGCAGCCCTAGACATTTTTTTTCTCATGAGAAAAGCAGAATTAAAAATTAGTTGTTGTGATGAAAAGTTCAGCTCTAGTTTCAAGATTCACAATCACATTTGTGGAAGTATTGCAGTAAGCAGATGTCATATTTCCATATGTCCTGAGTCAGGTAAAGAGTGGAGCATGCTCTCCAGGGGCAGTTACTGCATTGGCAGAATAAATGTAGATCAGCCATCTGACACAAATGACTTTGAAACTCACTGGCTCTGCTATAGGTATCTTTCTTGCCCTCAAAGTGCCGTCCTTATGCTCAGTCCATGAGGGTGCAGCTGAATAGCAGCTGAGAGGCAGAAATCATAACTTTGTTCCCCTCTCCCACTGTATATAGGCTTATTCACTTTTTATTGCATGAATACCCCTGAATCAACTACAGTTCTCCTTAGATGTGTACTCTGAATGAGTAAAAATCCGTGTGCACCAAAAATTAATATGGACAAGGGCCGTATTATTTCTACCAGCAAAGCATGGCAGTACTCACGGGGTGGCAGCCACGGGCGAGCCTTGCAAAGCCAGGCAAATTACTGTTTAAACCTCATTTAAATTGCTGTTTAAAAAACTCCTGATGATAAAGCAAGGCAATGGCTGAAGACTGCATGTGTCAGATTTAAACTGATGAAAAAAAGGAGATTAAAATGGGCTGTTACTTAAGTGACTTGCCATTTTCATACCATGACCAAGCAAGGTACTTCTGAGTAACACACAGAGCAAAGCACTGACAACTGCAAGAACGTCTGCCATGATGGCTGCTTAAATTAATTTAAGCAAATTGCACTATGAACAAAAACATATATACAAGACCTGTGGGTTATGCGAGTCACTCAGAAACTGGCTAAGCACGGTCTATTAGAAAAGTTTAATTAATAAAAATGCTTCTCCTGAGAAATCATCATGCACAATGGATGACATTTTGGAGAAGGTTAAGTAGAAGAATAAATATTGACTTCTAATACCAGACTCAACAAAGGAAGTGCTACAGGTCAAAGCAGAAATTACCTGAGCTAGATAAGCAGAGTTTTATCAGCCATCATTATGACAAACCCTAAGAAACACCAAAATCTTGTTTACTGTCTGACCTCCTCTGGGCCCAGTGCTCACAGGATAATTATTACGAATAGCAATTCCCCGTTTCCCAGACAGAACCCCATGTCCCTCGCTTTTGTACAAACAAGGTCTTCCCTCAATTAAAAATGCATGTGTTACAGCACTCGTGATGAGAGACGGTTCCTTCAGCTAATCCATGCCCATGGGATTTGGCTCTAGAAATCCCTGTTCGATTCCTTCTGCATCAGCCAAGATGGCAGCTGCCACACTAAAGATAATAAGCCTGATTAATATCAATTCAGTAAATTAATTTCTTTTCCAGTCATCAGATAATTTTGTACTAATCCAGACATTTATACCCATTTAATATCAGCCGACATAACATAATTTCTCATTTAATACTAATTGAAAACTACTGTTTTCTTATTCCAAAGAGCATTTGCTGTCACTTACATCCTATGGCTTTTTATACAGCTATTTTTCAAATAATATAATCATCAAATTTTATGTTTCCTGCCTAGTTGCAGAAATTTTATAGCCAAGCATGTAACTGGTGATGTGGGTAGAATGGAATAATCAGGTAAACCCTCTTAAAGGTTTTCATTTTAGTAATTTTTTCTCATATTTTCCATTACATATTTGTAAAACTTCTGATTGAAACAAATGGATGAAAGTATAAGAAACAACTCTTCATTTAAGCAGTGCTGAACTTAGCCCCTTTAGTTTTTTTCATTTTGTTTTGTTTTGGTTTTTTTACTAAATAATTCTGCGTTTGTTCAGCTTGTCTTCAGGCTTGGTTTCTTCAGGTGCTACAGGAGAAAATGCACATCCCTACTTCTATGCCATTTGCTCTTATTCTAGCACAAAAGATCAAGTCCCTCACTGGCCGCAATCAAATGTCAATATTTATATATCAAGAAACTGACAAGGGGTAGGAGGAAGCATACTCCATTACACTTCTGGGTGAAAGGCAGTATTAACATTAGTGTGATGGAGTGTTTGCATTGGCCCAACACTGTCATCGCTGAGGGCAACTGGAATTCCTTGGTGCTGAACATATCATTTGACCATTCTTGTCTTTTGGGGATCCTAATCTGTGGTTTTCACCATGATATCTTTCACCTGTAACATGACCTGTGTGGAACACTACAGAAAGCTTCTGATAAAAAGTCTCCACCCAACAGATGATGCCTATTACCAAGGCAAATTGCTTATTCAGAAAAAACTCATATCATTCTCAACCCTTCCTAAGATGAGAGCACCCTTTCTGCAAGACATTATCTAGGGGCCACCCCATGGCTCAAGAATTGAAGGACTGTGGAAACTAAATTAGTAGACAAGCCAAGACAGGTACATAATTCATTTGTAACTTATAGTAACATATAGCCTCTGATGTCAGAAGGGACCTCAGCAGGTCCTCTGGTCTGTTCCCTGTCCAAAGCAGAGACAGCCCTGGCTTGGATCAGGCTGGTCAGGGCTTGGCCTCAGCAGCAGGCTGGGAGAGTTCTGGGGACAGGGGAAGGAACAGATGTGCAACTTGACCATGTGATAACAATTCCCCAGAACGCGAGGCTGTTTCAAAACATATGACCTAATGACAGGCAGGCCTTCAAGAATACTGTGGTTCACCTTAGGAAGACTTAAAATTCTGTTGACCATCATAACTTTTTGGAAATAGTAACATGAATAAGCAGGCAAAGAACTGCATTCCTAAGCTGTGAACATCACTTGTGGTCTGCATTCAGTCCCGTCAACTGCACTGCACCTGAAAGGTGGGTTTTGGCAGGCACTTCTAGCTGGGGCCCAGCTGTCACAGGGACAGTACTTCAAAATTTCTGTGATACAGGTTAATTTTAAGGTACAAGCAAAGACCACGCACTATTCTTTATGCTGGCTAAACCACATCAGCCAGAACTACACAGAACAGCAGAGACTGGGGTTTTGCCTATGCTGCTGCCCGGACAGTTCTTTTGCATGTTTGCAATGCCAAAAAAATGTAAGAGCTGCTTTAACTTAACAAACAGCTAACTATTTACTTACCACTATTTGGCCGACAGTCTTCCACGTTCTTAGAAAAGCTATGTCAGGCAAAGGAGGACAGTTCAGTCAGAGTCAGGATTTGTGTGAAATGATCAAGCCTCCAGTGGCTCCTCTGCAAGGGAGGTTGGTGGCTGATTGTATTCTAGAATCAATAACTTAGACTGGGACAGAAGCACAGAGTGGTTACATGTCTAGGCACAAGGGTCTCCAGAGGAAGATGTAGCAATACAGGCAATCAAATCAAAATTACACTATCTAGAGAGGGGAGAGCAACAGCACTGGTTACACTTGGAGATAATGCTTTTTTGTGGAAGTGTTCTAGATCTCCCAGTTCTCCCAGGAGGCCTTCACCTGAATCTAAACTTCACAGACGGGAAAAATTAACCCTTATTTCTTAGAGAACAGAGCAGAATTATATTACTTTACTGTACTACTTATCTCTGCTTTCCTCTTGCTTTTCTGCATTCTTCCTCCTATAGAGATACTTTGCTGTGCTATTCTCTTTACCTACAGTGACTACTTTTTACCCCTTAGTCTGCCTAAAGCTTCAAACATAGTTTCACACTTCGGTGCAGAAACTAAGAAAACTGGCAATTCCCTCCTTTTCCAAACCAGTGAACACTGCTCAGACTTCTGAGTCTGGGAGGAGAATTGGGATCTTGAAGAAGAAGAGACCAAAATGTTTGCAGAGCTGGGTATGCCAGAAGCACGCTGCTTTGCACACGACATCCTCTACCCACGTCCAAGTCGATGGGGAAGAAAGGTTTCAGCTTCTAAACATGAAACACCATAGATTAGGTTATAAAGTCTGCATGGAGGAAAGCACATGCACCAGTGCATGTATAACTGTAAGTACACCACTGCATACATGTGAGAAAGCACTGGTCTGTGAATGGAGCAGAAGGAGGCCTGGGGGGAACAGTTATTTTAATTTCAGGGGATGACAGACTGTGAACAATAGCTGGGGGAAGCTGAACATGAATACCAAGCCCTAATGTGAGGGGACAAGGGATACTTTTTTTTTTTTTAAGCTAGGAAAAATTCAAAGTAAAAGGTATAAAATAAGGTTTTATTGAGAGATACGTTAAGGGCTGCTTTGCTGTTTACACTGAAATATTTGAGTCACCATTTACGTCTAAGGATTTGAACACTCCAAGCCACTTATTAGATAAGATAGGAAATCTCTGTGAGACAGGGATGGTGCCAATTTGAAAATATCATCTTATGTGCCATTGCTTCTTTATTCTGGCAACCATTTAACCTTTATTACTATGTTATATTATTATAATACTTATCTCCATGCTCTCTCTCCTTTTAACGAGGAGGACTTGACTGTTCTTAGTTTTACTAACAAGACAGTTCATTTGCTTGCTCATTCACTACAATTTATCTAGAATTTTATAAAGGAAGCAAGAACAGCCAGCAATAGACAAATCCTTTTTCTAGTTTGGACCAGGTAATTTCTAAAAGCCATCTCCTAAAACATCTTAAAATTGATTGCCTCTACAGTTCTTCTCATAATTAATAATACTAACAAAAGGTGTTGGCTTTGCTTCCACATCTGTTTATCCACAGAACAGAACCTGCACCACTCTAGAGCTGCAAACACTCCACTGTGCTTTGCTTGCATGGCTCAAGCAGACCTTAGCAATTCAGTCCTCTAATTTTTTTTTTTTTTTTTTTTTTCTGATAAGACCAACAGCCAGCATATTATTTTACTACCATTGACTAAAATCCTGAACTGAGTAGAAACAAAGTATGAATAGAAACAAATTTGTATTCACCTTTTAAAATTTTCAGTGAAGGTAATTTGTACTTACTCTTTGAAAGACAGACAAGTAAAAAACAACTACTTCAGCACTGAAGCTCTGATCAAATTTACAACCCCACCTTCCACTTAAATCTTTTTTTTTTTTTTTTTTTTAACAAAAGCAGATGAGTTTTCCTTCAATTAACAGCCACCAGTGAACAGCAGCCAGGTGACACACTGCACAGGTGAGATAACCATGACGTTTCATAAATCATGGTATGTTTTCAAGCTAGGAATTAAGAAAACCTGTTAATGGTTTCGATTTGTGTAATTGAGATGAACACCAAGAGGAGATGTACCTGATATAACAACTTTTGTATTAGGGTTTGTCTTAAAATATGTGTTGCACCTGCTTTTAATTTGAGCTGAAAAAATGCTGGTGACTTTCTTTAGAATGAATGGGATAATTTTCAACAATATATGGGGGCAGAGGCAGGGCAGAGCATGGCCCATAAATCATTCAAAATAGCTCAGTGTGGCACTCACTGGGCTACCTCAGCCACAAGTCTCTATTTTCACATTTCCAGTGACTAGCATAAGCATTAAGACTTTTTTTTTTTTTCAACTTTATCTGGCACTTCACACACCATCTGAATGTTTGCATCTAAGCTCAATGTTTCTGTGAAAAGTTTTGATTTTGATGAACAAGTTTCAAAAAAAAAAAAAGTGAAAAATTTCTTACTAACTACTTTAATCTTTCAGCCACCCACAATTGATATATCGTGATAACATATCTCTGAATATCTTTATATAGGAATAATGGCCTTTCATAGAAAAAAGTAAATTCTTGTAGCCTGATTTTCTTTCTGAAACAAAGAAATAATGTCATGACCTTTACCAAACAGTATTCTGTGTATTTGATAGACACCACAGTGAAAGGTGAAGAACAATCCAGCTTCTGTCTTTTGACTGAGATGTCTACTGCTTGTATGAGCTGTTGGGTAGAATTTTACAGGCTCTAGATTTGGAGGGAATCTTAATTCTTTTAGATTCACTGGTCACTTTCTGTTATTTAATTCAAGGGTCCAACATGCCTCAGTTTCAACCATGCGGGCTTCTTGCCAAGAAAACACTGAATAAGATGGTGAGAGACACGTTCCATTGCATAATTCGCTTGCTTAAAAGGAGGCTATTACAATATGTTAGCAATGTCGTTCAAGCAAGAGAGCCATGCAAAAACAATTCATCTGACAGTTCTTTCCTCTCTCAGCTTCATTTTAATTTGGTCCCTGTCCATTATGATTAACAGCATTATGATTACAGACTAATATACCATCTAATATGGGGTGAGCATTCAGGAAGCCATTAATGTGTAAGGAAACATTTTCAAACAGGAAGGGTTTTATGAATTTAATCCTGAAATACTCATCATCTGCAAATACCTAAAAATACTGAATTAGAATAATTCTGCACTGCTGACCTGGCAGGGCCTTTTATCAACCTTCCTCACTCTTCTGCATAGAAATATTGCCTTTTATTCTAGTCTGTTTATTTTAAAAACTGTTAATAATTATATTTGGGTTTACGATTGGAATGTTTTTTTCTCAGAAATATTCCCATTATTCACAACGTAATTTTCTGTTAAATCACGTACTGACAGAACATTATTCAACAAAGTCTAATTCATGATTCTCCTTTTTCTACTGATTCAGTTCTTTAGACAAAGGTCCAAGGCTCAGCTTTCATTCTCGTGAAGAATGATGATAAAACCTAGCAATATTAACCACAGAAACATGCAACTGACAGTGACATTAAGGTGACCGATAATTCATTACAGTGTGCTGTGTGAATGTGCTGTATCCATTTGAAACCTCTTACTGTTTATTCATAATTTTCCTTAAAAATGTCACTTGAAAGTGTTCAGAAATAGGAATGATTTACTAAAGTCAAACCTGTCAGACAAGGCTGTGATCAATTCCGCGATAACTATAAATGAGACTCCCAACATATCAATCCAAGAAACTCAAAGCCTACACTGCATTTATTGCAGTCACGCGGTAAGAACTTTGTGACACCCGTTCAAAGAAAAATGTATTGAAAGCAACTGCCTAGGGTAGCTCAAGACAAATTTTGACAAAACCTGGTCCAAACAGCTATAGTTAAAACACAAAAGCTTGCTAAGCTGGAAAGAGAAAAAGATCTGTAAAAGAGCAAGACTTCTAAAACATTTTAGATAATCTGATGCAATTTTGAAACACTTGCAGATCCATTTTGCATACAAGAATTGCAAGTTATAGAAAAAAGCTTTTTAACAAAGGCGATCATAATGAAGTGGTTTCCAAACATTCTCCAAAGGTAAAAACTGAAAGTGCAGGATGAGATGTTAAGAAAATAAACTTTTTAGATAGCATATTTGACAAATTTCAAGTAAGATAACCTTTTCTAGCTTTTCAGCTCAGCAATCAGAATTGGGCAGCACCATGGCTTTCTAGCAGCGAAGCAGCCTGTTGGAGGACCTCTCTCAGCTGCAGGGTTGCTCTCAGCTACAGAAGGCAACATTTCACTAGTGAAACACACCAGTGGCTCGACTGAGCATCCCAGGAGATTCTTCATGCTGTTTGCTTTCTGACTGAGGATTTCACTCTCCAAAATCGTAAGAGACTGATTTGGGAGATTTGCATTATCGTTCAATTGCAGCTACTGTTATTATTTACGATTTGGACATTTCAGATTATTAAAGTTAGTCATTCTTCATTTATTGGCCTAGCCTAATGAATATCTAAAGCAAATTTCAGTATAAAGACATAGCTTTATGGATTCTTCTCAGTCATTTTTTTCCAGAAGTCTTTCACAATACAAAAACCAAAACAACCCCTTCACATCCATCAAATTTGTGACTGAAAATTACCCATTTGAAGTGACAGAACTAGATGAATGCTTTGTCAAAAGCTTTACTAATTTATTACTGCTCTGGTTTACATCCCTAAATGTTCCTCTGGGACAAACAAAGATTATGTGTAGTATCCATCAGGAAAGACTTTGGCTCTCTGTTTTGTTTTTGAAGGAAGCAACAATAAAACATTTTTAATGGGAAAAAAGATGAAAGGCACAGATGAAAGCCTAATGTGACATCTGCACAGAGCCCTGTTCTGAATCCCTTTCTCAACAACACCTGCTCCACTTTCCCAGTTCTGTTCAACTCCACAAGCTGGTCATTATAGTCCATCACATCCTAGCATCAGAGATCTAGTAACAGACCACCAAAATGGTCTGTTCAATCCTTTCTACAGAGGCTATCCAAAAGAAAACACCCATCTCTCATATACAGTTACATTATTGGAAGGGTTATGATAGGTATGACTTGAAGCTAGTAGGCATTTTTCCAGCATAACTGAAAAACTAGATTTGTCAGCTTCAACATTTTTAAATGTAAAAGGAGCCAAAACAAAAATAAATCAGACAGGCAGAGTTTGGAAAAACAATGGACTGAGAAACATTTTCCTTAGTGCTACCATATAAAGCATAAAACAGCTAAAAGAACTAAGTCCAGTTGCTCTTTTCTTTTTTTTTATTTTTTTATTTTTTCTTTTCAGAAATCTTTAATCTTTTTTCGTTTATCTTTTCAGTTCTAAGTAGGTTCAATTGTACACATACATAGTAGTGTGCTTTTTCATTACGGTAACACACATTGATAACTTTGGCATTTGCAGAGTTTTTTCATGTTGCATTTGACAATGTTAATCCTCCTCAAATATGATTTTTGGCATGAAATTTCCTCTGTTCCAAAGGGGACACACACACACAGAGTTATTTTTATGTTCAATAACTTATTTAGCTGCAGGTGAATATTTACTTGCATGCACAAATATAGTTAATTACGTGAACAATGATGCTTCACTCCACTCTTGGTTTTGTTGATTTATATGTATAATTTCCCACTCATTGTAAATACTCAAGGTCAAAACCAACAAGAATTTTGTTACTTATTTGTGCTTCTTCACAACAAAATCTCTTTGTTTCATTTGGTACCATCTTTTTCAAAAACTGGAGTCTGAGAAAATTGAAAGTCTGTAAATTAGGAAACAGAATCTGTCTGTTTTCCAAGGCAACAATCCAAGTCCCACATGGCTAATAATGAAGCACTTAGCACACAGACAGTTGAATTGTTATCTCACAGAAACAATGCTCTAATGGTGTTATTTACTATACAGATAAGCAACTAAAGAAAAAAAGTCTCAAAATTATTGGCAGTTTGCATTATGAGTTTAGAACAAAAATCACTAAATGTGCATCCACTCTGTTATTGAGGTTCTCTCCAGGCCAAAACACAGGGATGATCACATCAAGTACTCCAAATTCAGAAGAAATTTGTAATCATCACTTGGTTGAAAGACACGTTGCCCTCAGAAGGTTAGTAAGATTGAACTACTCCAGACTTGAACTCAAATCCTAATGCAGAGCAGCAGAAAAATTGCTCAAACACATACTGGGACTGGCTATTCACAGGGTTAAAGCTACAGATATTACTAAATGATCTTTTGATTCTGTCCAGTAAGAAGGACCAAATCAATGCAAAATAAAATAGACATCTTTTGTGTTTACATTAATGTCATTTTAATGGGTTGGGCTTTTCAGCCTGATCTACACAGCTATTTTGGAACTTAATTAATAATTAGCAGACTTGATAACTTCAGACTGTGGGAGAAAGACACCGTAATGTGGGAAGAAAAGAGCTGGAGAATGGCGGTCTGCTTAATGTTCAGATAATTAAGAGTGTCGGACAGATGAGTATCTGCTTGATTTATTCCCTCTTTTGAACCTTCAGGTGAATTATGGTTAATGTAGACCAGTTCTGACAGTGAAAAATATAGTTCCTTTCAGAAAATATGAAGCAATAATCAGTTGTTTCAGTGCTGGAGTGCTGAACAAAATTAAGTGATAAGAGTTTTGGAAAACAGTATTGAGGGACAAACCTCCCAATAACAGAGAATTTAACTGGGGTCTTTTTAAACTTTTATACATTGCTTATGTTCTTTTTGTTTCTTACAGTTCTTTTTTATATAGGAAAAGAAATAAAAATATTATGTCTTAGCCTTGAAATCAATAGTCTAATTCACGTTGTTTTCATCAAGTTGGCTTTCACTGAAAGATCCTTTTTAATCTCACATTCTCACTTATCTGTAAGATGTGGACTGGAAAAGAGAGAAGACTACTCCCTTTTCTCTTGACTGTCAGACAAAGAGGTGTTGAGAAATGCTGTAAATTAGGAATGTTCTACAAAGTTTTAGTGACCTAGAAGATAAAGGTACAAAAGGACATTTTGCCTTCAGCAAGGATTTCACCTGACTTTTGCTTTTCTTGAGCTAAGCATACCAGATTCTCACGCTCCACCAAAATTTACAAAGCCTCATACTCTCCCACAACAGAACCTGTTTCTTAGCACCACCTTCACGCAGCTGCCACAGATCCTACAGGCCACTGTATTTCTCCCTGGTACCCAGTCCTCCTGTGGAAGGCAACCATCTGCGAGACATACTCCTGGCCACCTGCTGCCCCAGCCAGCTGTTTCGATTGAACACTGCAGCTGCCACCTGTGAAAGCAGCTCAAAGCCAAAACCACTCAAGCAAGTGGGAAAGCGACTGGCAGGTTGCCAGAGGCAAAGGAGTGGATTAAAACTCTAGCACAAAAGCTAACAAAAAACCCAAAACAAACCGAAAAAAAAACCCAAGCAAACAAACAAAACCCCACCCCAACCCTGTGTGTGAAACACAGTAGCAAGGAGATAAAAATGAGACTTTCAGCAAGCTGAAGGGCCCAAAGAGGCTCACAGACAGTTTCTTTCACCTCAAGTAACTTTTCTGCTTTGCTAGGACCAGTTTAATAACTTGTCTTGACATTATAGCTCCAGGGAATGGGAAAACTTGTTTCAGACTTCTCCCCTCCCAGGAACTCTGATGGAAAAAGGCTAAAATCAGAGCAGATTTCTAGAAGATAGTGGGGCAGGGTAAATGTTCCCCATGCCTCATGGTCATTAGGAACTCTTGAAATAAGACTAAAATGGGATTTAAGCGGTACACAGGTCCAGTGCTGCCACTGTATGCGTGGGCAATTTCTAGTCTCCTTGAGAAGGGGAGTGTGTCCAAAAGTACCAATGAGCAGCTGAAACACTGATAGATGCAGTCAGACCCAGTTCTTAAGAATTTAGAGAGGGGAAAAGTTACACACAATAAGAAAAAAACCCAACCAAACACACACAAGGTGTAGGATCAATTACTTTTTCACTGTCAATGGCAGAATTATTGGAACAAATCTACAACAGATACAAACAAAGAACAGACAGAAGCTATCCTGATTTACAACAGCTAAAGATGTGTCCCAAGAGTGAATAATCTGTTCTGTTCACCTTTGCCAACTACTGTCCCACAATTTTTAAGTAAAATCTTCAGAGAAACTTATCACTGCTTGATGGAAAGGAGTTAACACTTTACTATTTAATGTTAATACTTAAAAGGTGATGAGCTGGTATATCGTTGTTGGGTAGCTGTTCATCTCTGGCGTGTCTGGAAATTGAGTCAACTGAAATAACTGAGATATTATTATAAATTATATTTGTCATTAAAATAAGTTAGTGTTGACAGTCACCACCATTTCTAGTAAGCAGCTTCTAGATTTATAATAGTGTTGTAAAACATGGAAGTTAAAATCAGTTGACTTTTCCCCTGCAGTTCTGGAGTCACATCACCAGTATTCTGAATTACATTAGAGTCTTCTTTTCCAAGTTTTATTTTGGGTGGGTACACTGTGCATAATGTTGTATTATTTAATAGTAGAGTTGTAATGCCATTCGTTATAATTAAAAATAAACATAAACTTGTTACTGAAGTTTGGTTTTACCAGTCCTTTCTTCTTGATTGCTAATTTGGTAATGAAAGAGAATGCAACACTTGAGAATAAAATGTTACCTGTTTGCATTTCTTAAAAGAAATCTGAGTGTTCATGCACACGTGTTCCCCACATTATTAAGTCATTGAGCTTCTTTTAAAAATCTCTTTAGAGATAATGGAAGAAAACCTTTGTTTTCCATTACTTTAATAAGGACTGGAATTCAATTTGTGAAGTAAAGGAAAGCTTTTATTAATTAAGGCTTTATTAATAAAAGTATGAAATTATTGTTAAATTTTGTAAGTAGAATTAATGACTTGGGTGATGCCTTTTAAAATACTGGAACAGGAATATGAATAATTACATAAATTCAAATGTTAGGCAGAAAAGAGTTTACTACTGAAGAACATGGTGTAGCAGTATAATCAAAGGAAAAAGGTATAGTGTGATGAAGACAAAAAGCAAAATTTTAAGAGATGTATGCCATATTAGAGTTCTCAGTTTAGACTGAAATATTTGAACAAAAAATCTAAATAAAAGATGTATCCAGCATGAACAGGGCTACTACCAGCAAAAGGCAGAGACTACAGTGAACACTGAGAAATACTCTATTTTATGTGGGTATGTGTAGTTGGGCTATATATTCAGCTATATAAAAATGTAGTTTGCCACATTAAATTGTAGTGTGACAGATAAGGATATTTATTACTCAGGTTGGAATATCTGCTCTATATTACTCAAGTTTATAATACTAGACAGCCTGAGCAAAATTTGGGGGAAAAAAAATACAGAGGTCTACACTGCAAAGTAAAGGGGAAGACCACCACAGATACTTAAGTCTTTTTTTTTTTTTTTTTTTTTTCTTTTAGCAAA
>JAVJGJ010000057.1:21083145-21106155 GCA_035590215.1 Microhierax caerulescens
TGCAAAGTAAAGGGGAAGACCACCACATATAATTAATTCTTTTTTTTTTTTTTTTTTTTCTTTTCCTGAGAAGAAGAGAGAAGTTAAAGAAAACACAGGTAAACTGATAATATTCCCACTGTCCACTGAACTTTAGAAATCATTTCTAATTGCACAGGACAAGTACCAACTCTCTGGGCACATTATAAGAACTCTAGAATGGACAATTTATATCCAGTATGAGTAAGTTTAATGTAAGATAGTAGAAAGCATCTCAGGTATATTTCAGGCAGTGTAGAAAGATGGCATGTTAAATGTGGTTCCCCTTTATTTTATAGATGTTCTCATTAGCATGTTATTGTTATCCTACTCATTTCAGTGAAACAAACACATTCATAATTCTGTTTTATCCCTACTACTACTTCCAGAAAGCATGATCTATGCTCTTTCTGACCTCACATTTCATAACCAAATGATTAAATTTCAAGTTGTTGTCTTTCCTTTGCAGGGAGGAAAGTTTTTGCTTTAAGGAGTCTGAACCAGTTGAACTGTAAATGAAAGCTCAGTTTGTCCATCACTACTAAACATGAAAAAACAAAAGCCAAACCCACAATAGTTTGATTTTTAGGTCACAGAGCAGTTTCTCAGGTGGCAGAAAACCACATTCCTATTCAGAGAGCCTTGAAGTAATATCACAGTGGACAGAATAACCACCACATGCAATAATACAATTAGAGAGATCCTTATGTTGCAAAGGTAGATGGTGAATGGCAGTTATGTCACGACTGGTACATCTCCATAATCACAAAAAGGAACAATTGGAAACTCACAAGTCAGATATACAAAGGGGTAAGATGTACACTTTGACACACGAGAAGCCTGACAACTTCAGGAGAGGTCAGAGAAACCACAAAACCAAGATTCTTTATAAGTAAGCCAACACTGCTTGGAGATTGCAAGTTTTGAGGAAGGTTGTTTTTAGCTCAAACCAGAAAATGCAAAATAATACAAATGGTACCTTACTTAAGTGAACAGAACTTCCCCTCCTCCCTCCCACCAGGGGCAGGGAAAAGGCAGAGGCAAGTAGATCTTTTATACAACTTACCCATACCTGGTATGAAAGGGGAATAAAGAAGGAGAATAGAAAAATAAGCTTTCTGTTGATTTTTAACAAAAAGAGAGTTTGACTCCAATAGAATCATGATCAAAGTTTACTGTAAGAAAAAATGACTATGGTACTAATGGCAAATTTCTTACCAGTAAAGTTGATGGGCTACTTGGATGCTCTGAAGAGAACGATTGAGCAGGAGTTTCACTAGAGGGCTTTCAAGACTCCACTCAAACTTGACCACCTTAACAGATAAATTAATAACAAGAATCACTTGTATGCTGGCTTTGTTGTCTTTCCTTTATAACAAAATTAATCAGAAAGGACCCAGTGCTTACTTTGAATGAAACAATTTAACATATGGATAATGCCCTAGCAATGCAACGAGCAAAGAAACTTCAGGACACAAGTGTTTGCCACCATCTGCAAGACAGGTAGATACCATCCTGATTCTGGCTGAGTTAACATCCATGTAAATAGGCAGCTTTTCTTCCCCTGCTTGAAATTATCAATCACTATTTTAGTTTTTATCTGATTATCTGGGTTGCAAAATAAACTTAATTGTGAAATGGAAGCTGTGGAAGGTGAAAGGTCATGTAAATGCTCTGCTGTGTGAATTCTGTAAAGCTGTGCAGGTTCCACTGCTTCACAGTAGTGAATTAGATACTTATATTCATAGATAGACAGATAGATAGATGTATATATGTGCATGCATTTATATAAATATATATTTAAAAACACACAAAAACCCATGAAGAACTCTGAAATGTGGAGTAGTAAGCATCCACGTGCAGTGTTACAACGTAAGGGGATAAAGTTTTCAAAGATTCCTTTTTAACTGTGACACAGGACCTACTCAACCACAAAGTGATTGCCTTGGAAGGAGTGGGCCCATGATTTGTAAAACATTCATTTCCAGTGAAACACAGTGTACATCTATAAAGAGACAATTCTACACCCAAACTACCCTGGCTACTCTGTGCTGACAATTTTCCCCATATATGGAGTATAAAGAATACTGTGATGTGTTGCAACACCATTTGCTTCTTTGACTGCAGAGAAGCCCTGCCATCACCAGCCCCTGGGTTGGTGGTCATAGCAGAATTTCTCTTGTTCAGATGCATTTTTTTATTTTTCTTTGCTACCTGAAAATACCTTCTTGTAGTACACAGTTGAGTTCAATCAGCATGCCAGAACAATTACATTCTCTTAAGTGGACAACAATCTATACCTCAGCTCTGTCCTTAATTCAATCATTGCATCAGCTGATTGATTTTTCTCATTTATTCCTCTTACAATGTATCAATAAAACTGAAAGAATCAAAAGTATTTAAAAAAGTTATTGATCCAGACGGAAGACTTACCTGGCTCTCACTTTCTTCCTTACCTGAACCAGCTGTGGGAGATATTCTAAGAGTTCATCATTTGACATATTTTCTAGTTGCTGGACTGCTGTTCTGCGAATATCTTGATCAGGAAAACTAAAGCAAAACAAATAGATATCATTAAGAACTACTCAACCACTGCAACTCTCCTGAGCACTCACTGATACAAAATGCTAGCAAAACAAGTTTTCTCTCAAAATGGAATAGGAAAAAACCCACAATTCATTTATTGTACTGTAACAAGAATCAAGGAACACACAGCAGATACCTTAATTGAATTAACTGTAATAGTGTCATACAGGAAAAAAGACAAAACCCTGTTCTTTAAATATACTTTTTAATTTAAGCTATCATGTATTGTGATTTCCTGAAATATGAAGAAAATTATGGATCTCCATTTGCTGCTTTCAGTTACCTGAAATAAAAAAAAAATCTGTGCCATGGGAACCCTTAGCAGTCACTTGAAGACTTCTTTTGTTCTGTGCAACAAAAAGGCTTGAAATTTTCCCCACAGAAAGAGTTCATTTCAGATAATTTGCTCCAATGTCAGCTTTTCTGGTTTATACCGTTACACAAGAAATAATATTTTTGAAACAGAAGTAATTTTTAAATGGAAAACATGTTTTCTTTTTCATTTTTCTAAAGGAAAGCGTAGTAAAAAATTAACATCTTACTGCAGAAAGGCTCCTAGTCAGTGAAACAGCCATTTCTAATGGGAAAATATTTGAGTATTCAGCATAAGTTGTATTCTCAACAAATTCTGGTTGACACCAAAGTGGCTGTAGCCTAACACAGATTTTGTGATGGAGCTCTAACTGTAAAAATAATAAAAGAGGAAAACATGATGCAGCAGCAATGATAAAACAGAGAAAGAAGGCTAGATAATATAGTCGGTCAAAATATTTTTCTTTTAAAAAGGAAGAACAAGATTTTGATGTAACCTGACTGATCAAAACTGACTCTTAGCAGAACATTTTCTCTTTTCAGAGAAAAAGACAAAAATTATACAGTGTTTCTTTTAATATATGAAAGCTGAAAAAATGATCTTTTAAGGACTTCTTTTGAAAAAAATAAAATACAAAAATAATTTCCACCTTTTCCTGTGTTTAATTTGTGATATTAATGGTGATATGTGCAGAATTTTGTGTACACAGAAGATTGGTTCAGGTTTAGCTGCTCTGCTACCAACCCACTTTCTCAAGGAAGGCAACAGAGGTGCCTTGTCACCCTTAACTATCTGTCAGTACTTGAAACTTGTCCACTGACATCCCAAGAATCTTTTATGTCTTCTTCTGAAGCAAACTGGAAACGTTCACACAGATCTTGCAGTAACCAGAGCCACAAGAGTGGTCATCTCTGCCAAAGGGGCAAAAATGTCTTCAAACAGCAGCACAGCCGATCAGATATGGCCCCAAAGAGCCGCTGGGCCTTGATCCAGTTCTTGGAGGGCAAGCACCCACCCGCAACGAGCGGTGAATCCCTCCCCTCCGAACTGATACGGCTGTTAGGCTCTTTTGAAAATCTCTGGTTTGGCAGTCTAGGCATACATAAAAATGATGACTAAAGGACACGGGTGTCAATTCACCCTGGAGAAAGTCCTTTGAAATCAGAACCAGCAGGCATGGCAGCAGGTGTCACAGGGCCACCAGTATCACTGCTTTATGTGCTCAACACAGAAACAGGCTGCTCTCTTCCCAGCTTCCCATCCACCACCTTTTACCAACAATACACCCACTAGAAAAATAAATCAGGAGAGAAACACAGGAGACAGCACCATACTTGCAGCAATGACTGCTCGTTGCTATCAAGAGAGGAAGAGAAGGAATTGTAAAAGGTAAAGTGCTCAGAAGTATAATGGCACCTGCAGCTTAAACTTGAGATTTTAAGTTCAATAAAACAGGCTGGAGTAAAACAATGCATACACTTTGATCACTGAATTAACTACAGGCCATCAAACAAAAATGTGGATATTTTTCTTTTTTTAAATGGCTAACAGTTGGACCCACTTGAAAGGCCTGGCTTTCCGTGTTGCAACTGGCTGCCACCTGTAGGACTTTCAAACCCCCTTTTAACAATGCAGATCAGGTCAGATTTTATTATTTTCTTTGTCTGTTATGGTACATATTTAATGATTTTTAAAAGGAAATTTATAGTTGTTTGTATAATGCTGAGAGGGCCTTGATGAGAAGAGAGGGAATACATTATAAACAAATTATCATGATAGCCCCGCATTAACCTGTGTTGCAAGGATCTATTTATTTATTTATTCTAGGCAATCTATTAGGAATATGTAGTTGTTACTTTAATATTTGCATGGTTAATTAGAACAAAACATATTTAAAGGAGGACTGCATATTTAAAAAAAAAAAATCCCTTTTATATCTTCCTATCTTCTAATTATGCAATTGCTCCAAAGGCTTGTGTGCCAAGCATGTGCAGATAATACAGAAATTAGTCTTTCCCTTCCCTTCTCGCCTAGTTCAACAGGTTACTGAACAGTGAAATACACTGCACAGGCACCAAGTCAAGCAGAAAAATGTTATTACTCAGTTACTGCTTGTCCTTACTAGCAACCAACATTTGAATATATGCAATGCTACAATGAGAGAAACTCCTATATATTTTGCAGCTAAACAAAGGACAATACAGTTATTTTAATCCTGACCTTTCCAGAAAATTCAGCAGCTAACATTTGATTTGTTTAGAATTATTTTGCTGTAAGTCAAAACTGAGGCTATATCTAAGTTAACAAAAGTATCTCTGAGAGATGTGACTAGAATAATGATGAGCTCAGATGCATAGGCACCATGGTGAAAAATCCATAAGTTCGCTTGCTTCAGGAATCATGGCCTTTGTCACTCTTTTGAACGAGATTTTGGAAATTAGTTATTCTTGTTTAATAAACTGTTTTTTTCATCTTGTAAATCTAGAGGTCAATCTGAAGCTGGGTTGAATCTTTTTGGAAGAGTGGACAGTTAGCACGTTCTTTTAACTACCTGACAATTTGTTAAGCCACAGATGTAATATCCACTGCTATCTTGAATTTCATTTTGGTCAGGACCACAGGTAGAATAGAAACATTTAATTCTGTTTGGTTTACCCCTTACATTGGTACTTGAGCAAACATTTAACATCCTCAGAAACTACTACTACAGCAAATAGTTATGAACTAGACCAGTATTACATGGCATTTATGCTATTCTTGCTTATATACATCAGTTTATTTGCTAAAAGCTAGTTACAGGGTAAGGTCTAGAAGCAGGTCTGAGTTAAAAATCCTACCTTTTACATGCCTGGAAACTATGTCACCTTGTAGTGTAGTAATTAATTAGGGCTGGAGGTTTTTTTTCCAGTGAATAACCTTGCAAACATTTGAGTGTTGCATCAAATCTGATTTTAGTAATCCATAAATTAGTCTTGATTAAGGAACACAATTGATTTTTTGGTTCTGTGAACTCAATGCAAATGAAATCATTTTAGGCCTAAGAAAAACAGCTTCATAGTTTGGGTATTAGATGACAGCTGATTTCCAGGGCTTGCAACAATGAATATATAACTATTTACCCAGCCTGAAAATTCTAGAAGCAGGAAAGGCTATTTTATCACAATCAATTCAATATTCCAGTGTTTAAGGATACTCTCCTGAGAAACAGGAGCTCATCTATATTAGATCAATTTTATAAAGGATTTGAACCATAGATTATCAGGTTCCTGACATGTGGCCTCTAATAACACCATCAGAGAGGCAGGGGATTCAGGGACTCCTCTTCCTTAGCTGTTTATTGGTTATCACAAAAATCTCTGAGAATTTAGCTAGAAAAGAAGCAACTTAAATCAAAAACCTTTTACAATGCTTGCATGACTCCTCCTTTGCACAGTTTCAAAATGGTAATTTTGATCCAGATTTCCAGTTACTCATAGTTGTATTTTTTTTCCTTGACAAACAAAATATTGGCCAATAAATAATTAAGTGATTTGATCTACAGCATCCCTCATTTATTTGCCTGGTTGTGATATATTGTAGCTTTCTTCCTTTGACCAATTTTATTTGTTCTCTTTTCAGGTAATGATATTTGTTCTCTCTTCAGGTAATGGGTACTCCATAACACAGATTGTGACTTCTTACAAGTTTGTGTCAGGTTTACACACTCAGAGACATTACTGAAAAATAAATAATACGTAAACTGCAGTTGTTCAGTCTGGTCCTTATCAAGAGGTCACACTAGGCAGGACTTCAAATTTCCCCTTCACAGCCCATCTTGCAACCTGGATTCTCCCTGTTATCAAAATTATTTCCTTTGATATTTAACTTCCACACTCCTTTTGCTGTTTTGTTCTTCTCTCCCTGCATGTTGCCAATGATTGACAGCCACCCATTTTATAACTTCTAAGTAGCTGTAGATTGTTAGGTCTCCACTGAGACTTTAAGGTTGTTTGTGTAGAAGTTGAATTTTGAGCTGGATGAGCATAGATTACAATTTGCTTTAGGAGTAAGAACAACTTACAGTCTTTGATTTTGTTCATATAGATAGCCAGCAGGGAGCTATTTGTCTAGCTGTACCTTTCAGCTAAATCAGATTCAAACAGAAAACTAAGCATTGTTGAGGCTTCCTGTGGATTTGTGAAATTCTCTTGAGATTTTAGCATCTGTCAGCGGTGACCTGACTGTAAATGAGAAATAGATGTCTTTTCATTTTTAACAGTTTTATTATCCTAACTTTATTACACTGTCTCAAATATCCCTATGCTGGAAGATATTTGTCAGGTAAATTGAACTGTACAGTTCACTACATTTTCTTGCATGTGAGGATCTCCATAGAGAACAGCATGGCCTTTCGTGAGCTGTCTTTTAAGTTAGAAGCTTATAACACACCATATATTTCTGCAATTCCCTTCACTTTTTAAGTTCTGTTGCATTTTCAAAAAAGAAAGGCTCTGGTCCCATGAAACACGTGTTATTAAGTCTGGTAGAAACAAGGGAGGCTGAGGTAGCAAACCTACTGAAATAAAGATACCAACTAAAATCAAAAACCTCTCTAAGCAGCAGAGGATATCATGTCATTGACAGGTGTAACTGGGCCCGGAGAAATTATGGAAGAACTGTTTAAAAGGACAGGTAAGATTTGGGGGCAGTTTAAGTATTTTAAAAGTAACTACTGAAGAAGAGAGAAGAAACTGGAAGTATAATGATTAAGGAATTCCTTTAGTTTTAGCACTCAGATAACATTAGCAGGGCTTATTTGATTTCTGTTGGTGATTTTTTTCATTCCTTTCAGGCCTTCTAAAGAAAACATTGTGTGAGTGTATGAGGAATAGAAAATGGCAAGGATTAAATGAAAGTACAGAAAAATAAAAAATACCATCTGTAAAAAGGACACTGGATTTTCAAAATGTTCACTTGAAGAAGAGCAATGTATTCACTCCTCATTGTGGTAACATGTGAACCCTCCCCATCCCCACACATTGCAAAGCTTGTGGTCAGATACACTAGCTGTCACGCTGGCTGATTGATTGGCAGATGTATCTGTAGAATTTACTGACAGAAAATATACTTTAGGTAAGGTTTACATAGATTTTCTACAAGAAATTCTGACTAAAGCAACTAGTAATAAGTGTAAGATGTCATGGAGACCATATGGCGAACCATATCGTAGGAGAGAACAAGAGTAGGAAGAAATTAACAAAAAGTTTTCCATTTGAAACCTGTGTAATCTAGAAGATTCTTCCCACCACAGAGACAAAGAAAAGAATAAAACATGGGAAACTTGATTATTTACAGATTTCTCTTCCTGACTAGATTGCATATGTATGTATAGAAAGAATGCAATATCCTACATAGTTGTCTATTGTTAGTTATCCTGTTATAGCTGGCTGTTGTAGTACCTTCATATTTATTGCCAAGAAAGGTAAAAAATGATTAAAGGCAGTGGGGGGGTGTCGGGGGAGGAGAAAATCAATCACATTCTGATGCTTAAAATAAAGAGTTGTCTATTCCTAACAATGCATACATCCCCACGTAAATTATCAATAAATCTCACGTACATTACTACAAAGCAGTTTTAAAGCTTTATCAGTAGTGCTTTCTCTACATCAAAGTATCCATTTAATTGCAGACTGTTGTGTTGTTCTTACCTTATTTCTTTGCATAAACCTGTTTGCTCTCCACATGGATACACAACTACAGCCTTTTAAAACTAAGTAAGAGGCAAACAGGCAAGATATGCTCCAGCTGTATCTGTTTGATAAATATCCTGTTCAGCATTCTGTTTTGGAGTCCCAGGGAACTGTTTAAATTCTGCTTTTAATAAAACAATGACAATTTGATTCAACAATTCTAAATCAATTTGGCTTTCAAAGGTGTCAGAACAAAATCTGGCTTCAAGCTATCACATTTTATTATAATTATTGGTTAGAAAGCGAGTTTCACATGTACTGGTATACACTCTAATCTCTGAAACTCAATAGCTACTCTGCTACATAACACGAAAATCAACAATAACACTGTGAGAGTCAAAGACTCTCATACAAATATATAAAGATGCAAAAGGGCATCTTCTCTGGTTAATAAGAAGTAGGACCCATATCTTCTATTCTGCCTGCTTCATACAGGGGTTTAAGCAAGCTAGTACAAAACCCCTCTGACCCTTTAATGTCTGGTCTCAAAATCCTCTGATATGGCACATGGGTTTAAAGGAATGTCCTTCTCTGTACATTTACCCTGACAGAGTTTAGCAGGAAGTTTCTACAAAAAATTGTTAAGCTTATCAGGAAGGTTATGTCTTCACCTCCACTTATCTACACCAAAAAGATCTCTCTTCAGAATGGTGGCAGCCATATACACCACTAGAAAATTACATACATTCTTTGGTGGCCATTTCCTATTTGAGCTCAATTTCCTGATTCCTAGTCATGACACCTCACAGGGCTGCAAGGTTACCCTAGATGCACCAGAAAAACAAGCCTGGGGAAAACATCCTGCTATTTGGGTTAATGAATATATTTGGGCTTTTATTTTTGATAATTTGAATAGCAAGATTACCTTATGGAAAATTGTAAGTACAGTTGTTCTATACATACACAAAACATTGGCTGGTTAGCAACATGTCATAAATGATGATGGCATGTCAAACATTGCCTTTGGTTTCTTTATGTCATCAAGAAAATTCTCTGAATAAATAAGTGTACTGGTGTCATTTCCCCAGCTAGAGTGCCAAGTCAATGTAGATACAGCTAAAGAAAGCTCTAACTCCACTAAAGCTTGGCTTTTTACCAAACTCAGTAAGTGAAGCCAATGGTAGAATGCACAGGGCACCAATAAGCAGTGTTGAGTAGGAGGGACCAGCTCTATACCTTCTGCCTGAGGGAAAATATTATTTTTCAGGCAATGGCTTATAATCATCCTTCCCTGAAATTAGAGGTAAAACTAAGAGTGTAAAATCCTATTCTACATTTCCCCTTGCCACCCTCTCCATCCAGTCTTTATTGATTAAAGAAACAGTCATTGTTTTTTAAATTGTTTTTTTAAGCATTGACTTCTGGAGCTTTGAGAATCAATGCACTTGCTGCAAGTACTGGATACAAGGTTGCTGCTGAATTTATCTGTGAAATGTACCATGCTTGTGTTTCCAATTTATGAAAGTTATTCCTTTCCACTGCATAAATGAGTATGTTATCATTTGGCTGCCTTGAGATGTGCCTGCAAAGTGTAGGAGCATAAGCAAGAGAGACATGCTCAAAGAACAAGAAATGTCTATTAAATTGTACATTTAACTGTGTAGTGAACAAAACAGTTTAGAAGTTTCAGAAAGTTGCAAAGAGCATTCCAACTCAGATGCATGATAGTGAGGCTTAATCTGATGGGCCATGATACCCTTCACTAAGCTCTCTGATGCTGTCGTCTAACCCAGGCAATGAGGAATCACCTCCAATGATTTTAATTTCTTTATCCTTGCAAATGTAAGCTTGAGTTTAAACAACAGGACAAATGGCTGTTTTTTTTGCTCTGAGAAGGAGGATAATAAACTTTTTCCTAGCCCAAGGCTTGCAAAAGTGATTAGTGATTTTGAGTACCCTCTCTAAACTGTATAAAGAGTAAGCACATGTCTGCAGGAGAAATTCAGGTTCTCTTTAAGACACTGCAAATTGAAATTCCATCCAAGGAAGCATCCACAATTCAAAGTGACTGGAAGCTCTTAGTATCCTTTATGGTATTGCTAACAATGTGGCAAAAATTGGATGTGCCATCCCAGAAAGTGTTTAAAGCCAGGTTGGATGGGGCCTTGAGCATCCTGATCTAGTGGAAGGTGTCCCTGTCAAGGCAGGGGGGTTGGGGATGGGTGATGTTTCAGATCCCTTTCAATCCAAACCATTCTATGTTTCTATAATTCTAAGATATTGTGGTACATATAAATAATACAACATAGGGCTGAGTGGTGGATCTCCTTGTTACAGGATGTTCTGAAAGCTGAATATTTTTTTGGGAATTAATTTCTATTTGGAAAAAAATCATAGAAGAAGAATGCAAGAAAGCTCTTAAACTAAAAAAAATCTGTCTCAGGAAGTCTCTGAGCTGCAGATTGCTGGAAGTTGGGGGAGTAGCACAGTGTCATTATGTTTGGCCCATTCTCTCTGTTTTCACTAGGTAACTGTTGTTGGTCACCATTGGAGACAGGATGCACCAGACTGACTTTTGGGCTGATTTAGCACAGCTGCTCCTGCATTCTTGCATTATGTTATTGATTCACGTAGATAAAGATCAGCTTTAATTTACTTCACTTACCTATGATTTGATAGTGATGGTAACACAAGTCCTTAAAATAGGCATGAATATAGAAAGAGTATTTCTTTTATATTCTGCTCACGTTTTATATGATGAACTTGGATCTTTCAGCTGTGTCTCAGTAATCACAAGAAATCAGAGAGCTGTTTTGTAAATGATAGAAGTGAGGAAGTGAGTTGGTGAATTATCAGCGCCAAACATAATACAAGATAGAGTTGAATGAACCTTCAAAACCAGCTGTTAACGGAGCCTACAATCCAAGTCAGTGAAAGTAATGGTGAAGGAAAGTTGGACCCTATCCAGTGCTACTTTACTTCTCAAAATTATTGAAGTCTGAGAGAAAGAGAACCAAGGGAAGAAACCTCAGAAATCCGTTTACTTTGAAAGTACTCTACTTCTTCAACACACTCTCTCTATTTGCATGTACATGTCTCTCATCAGTTAAATCATGTGATCTAGACATCTCTGAAGTGAGACACCTTTAAGGAAATGTAACCCCTCTGTTTCTGAATGTTAGCTTCCTAGTTGTTCATGCATTTACCAGATATTGTGGACATGTGAAGGACAGAAATTTTTTTTTAGTGGGGATTATACTGTCATCCAGAACTTCTTTCTGTAGAGTTAGCACAAAGCAAAAGAAAGAAGACCACCTGGATTGATATTAGCTTTTGTGAGAAAGAAGCTGAAGGGACAAAACTGCTAAGATCCTGATCAGAAGTACTTTTTCTTTGGTATGACTGCAGGTGCCAACAGTGGCACTGAGAGAGACAAAGTGATGACATCTTCCCATCTTTTTATGCCAGCAATCCTTGTGGTAGCCAGAATGAGCACTGTGTACACTACATCCACCTCACACTGAGAAGCTCTGTGACACAGACGGAGTCATATTAAATATCCTATGAAGCACCTGACAGGACTGATATTCAGCATCACACCCAGATGCAGAGCTACATCCTCAAGGAAGAATCAAGCTCTTTATTTGCAGAAATGCCACCCACACACTGAAACAAAATATGACAAAAGATCTGATCTGAAAGCCTGGAATGCTCTGACAAACCATCTCAAAATCTTTTGCTGCTTTGCAGTGTTGAAGACAACACACTGTCCATATACTTCTTTCTACATGGTTCTTTTATAAATCAGAAATGGATTCTAATAATTTAATAATGTCAAATAAGATAATGATAATATGCTCCAGAACCTGATCTTCCAGGATCTTTGCTTCCATCATTCCCACTAAACATAAAAAGGACATGCACACAAACATGCAAAACTGTTCATAGTTCAGATATAAACCTGAGACACAGGTGTTTCATATCCAGAGGCAAATAACAGTCAATAGTCAGTTTTATAATATTAAATATTTTTTAACAATGTGGAGGTGAGTATATATAGTTTTCTCAAGTAAAGCTTTTGATCAAGTATTTTTTTTCTAAAGGTACAGCATGGAATTGAGATTGCAAACTTAGTGCAGCTTGTGCTTACCCAGCCAAGCAAGGGCTTGCTAAAGCAAATTTGCTCAACCATTTCATCTGCATGTTTAATGTTTTCACAGGTAGGTCACAACGCAAAATACCTCCCAACCCTTTGGAGGAAATGTAACTGCTGACACAGATTCTACCCCCTGATATCTGCTATCACGTCATAGCTAAGGGTCTCAGCACCAAGGAAGCCTTCCAAACAGTCAGCTCCCACTCTAAGAAGTGGGGGGGAGCATGAGGTACAGCAACAGAATTTATTCAAAGTGTGGGGACCTGCAAAATTTTATCCTATCTGTTTCAGAAAGACAGGTTACAGGTGGGACCGTATGTATTTACATGGTGTAATCTAGAGATCTATTTCAGTCTTCCTCATCTCCCATTAGTCACTTCATGTCTGTACAACAGTTTGAAGATATGGAGATCTATGTAAGTGCTAAGTATTTGATTGATCACCTGTTATCAGGAACTGACTGAATCTGCTATAGAGAATGAAATAGTCTTTTCACTCCCCTGAGAAATAGAAAAACCCAGCCAAGATGGCAGGACTGGCATGTTTAATCCCAGGTCATCACAAGAGTTGCAACTGTATCCTCACTCTGACACAGCGACAGAACCCAGGTCAGTGAACCAAAGCATGACACTGTGCTGAGCAAACTGACATGCTGAATAAATCAGCATGTGATCATTCTGTTTGTTGTTGTTTTCCTACTTGATTAGTTTTCCCTTACCTGAAAGTGAGAAGCCCAAGTGCCTCCAGTGGGTTAGAAAATCTCCATCTCCTCAACACAGCATACATTTCTGATATAGTTGTTCGATCCCAGCTGGGTGCACTGCCCAGTACCAGAGGAAGGGAGCAATTTTGATTATTGCAGTAGTAACGATAAAACCATAAGATTCTTTTCTGTTGCTCTGAGAGTCTGGAAGAGAAGATTAGAAATTCAGTCTTAAATTAAAACCACCTGGAGCTTTGTGTAGCAACAAACTTTATTGTACAGAGGGGCCAAGTCATACAGTACACTGCTTTTCAGCTAAGTACATGTTCTCCTCAGGGCAGGATATCATTTTCTGCAGACCAGCTTTTATAAGAAAAGTGATACTTATACTCTGGATCTGTCAGCCTTGGGTCATATAAAAATGAAGTGTCAAAAGACACACATATATGGTTATTTCACTTCCAAATCACTCTCATTTTTCTTCTCCACTGTCTCTGTTGCTGGTGGTGTTTGTTTGTTTGTTTTTACTGGAGTTTTCTGACAGAGACAAAGAAGATGCTGTTATCACCAGATAAATTATTATATCCATCTGCTACATACACATCATCTCTAACTACTGTAAAAACTAGACACGCAACACTGCTAGCCATAGCTTTCATTTCTGCTCTTACTTTGACTGTTCAATGCAGGCTTGTCTATTTTTAGTCTGTTTGCATTTAAAATAAGGTTCAGGCACATCCATGTGCATACATAGGAATATAAGCATGTCCCTAACACGGGTATGAGTTTGGAAAAGGGAAGGAAAGCTCCCAGCAGCTTCTCTGTCTGCTCACAAGGCTTAGCATGCCATGCTTCATTGTACTAACATAAAAAAGGTTGCCATATCAAATTCCTCATGGAGATATCCAATATCTAAATGATATTTTGATAAACGGTCAGTCATCACACCATATTTCACCACAGTAAGAAATATCTCAGAATAACTTTTGCTATACATCCTCTGATTTGTCTGTAATTCAGATGTCTTTGCCTAAAGCATATTAAATCCCAGGTTCTGCTACCATCAGAAAACAAAAACTTCTTATGAGAATCAAATTCAGACAATCTTCTTAATTTGATATCAAACCCTTCAAAAACAAGATTTGAGAGTGCAAACTGATCTCCAGTTCACACAAATCATTACCGAAACCAAGAGGAACATTGGTTTTCTTGGTCATACTTGATGGATTGGGGATCTATCTACTTAATAACAGAATGTAACTGTGACTTTAAACAGGCCTAAGTATTTCAAAGCAAGGTGTGAGAAACCTTGTAGAAGGCAGTACGTAAGTAGCTCATTTCCAATTAAGTGTTTCATTATCGGGATGCGCAAGCAAGGCCCCAAATCCAAGTGTTTACATTCTGTCCAAGGTCATCTTCCTTCTATTTGCAGTATTTTGGGACATTCTTAGCCCTGATCTAACCATCAAGACTGTGGCTTTCACAACTCATAGCAATGAGTTCCTTTGGCTCTGTATACACCAGAGGACTTTTCTTCACAATTTTGAATTGCCAAGCACTTAGGAACAAAGAGTGGCGGTACAAACATGGGCATGTTTTTTTACTGTCACAAAAGTGAATGTTTACTTCTTTCCCTTAGGAGAATAAGCTCATAAATGTATGCAAAAGATGAACCTAACTGTGATACAAATTCTGTTGTGACTTTCAGCAATCATTTCAAAGAAAGTGTAATTTTGGTTACCATTTCAAGAAACAGCTTCAGAATTCACAGCATGTGTACTGTAAGACATCTTTGTGTTTGTGTGAAGATGTCACACACAGAAAAAGAGATAAAAGTAGGCCTAAGACTTTATTGCCTGTCTGGTTATCTTATGCATTTGGATGGTATACTGCAGGACAGTTCAGCTAAAGGACCCCTTTTATATGTTGACTTTAAACAGAGATTTAAGCTTTCAAACAGCATCCTCCAAACTAGACAATCTGTTGTTCAGATTAAAGCAGCTAAAGCCTCTACTGAGCTTGCAAAGGGAGATAAGAAATCAATCCTTGTATCAGGTTTTCTAAATAACAGATTTCTCCCTGTGACTTTACTCCAGAGGCAATGCCATTTTCTCTTTCCATGTTTTAAAGATTAGAGATGAAACTAAAGGGTGAGGTGTTTTTAATTTAGGTTTTGATTTTAAGTTTCTTAGTTGTAATAGAAGTTTACATATACATGTAATAGGACATTTAAGGTAGATGGTAAATGTATTTTGCATACATATAGCATCTGAAGATTGTTATGCTAATGACACTTCTTTGGCTTAAGATGCTAATAAACCTTTTTTATTGATAAAAATGCAGTTTATGTTGGTTTATTTTAGGTAGAGGCGTACCTGAATTTCCCTCCATATAACAGCTATATTAAAACATATAGCCTCCTACTCAGCACTAAAAATAAAGCATCCTAAAATCTAAATAATTCAGTAGTTTTCAGTTTTAAAGTTTTCATTAATATCTTTAGCTAAATGAAGAAAACAGCTTCTGTGAAAACTTTGTTAGCTGGTCTTAATTATTACTTTTTTTTTGTGGGGGTAATGGCAAAAATTAGTTTAAATGCTTCTGAGCTGTTTTTATTACTCATGTTCAGTACTAAAGCAGAACAAGACAAAAGGCAGCAAAAGGAAAGAGTAGCAAACTAGCAAATGACAATTTCTGTTTCCTGGCACTGATTCTCACTCGCAAGTTTCTCTCCCATGTACAGACTAGCAGAGTGTGCAGCATCACCACACTTTTTAGACCTGTTTCACCATTCACCTAACTGGAAGTAACCTTTCTAATCACAATCCACAGCAACAGTACTCTTGTACTTCAAGCACAATAATCCTAAAAGGAATTAAAGGCTCACATCCAAAATGTTTTCAGAAGTCAGCCAAAGCAGCTGGCAGTAACTGATGAATTCACTTGGTCATCCCTCTCTTGCCTGGTTTGGTGGCGATGCCAAAGATCACACAGCAGTGCACCGTGCAGGGCTGCGAGGAGCACAAGAGCCATATGGCAAAGTTCATTTCCTTCAGTCCCATTGATCCCTTCAGTAATCAACATCCAAGAGTCGTTGGCCACAGAGACCAGAGATCTGAGCCAGCTCCAAGAGCCTGCTACTGGCAAAACCATATGTCTGGACCAGCTACTGGGGAAATCCACATCTATGTGACAGGAAGAGGCCCCAGCACCAGCAGCCAAATCAGTGTGGCTGTGAACCCTGGGGGCGCGTGTGGCTGCGTGTCAGCAGCTGGGGACAGCAGAGGGATCTGGGACCAGCTAATGCATAGGCTGAGCACAACTACAGAGTTATCTGATACTATGTATAAAAATACATATATATGTATGTGTATCTATTCCACCAGCAGACTTTGATCCTGACCAGGTGGAGAGGAAGAACAGAATCAGGCTGCCTGTACTGTCTGTTTTGTGGCAGCGTTGCATGCTTGCGTGTGTGCTGGTAAGGCACTGCACTCTGCCTGTGTTGATTTTTTTGATATTCCTATCAGGAATACGTGGCCCACCTCTCTGGTGGCTGAACCCGGGGAGACAAACCCACAGCAGCTTTGCATTCATAACGCTACTGGACTCTGCAGCCTTTAGGAAGGACAACCACGCAGCTGGCTGTTTCTAACCATTGGTTCTTCTTTTCTGACATAGGGTTAAGAACATTTTCTGTCCATATTCTGTCTACTTTCAGCAGAGTAAACAGAAGGATCCTGACAGTCCAAGAAAGGTTTCTTTTGTCTTCTAACCACAGATACCCATTTATTTCAAAATCATATTTGAGTCCTGTAAGCCTAAAGCATCACCATACAGACTTATTGCCACTAAAAAGCTACCTAGATTCCTCTCTTCTTCTTGACATACAAAAAACCCTCCAAAAAAAACCAAACCCACCCACCCCACGCCCCAAAAAAAGGAAGAGAACTTCAAATATCATGGCAATAATGTGCTTGGATACGAATATGTGTTGTTACAATTTTTTTTAAAATGAAAATCTATCATGACTGGGGAAGGTAAAAAGAGGTCCTCTAATAAAGATACAACAAATATTTGCTTGATCAGAAAGTACTTAAAAATGGAATTCATTCATTCAACCCCCAATATATGCTACCCTTCACCTTGATGATTCATTTGGCAGACCGGCTTTGCCCATCAGCTAGGATAACTGAAAACAACAAACTGGGCGGGGGGGAACAAACAAACTTCCATCCTCTTTCCTCCAACACCTTGTTACCGAACTTGTCAAAGCCTTACCTCCAACCTGGTGAGTTTTAGGGGTCTCTTTCATTCATATTCCCACAGAACCCCAAACTGCTGTATTAGGACATCATAGGGTCTACCCTTACCTGGTCTCTTCAATAACTATTTATGAACCTGTTATCCATGAATTTTTTTATAGCCTTAATGAATGTGATGTTGTCTATGTCCACAGCTTTGTGAAAAATTTTAAAAGTTTACTGCTGACTGTCTCAGGGAGTACTTTCTTCCATCTGTTGAAAATTGATCTTCTATTTGTTTCATTGAATTTCCCTAGTGTGAATATTGTGGGATCTGATGATGCATTCACCTTGTCCACAACCATCATGATTTTATAATAATTACTCACACATACACACACATCCTCTAGTTTTCTCTCTGAACTTAAGAGTCTCAGGCTTTTTAGTTTCTCTTGGTCAAGCAACTGCTTAATCCCTTTAATTATTTTAGCTGCCCTTCTCTGTACATTTTCCACATCTACTGTGTCCTTCCTGAGCTGTGGAGACAAGAACTATACAGCATATTCAAAATGCAGCACATCAAGGTTTTAGACAGCAGTTAAATGGCACACACTAGCTTCTTCTCTACACCCTTCCTGAATGATGCAGAGTACTTTGTTGACATTTTTGGCTGTTGCTGCACCTTGTACTCATGAGTTAAGGGAAATATGAGCAGTAATGTCGAGATGTTTTTCTGCATTGTAACTGCCAGTTCTGAGTTCAGTGTCATGTACAGCTACTTGGATATATTTCCCTCAAATATACTCCCTTGAATTTATCCATACTGAAGCTCATCTGCTGTGTTTTTGCCCAGTTTTGTGAGATCCTTCTGGATCTCCCTGTCATAGCATGGTGTTTGAAAATGTGACAGAGCTTAGCAACATCTGCAAACACAGAGATTTCCCAGCCTTTTTCCTTCTCCATGTTGATGAAGATACTGAATAAAACTGGTCCCAGCCTTGAATTTAGAAGACCCTACCACTGATTCTTCCATTCTGAAAAACCACCATGAAACATGCAGTGTTTGCCTTTAACCAGTTTTCCTTTAAACCCATAGCAAATTCATTATTATTTTTTTTTAACAATCATCTGATATGGTACATCAGCAGAATTATTTTTGAACATCCAAATGCTTTATGTCCACCAGATTTCCAGCATCCAATCACCCACTGACAACTTTCTAGGACAGCAACAAGTTGGTGAGGCAGGGTTTCTGTTCACATAGGATATGCTGGTTCTTTCCTGACAAATTACTCTGTATTTAGCTAAATATTTAATGATCTTATTCCTTCTTACAGAACACACCATTTCACCATTAATAGAGGTCATATGCATTGGTCTGAAGTTCCACAAATCACTTCTGGAGAACATTTTGCAGGTGGAAATTTTGCTGCCATCTTGCCAGTTCCCTGGCTCGGTGGTTAGTTGCAGTAAAACACCGACCTCCCATTCATATTTAAAAATAAAATAAAAAAAGAACCAAATCACAAATCCCATGGCTAATAAAAATAATTTAAATTTTCTTCCTGTCTTCTTAAAAGTTGAAGTAAACAACAAATACACCAGCAAGTTTGTCTGTCATCTTTTCTTTCAAGAAATTGATTTTAAAAAACCCCAACAACCTACGCAGAAATCAGTACAGAAAAGTGTTCTTAACAGATAGATCATATCACATTGAGAGGCATGAACTGGCTTTAAGTTATTTAGTTATCGTACAGCTAATGCACTTTTTGGCCTTTGATGGAGGATTAATTCACACAATTAACTGTGATTGGTATAATGGCTCTCTGTAAGCACCTGTGTTCCCAATACCACGCTGATCATATCCAAAATTATTTTATATAGTACATAATACTAATTGATAATATAACATACATATAGCTGATCACACTAATCTGCCTCAGTACATAAAGTGTGTTTTGTTTTACTTCGTCTTTATTGATCTGGGAAAGCTAAACTTGCCATAATTCTTTCCTTGTATATAACTTGACATTTTAATGATCATATGCCATTTAACTACCTATCTGAAGTCCGAGTGTATTATTACTAATGAAGACTGATTTTCATAGAACCTAGTTTTCTTGTTAATACAAGTATCAACTTATTGCATCGTCTGAAAACCCAATGGTTTGAATCAAAAATATTTTTCCCACTTAAAAGACATAGTAAAAGAAAGGAAAAACCAATCCTTTTCTAAATTGGTAAAGTAAACTGCCACCTCCAGGGCCTTATCTAAGCTTTGCTGTGATCTGTCCTGTCATTTAGAGGTATTACTTCTCAAGCCAATTGTCACAGCACTCTCAGAACCAGCCAGCTGCAACAAGGTCTTTTACCATCACATATCAACACACTCTGCATGCCAGTCCCTCTGCTGCCTTCTCCTAGTCTCTCCTCATCCAGGGCACAGGTTCTCTCTCTTCTCTGCTTCTTCCTTTTCCTTGGCCACTCCACCTCTTCACAGAACCAGCCACAGCTGCACCTTATCCACATCAGCCAACCCACCGCCCCTGAAGCCAGCCCACAGCTGTATATTATCAATGCTAATTAACCCAGCTTCATTCCTCTACAGCCAATAAAGCTAGGCTAGTTCAGAGGAATATTTTGGTTTTAAACAATTGGTTACATTTAATTGTGATAAACAGAAGTACAGCAAGGCTAACTAGGTACAACTTACAGCAAGAGAGAATGTTTCTGTGAAAGTCTTGCAATATACTTCAGGCAGTCTTCAGTTGGCTCTTCAAGATCACCTCTTCTTTCTTCAGGTTCAGGTTTAATGAACTCCAAATTAGTTTCTGGAAAGTCAATCTTCATTTAAAAAAAAAAAAAAAAGAGAGAGAAGAGACAAAAGTCCTTTTAGCAATATGTATTCTCAGATATAGAACTGTCAATAAATGTTATTTTGGATTTGTATGGGAAGCATATGATATATAAGAGAAAGAAGAAGAGAGAATTCTCTGAGGGTGTTCACCATATCTAATACATTATTTAAATATGTTGGTGGTAAACTCAGCCCACCAAAATCAAGAGGAGCTTTGTCACTGACTTTCCTGTGAGCATTTCTTCCACTGTATTTCAAATCTCTTACAAGTGCAAGAATTCAAAGCTGAAGTAATTTTTTCCTTTTTTCCTCCTTTCCTGTTTTTTAATGATCGTTCTTAAATGGAAAGCTTTCATTATATAGATTTGGTTTTGGTTTTGTTTGAAAATACAGTGATAATTCTGATGTATATTTTTCCAGTGTAAGAAATAGAAATCAGGTACCTGATTTGACTTTTGTAATTCGATTTCATATATATTGTGCAGCATCTACCAATTATTCATTCTTTACATTGACATATGTGTGTCAGAAATTTAGGAAAATGGTTTTAAGATACAGAGAAAGAAAACATTCAACCAAAATTACAAAGCTTGATGTGCTTGATAATCTGAGTACAGACTTCTCTTAAAATTCAGGTTGCTTTTCAAAATTCCGCTCAGTTTGCACATCCCATTTTGGTTGATTAACACACAACGTAATCTCTTATCTATATCTATTTTTTAACATATGTATTTGATGTGCATCACTCTTCTAAAGATTAAAAAGTTATTCTGTCCAAAATGTGTCATCAGTCACACCAGAAAAGCCATCTTTATGATATTTCCAACATCTTCATAAATCGTGATACATGCATGTGAATAACTGAAAGCAGGGGGATGAGAGGTCCTCCTGTTCCATTTCTTTCAGCAGAGACAGATTATAAATTAATAGCCATTTACTGTCTCAACTTCCTTTTATTATTAATAGGAGGAGCTATTTTAAGGCATTGTCTTTGACTGAACTCCTCTAGACTAGAAAATCCCCATTTGCTTGTCTATTAAAACCAGGCTATTTTTAGTCCAGCCTCATTTATCTATATTATCTGCTTTTACATGTCATTTGCTAATAGTTATTCTGCTTTTTAATACAGAAAACAATTGGTTTTGCCCTTGAAGGATCCACTTGCTAATTTAACCTGGAAAGGTTACAAAACTTTTATGCAGACCTGATGCATTTTCAAAACTGGGAGTACCGTTCTGCCCAGAATGAGTGGGTGCTCAGCCTGTGGTCATGGAGGGAGACCTACACTGATGCCTATTGACAGTTGGTTGCAGCCGCTTTCTTTATAAATCCTTTACACTACTCAGTCTAATTGCAAGCTGCATGAGGCATTTATAATGGTATATGCAATTCAATAGTACTCAGAACAAAAGTGCACATTTGAAAAGGCAGCTGTAGGTCAGGTACCAAGTCATTCATTTGTGTTACAAGTATTTTTAGAACCAAAATTATAACAACAAAAATTACCCTACAAAAACCTGCCCTAGCCCTCAGAGGTGGTATTTGATATGAAAAGTATCATACATATTGGCCACTGTGCAGAATTATAGACTTCCATTTATTAAGATTAACATGCTTTCTCTGAGCGGCTATAATGGAAATAGGATTTTTAATTTTTGTGGCCTTGATGAGCTGTAGGAACAACTCTTCTTCTTGCACTTTGCTACAAAACAACCCTTTCCTTTGCTTTCTTGCTTTCTTACCTGCAGTGTTACTGAGGTTGGTATGTCAGTACTGCAGATGCTTGGGGTAATCATGCTTGTTGTAAACGTGCTGTTCAGTGTCATGCTAAGCAGCACAGTTCCATGAATGAGCCGCCTGCAACACACAGAGACAGAAATACTGTATTGTTAGTGGAGACAGGGTGAACAGGGTTTATTGAAATTATCAAAGGACATGGGACTGGATAGCTTAACAGACAAGCAAAAAGAGAACAAACCTTTAGTCTTTAGCTGGCTAGTACAAATCTGGCCTAGAGCAGCAGAGGTTGCATCCTGATGGCCTCACTGCTCTGCTGGTACCCGTGCAGCTGCAGGGATCATGACACAAATCATGCTGCCATGACATTCTAGGTCATCTCCGCACTTTACCACTGACTTCTTTGGTGACAGGGGTTGCCACTCAAACTAGGTGTAAAATATGGATAATACTATATTTCTGTCTCAAGATTTAATTTTGAAGACAAATAAGTTAGGTCATGAAGTGTCAACATCCTGTACAAGGTGAAGGGCAGTATACCTTTATTCCAGAAAAAAGAAGAAACTTGTGGCAACCTACTGCAGCAATGAAGGATGCTTGCTGGTTTTATGTGTAAATGATAGGGAAGAGGGAGTATGATATCAGAGTCTCCAAAGAGCTGAAAGGAGTGTGAGTTTGATAGTTTGTACCACATAGGCTGCATATGGGTTTTGGTCAGATGAAAGAC
>JAVJGJ010000057.1:21106255-21118491 GCA_035590215.1 Microhierax caerulescens
AGTCTGGTTTGAAGTACCAGCCTGAGCACTACGTGTGCAAGGAAGTCTTACCAGAAAGAGGTATACATGTGGTCTGCAGATAAAACTAGCACAATTTGGCAGATCAACACAATTCAGCCTAGAGAACTTGAATAAAATCAGAAAGTTCAGGTGCTAATTCTAATCATAACCAATCCACTCAAATGAGGAATGCAGTACCTGAATAAACACAGATATACAGTACATTGGACTTACCCTTTAGTTTATCCAAGTCTTAGGTTAGTGAGGACAGAAATTTCATTTTATTCAACATCTCCTTTTACTGACAATTTTTATTACAGTCATTCCAAGCACTGCTCAGTCAAAACAACCGAGAGAATGAGCTAGATTCATTTCTGCCCATTGCAACAGAAACAGCCGGTCAGGTAGAAAAGTTTTGAGCGCACAGCTTTTACCTGAGATGAGGATGTTAGAGGTACAAGAGAACCCAGATGGATTTTTTGATCCAGCATGAGTTTGCAACATTGCTGTAAAAAAGTACCTTTTGAATTGCAAACTGAAATAAACTGTTCCTAAGTCATCTGAAGCATAAGAAACTCTAGCAAAGTAATTTTTATAGTCAACACTCAGTGTAAACCTAATTCTTTTTCACTTCTTAAGCTATTCACATTGTTAGTGCAAAAGTTTTATTTTATTCTGAGAACACAGCTCAGGAGGATTAAAATCAAAACCATTTTCTGAAGTTATTTTTGCAGCTGTAGGTGCATTTGCAGGGGAATGAAGGCAGAAGAAGGAGCTGTGATGTGAAAAAGATAGCACTCCGGGAAAGCAGTTGTATGATACAGAAGTCTTTCAGATTTAGGTAACTGATGTGAATGTGGAAGTGATCAACGGTGATTCAGAGTTGTTTTTCTGTGATGTGTACTCAGATGACCTTTAATAAATGAATCATGTCCCTTCAACCAGTCCTTTGCTGACACAGCTTTACATCATAATTTGACCTAATTGGCACTTTTGTTAGAAGGGAGAAGAGTAGCTGAGAACTGAATGAACACCAAGACTAAATTACCCTTTTGAGCTCTCATTACTGCTAATGACTTTCATATTGTGCTCTAAAACTATAGGGGACTTTTAAAAAGAATCCATACAGTGATTTTTTTTTTTTGATTTTTTTTTTTTTTTCCTGGGAAACCTGTATAGACAAACACAGGAAGTAGCACAGACCTCAGAGGCACTGCAGATGTGCTTAAAGGCACATGTAGATGTGTTTAATCAAGACATTTCCTGAGTTCATTATTTCAACCCATCTGCACCCACTGCAGATGTGGCTAAAGACTGTCCAGGAAGACAGGGAATAATCAGCAGTGGGCTTCTCACAGTCCTCAGCTGAGAAAAAGCAAGCAAAGCAATATATCTTTGCTGGACCGAGAAGACTTCGCATGTTAAAGCAGATTACAGGACTGTGAGTAAGACCAAAGACATTAAACCACTTTGATAGTACGGGGCTGATATCTCCTAAGAAAAAAATGAATTTGTTTTAAAAACTAGACACACATTTATGCCTCTGGTATATAGAGTAACCTTTTTTATACATTGACGAGTAAGGGAGCAACTTATGTACCTTCCATCACTAAGTCACTCTTTGGACTAAGGCTAGCCTGTAAACACAAGAGGTATTTTTTAAAAGATGTGAAGAGGCACTGACCACTGTGAAACACTGCACGTGTTCTTGAGGCACAGCTTTCCCTAGCAATCTCTGGGGCACTGGATGCACTGCCCAGCCAACATTCTTCAGGATCAAGTCTGCTTTTGGACTCACAACTGGCACAGTAACAGGGTCCATACAGGTGAATGAAACAGTAAAAATATGCATCAATATTTTTAGAAAAAGGAAAAGAAGAAGAGTGTGCAGGATTCATTCAGAAAAGGAAGGAGCTAGAATCATGAGCATGATAACCATAAGTTTTACTGAACAGACAGGTTCCTCTCTCTGCTGCTGGGTTCTTGATGAGCCCAGGCAGGTCACCCCCTGTTCTGCCTGCTGGTTAACCCATCTGTAAGGTGAGGGTAGTGATACCGACCTTTGTAAAGACTGTATAATGATCACAGCCATAGATAATGGCTTCCATGTAGGAACTGCAGCGTCAAGCACATCAGAACTTGAATAAACAAGTTCTGCTCTGTGCCTTCTGCCATTTATTTATTTAAATGCTCATGCAAAACCAGGGCAGATGGAAATCCCTGCAATTACACAGATTCCCAGCTCTTGTTTATTACTGGAGCTAAAATAAACTTCCCATTTTATTGCAGCAGAAGAGAGAAATGCTGTTTCAGGATGGTTCAAGTTACCCTAAATTAACAAAATCAGCCTTGTGTCCTGAAGTCCCACAGGAGACTTCTCTCACCACACCAGGCAAGAGAAATTTTTTGTTGCTTGCTCTGTCTGATTTGAAAATACCAGTTCAAAATAAATTGTGGTGTTAGAATTACTGAAGTAGAGCAATGGGCACTGTGGAGGACTTTACAACGCCCAAACTGCCCCATGTGATGGATTTCTGATTTGTTAATTAGCTCTGGATCACTGAACTATTCAGCCCAAGAGACAAATGCATTTTTCTGATGTGAAGGAGGCATACAGGCTTGCAAACACTTTTTGAACTGTCTCTTGTGTCTAGTAAGACTTCTTGATACAGATGCATTATCAAGGACTTTATGGGCATTAATTTAGGGCCACTGTCTAAATTCAACTACCCGATAAGGATGAGAAATGTGGATGTGAATGCCCACCTACTGGACAAGCTGGCAGATAAAATCATTATTACCGTGTTCATTCCCAAATGTATATAACATTGGAGTTACTGTTTAGACTGGGTATACCAGGAAAATGAGGACAAAATATAGTGTAAAAATAATGTTATTATCCCCAAACCTGACATTATAAACCTCAGAAATTCAGAGCTGAGGTTAAGTTTACAGGAAATCCAAGGCTGATAAGCTACAAGACACACACACACGCACATACACACACCCCCCATACTTATGGCCCAAGCAGTCTTAATTCTGCATTGGAATGATACTGTGAAATAGCTACTTTATTATAATTGCAAATACTACAGAATTCTAGAAAATTCAAATTAGAGACATAAATTTTAACTGCAAAGTAGTGCTAAATGTCCTACAGTCATTTAAAAGGACCACATCTTCCATCCCCACAGTTTCTAATTTAAATAACTTCCATAAATTTGAAAGTGCTGAATACAGCAAATACAAAATTATCAGATTATTCCAGACATTTTAAACAAATTTGCAGTTCTGTTCCTGATTCTTTCTTAACTTTTGCCCCAAAACGTAAAGTTTAAAAATGAGTTTAGAGGGAATAATTTTAAGGTAAACAACTACATTTAGGCAAAAATTGGAGAAAATGTGCAGGAAGTCAGTTATGCAAAAAGTGAGACTATTTCTAAAGAAACATGCAAAATTGATAAGCAGTAATCCCAAAACACATTTGATAAAGAATGGAGTGTCTGCCCTGTATGACCATCAGCCAGTCATGCTATAAATCAGCACACTGCAAGACAACTGTCAAAATAATAAGCGATGTTACTAGAATTCAGGAAATAATGTCAATTAAGACAATTTGAAATTTACTAAACACCTGTTCACTGGCAAGTCTTTAACAACAACAACAAAAATTAGACAGGACAAATTATTGAGAACATTTTTAGGTATTGTGTGATTTAAACATGGACAAGGTATAGAAAAGAGATTGCAACAAGGAATGTTATATAATAAGTAACATGTTTTATTTAAACAGTTGGGGGTTGCTTCTATTTTTTTATATATTCCTCATACAATCTGCTTGCAATTTTTTTAGAGATATGTTAAAATCTCAGAAAATTTCTAGAGCCCTTACATCTGGCAAGAAACTTTGACATGGCTTTGCCCAAATGCATGAGAAACTTCACACTTCTTGAAACAGATGAGAGGAATTTGTATAATTTATATGTTAAATTAAATGCAGGTCTTTTTAATCTTCAGTTCAAACTAAATATAAAGAATTGAATTACAAATGACAGAAGCAACCATACAATGACAATATCTATTTTGAAAGAGAAAATAGATATCAAATTTACAGAAAGGAGTAAATTCAGTGTCTTTTAAAAAGAAGTGTTCTTGTGCCCTAGGTCACTCAAAGATCAAGATTCCTAAGTAATATCTGGGAATAATCCAAAATTGATATTTTTTTTCCTTCTCATTTTAACATAAGCCACAACCAGCTTGAATGGAATTCCTGTGGTTTTAATCAGAATAAGATATAATGGGACAGGAATGAGGAAATGTATTTTTAAAATGCTTGACATTTATTTTCATTTTCCAATGCTTATCAAAACAAAACAAAACAAAAAATTAAACAAACATCTGAATAGAGAAAAAGAGGCCACTCTTTGTCCTTATCTTTGCTGGCCCTGAAAACAATGGCTCAGTTATCAACCGGGACAAGGATTTGAGCAAGAATATTTGATGACCCAGGCAAATATCACAGGGCTACTGGCCTCCTCAAAGAGCTCATTTCTCTCATTTCCTCTATGAATTAAATCCTAGACATGAGACTGTTAAGATTTTTTAGAACCCAAATTCACCTCAGAAAACTTTTCTTTTGAGAAAGTGGTATTTTCCAAGTTAGAAATGTTTTGCCAAAGATTTTCTGATCAGATTTCTTTAACACCTTTGTATACATTTATAGAGTTTGTTCATTTATAAACCCTAATATCATAATCTTTGCAATAATACAAGGTAATCCTGACACATTAGCATGGCACTACAGGTACAAATCTTTTCCTCATACATACTTTCAAGTACTCTGTTGAAATGTCTTGAAGATTAGTTTCATTCCAGCAGTGAGAGGAGTGAAGCTGGGTTCATTGCTCAGTTTATTAATGTTTTCCACAAAATTGGTGAGTGAAATAAAAACAATTATTAACCTTCAATTTTTTTGTGGAGCAGGAAACGGCCTCCCTAAAGTCCTGCCATTGCTTCTCAATTACTTCAACTAACTGAGCATTACATATTAAGAATCACCTGATGATTTTAATCATGCTACTTTCTAAGTAGGTAACCCTGAGAGCTAGTTTGCCTAAAAGTGATTCATGATCTACCAAAGAAAAGGAAAAGTAAGCTGAGTGAATGTTCAGATGTTTTCAAGTTTTCCATTTTGGAAGGAATTTCAGGGCTATCCTTTTTTTTTTGAAAACACTTTGACAATTAAAATTATGGTGAATGAATAATTTTATGGCCTCATGGTTGGCTAAAAGAAGAAAAATGATTCAGGCTTCTTTGTGTTAGTAATTATTATAACTGTAAATGGCACAAGTATCAGATTAGGGGGTGTTGAACATACTATTCTTAAAGCATTTCTCTCCAGCAACTTGACTTTTATTTCTGTTTTGAATGGTCATTTCAGCAATGATCTCTCCAACTACAGAGCAGATGAAAGGAAAGTGGCCCTCTATCCCCTTCACTGTGCTGATTGTGTGTACCATGAAGGAATGGAGGCATTTTTCAGTAAAATTCTTGAAATTATCTGGATGACTTGGAGATCTACTTAATGAAAATCACATGCTTGCTCTGACAGCATATGTTAAAAAATATACATCAGGGCTTTCAGATCTTCAAAAAATCATTCCTTTGGGACTTGAATGCTGAAAAATAAGAAATTTCCAGTACAACACAGGTCCTTAAGAACAGGATTCTCACATATACCATATGTGAGGGTATATCCTCCACATATCCTCCAAAGGTGCCTAACCATTCCCCAGTTAAGTTATCATGCCTAATGATCTGCTTCTGAACGTACTGAGCACATATTGGCTTGCTCAGGATGAGGACATCTTAATGCTCCATCTCAAGTTAGATTCTCAGCCAAGATATTCCTTCTATCTATTTCACCCTGAGCATCAAGGTGGTAGAAATACTCAAAATAAATATAATGCATGTTTTGTTTAAGAACACACATAGAATGGAAGAGTGAGTGATGTGCTCTTCTTCAGACTAAGAAAGAGAAGTCATTGAATAAAAGGCCCAAGCAATCCTTGGAGCAGAATTTGATTCATGTTTCTCCAATCACTAAGTCACAGAAGAATGCTCTCTTTTTCTGAATGGAGTAATCTTGAATTTTCTCCTGAAAATACAGAAAAAGCCTGTACCCCAGTTCAACGTATTGTCTAGTGCTTTAAGTCTCTCAGCTTAAAATTTCAATGGAACCAAAGGTCTTTCAAACAGTAAATTCAAATATGCAAAGAGATTTTTAGGTTTTGTTTTGTTTTGAATGGTGATTGCCATGATATGGGGAAGTAGATGAAGATGTCTCAAGATGAGGAAAGAGCTATAGCTTAGAGATGGATGTTAATGAAGAAACTAGTGGGCTTTGAACTTATCCATCTCTTGCCCAGGGAGTGTGTGGGACTATGGAACTTAAATAAAAAATTAAGTATTATTGTAAAGGCTCAATATAAATTCAGATGTCTCAGTGCTACTAACATATACATAGCACTACAAAATATTTACCATAGATTTCCATTTATGCATCACTGCAGAAACATTCAAAGCTACAAACATCTTTAAAACACTGTTGCATTGTATACTGTGTCAAAAGAAGAGGTTAAAAAAGAGGAGAAAGTTTATCAAGTGGTGTGTAGAGGGAAAAGTGGTCATTGTGGCCATCACTAAATGCCCCACCCTGAGCAGAATGGATAGGTGTCAGAACTGAAGGCAGACAAAAAAAAAAAAGCATTGTGAACAAGAAGCTATGCTGAGAAGGATTTTGCAAAGCTACAGGAAAGGTTACAACAAGGCCTTTCAACAGGACTAGGGAACTTCATTGTAAGTGTTGAACGGTTACATAAGTCAAGTTCAAAATCAATGTATTGGAAAGAAAGAAATAAAAACTTCTGGATGGGGCTCTTGGCACATCAAGAGCAGTTTACTGTTAGTGACTTTCTCAAGTCTTATTACAGCAAGGTCCTGAAATTAGTATTTCTGGTTTTTTATATTTGTTGAGTGCCATACTATTCAAGAATGGTGTTTTCTTAAGCTGTCATACAAAACTGAACTTACTCTTTTGGATACAATGAGGAGCATGTCCAAGCAAGCACTTCTGTATTTTTAGAGGCAGCATTTACTCCAAGTAGTTTTATTGTCAGCATAGTTTCCCTTGGAAGAGCCTTTATTCGTAGAGGAAAATTGATTCTAAAAGAAAATCAGAAAAGAGAAAAATAAAAGTTAAAAACCCCTGAACATTGTTACCATAAATGAGTCCTTTCTACATTTTTCTAGATGCTTTAACATGTATCAAGCTATACATTACAAGAGTTGCATTCCAAATGGAAATGCAACTGACAGATAGATCCCTTCAAGACATTGATGTGTATTGCCAGCCATTAACTTGGATCATAGTACTTGAAAGAGACATATGAAAACTCATTCACTTCAGTGGTAACCACTAGAGCTGACAAAGGCAGGAAAAGCTCAGTTAGACTAAGCATCTCCTAAGGCTGAATTGTAAACCAATAGTTAGTTATTTTTTGTCTTGTGTCTTCAGAGGAAAATACTACTTAAGAAAGGAAGAGTTGCTTGTGAGTATGATAATCATTATCTTGTTGAGATATGCTTTGGTTGTGTGCTACTCCCCAACCACAATTCAAAAACAGATTATCTTAACAAGTGGTTCAGTATTTTTAGTGAGAAAATTCAGACCTATGAATATTCATCTCAATTTTATATTGAACATTACCAAATTTGGTTGGTCATGCATTTTTTTTTATATAGATTATATGAATTGATCTGAAGTCATAACTTAGAATAAGTCTAACAGATACGATACTTTCATGCTGTATGGAAAAATCATGTGTGTAATTACCCAGATGTGCAAAGTCACTGTTATCTTTTTCCTGAAGAGAATGTTTACAGTGGACAGTGCACTTCTAGTTTTTTCCATGTATATTCAGTACAAAGTAAGTTAAATTTCTCAAATGGGAAGCGAAATTAATAACATTTTTCTGTATAAACAAAATCAATATAAGGAGCTAAAGGCTAAAAGAATTATCCCACATTGACAACATAAGCATTAAGCAAACAAAAGATCTGCATAAACTTGAGATTAAGAAAAAAACCCTAGAAGATAAATTTAAATAATATAGATTCCATTTACTTTTCAGATATTCAAGCTAGACTGCAGAACAATGCAGCTCTCAGCATTTTTAGAAGTCATGCTTAAGCAGAAAATGTAGAATTTTGTATTTAAAAAGTATAGTAGCCTAAAAACATAAAGATTATGTGTGTCAGAAATAAGACAAGGTAATAGTATAAGGTAAAATTAGCACACAATTTTGGTCCTAGTTCCAAATCTGTCAAAATTCTATTGGCTTTAGGAAAGTTTCCTTAAATGCACGAAGGAGCCACTGAAAGAAAGTAGACGGCTTTCATCTGAAATTTTTAAGTATTCCAAATAAACATTTGTGTCAAAAATTCAGATGATCAGTCCTAAACATTTAGAAATTATTCAAATTTGTATCTCTCTCTTTTTAAAAACAAAGCAAGACAGCAATTCTCCACTCTTTCTGATGAACATGAATAGAACTGAGAATTCTTAACTGTCTTCCCACATGTCCCTACTTATAACCTTTAACAGTGCTATCCTGGTCTCGTGTCCTCTTCCTCACACATAGTTAGAAACAATTATTGGGAAACCGAACTGTTCACATGTTACAGATAGCTTTTTCTGTCTTTTTTTACTTACAGGCCAGCAACTCTGACCATGTTGCATAAAACTGTTCAATGAAGAGTTACGTTTAGCTGCATTGTTAATGCTGTGATGAGACAAAAAAAAAAAAAAAAAGAATTGAGGCATGCATTTTCCAATAGAGACAATTGTCAACACTCCTTGTGAAACTGGAGCAATGAAAAACCTCACAATACCCTCACTGCAGAAAGCAAATGCTTGCCAGAGGTTCTCTAGGGCACAACACTGCCAGATGTACACCAGTAGGAAAAGAACTTGGAATCTTTGACAAGAGCTAGACATCCTACAGGTTAAAGTGTGGGCCAAAGAGGACCAAAGTTCCCTTCCAGTGACATGTGATTCCCCTTTAGAGAAGGAGATATCTGTATTGCTTTTAAGAACTTTGGATAATTATGCATTATTGAGCTTACCCAGCTGGTATTATCCTTTCTGACTTTATGAGGCTGAGTCAAATGGATAACTAAGAAGAGGAAATGGAACAGTGTCCAGAAATAAGAAACCTTGTGGGAGAGCAATTTAAACAGTAGTTGAGAACACTGAAGCTGCTCACTGAGAAGGTGCTATTGACAGATGCTAGATAATCCAAGCTGTATGACTGGTGCCAAATGCCAAGGGCCTGATATCATAAGAACACTCAACACAGAAGACCTCTGGGGCAACCCAGGCTTTGCCCTAAGAGAGTATAAACAAAACAGACAAGCCAAACGAAATATGGAAAAGCGGGAAACCCAATGCCAAGAAAGTATCTGAGGTGATGAATGGTAGGCTTAATGTTAATTCCATATTTCGTGTCTATAGTCTTAATATAAATTACAGAGGATGGAAAAAGAGGAGACAGTGGCATAAATATGTTAAGAGTAACCACCTAAGGCAAAAGAAAAAAAAATAATTAAGATGCCTCAGTCACTGAAAAATTAAACTAAGGAGAAAATAAGGGGGAATTTTTGGACTTTACACTTTGTGTGCTAGATAGGATCAGCCTGTTTGAACTTTGCACCAAGGTAACAATCACCCCTTTCAAAGACAACATACAATTTCTAAAGCAAAAACATCCTCTTAAAAAAAAAAGACAAAAAGAAGAAACACTAAACAAGGCAACCTCTTTAGGAATCAAATTATTCCCATATTTTCTGAGAACTTTCTGCAAAAGACTACATATGATAAAAGTATCCAAGAGAAGCTCATGTTTAAACACAAAAACCTATCAAGTTAAGGTTCAGACAGTTACTGGCTAAAGCACCTGAAAACACAAACTAAATACATGAAAATCAGCAAAATAAAGCAAGTCTTGCCTTTGGCAGGAACTCTAGATTCCTAATCATCAAAACATTATGCTCCATTTTTTTTACCTTGTTCAAGTCAACACTAATCTAAAATTAGGGCCCATTATGAAGTAACTAGGTTTATTTTTTTGGTGTGATTGATGCCCACTGTATAGAGAATATTTGACTTCCTAATGTAATAGAAGTTCTTCCTGGTGAACTTTTACCACATGCATTTTCAATGGCTGTGAACTTAAAATAGCACACGGGTTAGAACGAAAGTAGTGCTTTAACTCAAGGCAACAAACTTTACAAAAAAGAATTGTCTCCTCTATAAACTGCTTATGCAAACATATTTCTTTCTGTTTTATACAGTGTAGTAGCCAAAAATAATTAAGAGTAAACACAACTTAGTTTTGAGTGACCCAGACTTCCTATGATCAGAAATGGTGCCACTTGATGACATGAAAAAACAACTGCAGTAATAATTACTTCATTGTAATACTTTTTTTTTTTTTTAATTAATTACTGCTTGAATTCTTGTAAAAAATATTAATTAATGTTTATATACTTGTATTTATTGTAGGAAAGCCAAATCAGCCTGCTCCTGGGTATGTTTTAGATTATGGCAATTGGACACATAGTACCTTCAGTGATAATATGGCACTATCTATACTGTTCCTTCTCTCTGGGTATTAAAAAATATGCTGAATATATTGACTGTTCTATCAAGCTTGGTGCTGTTTAATCTTTCTTAGAGGGTTAGCAGCACAAATAGCAAACCCCATATTTTCTCATTATAGAACTGTGACAAGTATTTAATATTTAATTAAATTAAAAACAACATAAACTTTTCATTTCCTATGAATATTTTCATACAGAAAAGATCATAAAACCATACAATGTTTCTGGGTTCAAAAGGACAGTAAAAATTATCTAGTTCCAACATCCCTGCCATGGACAAGGGACAGCTTCCAGCAGGCCACATTGTTCAAAGCTCCACCCAACCTGGCCTTGAACACTTCCAGGGATGGGGCTTCCACAATTTCTCTGCGCAACATGTTCCAGTGATCTTCTCTTATCCACCAACAAGGTAACCCTGTTGTAGAAAGCCAGCAGATTTGTCAGGCACCATTTGCCCTTAGTGAAGCCATGTTGGCTGTCACCAGACATCTCCTTATTTCCCATGTGCCTTAGCATAGTTTCCAGGAGGATCTGCTCCATGAACTTGACAGGCACTGAGGGGAGAGTGACTAGTCTGTGGTTCCACAGGTCTTACTTTTTTTCCCTTTTTAAAAAAAAAAAAAATGGTGGTTATGTTTCCCCTTTTCCAGTCAGTGGAATCTTATCCAGACTGACGCAACTTCTCAGATATGACGGACAGTGATGTAGCCACTTCATCCACCAGTTCCCTCAGGACCCACGAGTGCATTCCGTCAGGACTCGTGCACCTTCAGGTTCCTTAGATGGTCTTGAACTTGATGTTCTCCTACAGTGGGCGGTTCTTCATTCTCCCAGTCCCTGCCTTTGCCTTCTGTGACTTGGGCGGTATTGCCAGAGCACTTGCTGGTGAAAACAGAGGCAAAAAAGTAATCATCAGGCCATGATGGTCTGAATGCTGACTGTCTGATTGTGCCTGCTATTATATATATTGCATGAATTCCTTACATACAATTGCAAGAGCTTTACAGTCTTAAAATGTAACCAGTGCCTTTTCTCCATTCTACAGCTGCATTGCCAGTTCCCCTTGAATTAGTAGCTACTTTAGCTGCTGAAATTACAAAATGCCAATATAATAACAATTCTTCCAGCACAAAAAATAACAAACTTAATTGTCATATCTGAGGTGCACACTAACTTGCTGTAGTTTATAATGCTTAGTTTGAAAATGCCTTATTTGAAAGCAGTATAATCAAAGACTCTTAATGATACGCCAGAAATGAGCTAAGGCTGGTTTCAGAAGCACAGATGGCTAATTGGGTTCAGTTGGTAATTTATGTCATTTTAATTAAATTTTATTAAGAAGCATTTCAAAGCCATTACTGATGGTTTAAGATAAATATGATTCTTCATAAATGACCTATTGCCAACCTTTATTTATTTCTCTCTCTTTCTCTCCTCTCAGTGTTAATAAAGGCTGGTGTGACTGAGCTCTCTATGGCCATCTCTTGTCTCATCCATATTTACAGCAGTAGCTG
>JAVJGJ010000057.1:21134772-21150247 GCA_035590215.1 Microhierax caerulescens
GACGTGGTTTGAGAAATTGTATGAGCTGCTCTATTAACTCCCCAAGTACAACAACTGCCATCAACCAGGCCTTGCTCCAGGCTTCTCAGACACTGGGCAAAATTAAATATTGCTCTGCTGCCTGTGCCTCCCCGTCTGCACAGGAGAAACTGTCACAGCAGGTAGCTTGGTGCCTCTCCCAGCAGGACAGGTGGCATCTGCACTGGGGCTGCGAGTGGGACCTGGCCTCGGCCCAAAGGCAAGCACAGGCACCCAGCTTCCCCTGGCAGGTGCTGCTCTGCCACCTATTCACCTGGCTCTGGCATCAGACTCGCATGTACCAAAGTAGCATAAAAATAAATTACTGAACTACAAATCTTGACTAGCAAGTTAATTCTGTTTCAGTATCGCCTGCGGCTTGCACTGATTGAACTAATGTCCCTGAAAGGTTGACTATCATTAATCCCTTTGCAGCAGGGTGAGACTGTTTTGTGTTAGTACATGTGCATTCAGCAAGATGCTTCTTAAAAATTACAGTGCATGCAGAGGTGATATAAGAAGTACAATGCTGGATGTACATTTTCCCTCTGGTATCCAGCTTGGAGCTGCCAGCATTTGTCTGGTAAATATGAAGAGAAGTCAAATGCTAACTTGAGGGAAGAAAAGCAACATCCAGCCTGAGAAATATGTTTTCACAATCTTTATAATGCAGTGAGACAAATGGGAACAGAGACCTTTGTTCAATTCTCTCAAATTTTGGAAAGTAAACAACCTTTTGGAACAGCACTTATAATTTTGACATCACGCAGCCCATTTAATATATAGTGGATTAGTGCCTATTCTGGCAGGATTTCCTCTCCTAGGACTTTTCATGCAATGTTGTAAGAAATGAAGGAAAAAGGGAAGAAAAAATAAGAGATTAAAAACATCAGTTGTGCAGCAGACCCAGAGTTTCCCCTGAATGGATTTTAAAATCCCAGGGTTAGGTTAGTTAGAGACTGAATGACTCATATTTGTAAAGAGATGCAATCAGTAAAAAGAAACTATCACTGGTGCCAGTTGCTTTCATAATCTCTTAACCACGGTACAGGAATGTACAGTACTGGCAGTTTCTTTGTTTCTTTGGTTTTCTTTTTTTCATAAAACCAAAATTAGTTGGAAGTACATTGAGGTATGTTTTTAAGTACGCAAGAACACATGTACAGATATGTATACACAAACATATACTGGCACCCTATGTAATTTACATCAGATTTTCATTTACATTGGAAAGTAATAGTTTTCCTGAGGCACTATGTGCCCATGGAGCTTGCCAAATGGATACATTAAAATTTATTCCACACAAAACCACACCATACATTACACTAAAGCATTAGGAAGTCATGGTGAAAAAGCAATTAGAGCTTTTTCCTGGCATTTCTCCCTTACCCGATGTGTAATGCTGCAGCAATTGAGATGTAACAGGTAGCCTCAAAAATTTCACTTTGCTTGTGGTGCAAGTTACCTGCTTGTCTGAAAAAAAGCCTCTGACAAAATGTCCTACTGACAAAATGTCTTGGGGGTACTATGCTGATGAACAAAATAGAAACAATTCAAGCAGACTGGTGATACATTCTAATATTGCAGGATTTAATACTTTTGTCAGTACCCTGACTTCACATAAAATGCCCCTGCATTTCAGTATGAGTTTAACTCAAAAAGGTTTGGAGGACTCGGTACTTCATCGAATATCCAGCTGCTGAGTACTAATTTTGACCACATATATTGATACAGACAGGAGAGCTGGTCCATTGTCTTTGTATAAATATTGATGAATATAGATAAAATCTGATTTGTTTCATTTATTTACTATTCTATATGAAGTAATTGCATATAATGGGTAATTTCTATTTTCATAAAATGGAACGGCGTTCAAGTTACAGAACATACAAAATATTTTTATCATACAAAAAAATATTTTTTACTGCTTTTATGACATTTATAGTTCAGTTGCTGGTGAGAAAGATGAAGCTCTGTATAAAATCAAACCTGAACTTTTTCTAGATTGCTGAAGTCTAATCGACTGTCCTAGCACTTATTTCTCAAAGGAGTAAAAAGCAAGCAGCAGCAACAGCGCTTGCTGGTGCAGGAACACTTTGACTTTGGGTTTTTTTTCCTCCCCTTCCATTTGTTTGAAGTCAGTTGTTAGTCAGGTCTGCTTCACCAGGGAGGGAGTCAGGGGGAGAGGGTTGTCAGTCAAGGTCATAGACAGACTTTGGAGAAAGGTTTCAAGGGACACACAACTGGTTCAGCCAACCAAGCCTGAAAGGAAATGTTAAGGGAACAAAACCTCAATAACTTCAAAACTTAAAAAAAATAAGTAACAATCTAGTCAGTAGTCTCCAAGAGAAAGAAGGAGCAGCTTCTTATGTGAATATTAGGACAGAAAAATATTTTAAAACTAGTGATAAAATATTAGATCAGGACCGAGTCTTTTTAACATTCAGAAGAGGGTATTCAGAAACAGTATCATTTCGCTCATTACAGATGGGCAAATGCCACTGTTATCATCATTACCACTTATCATTTTTAGCCTCTGGAGATTACAGCCAGGACCAGTACTCTGCTGTGCTGGAAACAGTACATATAGATAAGGAGAGGCGTTCCTTGCTCTGAAGGGCTTATAATTTAAATAGGTAAAACAGAAAAAAGAAAGTGTATTACTACCTCTGTCCGAGGAAGTATGTGGAAGCTGGTTCAGCAGAACCTGCATATACTGGAGACTGTCCGTACAGTGGAGTTGGAAACTGGACACGTGCTTCAGAATGAGGAATGGCAAACTGGGAACAGTTGGAGCAGGGGGTTTTGTTTGTTTGGGTTTGGATTGTTTGTTTGTTTGTTTGTTTTTAATACAAGATAGATCACCTCATAAATCAATTATTTGCCTAGCAACAATCTCTTAATCTCTAAAATTAAAACAGTATTTGCATGACACTGACTCAGAAAACATGCAGAGAGCAAACAGGACCATCAACAGAAACCTTACACTTGAAAAAGACAACCTGTACTCTTTGGATTTTATCCAGTTATCTTACTCTGCATGGCATGATGTGGGCTTTGCTGATTGCTCAGGACAGTGCACGTTAATACAAACTGCTCTGGCTCTTTGACCACTGTATCTATCTCTCTGCTGGAATTCAGAAACGATGGGACTGAAAACAGACTCAGGTACTCAGTCATAGGAGACAGTTTACACATTGGGTTCACAGAGCTGACCTGAACATGTGAAGAGAAAATACTGAATTTCTCTTAGCTCCAACGGAAATCTTTTAACAAATTAGTCTCAAGGTATTTCTCCTGCTCTAATTCCTTCCTGAAGGACAAGATGTTCTCTTACTGTCCTCTTTATCTTTTTATTAGACCAAGTTCTTTATCTATCTTTTAAGAAAGATTCTGGGTTGACAAAATACTTTTCTCAAGGGGAAGATGCTGATCTGCCCGATGCCTCTCAGGACAGCTTGTGGCTTAACTGAAAAGCAGATCATGTGAATCCCTTGTTACTTGTTTTATCTCTTTCTCTACTATATTTGCCCTCTAATATGCAGGAAGAAGTTTTCTTAATTGGAGATATTCTTACTTCCATTTAAATCAACAACTTGCCAGATAAAAAGTGTGCTGTCACAGACCCATTTATAGTAGAATTTACCCAGAATAGTGACTTCTAATAATTGATGCTGAAGTGGACATGAAAAGTTTTAGGATGTTATAGAAACAAGATTTACAGTGAGTCATGAGCAAGAAGGGAAACAAGAGAAGGCGCTTAAGTGAATCAGCTGGTCACCTCTGAGCAATAACAAAAAAACCCTAGAGCTATACCGTTTCCTGTAGCTGAAGTCCTTGCCAATCTTCAGAGAGACAGCACCCATATAACTAATTCCAGAAGGCCACAGCTGGTTCTGCCTAGAGCCATGCAGCAATGTCTGCTCTGTGACCTCTAGTGTCCTCTGCCCCAGAAACATGGTGCAGTGATATACTTACAACCCAAAGCTGCAGAGAACTACATTGATGTCCTACAGTTTATTTGCTTGGGTCCTGTAGTTTACTTATTTTGGAAGCTATTCCTACCCCTCACTCCCCCCATCCAAGAATAATAAACAGAGGGTAATAATGCAGAGATTTAAGAAAAGAGGTTTTCTGAGCATCGCTGAAGTCTTTTCAATTACCATACTTCCTGCTCTTTGGTGAGTCTTTTCACCTCTCAGGAAGACATTCACCCCTGTAAGATGATGAGTATTTGAGGGTTTGAATCCATCAAGAGTAAGTGTATATGGATGACTGTATATGACTAATATGCAATATATCACTCCTATGACACAATAAATGTTATAAAGTGAGCTATGCTAGCTTTCCCCACGCTTATGTTTGGGACCTCAAACTGCGTGAGGCATAATTAAATAAATTCCACTTATATAGTTAGACATGTTTGTAACTAACACTCAGTTAACACTAGTTATCCCATTGTTTACTTTCCTGTCCTAGGTACTTAGAGATATCAGAAGCCATGGGCTAAAAAAATCCTCACAACAATAAAGAATATAAGTTTTGTAAGCAGATAATGGTCTGAGTACGCAAGCGTCTTGCCTGGTTTGACATGTTTTTCTGAAGTATGTTTGCTGTGAGGAAGAAGGAAAAGAAAGAGACCACACAACGGAAGAAAAAAATCCTTAGTAAATTAGTAATTTTTTTTTTTAAGTGTGAAGAGGGAATTTCACTGGGGTGGGAAAGAATTAACATTACTTAAGGTTACACCAGACTAAATCCAAGTGATTAATGGCTTGATTTTCAAATTTGCTGAGTACCTGTATTTCCAAGATGCTGACTTCAAAAGAATTTTTGGGTGCTCAGAACTTCTGTAAATCAGGTCATAGTGACTTGTCCAAGGTCTTACCAAAGCAGCTGATTACAAAACTGAAAGTAGATACTGCCCTTCAAAGTCCCAGGTGATAATTATACAGTAACTCCTGGAAAACTCACTTCAGTGTTTTAAGAGTGAGTATTCCAGCTAAGATCAGGACTATATGATGCTGGTCCTTCTCTGCATAAATAACAGAGACATTTCTATCTGAAAAACCCATAATTGAAGTAACATCTACAGAAAGAATGCTGGTTTTTTAAATTATTATTATTGTTAAGAACCCATGCTAAGTATATGGAAGTCAAATACTTTGAACTTTTATGATTTGTAAATAGGTGATGTTGCAAAGCAGAGATTTGTGTGTTCAGTGGGAATATGAAAGAACACCAGAGAAGCATATCAGTTACGGGCACACACAGGACAAGTCCTCTGTTGCTCCTCTGTCACACACTGACAATAATCTTTTCTTTTTTTAATAGTGCCTCTACCTAATACTTGTCAGAGGGAAAATATGTAGTGAGACAGTAGAATAGCTCTGATCAGTCAGAAAATTAGTGATACCAATTCAAGCTCCAGTTGTAAAGAGAAAATCAGGACATCAGCAGGCATCTTTTACCTGTGCTTTCACCAATGACACTGCACGGAGTTTCTTGACTGCATCACTAATGTCTCTGGTTTCCACAAGAGAGAGGACACTGCAGATTGCTTTAGCTGCTTCAATCACATTATCAACTTCATGCTGTTGGTAGCAAGGAAAGAAAAATAAAGTGAACAGTAGACACATACCATTTATCACAAACATGTTACCATAAATTTCATGTCAGTAAGTATGTAGGAAATCATACCTGCTGATGCAGAATTCAAACACACGATGCATTAGTCTGGCTATGTTGAAATCACTAGTGACCAATGGTTTCCTGAGTACAGCATATTTGCTGTTGAGGTCCAATTATCTTCCACAAAATGCTTCTTTTTGAAAACCGGTGACAAATTTGGTATCTCAGTCTGATTTTGAGGCAAAACATGGTTTTATCTGAACTTCATGGGTGTAGAAGCACTTTAAAAAAACTCCTGAGGAAACCTGAACCCAAATGATTCACAAACTTTGAGGGGTTTATGATACTATGAATTTATTCCCAATATTGTCTCGTACTCATCCCTGTGAGAGCTGGCAAACAGCCATGTTCCTTCTAAAAATAGTGATTCTGTAGGAGGCTGCATAATCAGACAACTGTGGACTGAATCCTTCTACAGCTAGCTTTTCTGCAATATATATATATATATCAAAATACTAAGTCTTATTGATAATAAATTTACATCTTTAAATGTTACCTTATTAGAAAAAAAACAACAAAACTTTAGATGAATAACCTCAGAAATATACTTCAGAGAGTTCAAGAGAAAAATAAAAGTGGATCCCAAGGGAAGGAAAATGAAATCTTCAAATATCAAGTACTCTAACAAATAAATAAATAAATAAATAAATATTCATGTGTTTACTACATTATTATATCACTTAATTAAACCTTAAAATACAATCTCTGAAAAAGTAGATGTTCTCCTATAAATATTCCCATGTTTCTGTACTGATAAATATTCCTTTTAGTGTGCTACAGCATATCTATGTACTGATAAAAAACAACTCAAACATTTTATTTCTAAAAAGAAAAATTGTACCAAGTTGAACTTTCTGTTTTCAAGCTTAAAGGTATATATGCAGACTGTACTGAGATGGTTACCACCTGTCATTAATACAGATAAATGTAAAATATATTGAGATTACTAATTCTACATTTACCTGCCTTGAGCAGAACTAAAGCACAAATGAAATATATAAAATATCCTCAAATATCTGGTGGTCAGAATTCTTTTAAATATAAGTTGTTGGGGTATTTGGAGTAATTAAAGACAGCAACACCTTTTCATACTGGAGGTTCTGGAGAGAAAGGCTACAGCTGACTGTGATCTCTTCGAGAACTTTAGACCCTCCTTTGATCTGAAGCTGATTCACCCTTCTGCCAGTGCATTACAAGGTGTGCATTCCCTTTTTTTTGTATTTTTCCTACCACTTAGACTTCTAAATTGAACTCTTGCAGGATTTGCCCTCTGTACATGCATACATTGCCAGCAGAAGTAGAAACCTGTAAAAATGGCATGGATTTGTTGCCATGTATAACATCACGGCAACATTTGTCAAAACAAAGCATTATACAAGCTGATTTACTGTACAGGTGAAGAAATGCATATATATACACATATATTTTTAATTACTGTATAAAGTTTGTAATTAAAATTAAATAAAATTCTAGTTTAGCATTTAAGTGCATTTTAATTTAGCATTTTTCTTCTTCACAAATGGATATGGATTATTAGAAAAAGGGATTTTACAACTATAAAGACACATTCATGCATGGCAGTTTCTGAGCAACACATGATCACAGACATACGCAAGATTAATTCTTGACTAGAGAAACAGCTATACTGCTGGACAGAAAAAAACAACCAACAAAACCCAAACAAAAAACAAAGAACCGAACAGTTTATGTGTTTTTGTATGTACAAATAGATATGCTGTTCCATAAGGAAAGTTTGGTATCTTGAGGAATATCTCTACTTCTGGATAATGTAATATTCTCTTAAGAGGTAAATTAACAAAGTACCTAATATTGCATAGAAGCTACTACACCACAGGCTTTGTTTATATAGTAGCTACTTCTAAGGATCACATTGCAGATCAAGGAGAGTAAGCACATAAAAACCCATGTAATACTCTGTACTGTGAATGATGACTACTTGCACTATTTGTATTTTGTTATATCATGTAAAGAGTTTTCCTTTTCCGTATGTAGACACAGGGCACTGAATTCTGTCCCAAAGAAGGGAAGACGGGCTTTAATTTCTTACCAATTTTCTGAAAGTCCAAAAAAGTTATAGTCAACATCTTGTGTAGATTTTTTTCCCTCTACATATTTAAATATCAGCAGAACCTTTGAAGGATATTTTGGTATTTACATTATTTATATGATAAAAAAAAAATACTACTTCATTCTAGAACTTCTACACTCTGTATTAAAAATTTACAAAGTTTCCTCTGTTCATTAATAGCAAATTCTGAATAGATTTAAAAATGAAGTGCATGTCAAGTGATTATCAGGGCAATCAAAACGGCTAGTTGCCTGGCCACACACACACCCTCTAGGAATACTCCTTACACTGCAAACCCTACAACACCAATCCTGCTCCCACATTGTGCAAAATACCCTAAACTTTTTATTTATTTCATTTTATAGAGGCATTATCCATCATAAAATGAATTTCCCATTTATTGAACATTACCAATAATAATGATAATGGTCTTGTCACATAAGTCAGAAGTATTGGTATCTCCAGGCTTTTCAACAGACATCCTTAACAAGTGAGTTTGAAAGTAGGTACACAAACGCACAAAAAAAAATAAATGTTGTTTTTTAAACTGAGAATCTCAGAATCTGTCAGATTAAAACTAAATGCTCAAGGGAGTTCAGCTAAGTACAGAACTTAAGCAGATATATGTGTACTTAATTTACTGTATGTGAGTAACTCCCAGGGGTTTAAAGTTCAGAATGTGCTGAGGGTGGATTGTGGTGAAACAGAAGGGTAGCAACCTACCCAGTGATGTGAGTGCTGGCTTTGAAAATCAGTGTAATTGTTCCCATGTAACCTTGGGATAGGGGGCTGTTTTAAAGATCGCAAATTTAAACCTTCTTAAAGGAATCTAATCAGATGTTAACAAGTTAACAAATCAGAAAACAAGTAAATAAGGATTCAAAGAACAAATAGATTTCTCGGTTTTTGCTTTTTTTTTACTGTATATTTGTGACTATGATTATTAGAGTACAGCTCCATAATTTTTAAAGCCACTTATTAAATCACAGCAGTAACACTAGTTTAAACTATTACAAATTTGAAAAAGCTCCATATACTCTGATGCCTCTGAACTGCAACATCTGCATGGTGATCTGATCTGTCGTTAACTTGCAATCCTGCTCTTTTAAGCAATTTATGTGAACTTAGATTGAGTGTCCCTGTGTAGACAAGACCTTGTTAAAAAAAAAAAAAAAAGACCAAAACCAACAAACTATGGAGAAATTTAGCTTTAGAGTAACACAGGCATATTTGTTGCATTGTATGAATATTTGAAAAATGTCCTGTCTTCCCTTTGTAAAAAGTTAATGAGCTCACATAGTAAATGCTTACTCAAGGTAAAAATCTTTGGTAACAACAAATTAAGAGTTCTTCATTATAGGTCTGAGGAATATCTACAAAGCATCAGTTGCAGAGGGTGGATTGTAATGCCTCATTAATGTTGAGATTATGGCTTTCTTTGAATTTGGAATCTTCTTACTTTAGGCCCTTAAATTTGAAGTGAATGTGAATAACTACACTGATGGGTCTACTTCAGTAAAGAAATATATATGCACATTTCAGCTTGGGGACCTCAATTTTCTAGATGATTATGACTGTATCACATTTTATACCCTAAATAGTCCCATTTGAGAAGTTGCTTACAAAGGAAAATTCAGTGAATCAAAACCAGAACTTTGTAGGTAGGCATAGTTCAACAGCTTTTAAATTTGTATGCATTCTGCAAAAGTGTCAAAAAATTACTCAAAAATGTAGCGTATTTTTATCCACATATATTTATTTGCATATGTCTTGATATATATATATATATTTATGAATTCATGTACATGTCTGTATGTATATGTGCATTTATATGCACGTGTGTATGTATACACACTTGTATTTATGTGCATGTTTTCTGACTATTCAAAACAGAAATACCCATGGATCAAGAATATCAAGAAAATTAAAATCTGCACTTGAATACAAGTGACAGATTTCTGAAACAAAATAAGAATTTGATGTTGTACTATATATTTTTCAAGGAAAATCATCCTTCAAGTATAATGAGTATAATAACTCTGGAAGGGTTGCACTGGAATATCTCTTTCCAGTTCCAAACCCTAGAAAGTCAGTTAGCATGACAACCTGAAACTCAGATCAAATAGTCATTTGGTTTCTTCCAAGCTATCACTCTTATATGTGTTTGTCCTTTAGTTATTTGTCCTTAAAACATTAATCAGCAGAGATTTCCTAAGAGATATTTCCTTCAAGCATGTAAACACTCAATTGGCAGCCCATGATACTTTAAAATAAAACTCTAAGAAGTTTTGGTGCCTAAACCTAATCCTGTAAACTATCACTTGCTTGATGTGCAAATAATTGGCTTGTGGGTTTGCAAACTAAGGGACAAATTTTGCAGATACATACAGTGTATTATATCTCTACTAATTCAAAATATTATGCTGCCAACCCAAACTATCCTGTTTTTATTTACAGGTTTCTTTACAATTAGAAACAGTCACCTTTGATATTTTAAATTTGTAGCACTTTCTTCCCAACCTCAAACCAAGTTTTATTAAAAAAAAAATATATATATATATCCTTTCAAAGTCAGGTTAAACAGCCTTAATTAAAACTCTTCCTTAATTGCATTCGAGACAGATTAATAATTAGATACCTTTCATTTATAAGTTAATGCTTTTCTGTTATAACAAACTGAGAACAAATACCTGATTTTGTAATAGATGTTCCACTTGACCTCTATATTTCATAATAACTGAGACAAGGTTCCGTCTGGAAATTGGAAAAAAGAAAACAACATCAAGTTAATAATTGGATAAAGAGAACAGGTTTGCCCCTTTTTTGCTGTTTGGTTGTTGTTGGGTTTTTTTTTTTTTCACATTCTATAAATTGGGAATAATTTAATTGACAGTATTTTATGTTGGTATAAAATAAGGAGAAGTGATTATGTAGATGTCATGCAACTGAGCCTGCATCTCCCTGTTTCTTTGGTAGTCATTTGCCACAAACCATAAATGTAAAAATTTTCTACTTATACCTGGAGGATACATGCTTCCCAAGTGAAAGAACTCCAGTGATTTGCTATTTCAGTGCATACTGAGCTCCACATCCAATTTATTTGACTCTTAAGGTTAAGTGCTTAAATATGACCTTGACAAAGGATAGACTTAAGTAGATGCTACAATGCCTTCTTTCTTAGTAACATCACAGACTAAAGCTGCAGAGCACCAGGCAAAACATCTGGAAAAGCTCTACATTTCAAAAGTCCATACTAAGTCACAGGTATAAAATTGTATATTATAAAAAGGGACACCATTGTTACATAATTCACTAAAGTTTATTTGCTTGGAGTTCTCAAGTTTACATGCTCAAACTGCTTCAGCAACTGCCTTTTCCATAGTATTACCCAAGCTATGAAATTGTTCTGCTTCTGTAGATCGACATATACCACTCTGTAGTACCATGCCTGTGTCATGCTACAGAAGTTATCATGAGGTTTGTACGGGAAGATTGCTGTGCCTTAGCAAAGCTTCATTAAATTAATTAGGACTATGAACAAGAGTATACAGGTCTCTATACTGAACACCAGAACTAACGCTTCAGCTGTAACCTCACCATTTTAGAACCATGGGCTCCAAGTGCTATCTCCAACAGACAAACAGAATCAGTTCTGCTTTTAAGAAGCATTTGTGTAATCTTCTGTGCTTCAAGCACAGTGAGATACTAGCTGTCATTTATTTGTCAGCCGGAACAAAACAAAAATAGGTGCCTATGAGACCATGGCTAAGGCTGTTACACGCAGGAGTACACCTTCCTTTTCCGCTGACAGCCTGCTCTGTAGGGTCAAATCTTCAGGAAAAGGTATGGAAATATTAATTCCCACTTCCATACTTTGCCTAGCCTACTGAAATAGTAAAATGGACATGTTATTGCTTTGATGGTCCTGGAAGGGAGGCAGGGTTTTCATGTGCCTTAATGAAAAAGTGGAAATTGCAATTTACATTCTTTCTTCAGTGTTTATTTGCTTTACTTTGTCAGTTCATCCTTGACTTTTTTTCCTCGTTTATTTCATTTCCCACTGATCCTTTTTATTAGGCTTCTTTCTCTTCAGAAGGGTTAGAAGGGATTTCCCACCACACACACACACACATCGCAAGGGTTAGAAGGAAATTCCGCACCCTCCACCCCCACTCCCCACCCCCTACCCCCATTGCAATCTGGTAGCTGAAAGTCACAGAAGTATTTTGATTGCTTCAGAGCAAATGGACTATTGTTTACAGAGAAACTGTGTGTGTCTTCATGCACCTTAGTTGGGCTAACTGAGCAACTAGAGATTAGAGTTGCAACTATGGTCCAGAGTACAGGTTTCCTAGCACGTGGTTAGACTGTCATTATATATATTGTATGGCAAGAGAAGGAAAGAGTCATTGCACTGAAATCATCATACAGAACAGAGCAATGCTGGGTTGCCTTCCCTGTGCTAATAGCAGAGTGCATTCCCCAGTAGATGCCTGCTATTCACCTCCTCCTGCAGACGGTTTTGTCTTGACAGCTTTTTATTTCCAATCTGCACTAGCCTTATCTAGCCAGGCAGTTTGTGTGTTGAGTAGCTGCCTGGCAATTCCTCCTGTAATCCTGTTAAATCATAGCTAACACAACTTGTCGCTCTGCTTTGACCAAGTCTCCAGGCATAACATCTTTTTCATAGCATTACCCAGCTCAAAAGCAGTTCTGGACTTAGGAGTTTGCCTTGTTGCCTCGATGCATACAGGTAAGCATGTTTATTAGCATGCTTGGCCTAAATGCAGGTTTCAGAATAATTTTATCAGTTATAACATGGTTAAAAAAATTAGCATATTTTTCATCAGTTTATTCTACCCTAGAGAATTTTCTAAATTAAGTAGCCATAATTTTACATAATTAATAGGAAACAAATCCAGCAACTTGTGACAACGATGAAAATACCTCCACTAACGCTATCCTAAATCTTTCCCTGCTAGATAACTAATACACACAAATGTCATCACACAGACATACTTCATACTTCCACGTCTTTGATAGTTGTGTATAATTATGACAATGCTAACCAACCAATGAACGTTCAGTGTTTCTTCAACATTAAGGAAATTTTGGTGCTTTTAGCAAGGAAATATACAACGACAGTTTTGGAAAGGAAAGAAGAAAGTACAAACAACTAAATGCTGTTTATCACTGTGCTGTGATAAACTAAGCTGTGCCTAACTGCATGGATCAGACTTGCCATCACGTTATAGTTACTGGCACCACAGTATCAGAGATTACGGGCCAACGAATTGCAGTTCTTCTGGAGCACTTCTTGATTTATGTTGCATTTGTTTTTGAAGCTATGAAAATCGGTGCATGAAGCAATGTAGGGGTTTGCTGGTTTTATTTGTTCATAATTGCCTGTGAAAGCAAATCTGATTACTACAGAGGTAAGTTTCTAGTTAATTCTTTTTACTTCATCTCAAGCCAGTTCAAACAGTTCTTTTTTCCTTCTCTGCTGAATCTAAGCAGAACGACCATCTCTGTCAATATGGTCTCTAAAACACAAATGTTTGTGTTTTACAGAAATGTAACTACAGTACATATACACAACCATGAACATTATTTTATTTAGCTAGTCTAAATACTCACAGCTGTGAGGACACAGCAATAGGGGAAAGTAATTTTCTGGACTTCTTTGGTGCCAGTCTGATTTGCAGAGCCTGTGCTGAGACCATTGTACTGCATCTCCACTCCACTGCATCCATCTATTACAGCCCTATTACAACCGTAACTAGATACAGAATTGTGGAATACATCCCAGTGCAGAATTAGCACAAAGACATTGTTGTAAGTCCTGTTAAAAAAAGTTGTTATGACTAGGTATGATATTATTGACTGGGGCTTACTGCCCCCAAAACACTAGGGTGGTGTTGCTTACAAGAATAAGGGCTTTTCTTCACTGTATTCCTCACCATATAATTTTGGTGGTGCTTCAGATCTAAGTGCCTCCTCAACATAATTGTGCCAGTGCTTTCAGCTCAAAGTAGTTGCTGTTAATGGGGGAAAAAGAGTATGTGAACACTGCTAAAGAAGTTTGCTCCAGGGAGTGGTTTTTTTGATCCCAAATTTAAGAAGTGCATAAAAGTTTGTGGTCACAATACTTGGAGTAGCCAGTTAGAACCAGCTGTGCACCTTGTGTAGCACCAGGTGGGAGCCTACACCAGGCCTTCTATGACTCTACAGTGCTACTAAGACAGTTAGGAGTTTTAGGCATTAAAAAGGGAGGGTTGAGTTCAAAATACCTGAAGTAAAATGAGGTAGTCCACCATGGTGGTATTTCTATACCATAATACAGAAGGAATGTCATCTACACCCTGGAGCAAGCCTTAAGCACAACACTGGAAAACTGCATATGTGCAAGGAGTCTAGTGTGGTGCTGTTTCATGGACAAGACCTCCAGGGAGCAGTCCCTCAAATGAACTAGGAAGTTGATGAGGATCAACTTAGAGAATACTTAAAGTGGATGTACACAGTCCTTGTGCCCTGAAGGGATGCATCCATGAATGCTGAGGGAGCTGGCTGATATCACTGTGAGGCCACTCCTGACAATCTTTGAGCAATCTTCAGGAAGAGCTCTGAAGACTGCAGGAAAGAAAATGCCACTCACATCTTCAGGAAGGAGGACCCAGAGAACTAGAGGCCAATCAGCCTCACCTTGAACCCTAGGAGGATGAAAGGGCAACCGATCCTGAGAACCATTTCCAGGCAAATGGACTACAAGAAGGTTGACAGAAAGTATTATGAATTGATTCACCAAGTGAAAATAGCCTTTGACCAACCTGATAACCTTCCATGATGAAATCACAGTTTTTTGTCACTGTCACCCATAGCCACCTCATATAGAAGGTAATAAACTGTGGGGTGAATGAGCACACAGTGAGGTAGATTGAAAACTGGCTGAATGTCTGGGCCCAGGGGGTGGTGATCAGTGGCATAAACTCTAGTTGGAGGCTGGTAACTAGTGGTATACCCCAGGGGTCAGTCCTGGGTCCAGTACTGCGTACTTTAACATCTGTCTTAATGATCTGGATGGTTGGAAAGAGTGTACCCACAGCAAGTTTGTTGATGACACAAAACTGCACGGAGCAGCTGCTACAGCAAAGGGTTGTACTACTGTCCTGGGGGACCTCAGCAGGCTGGAGAAATGGGCTGACAGGAACCTCATGAATTTCAGGAAAAAGAAGTGCAAAGGCCCACACCTGGGGAGGAATAACCCCAGGCACAAATACAGGCTGGGGGCTGACTGCCCAGAAAAGGAGAATAGGAAAAGGACCTGGCAGTCCTGGTGGGCAGGAAGCTGAACATGAACCAGCTATGTGTCCTTGCAGCAAAAAAAGGCTAAAGGTGGCTAAAGGTATCCATCCTGGGCTGCATTAGGAGGAGTATTACTACCAGGCTGAGGGAGGGGATCCTTCCTCTCTTACTGGCCATTGGTGATGCCACACCTAGAGTAAGTACTGTGTCCAGTTCTGGGCTTCTCAGGGCAAGAGAGACATTGATGTACTGGAAAGAGTCCGGAGAGTTCAAGGATGACTAAGATGATGAGAGGACTGGAGCAACTCCCCTATAGGGAAAGACTGAGAGCTGGGACTGATTAGCCTAGAGAAGAAAAAGCTTGGGGTGGGGTGC
>JAVJGJ010000057.1:21160301-21179057 GCA_035590215.1 Microhierax caerulescens
CCCCCCCCCCAAAAAAAAAAAAAAAAAAAAAAAAGCAGCACTGGTGGACTAAATTCTAAGTGCAAGGTGGATTGAATGCACCTACTTTTATGAAAACTGATGATGTTTGGTTCTGGCATATTTGCTGGTGAAACAATTTAAGAATAATTGCTTAATTGTATCTTTGGCCATTAAGTTCTATTGCAGAACAATGACACAGACAAAGAATATGCTAGAAAAGCTGCATGTGCTCCCAAGACTTGAGATTATTCATGCACATTCTTCAAACCCAGATTAGTGCAATTTATACAAAGTATTTTGGTTATGAATGCACCATGGCAGAATGGCTTGTAGTGCTTGATACTCAACTTGAAAATCAAATATTAACTATACATTTGAAAATCACATACATGAGGACAGATGGTCCTTGATTCTCAAAAAAATCAAAGTTCTCTCTTCCCTGTGCAGCTCACACAGAGATGGTAAAAGAAGCTGTGAGTTAATCTTTCTTCTCAAATCACACGCCAGCTAAGCTCAAATGCAGAGCTCTAAACACTAAGCTGAAGTGGTTCTTACACACTATCCTGCTGGTCAAGGATGCCCTAGCACCCCATGACAGGGGAATTCCTTGTTCTTATTTGCCTCTTCAGAGTAGCTTCTAGTCCACTTATCACTCTTGGCAACCTCTTCTAAGTTACAATACAGCCTTAGTTTATCACTCCTAAAATTACTTGGAACAGTTAATTAATTGGAAATTTCAGTTTTCCTTCCACTTTTTGTTTTAATAAGGTGAAATAATGCAAAAACTATTTCAGAGTTAAGGCAAACATCTTTTTTACATTTAAAAAATCCTTTGGGATTAATGGGTAGGAAAAATTGCACTAATTTTTGCAAAGGCAAACTCATCACCAAAACAAGTCCATATGCATCATCAGTTACAACTCTAGTGCATGTTCAATTAGATTCATGTTGCTTTTTGCAAGCCTCCAGCCACACAAGTGCCAAAAGGGATATTCCATATTTATACAGATTTACAGCACAGCAAGTTGTTTCAGAAGTCCCTGGGCCACGAAGGAAAGATGATTCTTTTCTGGTTTGTCAAGTGCCATGGAAAACTTAGAATTCAGATGTAAACTCTGTTTCTTTCTACCTAAAAGAGCATTTGATGGAATGTCTGAATAAAACTGGCTAGATTTAGTTCAAAAAAACCTGCTCACCCTATGAATAAATCATGAAAAGTGTGAGTTGGGGGAGAGATTTGTATCTCACATGGCAGCAGAGCTGTCCAGCACAAAAGAGTGGTTAAACTTATATAAACATGCTGTACATAATTGCCGTGCAGCACAGTTACAGGGAATTCATATATCTTGTAAATGTTCTGCACCTATACTACACTGTAGTTAAGTAACATACATACTGACCATAGCGGCCACAAAAGGAGTAAGTGTAGATACGGGAATTTTTGATTTTTTTAAAAAATACATTAAAAGTCACAGAGGACAAACCCATTTCCATCAGAAACAACAAATACATAAAGCAAGGTTCTCAGTTCTTCCATACATTTGCAGAATGCCTTGATTTTAAAAGCATGAGGTACAGATGCAAGACTGAGAGAAGTTAACACCAGCACAGTGAAATACCTGTACTGGTGGAAGGCACGTCGCTGCTGTGCCTCAACCTTTCTCAAAATCCTTTACAAGCAAAAGACCAAGTGACCTATTCCCAGTTCCTGGGACTGTATCAATGCATAGATTATCTCCTGTTGCTCCTCAGCTCCTGCCTGTGTTATGTCTGCCCATGGTTATCTTGAAACTTCTTCCTCTCCTCATTTTACCTAATCACATCTGCCTCATGACACTAATGATGAACTCTCCCGTGTTCCTTGCATCCTTTAGAACTGTCTCACACCTGTTTTTTACCTTTTACCCCACGGTTATTCCTGGGGTTTTTCCTATTTTGCATTACCTTCAACCTTAGGACAGGCATAGTAATAAGAAAATTACAAAGAAACACATCTGACAGAAACTGGTGTAGCTATACCAATATAAAGGAGTGTTCTGTTACTGTAAATTGGTATAGCTATACCTTCTTCTATAGTTGCAAGTTCGTACCACAGATGTACAAAAACTATCTTTTGCAAGTATAATTATTCCATGTCATCATGCTTCCAGGCAAAACAAGCTACACCAACAGAAGTGGAATTTTGTTGTTATAACTACATTTACCCTAGTGGTTTATGTTAGCTCTGCTGTGTCAGGCAGATACTATACATCATCAAATCCTTTATTGACATAGCGATGCTGCCTGAAACATTGCAGTCAGAAGTACTGGCCATACAGTTGACTTCATGTCACAAATACAAAGAGAAAAGTTTTGACAGGTATTGTGACACAAGGGACTAGACAAAATGGATTAATGCCTCAATAAAACAATGTGGAAACGTGGTCTAGGTGAAAAGTGAAGTACAAGAAATGGAGGTGTAGCTTTGCCATAGATTGACACACTACCTTTTAGTCCTCCTAGGCTGTAACACACTAAGCTGATCTGCTGCTATACCTTTATTATTAAGATAAAAGTAATAAAGCCCCCTTTGGAGGACAGGATGGTTATTAGTAACTGGTTTACAGTGCTCTGAGCTCTGTAAAGGACACAGAAATAAAAATGCTACAACATTATTAACTCAACAGTTTTCCACCTATTTTTTGCCAGAATACTACGTGAAGAATACTGCTTTCATAAGAATGCCATGACAAAGACATTAAGCAAAAGGCAATCTTTTTTTTTTAAGAAACATGGTAATGAACTTGTCAAAGTAAAGTAGTCCCACAATATATCAGAAGCAGAGATAGAGAAAAATCCCTCAGTCTCTTGAGACAACCTCACCACTATATCACTTTGCTTCCCCACAGCAAGGTTCTCTGATGTGCTATAAGCTCCAAATCCTAATACAGTTCAATCAGACTTGGGTTTTGGGCTTTTTTTTTGTGCAAAAGGACTCAGCTGAGCAGCATCTCTGAATGAGAAGCCTAATCTACAGTGACAAGGGAAAATTAAGTTTATTTTTTACAAAGAATATATTCATCCAAAAGGTGCTTGCTTCTTACGATCCCAATCTGCATGAATATAACTCTGCCCAGTGTGTAATTAATAGCTGAAACTTCACTTTGAGTGAAAACCAATTCTTCTGTAGGTCTCAATTCTCAGAGAATAGAATTAGTAAAGCAAAAAAATGTCATCAATAAGGTCACAGGCAAGCATGTGAGCAGAAATTATAAGCATTTAGACTATTCCATACACCAGCTCACTATGTTAGCTAAACTGCAAAGCAGTAAGGTAACTGCAAATTATGCTGTGGTAGATTGTGGATGGAATTAAAATTACATATGAAAAGATCCTTTAAAAAAAACCCTAAGCCTTCAAAAAATATATTAAAAAAAAAAAAAAAAAAAAAAAGGAAAAAGAGGCATGTTTTGAAATAAAGCTTATAAATATCCTTGGACTACATTCCTTTGCTGAGTCTACATTACTGCAAACTATTGCTAGCAGACAGGTCAATTAAAAAAAAATATTAAAAAGCACCCCATATTCTTATTTATACATGTGCTTTGTTTTATTAGGCATTTCAGGACGCCCTGAGTTTGTGGCCTGTAGTTCTAAAGGCAAAATGTCTAAATGGAGGATTGATGTTTTATTTCATATGAGAAAGGTTTGTTTTGGCCTGCTGCTGGCATTGAAAGCTAGGAGTTATTTGACACAAGTTGCTTAGCCTAAATTTAATTTATTTTTATAAAACATCTTTCATGAAGGGTATCAAAAAGTCATTTTTAGCCCATCCATTCTAAGTCTAAGGAAGGACAGGAAACTGTGACAGCAAGATTTAAAGGTAGATGTAAAAGGTTTGGATGACGGGATGATAAAGTGAAGAATTTTTAGAAACAGCAGATGGCCCTCCAAGAAATAAAAGATGATCATGAACAGGACAAGTGTAAAGGAGTGGAGAGCACACCCACAGCTGGGAATCTTGGACAAGGAGGGAGAAGGAGGGTCTGTGGATAAATATGAAAATCAGAAACTTCCATGAATAGTGGCAAAAATTGACACAAATAGAGACTCTTTCAAGGAGTCTCTGTCTTTCTGCTCCCAGATCCACTTAGACTGAACATCTAAGAAAGGAACTGCAGCAAATCAAGTGGGGAAGTAACTAACATACACCTTAAAATGACCATAGGGGCAAGGACAAAGTGGTGACAAATTCTGATAGCTTCTACAGGCCCTGTAAGAAAAACTTGAGGGAAAAGGAAGTGTAGGAAGAAAAAGAAAGCCTGCAGGTTGAGACAAGGCCAGGATTTCTGATCAGTAAACAAAATTAACTTAAAGACCAGAAACAAAATGAGATTCCAAATCAGAACTTCACAGATGGCTCTATTAAGGACTGACCTACAGCTTACACACAGCCTTCTGAGTTTTGTAAAATTTGGATATTTGAAATCTGACACTGGTGAGTCATATAAGATGTGAACTCAAGGATATCTCCACAGGAAGGGAATAATGGATGGTGAAAGCTTGTGCACTTGGCACAGAAGTATTTTTTCCCTATCTCTTTCAAAGCTAAATGGATTCCAGAAATCGTCAAGTCTTTCAGGTGCTTCTGCAGAAGGCAGGGTGAAGTGCTTATTAATACAGTACAATACGACACCAAATTAAAGCTTTAACAGATCTTCACAATGTTATCTGATTCATTAAACCACTCTGGTCTGATAACAATTTATCATGTCACCTTTTGGGCTTTACCTTTTTTTTTTTTTTTTTTTTCTGGGTTACAGTAAAGCAGGAGCAGCAGAGAATTTATTCCCTTTGCTGCCTCATAATTTGGGGAACTTCTACTGGAATTCATCCCTGAAAAATTTCCAAGTACTCTTCTGGGGAAGAACTCTGTACAAGTACATCAAATCACTCTGTTAGCAACACCGTGAGGAAAGCAATTTGTGCTAAAAGATTGCCCAAACATAAGAAAAATTTCACCCTGAGGCAACTCTGCAGACCATGTTAAGCTACCCAAGGGATAATAACGGTCTGGGGTTCCAAATTTCAGATACAGGACTCTGATGAGGAGGAAGAAGAAGGGGAGCTGAAAGTACGGCATAGTGTAGAATTGCAAGCTGCTGAGGCCAGAACTGCAGCTCAGTGCTTTCTGCATAAAGTGAAGAGGCAAAGCAAAAAAGCTGACAAAATTATTGACCTTTCTTCACTGGTAATGATACGTGCAGAGATGCTGCAAGTGCAGGAATTTAAACAGTCTGCTATCGATGCATTCTTCCCAACAGTGAAAAATGTTTAGAGCATACTGTACGCTGTACTGAAATGCACTGAGCTCACCCTCAGTACAGTGAGTCATTATTTCCATTTGCTTTAGCAATTAGTTTGCAATGAGAAGGGAGTCTTGAAAATAAAAATTAATAATAATAATAATAATAACCCCCCCAAAAAACCCAAACCCCTGTCTTTTTAATGTAATTAACAGATCTATGTGTGACCCGATTCTTTGCTCAGTGGTTCTAGCATTGCAATGCTTCGCACAGTGCTCTGCTGTACCAGCTTCTGCTTTATGGAGGTTTGGACAAGAATGGGCTTAGAAATGTTGAAGTCTCCATCTTTAGTTGCAAAGCATAATTCATCATAAACATCTGAACATTTGACCTGTGTAAGAGCAAAAGTGTCCAAGCTGGATATAGAACAAAGCTAATTACACAGTGTGAAACCTGCTCTCACAACTACATTACTTTCATTAATCAAGTTGACTTGCTCCTGCTAGTTCAGGTAATCTTTATGCCAAACGGCAAGCAGGACTGCTGCTAAATATTTCCCTTTCGATTATAGACATATACTATTTTATTTAATCAGTTATGTCTAACTGATGAGCCATGATTCCTGAAATGCCAGCTTAACATGTTGCCACAGAGAACTGCCAACTTCTCCCATTCTGCCAAAAGTCACCGTCCCTACAGTACAGCTGACAAAGCCTGCACTTCAGCTGCTTCAACACAAAATCTGCTCACTTTTGCTGACAGATGAATTTAAGCTGCCGGAGGTTAAGAAACAACTAGCTGAGGCCAGTAGTGCTTTCATCCACCACAAGAGTTTACTTGAATGAATGTGAATCAGAGCATTTACTTCCTTACTTGAAGACTGTATATGTTCAGAAAGACTGGTTTGTACATAAAATGCGTTTTTCTTCAACTTGCAGTCAGCATCAAAGTGCTGACCTCATTTGCTTTGCTACTGGTACAACTGGATATGAAGTAAAATCACCTACTACGCAGCTGCATAATACTATTTCACCTTTTTTTGGTGACTTCCCACTTTGAGGACATGCATACCTCCTCATGCTTATAACACTCCTGTGAGATACTAGGAGGAGCAGCATCCTTGTATTACAGATAAGAAAGTCCAGAAGGGCATCCAGAAGGGAGTGAAAGAAATTAAGGTTGCACAAAGTTTACATAAAGGAGACAGAATTTGACTCCTTGCACCAGGGCACACCATCATCTCTGTATAACATAAATACCATGTGTTCTGTGAGTTTCAGAAACTATACATTAAGTGTTTGGAACATAATGTTCTTACCCTCCCTATAGTTCTCTTTCCATGGCATGTAAGCAGAATGCATCAAAAGCTCAGCTCGTACTACACAGTACATACTCAATACCATGTCCTAATGAGATACTTACTTTTGTAAGAATTCATCAGACCCGCAAACACTTAGAAGGCATTCCTCCTGGACTGAGTATCGATTTGTGCAATGGAGGATCTCTACAATAAAGTCATGAGTGATACAGCCACCTGTAAATAAAGATAGCAAGAAAAATTAGTAGTAGCTTGCAAGGGAATTCCAGGCTAGATACTTGAGCAAAGAAAATAGGATTTTTTTTTTTTTTTTTTTTGCAATTCTTAACTACTGCTGCAGACTAGCTCCATCAAGAGGAATTAGAACAAGTCACACCTGATTTTTTTTTCTTTTGTTTTTTAAATTTTGATTCAAAATACTCGTCACAGAATCTATGTCAATTTAGAGGCAGTTAGCAATTTGTTAGGTAGCTGGAATAAAAAGCTGAGCAACTGTCCCACGCAGAAAGGAAGAGACAAGTGGCAATGTTATTCTTTTTTTGTTTCTTTCATTTTCATGGTGAATATCTTGGTACATTTACCCTGTGAGGACATGGTCTGATGCAGAAGTTGAATCTGTTGCCTTTCATGACCCAAGAAGGCTCCAGAATTTTAATTTTTATTGTTTCTGCTGTGCATACCTTTTTAGCCTAAACCAAGAAGTAGATTAATGCTCACATGCATTATATATGTAAAATATTATAACAATATTATTTAATATTATGTAGAGTCATATTATAATAGTATAGAAATGTGTAATATATTACATGTAGTACTACATATAATACATATAAATTAAGAAGTTCTATGTCAGTTCATACAATCTGCTGTTCAGAAATATTCTAACATTTTTGAGAATTTTTTTCAGTGTTACTTCATCTTTTTAAGCCACTTTCCAGCCTTGCAAATACACCTCCTCCCTGTACATTTTAGAAGAACTGATCAAAAATTGGAAAAGAATAGCTGTATAATCTGGCAGTCAAATTGCAAAGATCTGACAAGTTTCATCTTTTACAGACATGCAGAGCACACTGCACCAGCACTGATGCTGCAAGTAGGAGATACCTCTCTCTATCAGAAAAAAGATCTGACTCTTCAGTGCAGTCTTCATGTAATGTACCAAGATGGTTTTATAATGCAAAATAAAAGTCTGGACTTCCTCCACAATTCTCAGGGAATTTCATTGTCTGTAGCAGATAACAGAAAAGCCAAAGTCGATTTTCTTTTCAGTTTTTCATTCATGGTATTTCTTCATTACCTTGAAATTAGCAGCCATAAAAGCTCTTACTAGAAGCTTGAAGTTCCCATAAAAATGGAAACTACTTACAGTTAAATACAAATCCCCAGAAACTAAACATGTAACCAAGACTTGTGTGTTGATGAATTCACACTGGCCCATGTTCAGACAGCTACTTAAAACTGAGCCTAACCTACCAGTTTAACTAGGTTTAACGCTGCTCTGGATTACCCAGTCACTCAGAGCAGCCAATTCATAGCAGCAAATCTGTTTCAGAGCTGCTATGCTATCATTTTAGAACAAACCAAGAAATGTAAAATTGTTTTTGCAGGGAAGTTTAAAGGGATGTAATACTGAGAAAGAAACTTCAGAGAACAGCTGACATTTCTAGGGGAGAGGGCTGAGACAAAAACAAAGCTGAAATAAAACTGAGTTGGTTACCACAAGTAGCTTGATTTTTGCTTAAATTTGGTATTCCCCAGGGAAAAACAAATGCATAACAGATTCAAAAGTTCCTTCTTAAAATTTTCATCTTCTTTGCAAAGCTATTTTTCTTGTGCTTAGAAAGCCATTTCAATTAAACATTTTCTCCCAGTTTTACTAGTTTTAAACACCTAGCCCTTTGACAACACCCTGTTTTAAGCAACTCCTCATAGCTGGTTTGACATGTAAACTGCAGTGCCTGTTTGCTAAATTTAAACACCATAAAAAAACAATATGGCAGAGAATCTTGAACTAAAATTGTAACATGCACTTTTTTCAGGTCACTCATAGGAAAAAATCTGGAACTTGCTGGTATCAATCATATGTACTCCATAGACCCATTTTCCTTTCCTTACTCTACCAAATGTTTTTTTCATGATTGAACAATTCTTTATATTAGATTGTTCAAAAAAGTGTACTCCCTCTCTCCACTTTAATTATATCTTATTGTTTACTTATCTGTAAGCAAGTTTAGGATAGGGACTGTTTCTTACATGCCCTTCAGTTTTAGCTGTGCCTTCTGAAGTGTTTTGGTAAATAAAATTAAGCAGACTGAAAATTGAACAATCTGTAGGGTAAATAAATGATAAAACATTTGCCAGTAGTTGCAATTTTTGCATTACAGGGAACTTCAGTGTAGATCTCTTGCCTCACTGACAGAAATGCTGGAAATACTATCTTCTGGCCCAAGCGTCCCAAGACCTTTGGCTCATTGTTTCATGCCATCCCATCCACAAAATATTGGTTTGAGATGGTAGAACCTACTATTTTCCAGGCTTTCCAATAACTATGTAGATGCTCCCAAATCAAGCAAACTTGTATGAATAAGTGTGTAAGTCTTGGCAATCTTATTTATGAGCTATTTTTTTTAATGTACATTGACTGACACCCTATAGAGCTTTGGATTTTCAACTTTCAACCCATCAATGTAATACTCAGTCTGTTACAGCCAAATAATCCCTTGACAACTGAAGGAATGATTCGTAAAAAAAAAAAACCAAAACCAAAACAAACCAGCAAAAACCACAAACAACCCCCCCCTCCCTATTACTTAACAAAACAGCACTTCTGGAAGAGAGGAAGAAGACAATTTATTCCGTTGTTGCATATGTTCCTTAAGAAGTAGAAATTACCAGAGCTGGAATCAAATATTCTCCCGTCCACCACAGACACAGGGTGCACAGGAGCAGTGGCAGCTTCTGGCACACTAGTGACAGAATAATTTAGGTTGGGAAGGACTTCAGTAGGTTCATCTAGTCCAGCCTCCACTCAAAAGGAGGATGAACACTGAATTCAGACCAGCTTGTTCAGGGTTTTGTCCTTTATGACCTTCAAATCCTCCAAGGACAGAGACTCCACAACCTCCATGGGTGAACTGTTCCAATTGTTAATTATTCTCTTTTTCTTCCCACTCAGTTGGAATTTCTCCATTCATTTTATGACTGACTTGTACTTTCCCTGACCTCTACATAACCTTGGGCGCAGAGGAATTTTAGTGACTGCAGACTCTTAAGTCTTGGATTTCAGAAACAGTCAAGGCTGTGAAAATTTCCACAACTATATGGGGACTACCCCTAAACTTTAAATTAGGCACAAGGTTAAATCCCTTCTGGATCAAAGTCTGAATGATGGCCTATTTGAGGCTGCCAGAATTGGTCCCAATTGTGATTAAAGAAAGCAGAGATCTACACAATAGCAAAATTTGATATTTAACGTGATTTAGATTTTACAGCACATATGCTGAACATGTTTGACAAGCTATACACTCAAGACTCACACAAGGCCTGCTCTCCAGTTATCTTTCCAGATAACATGCATTTCATTATCATCTCCATGGAACTGAATTGTGGAACGATATGGACACCTCAATCACTTACCATGCTGTGAAAGAAGCAGAGGATATGGTGAAGAATCTGTCCAAACCCTGATTTTGAATTTAGATTCACCAAGAATATGGTCTGGGAACTTTCTTACAACACTCCAGATTTTCCCTGTGTTTGTCTTCAAGTCAAAAGCAGGATAGGCATTTCTTATTCTGAAAAGAACATGTGATGAAATTATGTCTAATTAGGCATTTCAGATCTCTGATAATAATAAAAATAAAAATTCTACAAAATACTTACAATCATAGTAGATAAGGAGCTGTTAGGAGTAAAATTTTGTACAAACAGAGGGAACACAAGTATTGGGGTCAAAAGTGCTGTTCCTCAGGGCTCAGTACTGGGGCTGGTCCTGTTTAATATTTTTTATCAACAATCTGGATGAGGGTGTCAAGTGCACCCTTAGCAATTTGCAGGTGACACCAGCTGGAGGGGAGAGTTCATCTGCTTGAGGGCAGGAAGGCTCTGCAGAGAGATCTGAACCGGCTGGATCAATGGGCCAAGGACAATTGTATGGGGCTCAACAAGAAGAAGTGCTGGATCCTGCACTTGGGTCACACCAGCCCCACGCAGGGCTACAGGCTTGGGGAAGAGCGGCTGGAAAGCTGCCTGGTGGGAAAGGACCTGGGGTGCTGCTGCTGGCCGGCTGAACATGAGCCAGCCGTGTGCCCAGGTGGCCAAAGAAGGTCAACAGCGTCCTGGCTTGTGTCTGAGACAGTGACCTGCAATGGCCAGCAGGACAAGGGAAGCCACACTTTCCCTGTACTCAGAATTGTTGAGACTGCACCTTGAATACTGCGTTCGGTTTGGGGCTTCTTATTAAAAGGAAGACATTGAGGTACTGGAGCGTGTCCAGAGAAGGGCAATGAAGCTGGTGAAGGGTCTGAAGAACAAGTCTTATAAGGAGCAGCTGAAGGAACTGGGATTGTTTAGTCTGCAGAAAAGGAGGCTCAGGGAGGACCTTATTGCTCTCTACAACTACCTGAAAGGTAGGTCTCTTCTCCCAGATTACAGGTGATAGGACAAAAGCCAATAGCCTCAAGATGCACCAGAGAAGGTTTAGATTGGATATTACAAAAAGTTTCCTCACTGAAAGGGTGGTCAAGCATTGGAACAGGCTGCCCAGGGAGGTGGTGGAATGTTGGAAGCCCTGGAAGTGTTTAAAAAGTGCATAGATGTGGTGCTTAGGGTTAGAAGATGTGGTTTAGTGGTGGACTTGGCAGTCCTGGGTTAATGGTTGGACTTGATAAAGGTCTTTTCCAACCTAAATGGTTCTATGAATCTATGATTCTACAAAAAAGGTAGAAACTCAATCTTTGTTTTCATACATATCAGCTAGCATACATATAACTACATCTTTTACTTAATAGGAAAACCATCAGTAAAATCTTCAAGAACTTCACAGAATCACTGCTGAACTGGACCCTCAGCGAACCCAAAAGGAGTTTAAACACAGACTTCAAATTACACTGAAAACAGTAGAAATGAATGTGCTCAACAGGTGCTTAAATAACAGAGTTTTAACATAAAACTAACCAAGAGCATGTGCACAGACAGCTGCTGCTAGGACAGCTGGTCAAAATACATACAGGAACATGCTTTCTATGCAACATTTTAAGAAGTCCCTATTTTCACAGTGCTCTAGAATCCAGTCTGAAATCCTTGTTACTAAAACCCTAGGTATTTATGTAAATGTCTGTAGAGAGCAGTAACTGTTACAGTCATTGAGACTCTCTGATATACCATTACCTTTAAAATATATTGCCCCTCCTCCTTCCAATTACCAAGGACTTGCAGAAACTAATTCCTCCTGAGGTAGCATTTCCTAATGAACACTGGTCACAGGTATTATGCCTGTCATCTGAGATTAAACTTGCTTTTTAAGCACATACACTCTGCAGCTGCAGGTAAGGGCACATATTGTACCAGCTGAAGCTTTACATTTCACTAATTGGCCTGAATATTTTAGTCAATAACTCAAACATCCTGTAGTAAGCATACTGCATTCTTTTTTGTTTGTTAGTTCAAGGAGCATTTTGTAGCTTCTGAGTTGGCAATGCTTTATACTGTCTCTGATTACAGTGTATTTTGAGCAACAGTTCTCTCGCATAAAGTTCTTCATTAGTATGTTAACTCCTGCCCTCAGGGCTGCTGCCCATGTCTCTCAAACACCAGTATGAACTGCTCTTTCATGCCATGTATTTCTACAAGGAAAAAAAAAGCCTAGGCTTCCAAAATTAATAATGCAATGAAGCAGCCCATTTCTTATCATGAAAAGCCAGGGGGCATGATGTTCCAGTGGGGTAGGAGTAAATGAGGCTTGACAATACCTCCAGTATGGGATAGATTTACATGTATAGTAAAAAAATCATGCTACAGAGGCTGCTTTGGTGACTTATGTAGTTGATGTCAGTCTATTTTCTTTGTGCACAAGCTACACATAAAGCTCTCCCCAGTAACCAAATTCACTCTTGTAACCTGTTACTGTAAGAATGCCAAGGACTGAATAAGACTGGAAACTTCAATACCCTTTTTCCAGCACCACATTCATGGGCTGTAGACACACCGGGCATCAATCACCTCCTCAACTTACTGGCAGTCTTTTCAAAACTAAACAAACCTCAACCCCTTCCCTACCCCCACACTATCTATAATTTAGGATAATGTATTGCTTATTTATGGCCATCTATTTTTTTTTCAAGCACTTAAAGGGCTTCTGGCCTGAGCAGGTGGGCAAAACACACCCATCACAAAATTTTGAAAGGTTAGGTCTTCCAAGGCATAACTGAAGTAGTACACAAGTATTAGATGAAGAAGATCTTGTGCTAATTGCTTTCTGTGCTGCAACAATTCAGTGTATGCAGAAAGCACTAACATTTAGAGGCATCTGCTATTTCACAGCGTTTCTTAATGCTATTTCTTTCTCTGTGGTGCAGAGCACATCCAGGAAGTCAGTCGGAGGTGGAAGAATGCTGCATTTTGCAGCATTGGATCCTGAGACTATCAGCTTGGCATCTTCTAGTGTCAAACCCCTTTTAGGATGTATTCTAAAGCCACTCATGGATGAGCGTTCACTATAGCTATGTCCATAATTGTAGAAGTAACCTGATAAAAGGATTTTGAAAATTGCTTTATAGTTGTATATAATTAAGTGTTTCAATTATAGATTGCTACCTATACAGATATTGCCTAGAGAAAAAACACGATGGGTTTGTATTTGAGCTACATGCTAGCGGTACAAGTCTGCATGACACAGAGTTTGAATTCTGCATCTTGCCTCTGATATATAAAACTGCCAGGTGTTGAGATACTTTGGGGACTGGAAGGATGCTTATTTGGCAACACTGAGCATGTTAGTTATTTACGAATTTATGATATTTTTTGGTCTTTTATGTGCTGTGGCATTTTGACCTAAGAGTGCTTTCCCATTTATTTGATAGACAAAAAGCAAAGTTTGTTCTTATTTTCCTTTTAAGAGTATTTGCTGGTGATACACATTAAACAAGTTACTGCAAAACAGGAATAGCTTAATTCTATTAATTGTTTTAGCCCTGTAAATAAACTCATGTATTCATTAAAAAAAAAAAAAAAAAAAATCAATAGAAAGCTTTTCCTGTAATTAGAGTGCAAAGTTAAACAGATATTTATCTGAATATCTGAGAGGAAAGCCAGTCACATGGAATGTGCTTTCATGCATCTTATGTTAACAGCGTTGGGTTGGGGTTCAGACCGATGAACTGTGGAAATAAAGAAAACTGAGACTTATGTGAATTAGTATGTTTTGAAGCTGGCCATCCACCCCTTATGAATATATAATATATTTATTCACTGTTAATTTCAGAGCAGTGGCAAACTGGATTTTTTTTTTTTTTTTTCTCTTAAGAGAAGCAAGCTTGGCTGACCTTCAATACAGTCAAGTAATTGATGTCTAATATATATTTTAAAAAAACAGCATTTCATTTTCCAACTACTTTTCTGCAGGGAAAAGCATGTGTTTGTGCTAACAAATTGATAGCATGATCAGTGAATATCTAAAAAAAAGAAATTAATCTGAACAGATCATCTAAAGATTTGTATTTCTTAGTGCTCTTGGATTTCAACACAATTTCTTTTTCCAAAGATTACAAAAGTAAAAAAGTTTTATCCAATTAAGCCACACTACTAACAGTAATGGTAAACAAAAATTAAAGGAGTTTTTGTGGCTTACTAAGTCTCACTTGTCATTGTACAGAACATAATAATTCTGTTCTTCATCAGTCAGTTCCTCTAGTCCTTTTCTCCTGCTCCAAGATACACAGGCACTAATATTGTGCAAGGCAGTGGCAAACAATGGAGTTTCACACACTATAAACCACCAACACCGAAGAGCTAAATGTACTTATCACTGATAAAGGGGACTGCTAAGGGAGAAAATATTTTTGCAATTAACATTCCTTTATGAATTTTAATCTTTAAACCAAAATTAGGAAATCTTCCATATTTATGCAGATACTGGAACTATGGCACAGTTCAGGAATGCGGGGTGTGTTGGGCTGACCTTGGTTGGATGCCAGGTGCCAACCAAGCCACTCTATCACTTCCATCCTCAGCAGGATGGGGTTGAGGGAGAAAATAAAACGGAAAAAAAACCAACCCTTGGGGGTCAAGATAAAGGCAGTTTAATAAAAGCAAAAGCAAAGGCCAGACATGGAAGCAAAAGAAGACAAAAGATTGTCTCTACTTCCCATCAGCAGGGAATGTCCAGCCAGTTGCTGGGAGGTAGAGTTTCAGTACACACAGTGGTTGCTCTGGAAGACAAATGTCATAATAACAAATGTCCCCATTCCTCCTTCTTACTCATAGCGTTTATTGCTGAGCAGATGCTATATGGTATGGAATATCCCTTTGTTCAGTTTGGATCATCTGCCCTGGCTGTGTCCCCTCCCGAGATCTTGCCCACTCCCAGCCTACAGGTGAAGAGGGAATGCTGGAGAGAGCCTTGATGCTGTGCGAGCACTGATTAGCAGCAGCCAGAACATTGGTGTGTTATTAGCTACCAATGCAAGCACAGCACTGTGAGGGCTGCTATGGGGAAAACTAATTCCATCTCAGCCAGACTCAATACACAGTGATAACCAATCCAATTAATATATAAGTGAAATGTCATAGTAGGCTGAATTAAGGTTTTTTTATTACTTACTTTTCCACTGCATTGCAAAAAGCAACTGTGTTCTCATTACTTCCTTGATTTGTTTCAACCAGCTGGATAGACCAACTTGTAGCCTAAAACATACCAAAAAGACACCAGAAGAAGCAGAATTCAGTTATTTAGACAACAGAAGCAGAAGGACAGTAAGACTAACCTTGCATTTAGTTCCATGAGAACTAACTTTCATACCTCATCATCCCTCCCCTGACATGATGGAGCTCCAAATAAACACAAATAACCACCTTTTAACTGCACTCTAAATGATTTCAGAGAAAAAAACACAAAGTCAAAAACCATTGGCTACCCTGGGTTTAACAATTGTTTTTTTCTCCTCCATGCAGAATACAAGAATTCCAGCCAAAGCTTTCAAAATTCACCTAGTGACATAGCAGAGATAACTCTAAATGCAGAAGATACATGCTTAGTTTACAAAAGGCAGAGGGGGGAAAAAAAGGTTATGCTGCAGTGAGTTTTAATCCTTATTTTCTCTCTTTCTGCCCTGGAAGGAAGCTCAGGATCCCTTCAAATTCCACGAACCTGTCAGGTAAATCCCTAAGACAGGTAACAGGAGGCAAGTGTATTCTGTTGAATATGAAAAATCCCCAGATACTTTCTCTAAACTTGGGGAGCACAGGTCTGAGCCACTGCTTTGGGTCAAAGCACCCCCTTGTCTGGGTGCCATAGCACCCTTCACTCAGATCACCTCCAGGAAAGACTTAATGCAATTATGTCTCCAAGCCCATTCTACTGTGGTACATAGTTGAACCTTGTATCTGTCTCTAAGCCATCAACTTTTAAGCCCCTTCAGAAAGAGAAGCAACTAATGACATGTCACAGAAGAGGAAACTGAGATATGGTGAAAGGTGTGTTTATCATTTTAATAATAATTTATGTACAAGTATGTAACTGATAACACTAATAATAAATAATACATTAAATTCAAGATTTTTTTTCCAATATACATGAAAAGATGCAGGCTGGGAAATTTTAGTTAAAGTTTAAGAGATGGCATGAGTATAAAAGATAAAAGATCTGCTGGGAGCTGGCTAGTGGAGAGACCACAATGGCAGAACTGAAAGCACAAAAATTACAACTTTTTTATGGATACCATCAGTCTTGGGTATTATTGTATGTAGTATTTTCATTAACCAAAATAGCACAAGCATTAGGAGAGTGCTTATGAAATTTAAAAGTAAGCAAGCATCATCAGTAGAGGGAAAAATTGAAATATCTGGTACCAAAAAAATGGATAACCCTGAGGGTTGAAATAAGAGAGTGAAATTAAATTTAACAATACAAATCAGTAATCCATCACCCTCTGATTCTAAGGACTGCTGAAAAAGCTCCTTCAAAAGTCACTGAAAACCTAGCATCTCCACTGGTTCATTTTTTTCCACCTTGGTTAGACACCTTACAATTGACCTCAGCAGACGGTAGTAAGAACTTCTGGTAGAGGTTCACTATTTAGAAATTACAAATGATTTGGTAACAGTAATGGACTTCAAAAATTATGTAGCCATAAAAAACCCCACCAGAACACAAATAAACAACAGCAAAACCTCATTCCTGTTCACACTTTCATTAGGGTGGACAATTCCACAAAAAGATATATTGAAAAGGGTCTAGGAAGTTCACATCTGGGATGTTGTGTACCCCCATGTTCCCGACAGAGGAATTAAATCCAGAACAAGCTCAGAAAGACATTGCTGTGTTTGTGAGTGAGCTCCACAGCAGGAGCACAGCTCACAGAGCACAAGTGGGAAGGTAAAGCTGCCACATTTGTTGCAGTAGGGGTGCAAAGGGAACCCAGAACCTTCACTGAAGACTACGCAGTGATGGTGGTGACATGCCACATGGCACAATCTTCATCATGGGGTGCAGAAACTGACCCTGTGGATAGCAGAGGCTAATGCACAGAAAGCTCCAGAGTCAGGACACTGCAGCCCAGGTCTCTGCCTGTGGGGCTTATCGAGTGCCTCTCGCTGGGGCTGGGAGTGGCAGTGGCTTCACTGGTGGGAGCTGTGCTCTGGCTGCAGTGCCAAGCTGCTGCTGAAGGAGCTGCAGGAGGATGTGATCAGCCGGGAGGAAGAGGAGATTAACAGGGACTCTGTAGAGTGAAGAGCCACCCAAGCCCTGTGCTGCAAAAGAGGGAGTACGCTACAGGAGCAGCGGATGGAGACTCCTGCAGGAGAGAAGGCTGGAAACCTGCTGCTTTCAGCAACAAACAAAAAGCTCTTTTTCCACCTGCAGTTCTGCCATTACAGAGCAGGTACGGTGTCCTGGAACAAGTGCATGAAAAAAGAAAGGTAGTGGATAAATGAAAATCTAGGGAAACTAGGCCACAGGTAAGAAAAGTCGAGGCTGGGACATAACATTGACACTGAAAAAGCAAAACTGCAATTGTGAACTGAGGAAGGAGGAACAGGGAGGAATTGAGCAAGAAGGGGGAAAAACCAGGAAAAGATGATTGACCATGAGAACAGGGGTGTGGATCCTCAAGTTCATGGCTTGAAGAAGAATGTGATTAGATGATTACTAAAGGATGGCAAAAAGGAGCTTGACAGACAAAGCTGGAAGCTGGACCCTCTCCTGAAGGAGACAGGAGCCCCCTGCCTCTCTGTGCCTTTGTGGCAGCATTTCTGAGTGAATCCTAATGGCAAACAAAAATCTTGTGCAGACTAGTAATAGTCTACACAGAGGGAGTCAATATAACATTGCTAACTAACACAAACTCATTCTGGTGGCAGAGGTGTACATAATAGTTACATAGGTCCAACTCTATTTATGAATCATGTGGATGAGAGCTTTAGTTTTGTCATTTCTCTTTTCAGGTGTCCAGAAACTTTCTTCCCATTGCATATAAAGGTAAAATATTAATTACACAATCACACATTATTTTTCTATAGGATTCCACTCTCCACTCATTGCAAATATCTAAAAGTGTGCAATGAATGAGACAGAGAATTGTGTATGGAAAGAACTGATGACAACAGGAATAAAGTAACAGAGTGCATCCCTGGGTGAGTGGAACCTATCTTTTCGCATCCACAGATTTCTTACATTGTGTGAGTCAAGTCACCTGAACCATTGTTGTGTTTTAACCCAGCTGGTAATTAAGTACAACCCAACTGCTTGCTCACTCCCCCCTCACCCAGAGGGATGGGGAGGAGAATTGGAAAGGAATGTGAAACTCCAGGGTTGAGATAAGAACAATTTAATAATCAAAATAGAATAAAAATGAAAGAACAATAATAACAATGATGACAATAACAGTTATAATGAAAAGGGGAAGGGAAAGAATAAAATCCAGAGGGAAAGGAAGAAAG